>OZ022513.1:43319376-43919376 GCA_963989385.1 Ctena decussata | reverse complement strand
CTGCCTAATAAAGCAGCATCTATCTGATTTTTACTGAACTCAGAACAAGGCATATCTGTGTAAACATTTGGTGACTCTAACTGCTGTTGAAATTATTTTATATCTTTGAATCCTGTGCAAGTCCTTTTGCATCCTGATGTTTTATAATAAAATTGTTGCTGAATGGCACTGAAAAACTTGATCCGATTGATCAGCAGTTACACTCTGCTTGCTGTTTGCTCATGCATGTCTGTCCTAATATTTGACTTTTTAGAATAGATGAAAAAACTATCTACTTACCGACATAGTAAACTAAAATACTCATGGGCTTGCTTGGCATTTTCTTTTGCTAATGTCTGCAAAATATTGACAGAAAAGAAATGAAGGAACATACATTTATTAGTCAACCCATCAGGCACATGACATCGAAATGACATTGTGTTGACATCGATGCGATGTGATTCATCACGTCGCATTAACGTCAATACGAAGTCATTTCTATGTTGTGTGCCTGCCGGGAATCTAGTCAGCAACTAATTTTCCAACAATTCTTGGAATTTTCCATGAAATGTTTCAAACCGCTCACTGCAATCAACTGAATTAAACTCCGTACCACAAAGTGTTAGTATTATTACAAACCACTCAAAATTAATAGAATACATCACTTTTCTGGCTGAGATGACAGGGAAATTACATCTGTAATGTATTCTCATATATTGCAGATGCAAACATTGTCCTTTTTACCTTTGAACATACTTGTTTTCAATTCAGTAGTATTACCCTCTAATACGTTTCAGTTTTGTCCAACAGGGCTACTCTGTAGATGCAATGAAGTTTATGTCTTCTCACCAAAAGAAGAACTTAGGACTTTTATGATAATTTTAGTGACTGATCAGATGACATTTACAAATAAGTACAGCAGTATGCATACTTACTGTTAAAACAGTGAAAAGAAGAGTGATGAAGAAAACTACAGGTCTGTTACTACTCGTACATTTTGTTGCCATCAAGAAAAACTGCTCTGAAGCCACTTGCCGAACTGGTCTGAAAACACAAATGGACGATTAGACAGAGAAAAATGAAAGCCAGTTACACAGACCAAATACAAAATAAGCATCTGGGCAGTATATTAAGGATCACCAAAATCTACACATGCAAGTCGCACCATGATCACCCCTATTAACTATGTATATACAAGGGCTGCTATGAAAAGAACAAGACCTGTCCGCGTACAGGATAGCTCGCCTGCAGCGCATTGCCCATCACATAAAAAAACTTTAACCAAAACATCCATTTCGGACGCGGACGCTGACGCTGACGTGGACGCCTGGGTGACAACAATAGCTCTTCCTGAACTTTTGTTCAGGCGAGCTAAAAAGAGCTGTTACGAAACGTGTACAGGATAGCTCACCTGCAGCGCATTGCCCATCACATAAAAAAACTTTAACCAAAACATCCATTTCGGACGCGGACGCTGACGCTGATGTGGACGCCTGGGTGACAACAATAGCTCTTCCTGAACTTTCGTTCAGGTGAGCTAAAAAGAGCTGTTACGAAATGAAAAAGAGTCACTATTACTAAACAACCTGATGACCAGGTTGTTTGGTAACTATGACTCTTTTTCATTTCGTAGCAGCTCTTTTTCGTTTCGTAACATCCTTGAAAACATGATTAACAAGGTGTGATGATGAAAAGTGGCTTATCACAAAAGTAACTCATTATCAGATCAAGAATTTACAGGCAGTTCACTAAAATCTTCCCTCTTAGCAGTGTATATAGAAAAAGTTGATCCAATACAGTCAAACCCAAACACCTTACGAAACGTGAATGAGAACAACTACATGTTTTCCTGCTATGTTCTACAAAGGGGAACAACTTCTGTGACTTCCAGTTTGCTTCCCTACACAATAAACCCTTCCAATTTGGGGTCTGCTCTACAGAAAAGAATTTGTGGGGGGGGGGTGCAAATTCCTTCCTTGAAAAGTGTATCCCTTGAAGGATAAGCAATTTACCTTCTTTATTTTTACCTTGCAGGCCAAATTTCAAAGTCGCACAGGCTGTTCAAACCAAGATGAGACAGCTTACAATAGACCAATGCATCTTGATCTACAGTGTTACTTTGTTTATTGTTTATACATTCAAAGACAGCAAGGGTCATGTGTTCAATACATAGCAGAGGAAGAGTTACAATGCATATGCAACAAACAGCATATTCTAATGCACTTCCAATTGTAATGCGACGACTGATTGGATAATGTCAAATGTTTGCAACAGTATATTCCGTGACATACTGTCGCAAACCCGACATCATTATGAAACGCCATTTCTTATTGGCTGACGTCTGGTTTTACGCTGCTGAAAGCGCTTGCTTTGGGTGCAAAGCAGTGTACTTAGAAAGGTTAAAATTGTGAAACATGCATTAGAATGGTGATAACTGTACTGAAAATTGTCAGTTGGGGAGAAATCGTCGGTTTCATGGTCGCAAATAGCGTTTTACGGCTCGCTGGTGCGTCGCATTAAAACGAAATTTCCGACCATAAAACTGACGATTTACCTCTCCAAATGACAATTTTGAGTACAGTTATCCCCTAACTAATGTTAGGAAAAATCTTTGCAACAGCTGTTAACTATCATTCAGTTCTGACTTTGCAGATCAAAGCTCCAATTAGGATTTCAGCGCAGAGGGCAAGATGAGTACATCATTTTGGACGAGAATACAGGCATCATTTTATGTACAACTCTTAGTATCAAGTTTAAAGCAGAAAATGTATTTTCAGCTTGGACAGTTTGTTTCATTAACTGCTCCTGATAAGGCTGAAGATTGTCTATATAACTTTTAATTTTTGTCTGATTTTCAAGACAGTTTCACCAAAATGAACAGTTTTGTATACTGAGTGGGAGAAGGGCAGGTTGGTTGATTTGATGCTTAACGTCCAGGGTAAACAAATAAGGTCATGTCGGGACGGTCAGTTAACCTAATCACACTATTCCTGGGCAGGCTTAGACCTCCTAAGCGGTTAACCAGTACTAAGTGCACATACTTTTGCCAGTATCTGACAACTGCCCTTCTTGAATCAGCGGAAGGAGAAACGAAAGTATGTGGCCAGACCGGGATTCGAACCCAGGACCTCTGACTTACGAGTCAGGTGCCCTACCGATTGCGCTACCCTGCCCGGAGAAGGGCAGGGGAGATAAACAAAGGCAAGGGACAGATTAAAGGGCCAAAAGAACAGCCCACTACACAAAGCTAACCAACCTTAACCTTATGCGGCACTGACTGCTTGTAATAAAACAGGATAAATGTCAAGCATTTTATAAATCAAGAAGAGTTATGTTTCCAGTAAACCATATCCATAATACCCAAGCATTTTCCTTTCGTGATTTCTATGAGGCAAATCATTTAATTGGTAGTAACAAACTTACTTATGTTTACAACTCAAGAGACTGTCAATAATGAAAGACTGCCAGGCCTTGTCTTTATGTAGCACATCAGTTGCTGAGGGACACAACAACATACAAACTGTTAAAACTTCCATTGCCTCTCGAGCCACTGCCAGATCTTCTAAGTCAGGCTGACTGTCTTTTGGCTGAAATAAGACAAAAGCTATTTTACATATCATTTTTGCCAGGCCGCATAGCGCAGTGGGTAGGGCACCTGACTTATAAGTCATAGGTCCTGGGTTCGACACCTGGTCTGGCCACATACTTTCGTTTCTCCTTCCATGATTCAAGAAGGGCAGTTATCAGTTGCTGGCGAAAATATGTGCACTTAGTACTGGTTAACCGCTTAGGAGGTCTAAGCCTGCCCAGAAATAGTGTGGTTAGGTTTACTGACCGTCCCGACATGACCATAGCTGTTTACCGTGAAAGTAAAGCAACAAATCAATCAATCAATCATATTATTTTTACTTTTTACAGATGCCCACAAACAAACAAGAGCTGCTGAAACAGATGGGCTTTGAAGACAATGCTGAGATAATTTCTATTTGTACTCATAAAAGCATATGAGCCATGACATGACAAAACCAACAAAAGGCAAAGACTCAGATCAGCCTGAGCATCTCTCAGTCTGATCAGAGTCCAGCCTGGGCATCTATCAATCTGATCAGAGTCTTCATAGTCCGCATGGAGCTAGCTTAGACCCCTAGCTAAAACACATAGCGAAGACTCTGATCAGACTGAGCGGATGCCCAGGTGACCTGGGCCAGAGGTTATAAAACTTGAGTTCATTCTCAAACTTAAAGCACACTGATTGGCTGCTTCCGAGCATGCATGTGCTCGGAAGCAGCCAATCAGTGTGCTTTATTTTGAGTTTGAGATTATTCTCAAGTTTTATAACCTCGAACCCCGAGTGCTCGCTGGGTGCACATGCCACTGCTGGTTTTGTCATGTTGCAACTCATATACTGGTCTAGTTTATTCCTCCTCATTATTACCCTCTCAGGGCAGCGATTCTGATAAGGAAAATGAAATGTGTACTTGACGTACAAATACAAATACACGTTATTTTAATAGTAACTTGATCTGGTGTACTGTATCATGTCGAGCTGAAGAGCTCATACCATCGGATCACCCGAGACGCTTGCGTTGAGGGTGATCCTATGGTATGAGCTCATCCACGAGACATGATACAGTATGTCAGATCAAGTTATTATAATAATTTGTGCATTATATACCTTAGGGAACACTCAACTATTCATACTTGCCAGCGCTAATGCATCAACCCAGATTCGAACCTGCGTGGCAGAGGTATGTAGCTAGACGTGAGACAAACGCTACTTACTGAGCTATCGTGGCACGCCTTTTGACGTGTTTGTTGACTAGTCCTGTTTCTCTGGTTCTCGTTTCTATGATGCACGTTAACAAATGACGCGCCTGAAGCTGGAACTCAGAAATAGCCTCGTTTTAAAGGATAGTGATACGGGTTCAGAAAACGTCAGTTTGATACGGCTCTCTGTATCTATGACCAGAAAACAGGCAGTTCAAAATGTATCATTGAAAGGTATATAATAAAAGCTAATCCCAGCATTTATGTAGCCAATAATTATCTAGAGTTGTTTCTATTAGCTTAAACTTACCTTTTCATGTGCTTTGTGTATGTCATCATTAGATGCATGGACTAAATTTAGAGAGCAGCTTCCTGATGCCCATGCAATTTTCTGGATGGCTTTTATGGTATTCAAGTCAGGAACTACACTGGTCGCCTATAAAAGCAAAGAACAAGATTATATTGGCCACCAAGAAACAAAGAGAATGATGTAATATGAACTGCTTTTGGTTTACAAAACCTTTAAGTCTATATTTCAGTCTGTCTTATATCATTTTTGGGATGGTATGTATTTCTACGGTTATAAGATGGGGAGATTTTCCCTTCTTAAACAATCCCAAATATCTAGATTTATCTTATAAGATGGATCTAGATTTTTGGCCATGTTTTAGAAAGGAAAATCCGCTCTCACAGCACAATTTTGTAGACTGATTCAGGTACCTCAGGTCATTCTATGGATGAAAAAACACAGTTTTATAGTGGAATAAATACTGTAAGCTAAAGATGCCATACAATATTGATTGAAAGTAACCCAGGTTTGATCCTGCTTGCTACATAATTGTCTTAAAGGGAAATCACCCTATAAAATCTGCCATTGAGATTTTGTTGAAACTTCATATAGTGGTAGAATATTATATACTGAGTGAAAAATGGAAATAAAAAAATGGGGTCACCGTACTACTTTTTGAGATAATGCAGCGCCATCTATGTGCCTGTGTGAAACATGGCTATGTCTATTTCGAAGACTTTATACGAGATAATAGATGACCGATCGTTTCGAAATAAAGATTCTTTCTTGTCTCTTTGTTTGAACATCAAAATTCCCATCGTCGTTTGCCTCATTATATACGTTATTTACAATTTTTTATTTCCCGCCGTTTTCCGGTATTGGAAAAAACGTGGAATTCCTTTCATAAAAAAAGTTCCACCATTGAATTTTTTATATATTTTTGATATGGTACAGGATTGATCAACCCCCTGCAAATAAGCTAATAAAAAATATAGGTCATCGGCCAAATATTCTAGTTATGGAAGGAAAACCACTTTTAATTGGCGCGGTTTTCATAAAAGCGCCTTGACGTAAATGTTTTTTGCGTTGACGTCGCTTTCTATTTCGCGCCATTAATGGCCATATGGATAGCGCTCTTACCTTTCGATGTTTTTTTTTATAGCAATGCAATATAATTCCCTATTCAATTTCAGCAATGCTCTTATGTCCTGAACATATAGTCTACATGAAACTGTCGCCTTCAAAATTTTCTCGTATACAGACAACATATTAATGAGAGAAATTCCAACTTGGCAAGGACTGAAACTAGGCAGCATGCTCATTGTTATTTCTCATAGAATTTCGAACTTTTTTCTTGGTCTAGATTATATCACTTTTATATCTGATGAACAAGTTTATGTGCTTGGACCTGGCCACTGCCCGACATGTATTTTCGCAGAAACATCGGCAAAGCATGATTTCAATTTATCATTTAATGCTGAGACCAATTTCGGAGGATTTGCATTTTGATAGTTTTTCCCTGTTCGCATCGACAATCTATAAATCCTGTGGAAAGTCTAGGGGTCTAGGGCGATTAGTGAAAAATAAGAGTGTCGCCGCCAAGCCGTTGTAAAATTTGTATCTTACGAGAACAATATGATATGGCTGATCGTCTTATGTCACTTGCGTTAAATCTTAGAAGCAAGTATTCAAAAAGAAAAGAAACAGACAAAACATAATTACCATAACGACATGAGCTAACAATAAAAGCTTAAATCAGCCTGCGCATTTGCTCAGTCTGATCTCGGCTTTCACTGTTTGCATGGGTATTTCATGACTCAAGTCCTTATTTGTATTTATACTTGCATTAAGTAATTACGAGATTCAAAACGCGCTTTCATTTTTCACAGCCTCTCTTTACCTTACAAATAATTCCTAAAAATTTACACACTACCCGCCAAAAAAATTGGCGCTCTCTTTTCCGTATAACATTCTTCAGCTCTATTTTAGTCGTGTTGTTTTTTTTTTTTTTTTTTTTTTTGTCCAGTTTTATATATTTACCAATTTTTTTGTCGCAAAAAACTTATACGTTTGTTTCAACAAAGAGCCCATGTTGTCTTCGAAAGTGACGTAAACGTTTTAGCGTAACGGCAAACGACGTCATCATAACCATAGCAGGAAACAATGACGCTGCGTAAAATGTATGCGCACGAACATTGAGGCGATTTCCCTTTAATTTCTTTATTTTTTGCCTATACTTGTACAGGTTTCAAATTTTCCATAAAAAAAACAACCAGAGGACCAATGGTCCTGTAGCTCACCTGCCACTTGGTCCTGGTATATATTTTAATGCTTTTATACATGAAATAGCACCAGGGCAGGGGCAGATAACCCCCCTCCCTTGGGGATTAATGTTGAGTCCCAATTCTATATACCAAGCCACAAGGTCACTGGGCCTTTGGTTCTGGACAAAGATTTCTGAAGGGTTTTTATCATATATGGGCGTGGCGGCCACCATGTTCATGTGACCATGACCATCTGAACAAACTTTGATTCCTTTGACCCAGTATTAAAGCTCCATATGAAATACAGTAATCATTTGTGTAAACTATGATGGGCCTGGGTGCCCAATGCTACATACCGGTACCAAGTTTCAAGGTTATAGGCCTTTTGGTTCTCGAGAAAAAGACGTTTGAAGAGTTTTTACCATATATGGGCATGGTGGCCATCTTGGTCAAGTGACCAAGACCATCTGAACAAACTATGGTTCCTTTAAGCCGGTGAAGCTCCATATGAAATATGGCTTCAATTGACCCTAGTGGCCTCTGAGAAGATGTTTGAAAATGTTGACGGGTGACAGAATCTCAATGACCTTGTACAAAAGTCAAAGAATGACCTTGACCATTTCTTCATCTAGTAATTTAATCAACCATATACACCAAATATTGCACCTTAGACTTAAATAGTTTCTGAAAAATCCACTGTTTAAGCATTTTCCCATATAAAAGCCTACATAATGTACCAAAGTCGACAGTGTCATAAATTAGGTCAAGGTGAACACACGATCATTTGTATAAACTATGATGGGCTTGAGTGCCCAAAGCTACATACCAAGTTTCAAGGTCATACCCCTTTTGGTTCTGGAGAAGAAGATTTTGAAGGGTTTTTACCATATACATGCATGGCGGCCATCTTGGACAAGACCCCAAGAACAAACTTTTATTCCCCGATCACACTTAGACTCCATATGAAATTTAGCTTCAATCAGACCAGTGGTTTCAGAGGAGAAGATGTTTTGAAAATCATGATGATGGACAGACCGACAAAATGACCTTGACCTTCAGTGACATAATATCTTCATCTGGTCATTTAGTTGACCATATATACCAAGTATTGTACCTTAGACTTAAATAGTTTCTGAGCAATCCACAGTATAAGCGTTTTCCCATATGAACACCTAATGTACCAAAGTTGACCATGTCGTAAATTATGTCAAGGTCAACGCAAGGTCATCATTTGTGTAAACTATGATGGGCCCGCATGCCCGATGCTACATACCAAGTTTCAAGGTCATAGGCCTTTTCGTTCTGGAAAGAAGATTTTCGAAGGGTTTTTACCATATACGGGCATGGCCGCCTTCTTGGTCATGTGACCCAGACCCCGGGTATAAACTTTAGTTCCCCTATCCCACTGAGACACCATAGGAAATTTGGCTTCTATCTCCCCAGTGGTTTCAGAGGAGATGTTTGAAAATCTTGATGACGGACAGACCGACAAAATGACCTTGACCTTCAGTGACATAACATCTTAATCTGGTCATTTAGTTGACCATATATACCACATATTGTACCTTACACTTAAATAGTTCCTGAGCAATCCACTGTATAAGTGTTTTCCCATATAAAAGCCTAACATGCCAAAAGTGACCATGTTGTAAATTAGGTTAAGGTCAAAGCAAGGTCATCATTTGTATAAACTATGATGGGCCCACGTGCCCAAAGCTACATACCAAGTTTCAAGGTCATAGGCCTTTTGGTTCTGGAGAAGACGATTTTTGAAAGTTTTTTACCATATATGGGCATGGCAGCCATCTTGGTTATGTGACCCAGATCCCGGGTACAAACTTTCGTTCCCCAATCCCACTGAGACTCCATATGAAATTTGGCTTCAATCTCCCCAGTGGTTTCAGATGAGAAGATGTTTGAAAATCTTGACGACGGATGGTGTGAGGGAATGACCTTGACCTTGATAGACATGATATCTTCATCTGGTCATTTGGTCGACCATGTATACAACATATTGTACCTTAGACTTAAATAGATTCTGAGAAATCCACTGGTTAAGCGTTTTTCCATATAAAAGCCTAACGTAACAAAG
This sequence comes from Ctena decussata, assembly GCA_963989385.1. Lineage (NCBI taxonomy): Eukaryota > Metazoa > Mollusca > Bivalvia > Lucinida > Lucinidae > Ctena > Ctena decussata. The sequence goes on along the minus strand of OZ022513.1, from coordinate 43,909,985 downwards.
TTGACCATGCCGTAAATTAGATCAAGGTCAACGCAAGGTCATGATTTGTATAAACTATGATAAGCCGGCCTGCCCCATGCTACATACCAAGTTTCAAGGTCATTGGCCTTTTGGTTCTGGAGAAGAAGAGTTTTGAAGGGTTTTTACCATATATGGGCATGGCGGCCATCTTGGTCATGTGACCCAGACCCCGGGTAAAAACTTTCGTTCCCCCATCCTACTGAGACTCCATATGAAATTTGGCTTCAATCGGCCCAGTGGTTTCAGAGGAGAAGATGTTTGAAAAACTTGACGACGGATGGTCCGACGGAATGACCTTGACCTTTAGTGACATAATATCTTCATCTGGTCATTTAGTCAACCATGTATACCAAGTATTGTACCTTAGACTTAAATAGTTTCTGAGAAATCCACTGTTTAAGCGTTTTCCCATATAAAAGCCTAACTTAACAAAGTTGACCATGCCGTAAATTATGTCAAGGTCAATGCAAGGTCATGATTTGTATAAACTATGATGGGCCCGCATGCCTGATGCTACATACCAAGTTTCAAGGTCATAGGCCTTTTGGTTCTGGAGAAGAAGAGTTTTGAAGGGTTTTTACCATATATGGGCATGGCAGCCATCTTGGTCATGTGACCCAGACCCCGGGTAAAAACTTTCGTTCCCCCATCCCACTGAGACTCCATATGAAATTTGGCTTCAATTGGCCCAGTGGTTTCTGAGGAGAAGATGTTTAAAAATCTTGACGACGGGTGGTCCGACGGAATGACCTTGACCTTTAGTGACATAATATCTTCATCTGGTCATTTAGTCGACCATGTATACCAAGTATTGTACCTTAGACTTAAATAGTTTCTGAGAAATCCACTGTTTAAGCGTTTTCCCATATAAAAGCCTAACGTAACAAAGTTGACCATGCCGTAAATTATGTCAAGGTCAATGCAAGGTCATGATTTGTACAAACTATGATGGGCCCGCATGCCTGATGCTACATACCAAGTTTCAAGGTCATAGGCCTTTTGGTTCTGGAGAAGAAGATTTTTGAAGAGTTTTTACCATATATGGGCATGGCAGCCATCTTGGTCATGTGACCCAGACCCCGGGTAAAAACTTTCGTTCCCCCATCCCACTGAGACTCCATATGAAATTTGGCTTCAATTGGCCCAGTGGTTTCTGAGGAGAAGATGTTTAAAAATCTTGACGACGGATGGTCCGACGGAATGACCTTGACCTTTAGTGACATAATATCTTCATCTGGTCATTTAGTCGACCATGTATACCAAGTATTGTACCTTAGACTTAAATAGTTTCTGAGAAATCCACTGTTAAAGCGTTTTCCCATATAAAAGCCTAACGTACCAAAGTTGACCATGCCGTAAATTATGTCAAGGTCAACGCAAGGTCATGATTTGTATAAATTATGATGGGCCCGCATGCCCGATGCTACATACCAAGTTTCAAGTTCATAGGCTTTTTGGTTCTGAAGAAGAAGATTTTTGAAGGGTTTTAACCATATATGGGCGTGGCGGCCATCTTGGTCATGTGACCCAGATACCCCAAACAAACTTTCGTTCCCCCAACCCATGGAAGCTCTATATAAAATTTGGCTTTGATCCGCCCAGCGGTTATGGAGAAGAAGACCTTTGAAAATGGTGGACGGACGGACGGACGACGGACGGACAGACTACGGAGCATTGCCATACTAAAAGCTCACCTTTGAGCCTTCGGCTCAGGTGAGCTAAAAACACAAGAATATAACACAACTGTGTACTTACCTTGTCAGCTAACTGTTGACCAAGACGTATGGCAATATTTCTTGTTGTAAACTCTGTTGAGTGGTTTGGTATATGGTGTAACGCCTGCTGAAGTATCACTGCATGACTGTGTTCTGCTGCAGTAATGGGTGGTCCACGAGGTTCAATACTGCAGGCATCCACCACCACCTGGAGTTTGGCATACCCCACTGCAGTCAACATCAACTTACATATCTTCAATACTGTTACATAGGCTAGTCTGAAATCAAATGCCGGATTTGTACAGATTATTAGATTACTGCTCCCAAGTGAGGTGGAGTATGACAATAATTCTGAGATATCTATCAACTCTCCATTGAAACTGCCAAGAAGAATCCAAATACATGTAAGTGCCACAACATATTATGCATAACACTGTAAAAGGGCCCTTATGGACTTGCACAGAACGATACCAAAAAAATTTCTGGGTATCAGTTGTAGTATTTTACAACACCTTTCAAATCACTTGTATGCTGTTTGATAACGTTTCCAATTTTGGGACACAGATTTAATCAAGTCATCTGACTTCTTTCTGAATCCCTTTTGTACTTTTGTACATTGTATTCTCATTTGTATTGCCTATCTAATAATGTCAAAATTTTGCTTATACATATAAAATAGTTTACACAAGTACTTGCATAAAAGGCAAGTGAAACAATCTCAAACACTTTGAGATGTTAAATAATATGTCTAAATGTAATCAATATAAGGTTTCCAAAACTGTTTACATACTGGAAGTTGGTCCAGGGGTTGTCAAGATAATCAAGTTTACATTTTAACTAACACTTAAAGCGCCAGAGACAAAAATAGCAGAATTTGCAAACAGTGCAGATCCTGATGAGGCAGCTCATAATGAGCTGCCTCATCAGAATCTTCACTGTTTGCCCTCTAGTCTTAGAATTCTCAATATGGAATATCTTGGACAAGACAATTTTTGAAATTCTGCAGATGTAAATTTTTCATCTGCTTTTTGGCGCTTGGCGCTTAAAGGGCTAATTTGTATTATTCTGTATAAATAACATGAATTCCACAGACTTTGCTCTGATTAATACCACACATAACTGAATGATGTTCAAAGACAGAGTATTCTCTGGAACTAGAGGTCTTTATATTTTCATCTGAACAAATCAAAATGCCATAACTGTTGTAATAAAAATTTTCGTAAGTTTCAAGAGCAGTTTAATGCATTTGAGTGATTATTTTTGTTCACAAATTAGTTCAGTACCACTTATTCTGATAAAAACCATACCAGCACCATTATTGTACCTTTTTCAGTACAAAACTTAGTATATGTATACACCACCCACTTTTCATGTACTGCATGTACCTACACATTGCATTATTTTGTCCTCTTTTTGACATCCCCTTTGAAATTAGACTGCAATATCTGAAATATTTCTTAAAAGGGCCACAGGTCAATATTACCTTCCCAATTTTTGATGCTGTTTCATAACCAACTTAGATATCATGTAAGCTTATCAACTGGGTTGTTCATATAATTCTCTGCTTCTTCCTCAACAAATATAAGCAGGGTTGTCATTAAGAGGCGGGGATTTTCCCCTTTTACTCTGGCCTTATCCACCCCTATATTTGGGAAATTTATATAGTTGTATGGAAAACATATAAAAATCTCCCGCCTACTTTGCCCTGACCCCCAGGTGCCAAAAAAAGTTAATGAAACCCAGGATATAAGACAAAGAATAACCTGAAGCGCTATGTTTCACTCATAAAAATTCTAAGTATTGGGACAGATTGTTCTGAGCAACCACCACAGACCCAGAACAGGCCCTGAGGTTATAAAACTTGAGTCCATTCTCAAACTCAACATAAAGCACATTGACTGGTTGCTTCCGAGCACATGCTCGGAAGCAGCAAATCAGTGTGCTTTATTTTGGGTTTGAGATTATTCTCAAGTTTTATGACCTCGAACCTAGAGTGTTCTTATAGCAGCAGACTGATAAAAGCCTACACTGTTTGCCATTCTTTTGGACATATTACTGCATAGCAAAATCAAACTTTTCTGTTTAGTACAGGATAATTGCAGTAATTACTTTAAGTGTATGAATTTTTATAATTTTTTCGACACTCACCTTCTAGTAACCAGATCTGCATTTGGTAGAAAGTTGTTCTTTGTTAACATGTTTAATGCTAACTGAACACCGCCACTTCTTATGAAGTTATACTGAAAAGAGAAGTTTATAAGTTTAATGAAAGTATCAGCTGTTAGGAAATGAGTGAGCTTCTATATACAGGGTAAGAACAGTAAATGACTGGCAATGCAGGAAAAAAATAGCCTTAAACCATTATGAGAACTGTGAATGCTCAAATCAGCCAGCATGACTCCTCAAACTAATCAGGATCTTCCTTCTGGCTTTTTTTTGATTCAGCAGGGTATGTTGATTGTACATGCCAGAAAGAGAGACACAAGCTGATTTGTCCCTGTTCCCACTTACTGTAAAGTACCTTTTCATGTGGCATCAATCACACATTTCTACACATTTTCAAGGGAAGTTAATACTTTGCATAGGGATGTAATTTAATTGCCTGACCAGAGCTACAGATAAGAGGGGGTATTGAGGATAATTCGAAGATAATTTTTCTTATTTCTCAACGAAAACATATGTTGTGACCCCTCATTAGAACCGTCTCACCGAGACGGTTCTAATGATGGGTCACAAAATATGTTTATATTGAGAAATGTGGATAATTATCCCTAAATTATCTCTGTTACCCCTTCTTATCTGGAGCACTGCTGCCTCCTTTATGAACATCTGATATAACTGATACAACTAAATCAATGGAATATCTCACCTGGAAATCAAAGGCATCATCAGCCATTGGATCCATGGATGGCATCAACAAACTATATACAACCTAGAAAAGAAAGTACAATATTTACCATACTGGGTCATGTTAAAACAGTTCTGTAAAGGAATCTTCTGTTGTTTCTTTTACTGTTTTTTAATCATATTATCAGACTGTCAACATTTTAAAAACATATTTCTTCTTATATATGCCCCAACAGAGAAGATACAGAGAGTGTCAGAACAAGTTACCATAGAAATGAAATGTTTATTATACAGTTTTTTGTCTGCTTTTTTAAATCACGCTATGCATAATGTATTGCTTGTTGATGTTGAAGTCAGTAACACCATTCAAATCATTCATCCGATTCATGTGCAGTATGGATTCAGAAGACAATATTTTGTTGATCCATTTAAACTAACCACAAAACCTACAGTTCAAAAAGTATATCATTCATAGGTACATTGTAAGTATTTTTACCCAAAGCCATAATCTTACCCAGAGCTATAGATAAGCGGGAGTATTTGATGATAATTAAGGATAATTTTTCTTATTTTTTATGGAAACCATATGTTGTGACCCCTCATCTGAACCGTCTCGTCGAGACGGTTCAGATGAGGGGTCACAACATATGTTTTTATGCAGAATTAACAAAAATTATCCCTAATTATCAACAATTACTCCCTCTTATCTAGAGCTCTGTTACCTCTATATTATAGAGAACTTGTGTATGTGAAGAATTAAAGAACATTGCATCTAGCAAATGAGACACCCCAGAGGCACCCGTCCTAACGTGCTCCACACATACATGACGGAACTTCTCTATTGTGTGAGCGTCAGCTGGCATCAGCTTCAGCACCGTCCTTGCCGTGTCCCTTAACTTTGAGACTTGTAGAGAACAACCAAGGTCGGAGAGATGAAACAGGAATTGGGCGTAGCGCTGGTTGTTGGACATCAGCTGAAAACAACAGCAGTACACATTTGTAAGAGATTAATAGAATCTATGATGGGGTTGAGGCCGAGACAAGGTAATCTCAGGCAAGTTTTCAGATTATTTAGTCTTATGCGAGGCTTGCCGAGCATAAGACTTAAATCATCCGAAAACGAGCCTGAGATTTCCTTGTCAAGGCCTCAACCCCATCATTGATTATTTTTCTCACCCAACATTTTATAAAACAGAATATTCATTTAATTATTAACTTCTTGTTGAGTCCATTCCTATAAACTTGAAGCTAATTTTCTATTAATAGTTTGACATGTGTTAATTTCACCTTGTGCATGCATTTTTCACGATTGGCAGCTAATCAGAAATCTACAGTGACACTTCCTGTACATCACTGGGTGTCAATTTCATATTCTGCATGCAATTTACATGACAGGTAGGGCCAACCTTAGAAATATTCTTGTTTCCCCTTACCCGACCCTTTTTCTCAATGGTGGGTAGGTCGGTCAGGATTTTTTTTTTTTTCCGGAAAAGTCAGAGCTCCAGATAATCTTTTTAAGTGGGGACATGCTGACGCCTCACTCCAGCCGCTTCATCTGATAGTTTTTCCATCCCAAATTTAGACGTAGGAGTGTTTTCAAAGGTACTTGCATATAAGTCCTATAAAAATAGACAACGCAGTTTTTATAATTAAATAGGGACGGGTGAATGGCGCCCCATTACTGCGACTACGGATATGTTCCGCTGAGGTGCGTGGGGCATGGAAGTATAAGACACACAGGTAAAAAACATGCACACACTCATAATTAAATGTGTGAAAGTGCCATATTGGGGACATGTGTAATGCGCATTCTGATCATGATCTATCCTGGTTACTTACATATTTGTTTAATCAAGCAGTGTAGATATGAGGTGACAGTCCAGGCTGGTACACAGATTTTTTATTAAGTCTGTTGCATTCCTTCTTTAGTGTTGGCCATATAGACAAGCATGTTCATTCAAGTTTTACGATAAGAACAGTGTGACCCCGGACGAGGCTGCATTGTTAGCAAATGTGGGATCGGATGCACCGGAGATAAACACATTCTCGTTGCAGCGTCGTCTATACACTTTTGTCACATACCCTGTTTTAGATATTGGAACAACCCAAATATGAAGATCTATCACCATAAGATGAGCCAACATTAGTTGTTTATTAGGGTGAACGGGTCAATCTGTATCAAAACAAGCAAATTCGGTGAATTTATATCCCCCGCCAAAGTGGCCTTGATTTGTTTATGGTTGTTTTAAGTTTCATAAAATTTTAAGTGTCATAAATTTTTTTTTCACTGGTTACTTAGGAGGCTAAACTTGTGGATTGTACATAAAATCAAGGGCAATATCTCTGGGATAAGTAAGGCATTAGCTGGAGCTGTTCTTCTTAAACACTTGCCTCAGCATCACTGCACTATAATGATACATTTTACATTCGGTTACAAGAAATTTTGTTTGTCAGTACCCTACTAATGGCTAATTTGTGGATTTTAAATCAATTCAAGGGCATTAAATCATGCACTATTGAAGAGATTATGACAAAACTTAATGTGTACTGCCTTGTCATGACAATATATAATTATTATAAGTGTCATGAAATTCCATTTATTGTTACTTAGTTATGACTCAATTTGTTGATTTTAAGCCAATTCAAGGGCAATTACTCATTGCTTACTGAAGCAATTCTGACAAACTGTAAGATGCAGCCATGTGTTATGGTGATACATATTTTGTATAATTTTCATAGAATTCTATTCATTGATAAGTTAGTTATGGCTGGAAATGGCAATCTTGCATTGATCCAAGGGCAATAATTCATGCACTTTTGATGCCATTCTGATGAAACTTTATGTGCATATCCACTTTATGGTGATACATAATTATTCAGTTTAAATTTCATGAAGTATTGGTTACTTGTTTATGCCTCATTTCATTGATTTTAAGTCAATTAAAGGGCAATAACTCATGCATTACTGAATCCAATCTGAGGAAACTTCATGTGCATCAGCACATTATAGTGATATATGTTTATTTTAAGTTTCATGAAATTCTGCCCAGTGGTTACTTAGTTACAGCTCATTTTATTGATTTCAAGTTAATTAAAGGGCAGTAACTCATGCATTACTGAAACTAGTCTGATGAAACTTTATGTGCCACAGCAGGTTATAGTGATATATATTTATTTTAAGTTTCATGAAATTCCACTCAGTAGTTACTTAGTTATGGCTCATTTCATTGATTTTAAGCCAATAAAGGGGCAATAACTCATGCATTACTGCAGCTAGTCTGATGAAATTTCATGTGCCGCAGCGTGTTATAGTGATATATATTTATTTCAAGTTTCATGAAATTCCGTCCGGTGGTTACTTAGTTATGGCTCCGGATGGACAGACAGAAGGATGGGAGGGTCAATTAAAGGGCAATAACTTGTGCATTACTGAATCCAGTCTGAGGAAACTTCATGAGCATCAGCACATCATAGTGATATATATTTATTTTAAGTCTCATGAACTTCTGCCAAGTAGTTACTTAGTTAAGGCTCATTTCATTGATTTCAAGTTAATTAAAGGGCAATAACACATGCATTACTTAAGCCAGTCTGATGAAACTTCATGTGCAGCAGCGCATTATAAAGATATATACTTATTTTAAGTTTCAAGAAATTCCCCTCAGTGGTTACTTAGTTATGGATCATTTCATTGATTTTAAGCCAATAATGGGGCAATAACTCATGCATTACTGAAGCCAGTCTGATGAAACTTCATGTGCCGCAGCGGGTTACAGTGATATACATTTATTATAAGTTTCATGATATTCCGTCCAGTGGTTACTTAGTTATGGCTCGCTCCGGACAGACAGACGGACGGATGGAAGGACGGACGGACAGACAGAAGGACGGACATGGAGAAACCTATATCCCTCCGCCTTTGGCGGGGGATAACAACATGCAAACATTAATTATGGTCATTGCGAGTTACGCATTCTCATCAGGGAATACGCTATAACGCAGTGTTAGAAATAAGCAATTGCCCACTCGCCCGACACGGGTTAAATGTGCTGGGGGCAAGCGGATAGTCTTGGAAGGTTGCCCCCAGGACAACCTGAAATTCTTGGAGATAAAATTCTGGAAAATGATTTTGTTTCATGTCTTTTTTGAAGTTTTGCATGAGAAGTTTGAAACCCACCAATATAGTGTTTTGAAGGAGAAAAATAAAAAGTTAGTGCTGTGAAAATGATTAGGCAGCTGTGATCAAAACTGTTTGTCAGTTATCTCTGAAGTTCATGAAATCATGCTTAGTGTCTTAGAAAGGGAGAGTATTCTTGGACTATGGTTACTTTTATGACTTCGGAAGAAAATGACATGTAAAACTGTTTAATTGCAATGAAATACTGGGGGGCAAGTTGAAATCTTTTGGGGCAAGTTGAAATTCATTTCGGGTTGCCCCCCGGGCAAGTTGCTGTCTGGGCCTTATTTCTAACACTGTAACGGAGTGTAAAGATGGTAGTAGTTTTTTTAAATACGGTAACCACCTGCAAGTGCTTATGTTGATCAGACATCAAAGAACGCCGCATTGAACTGGACACGTGTCATATAAAACCATGAGACAGGGAAAGGTACCTTATTCCATATGCCCCGATCAGCCTGCGCAGTAATGCAATGCGACTGGTGTTTCCTATTCACAACTTTGATCTTTGGATTATGAGTGTAATTAGAAAAGTGAATATTTTCTGCTCGTTCATGTTCCATTGGACACAATTGGGACATTATCTGTCTGCTCACTGGAGACGTTTTGATTAGCGTCGGCAAAATGAGATTTCAGCCATGTGCGTTTCGAAATATAATCGAAATAGTTTTCAACCTAATACTAGATGAATTGTTTGTCCAGACAGAGATGACTCTGATCAGACTTAGCCAATACACATGCTTATCTGCGTTTTCCCTATATGCACACGTCGTAAAGTACCCTAAAAATGTAGCCTGTAAAGCATAATTTTATGCGATTTTCGCTAGTCTAATAACTTAATGTAATCCGATTTTATTTTTTTGATCAGTCTCCGTGTATTTCAGAAAAAGACAAATTGAAAATAACAATACCTGGAATGGAATTTCGGTGCTCAACAATTTTGCATGCCGCTCTGTATCAAAGAATGACCCTTTGTTTTTGCCTGACACCGAAATTTTCAGCTCCAGGTTACTCTACATAAAACCTATCGACACATGCGTTGAGTGGCAGCCTGTGACTTCAAAAGCTGACTGAAATCCTTTGATCTTTTGCCAGTCTTATCTATGGAGGTTGAGCCCATTTTTGTTTGGCTATTCCGGACTGCTTCTTTTGTCTCCAAACATAGTTAAAAAGACGCTGACGTTCGTTTTTATGATGGATAATCCTGTTTTAGTGGGAGTAGCCTATTCTCGGCTCATTAGTTTGGGACTGCAAGCGTTTTTCGTTAGAAACACCTTTATCTAGAGCTCTGAAGACCCAGTTTTTTTTGTACTTGGCACAAAGGTAGAAAAAAAAATTTCTTTCAGAAATCAGAAAAAAATAGAGCGGTCGCTACGATTTTTTACGGTCGGTCGCGTAAGGGGAAACATTAAATATTTTATTTTTGGCCTTGCAAGCTGATTTGTTGAATTAAAGTGTGTGATTAATTGGGCTGTACTATACAGCAATAATTGGCATTTTGAGACAGCTTTCAGAGCCTAGGCTGAGACAGCAGGCCGAGATAGAAAAATCTCTGACACCTCATAGAAAGGGATATCATTGTCCAATGGGTGAGAAAATGTTTCCTCAGAAAAACTGTCCAATATATTAAATCTATGGAAGCTTAAAATCATACTTTCTTTTTCTTATATGACCCCACCTCCCTCCTATAGAAGGATCAAATGAGCTCAGGCCAAAAATAAAATATCTAATGTTTCCCCTTACGCGACCGACCGTAAAAAATCGTAGCGACCGGAAAATATTTTTTTCCGATTTCAAAAAAAATATTTTTTTTCTACCTTTGTACCGAGTACAAAAAAATCTGGGTCTTCAGAGCTCTAGATAAAGGCGTTTCTGACAAAAAACGTCAGCAGTCCCAAACTGCTCCTACTAAAACAGGATTATCTATTATAAAAACGCGTCTTTTTAACTATGTTTGGAGACAGAAGAAGCAGTCCGGAATAAAAGAGCCAAAAATGCGCTCAACCACCTTTGATAAGACTGGCAAAAGATCAAAGGATTTCGGTCAGCTTTTGAAGTCACAGGCTGCCGCTCAACGCACCTGCCGATAGGTTTTATGTAGAGTAACCTGGAGCTGAAAATTTCGGTGTCGGGCAAAAACAAAGGGTCATTCTTTGATACGGAGTGGCATGCGAAAATTGTTGAGCAACGAAATTGCATTCCGGGTATTGTTTTTTTTTTCAATTTGTCTTTTTCTGAAATACCCGGAGACTGATCAAAAAAAATAAAATTGGATTACGTCAAGTTATTCGACTAGCGAAAATCTTTAAATGCTACATTTTTAGGGTACTTTACGACATGTGCATATAGGGAAAACGCAGATAAGCATGTGTATTCGCTAAGTCTGATCAGTCATCTCTGTCAGGGCAAACAATTCATTTAGTATTTAGGTTGAAAACTGTTTCAATTATTAAGAAACGCACATGGCTGAACTCTCAATTTTCCGACGCTAATCAAAACGTCTCCAGTGAGCAGACTGATAATGATCCCAAATGTATCCAACGGAACGCGAGCGCGCAGAAAATACTCGCGTTTCTAACTTATGGTAAAAGTTTACATTTATAAGGGACCGACCATTTGATATTCTGGGTGGGGGGGGGGGGGCTGGTATTCTTGATGGAGACACAACATTTTATTTCACTGGCCTCTGGAAACAATTTCTTTTTTTTTCACCTTGTGGGAGCTAATTTCTTTTTTTTACAAACTAACTCAAACAGGTTATTTTTTTTTTTTTAATTTTATAGCCGAACTATCAGATCCTTGTTTACTTTCAGACCTTAATATCCTTTTATTTTACCCACATCAGTATTTTTTACACCTTTTTTTCTCACAAAAAGAACATGGTGCTGTCTTTAACCAGACCAAGGGCATGGCTTAGCTTGCTTTTGCAAACCAGTGCCTGGAGCATGTTACTCTTTTCATCTAAGGTACAGATACAAACATCCCTGTATGAGTTTGGCAAAAAATTAGGCCTTAAATTAAGGATATTTTGGCGAAAATTTAGGGCTATTTTGGCAAAGTTTTGGGCTAATATTAGGAATTTAAGTTTTTTTTTCTATCCCAATATATGCCCAAACATGCTTTATTCGTACTTTAGAAAGTTTGATAAATACTTACATGATAGAGTCACATTACTTACATGATAGTCACATTATACATGAATGGCAATTAATAAAATGGCTGAAAGTTATGTGCTAAGAAGTTAACAAAGGGGGGTCTGGGGGGCAACGCCCCCCCAGAAGGTAAAGCAATTTCAGAATTTCAATGGCAGTTTTAAGACTGGAAACAATAGAGAAAAACTAGGAATGATGATAAAAATAAGGGTTTTTATATTAGGACTTTAGCCTTTTAGAGTGTTTATTTTGCCATAATGGTTTTGTCTCCCATAAGCTAGCGACTCTTTTGCAATTCAGTTTTAGTGGAAACATTTACTAAGTAATGTGGCAGATCAATAATACATGTATGTGAATGTTGTATAGGATTTTTTTGTAAATGTATGCACATGCGGGCCCGCTGGTGTAAACCAATTGTAGATAATATTAAAATATTACTATAAATATGGGGGTCTGGGGGGCGCAGCCCCCCAGAAGCCAGAGACATTATAAAAACTCAATTCCAATGGAGTTATCTGCAGACTATATTTTTTTTTTTGAAATTTTGGATGGAGACAGGTTATTTTTTTCTCTTACTTTTGGGGCCAGATTATTTTTTTGAACACCCTTATGAGCCAGGTTATTTTTTTCTTGCATATCCAAAGACAGGGAATTTTTTTGATAAATATACCAGGCCCCCCCAGAATATCAAATGGTCGGTCCCTAATCCAATGATCAAAGTTGCGAATAGGAAATACCAGACACATTGCATTACTGCGCAGGCTGATCGGGGCATATGGAATAAGGTACCTTCACCTGTCTCACGGTTGGTTGATTTGATGCTTAACGTCCACGGTAAACAACTAAGGTCATGTCGGGACGGTCAGTTAACCTAACCACACTATTCCTGGGCAGGCTTAGACCTCCTAAGCTGTTAACCAGTACTAAGTGCACATACTTTCGCCAGTAACTGACAACTGCCCTTCTTGAATCAGCGGAAGGAGAAACGAAAGTACGTGGCCAGACCGGGATTCGAACCCAGGACCTCTGACTTACGAGTCAGGTGCCCTACCGATTGCGCTACCCGGCCCGGCCCTGTCTCACGGTTCCACATGACACGTGTCCAGTTCAATGCAGCGTTCTTTGATGTCTGATCAACATAACCAGGTGCAGGTTAAAAAAATGCTACCGTCTTTACACTCCATATTGGGTATTCCTGATGAGAATGCGTAACTCGCAATGTCTGCATGTTGTTTTGATACAGATTAATCCGTTCACCCTCATAAACAATTAAATGTTCGCTCATCTAGCGGAGATAGATCTTCATATATTTGGGTTGTTCCAATATCTAAAACAGGGTATGTGACAAAAGTTTATGGACGACGATGCAACGAGAATGTGTTTATCTCCGGTGCATCCGATCCCACATTTGCTAACAATGCAGTTTCGTCGGGGTCGCACTGTTCTTATCGTAAAACTTGAATGAACAGGTTATATAAACTGTTTTTGTGTATATGACCAACATTAAAGAAGGAATGCGACGGACTTTATAAAAAAAAAGTCTGTGTACCTGTCCGGACTGTCACCTCATATCTACTCTGCTTGATTAAACAAATATGTAAGTAATCAGAAAAGACCATGATCAGAATGCCAGTCTTCACGAAAACCGTCGGTCTGTCGGACAAAACCGGCAAATTCGGAAAATGTCCGGCGAATTTTGCCAGGGCGCCGGTCGCACTGTCTGACACTGACAAAAGTTGACATTTTTCAACGCGGTAAAATCAAATAAAAGTCGGAAAAGTTCTCTTTTGGCCGAAACAAAAACGAAAATTTCTCCATTTCATATTTACAAAAGCGCTTATGCAAGGCGACACCTGATTGGTCAATATATACCTTGCTATCTATATACAACCAATGATTTCAAGCGTTACAGTTTTCGGCCCAAAGAGTGTTTGCAATGGTTGGTTTCGGTCTCGGAATGTATATCAATCTCATCTTCGTTTTTTATTTTAATTCCGATGACTCGGCTAAAATAATGTGAACTTTTAACTATTTACCCATATTATTTTGTTTAATAATTGCTGCGCCAGGGTTTTTTCTGCTTACTGTTGCTGTATTTTGCTGCTTCTTAGATAGACTGGTAGCGAATTTTATATGGCCGACCTTTGTGAATCGTACAGGGCCGAACCAAGGGAAATAATCAAAACATTTTTTTTTCTGAACAAGTTTAGCTTTTGAAAAAAGCTTTTGAGTTTATCCCCAACCTATGCGTAGATGAATAAAAGATATAGCAGAGGCTTTTAAGAATGGGGATTTAATTAAAATGAAGTGGCGAATGAATGATTAAAAAGGAATTAAAGTTAAAATGAAGCAGTATTTAACTAATTAAAAAATGGTTCCCATTTTTTATGACTAAAATTTTTTGTTGGCTTGAATGTGTTTTTTTTTCTGTCCTGCAAATTTCTGTTCTGTCCTGCAAATTTTTTTAGACTGTCTGACAGCTGTCCTGAGACTCTTCAGAGGGTTTCGCGAAGACTGGAATGCGCATTACACATGTCCCCGATATGGCACTTTCACACTTACATTTATAAGTGTGCGTGTGTGTTTTACTAGTGTATCTTATACTCCATGCAACACGCACCTCAGCGGAACGGATCCCTAGTCGCAGTAACGGGGCGCCGTTCGCCCGTCCCTATTCAATTATTAAAACTGCGTCGTCTATTTTTATAGGACTTATATGCAAGTAATTTTGAAAACGCTCCTACGTCTAAATTTGGGATGGAAAAACTATCTGATGAAGCGGCTCGAGTGAGGCGTAAGCAACTCCCCGCTTGAATGGATTATCTGGAGCTCTGACTTTTCAGGAAAAAAAAAATAAAATCCCGACCGACCTACCCACCATTGAGAAAAAGGGTCGGGTAAGGGGAAACAAGAATATTTCTAAGGTTGGCCTCAAACTGCTAATAAGGAAAAAATATGTACAAATTTTACTCCTTCACTTTGGCTTTTTGGAATCTCTATCACATCAAACTACACTTTTTGAGCATCAAGTCATCTTTTCCAGCTGGCACCTAGCTGTTTTGAAATGGCTATGATCATTTTATCATCATAATATAACTTAATGTCATTTTGGATAATTTAACCACAGAGAAAGTGACAATGAAAGGGATACAAATCTCTTATGACAGTAAATACAATTTTTACCACACAATATTTTGAAAACTATCTAACAATGCTGACTTTATTTTTACACAACTTGACACTCACCACGCCAGGTAGACAATTTTCTGCCTCAATGTTTGGTCCATCAAATGTGTGATGAGGTGATCCTCCCGAACTGTCAGAGCTAGAGTCAGGACTAGAAGGCATTGAGTTACCTATATGCACCAACTTTGCCGTAATTAACTGAAAATGCAAAATATACATGTGTTTATATAAGGCTCTCCTTTGGTGAGAATTCTGGACAGATATTCATTTCTCCATAAAATGTACACCATTGCCTCTCATTCAAACTGTCTTGCACTGTGTTTTAAAGCTAATTTTATATGTTTACAAACTGATAAGCCACAGTGTACACTTTTCCGGGGAAATGAACAGAAATTACTTTAAAATTATCATCAAACCGATCCTTATGAACACTTATCAGGAAACATATACCAAATCTGAGGTAAAATCAAATTTCTTTCAATTTTGCCCTTTCTGATTCCCATAAAATTTATCAATCTAAATTATTCAACCTTATTATCATATTATTATTTTTTTTTAATGTAAATGTAGACTGAGCACCCCATTCAATTTTATGGTTCAAGAAAAACAACATGAATTTCACTGAATGTAGTGTCTTGCCTGTCTGCACACCAAAAGCAGAGCTAGATGCTGCAAGACTTTGCTCTCCTTAAAGCAAATTCTTTCTTTTAAGAGTGGTCACTTTTGAAGGACTTCATGATTGAAGCAGCAAACAGGAAGTGACGAAAGTTCTTTCCTTCTTTTAAACATTGTGGAAAAAATATGCCTTAACACCTTAACTATTAAGATGGTTTTGCTTTTCTCTGACTTTGAAACTGAACTAGAAGGGGATGCATTACAGAGGAAGAAACTGACTCACTTGCTATTCTGTCATCGATTAATTTACAAACAAGAAAGGTACTAAATGGACTTACCATTTTATCCCTTAAAGGAATCTGAGAAATTAATCTTTTATCCTCACTTGGATCCAGAATTTCACCGTTCACATATAAGTCTACTTTCACATTACTGCTAGCTTTCACTCGGTGTAATATATGTCTCCTAACGGCACCTATAGTGTCATTAGTGTGAGACCAAATGTCTATATCATCCACCTGACGTCCCTGATTTGGAAACCTAACAACTAAAGTGACTAGTTTTCCACGACAAGCCCTGTAAAGAAAAGAAACACTTGTATTACAGTTCCAGATACTGTAGAGTTATGAGGATAATTCTGAGATAATGTTTCTTATTTCTTAATGAAAACATATGTTGTGACCCCTCATATGAACTGTCTCAGTGAGATGCTTCAATAGAGGGGTTACAACGAATCTTCTTATGGAGAAATCTGAAAAATTATCCCTAAATTATCCTCATTACCCCTTCTTCTCTGCAGCTCTGACTTCCATGTTACTGCAATAAGGATTTCTCCAATCTTTCATACCGAGGAATGTTGCAAGAAAAACCATCTGTGAATTGCATATAATCCAGCTTGTTGAGATGTAGTCTGGTAAATTATTGGTAATGCCATGCACAGCTCACTTTTTAATATTTACTACATTCAAAAATTCAGGGCCTGATAAATCATTGAGCAAAAGTACCTTTTAATACATTTTTTCATCAAAAAAAAATTAGCATACTTTACTTTTCATGTAGAATTTTTATCTAACCATTTTGTTAGTCACTGAACAACTGGGCCCTGGGTGAAAAAAAAAAGTTTTTCCTTTACTTTCATACAAAACAGCTCAAAACAAACTTGTGTGAATAAAATCTCCTTAAGGCAATACTGTTAACCTACCTGCTGAGTGGGAGAATAGATCTTTCCTCCCCATGAGCTTCATCACATTCTCCAACATATTCTTTCAACACCGTGAGAGCACGTATCATTCTCGTCGTCTCCTGCATCACACGGTTTGTACTATCCTTATCCTTCTCTAACACTGTCACAGTATCGTACAGAGCCTTCAGTCTATCTACTGTTGTCTGAATGAAATCTTCATGAATGTCCTTTTGATTCTGATGTAATCTTGGTCCAAGGTTTGTAAATGTATCTTTCAATAATACTATGGCTTTGTCTGCTACATCTTCAGGAGCCCACAGGATAACCTGTAAATGTCAGGAGGTGGACTTTATATACCGTACTTCCCTGATTGTAAGATTTTTTCTCCAAAACTCCAAAATCTAGATCCATCTTATAAGACAGATCTAAATTGATGGAATTGTTTTGGAAGGGAGAAACCCACTTTACAGCACAATTGTACAATACTGAATTAGATATTTGTGGTCATTCTCGAAGGAGGGAACCTTTGTCTAAAGGCTATAAATATGGTGACAGATTTTCTTACCTTCAAATCCTATATACATGTAATATTGTTATCTTTTACGCTACTACGTTACTTATATTGAGTAAATATTTTTATCTGAATGTTATTTTAATATACAAAGCTTCCAAGAAGAACATTTTGATGATCACTTAAGGTACCACTTTAGAACCCTATCATTTTCATTTTAACCTCCCTTCTCAATAGGTCAACAATGAGCAGCCTCATCTGGAGCTGTTTGCAAATTCAACTATTTTCGTTCTTGAACTCTTAGTACTAATAGAATTTCTGGCATATATGGGGATTCCTCTACATGTACTGCTCTTTCAGAGGTATTTCTATCATCCTGGGTCTGAGGTTATAAAACTTGAGTATAATCTCAAACTCAAAATAAAGCACACTGATTGGCTGCTTCCGAGCATGTGCTCGGAAGCAGCCAATCATTGTGCTTTATTTTGAGATTGAGAATGTACTCAAGTTTTATAACCTCCAGGCCTGGCTTCATGTGAGTCAACGGGAGCAATGATGATGATCACACTATCAACAGAGGAACCTTAACTGGTTCTTGACAAGTCCAGTCAAGTGTTGACTTTCTAGAACTACCTGTGAGTGATAGTGTTTGCTATCAGCCTTTAACACTGTTACTAGTTCCTGTCATTTTGAACTACCTCAGACACAAAAAGTCATAATCTGTCTGAGATCCCCAATCATAAGTACTCCATATCTTTTTTTTATCAGTTTGTTCTCTTTCATACTTATATACTGCCAGTCAGAATCACTGTTAGGCAAATGGGGCCACTTCCACGGGAGGTAATTCTACTATACAGCTAAATTTGTCTCCTTTTTCATTGGGACATTCTCTTTAGTGAAAATTTTTTGCTCCTTTGAGAAGCAATTGTTCCTTCTACGAGTGCCCCCATTTCAGAAGGGCTTCCCAATCCTGGGAAGCAAACAAGACGTTAAACAAGATCTGACAGCTGGACAGGATAGCTTGCCTGATAGCGCCTTGCCCATCACCTAAAAAACTTTAACGTAAAACTTTAACATTTTGCTGACGCCAACGCCGGGGGTAGTCCAATAGCTCTTCCTGTACATTCGTACAGGCGAGCTAAAAATTGTTTCCCTTTGTAAACACGACGAAAAATTTATTCATCCTACTTCTGTAATTTTGATATCCTTCAGCTTACCCTCCATAGGTAGTCATATCCTATCAGTTCGAGATCATCCATCATAAACCCTCCACGTCTCTTCTGGATCAATTTGTTCTCTTTCATATTTACATGCTTGAAAAATCTTTCAAAGCATCTGAAACAGAAATATCTGGTCAGTCTTCACATGTAGAATACCAGATGAAAGGCTACATGATTTTTGGCATAACTCCCCCCCCCCCCCCTCCTCCCCCCTTCCCACCATTTCTTCATAAAACCATGTTTTATGGACCATGTGAACATAAACTGTCTCAAAAGTACAGCTATTCTTTTCACACCCTATCTAAAATGTACAATATCTGATATTAAATTTAGTTTCCTAGTTTCCAAGTGTTTTTACTGGCCTACCATTTTATCTGGGTAATGTTATCTGGATAATGAGCAAACACTAAAATCAGAATGCCTATCTTAACTCATTGATCAACGTTTCACTGATTGCAATATCAATTCCAACCCTTCTCTTAAACTGAAAACTGATTTCGTTGGCCTGCCTTGTCCTCTGTTTAGTGAGAAACACTAAAATTGGAATGTGTTTGATCAAAATTTCATTGACTGTGTTATCAATTCTAAGTATTCTCTGAAAGTGAAACTCGATCAGTTTCTCAAATTCAGCATACAGCTAATTTTCACTTGATAAAGTGCAAGAAAACTTACGTCATTCCATTTTCTGTGAGAAGACTGGCATCAAACTGTAGCAGATTTTTCTCAAAGAATTCCTTGGTAATTTCAGGATCTAGATCTGGTTCATCACCCATCAACTTTAAAATACAAAAGCCCTGTCATTAATGTTTTGACTTTTCTATCTGCCATAAAATTCCATAGTTTGGGACATCTAACGAAATTACAGTACTGGTAAATGTCCTTAAAATAGAACAGTTTTTTTTTTCATAATGCGAAAATGCATCCAAAAGATGTAGATGGAATGGTGAACAAGGTAGGCTGTTTGCTAAAAACTATCTGCCCCAATATTTAAATTTTTTGATAGTACCAGCTGCAAGTGTATACATATACAGTCTATTATGGTCAGCTCAGATAAATTAGTAAATCGAACATACTTGCAATATTTCTGTAGTTGTGTGCAGAGAATTTCTTCACAAATTTTTATCTAAACCTTGATTCTCAGACTAAATCAAGTTGGTGTATAAACTGTATCTAATGTTAAGACTTTATGTTAAGTGGCCTTCTTCCCAAACCCCACCCAAAATTGTTGACTTATATTTCATCATTCTGAACAGAACACTTCAAAATTTTACCTTGGCAAACCACTTGAAACAGGCTTCTCTGTCTGTCAGGTAGATTGCGTTCTCTGCCAAACAGTGCCATATCTGTAACAAAAAAAAAAATAAAAGGTGTAGGAATACACTTTCAGGGGAAGCAGCTTTATTATTCTCTTTGTTGCCTCCCTTCTCAAAGGGGATCTACTCTTACAGGAAAGAATTTGCCCCCTTAGGAGCCCTTAGGAGCAAATTCCTTCCTTGAGAGAAGACCCTTTTTGCAAGTGATTTGCTCCCTTAGGAGCAAGTTCTTTCCTTAAGTGTAGACCCATTTTTGCAATGCTTCATTGTCCAGGTAAGAACACACAAAGTTATAAAAGCTGTTACTGTAGTGAAATAAAAGGCCATCGGCCAAGTGTCACCCGACGTTTGAAATGTGTCACAAACTTCAGCCCTTTATTCTGTTTCAGAGTAAATGTACGGCCAAAAACAGAAAATATATATATTACAGAACCTGGTAAGCAAATGATAACTGAACATATGCAAAGACATATACCCAATTACTGGGCCTCTTTATAAAATACTTAAGTTCAGAACGGGGCATATATGTGTAAAATCAGGTTACTGAAACTATAGGCCCTTACAAAATGACCAAAACATCAAGACTGTATACCCAGTAACAAAAAAAAAAAGAGCCATAATCCTGCTTGTATGAATCTGATGAAAAATGAACAATGCATTTATGAAAATTCAGCCCATTAATATGAATAGTTCTGGAGTTATCCCTTTACCTTTAAGTGAATGTCTATTATGTATATGAAAGGGGAATAACTCTGTCACTTATAATTTAGCACATCCTAACAATAATCAGAATACTCAATTTACCAAATGCTAATAGCATACCAAATTTCAGCTCTCTTGGTCAAATGGTTCAAAAGTTGGAAAAATATCAAAAACCGACAAAGGGCCATAACTTTGTGAAAAATAGGACAATTGAAATTCCAAAATCACATGCACATCTTCAGATCATGATGAAACATTCTGCACAATTTCAAGTCAATCTGATACAAGATGTTGCAGGAGTTGCGGGGACAAGGTCTAAGTCAGCAAGGGCCGTAACTCCATTAAAAATGGCCGAAACAAAAATAAACAAGAAATGTTACAGTGTGTAACAAATGCTCCCGAAGGCCCTAACACCTGGTATTTGACCCCTAACCTTTGACTGTGAACTTGACCTTGGTTATGGGAGCCTAAATTTTGAGCATGACACAACTTACCATTTTGATTTACCTTCCTGTAAAATTTGATTAAATTTGCTTCAGCAGTTTTTGAGATATCTTGGACACAAGATTTGTAAGGAACGAACTTATGACCTTTGACTGTGACCTTGACCTTGGTCGTCAGAATCTAAATTTTGTGCATGACACAACTTCTCATTTTGGTTTACCTTTCTGTAAAATTTGATTCAATTTGCTTGAGCTGTTTTTGAGATATCTTGGATACAAGATGTATAGGAGACAAACTTATGACCTTTGATTGTGACCTTGACCTTGGTCATGGGTACCCAAATTTTGTGCACGACACACCTTCTCATTTTGGTCTACCTTTCCATGAAATTTGATTCAATTCACTTCAGGGGTTTTTGATTTATCGCTGACATACATGACAAACTTATGACCTTCGATTGTGACCTTGACCTTGGTCATGGGAATCAAAATTCTGTGCATGAAACACCTTCTCATTTTGGTTTACCTTTCTGTGAAAGTTGATTCAATTCACTTCAGGGGTTTTTGAGTTATTGTGGACACACGATTTGTAAGGGTCAATCCTATGACCTTTGATTGTGACCTTGACCTTGGTCGTGGGAACCAAAGTTTTGTGCGGGACACACCTTCTCATTATGGTTTACCTTTCTGTGAAATTTGATTCAATTCACTTCAGGGGTTTTTGAGTTATGGCGGACACACGATTTGTAAGGGTCAAAACTATGATGTTTGACTGTGACCTTGACCTTGGTCGTGGGAACCAAAATTTTGTGCGCGACACACCTTCTCATTATGGTTTACCTTTCTGTGAAATTTGATTAAATTCCCTTCAGGGGTTTTTGAGTTATGTCGGACACATGATTTGTAAGGGTCAAACCTATGACCTTTGACTGTGACCTTGACCTTGGTCATGGGAGCCTAAATTTTGTGCGCGACACACCTTCTCATTATGGTCTACCTTTCTGTGAAATTTGATTAAATTCCCTTCAGTGGTTTTCAAGTTATGGCGGACACACGATTTGTAACGGACGGACGGACGGACAGACGGACGGACGGTGCGATTTTAATATGCCACCGAAGTTCCTTCGGGGGCATAAAAACCACATGCACATCTTCATATCGTAAGAATACAATCTGTAAAATTTCAAATCAATCCGATGAAAGATGTAGGAGGAGTTGCGGGGGCAAGATTTCGGAAGGTCTGAGTCAGCAAGGGCTGTAACTCCATCAAAAATGGCCGAAACAAAAATCGAAAACCACATGCACATCTTCATATCATAAGAATACAATCTGTAAAATTTCAAAACTATCCGACGAAAGACGTAGGAGGAGTTGCGGGGACAAGATTTCGGACGGACGGAAGGACGGACGGACGGACGCACACACGGACGGACGAGGGTCATTTCTATAGTCCCCCTCCGCCTACGTCGGGTGACAAATAGTAGAAAAATATGGTTAAAACTGTAACTATTCATCATAATACTATAATTTCATATTAACAAGTTGTTTTATTTTCCAAGCTAACGCTCCACAAATATTTATGAAAATAAACTAATGTGAATACCATTATTTAGTGATTCACAGTATAAAAGTAAAGTCCCACTGCACTTTTGTCCTGTAATGCAAAATTTTAAGCATAAACACAAAACACTGTTCTACACCTGCGATTTTAACCGAGCAACAGCCAAATGGTACAAATTAAACAATATCAACCGCCAGTAAATCCATATATATATAAGTCCTGTTCATGGTTTCAGAAATACAAATGAAAATACTAACTTATCAATAACATCAACACAAACAATAATATATGGATGGACAGCTGGACAGTAACAGCAGAGTAATTTATCTGTACTGTTCCAATACTGAAACTTATAACAAAACAAAAACTTTTTCAAACAAGCAAAAGTCAAACGCATAACACAAACATAACTCTAAACAGACATACCGACCGCAGCAGCAAGATCATATCACTCCTGTATTGCTTCAGTCTGAAAACCTATCACATAACAAAAGCTTTCATGCAAAGATCTTGCAAATGATAAGAGAAAGAGGAAAATCCCGGGTCACCAATACTTTTCCAAGTCTGTGACCTAGGCCTTCAATCTGACACAAAAAGCTACAAATCTGTATCAACTACATGTATGTACTTAATCCTGTCATGTCAAAATGGTCAAATCAAGGATTTTGAAACTGATTAAAACCAAAAAAATTACGAGTAGATGGCCTTAGCCAGCCTTCCAAGCCAATAGGCACTTTAGTGAATCGCATAACTATAAAGAGCAAAGAATGCTTAACATTAAATTATGTATGCACTCAGGAAGTTTGAAGTTACTTTGGCATATGAAAGCCCAGACATGCTGGCAACCCAAGTTAACAGGATATCCATTTTTGCAAACATGAATGACTTATTTAGCAAGTGGAGATGCATACAATGATGCTGTCCCCTTGTCAAGGCAGTTCTGTTTGTCTAATAAGTGTAAAATGTTTTCATGGAAAGACAGAAAACATGAGAAAAAATAGGAAAGAGTAGAAAATTATCCCCTTATAAGACTGAAGCTCCATTGAAGTGTTACCTACCTGTCTTGCCTGAGATTCACATAACCATAGCTGGCCATCTTTTAATAAAAATCTGAAAAGTATAAATATCAATGTTCAAATGTGAGAGGAGTAAATACCTATGTTGTGTGCATTTTCTGTTTTAAGTCCAAACGGTGGTAAAAACATGATTTCAAAAGCAAGTTATGGACATTTCTTCTAGTAGATCCTCTATTAGGTGCTCTAGATTCAACCAGATCTGAATCTGCCAATTTTCTCCAACATTTCTGTCTGAATATTTGGTATCTTGAAACTCTGTGTTCCAAAAGTGAAAATAGCATAGTTTGCAAACAATGTAGATCCAGATGAGGCGGTTCATAATAAGCCACCTCATCAGGTCCTACACTGTTTGCCCAGTAGTTCTTGATTTCTGAATTTTATATAGCTTGGACGAAACATAGTTTTTGTTAAATTTTGCAGAGGTAAATTTTGTTGTTAGGTTTTGGAGAAATTCAAGGGTTGAAATATAATACAACTGATTTTAACATATAAAGTTGTCACAAAGTCTACTTTACTAACCTTAAAAATCTAAGCCTTTCTTGCACCTGCTCTACATGACTAAATCTACCATCTGGAAGAATATTTCCTGGATCAACACCGGGGTGGTCTGAAAAAGTAAAACATTCATACAAGAATCTTTATAATACAAAGAAACACATTCTCTATGAGCAAATTCTGCCTTTAAGCGAGACCCCTTTGAAAAAGCTCTGCCCCTAAGAGAAGCAAACAGTAAGTCAAGGAAGTTCTCTTTTGAAAAAAAGGCAGTAAAACGTACGAAATACCCATACATCTTGAGTCAAATGCTGGCTGTAACACATGTACATTCTTTGCAATCTGTGTATATGCTTAAAACTATTAATGTTAGATTGTACACACTGTCACACTGTCAGGCCCGATAGCCAATACGAAGCTATTGGGCCTGTATGCATAGAACAGTGTAATCTTTTCTATACTTGCATAAACTTGTATTTTGCTTTGTTTCCTTCAAAATCTTATCATGAGCCATACTGGATGGCTTATTCTCTATACTAAGTTTGTTGTAATATTTAGTGAAACATGTAATCAGTACCACAATAATATGGCAGTTGGTGATTTTTCAAAGCTACCTTTCACTGTTAAAGCCCCCAAAAAGTAAATAGCAAAATTAGAAGAAAAAAAAGAAAAAGTGTTTTGTCCTAGCTATATCATATCGAGAATTCCAAGACTAGAGGGCAAACAGTGCAGATGCAGATGAAGTAGCTCATAATGAGCGGCCTCATACGGATCTATACTGTTTCCAAGGTTTAACCTTTTTTGATTTTGGAGCTTTAAGTGAGAGTAACCACATACCTTTGGCATACTGCCGTGCCTTACTCATATAAGCTGAGAGGTTTTGTGCTACTAACATCACAATTGAGTGGTTGGACTGAAGAATACTGATCACAGAGTTCCGATAATACACTTGAGACACACGATTTGGAACATGTGGGAAGTTCTGAGGTGGCTGCAATACAAGAATTAAAATTTTTAGTTGAAGTCAGAATGCATTATATTCTCTGAATAATATGCTCAGAAAGGCAAATACATAGTAATTATTCTCTTCATCAGAATAAACATCTAATTTTACCACTATTATAAGTGAAACTCAGTCATATGATCTTGGTTGGAATATTAAGAGTTTGAACAATGACATAGTTCTTGCTAAAATAACCATACTTTTACTTATTATTAGACAATTAGAGGCTACATGTATATGGCTCTTTCATCAGATTTAGTTATTCTGGGCTTATGCAGTTCTGAATGGGTGAGATGATCAAAAGATCCGAGAATATGCAGTTCCCTTTTTGCAGTTGCTTTCGCTACATAACCAGCATGTTCTGACCATACTTAAGAGCCCCAGTAAGTCAGTGGGTTAAACCTGGCATGCTTATCTAGCGGTCCCGGATTTGACTCTAGCTGGAGGTCGAAATCTTTTCAACCATAAACAGGTGTCCATTGCATACAGCCTTTCATTATCAGCCTTCCATCATCCTGATATGACTAATCTACAGTGAAAAGGATGTAAAATCATAAGGCATCCATCCATCCATTTAATTATGTTTTGCACGAGTTCTACCAGATGGGTAGTTCACATATGCCTTATGACACATATTCACTGGAAGGAGATCAGCAGAAGTTGACAGAATCCAAGTTTGAGACATTTGACTGGCATCATGTGAGTAGATTCCTCAGGCCATGTGCATAATGTATATGAGCCGCAACACGACAAAACCAACTAAGTGCATGTGTGCACAGCGCAAACTCAGATCAGCCTAAGCATATGCCCAGTCTGATCAGACTCTTCGCTAAGCACTTTAAGGGTAGCTATTAAGGGTCTAAGCTAGTTAAAGCTACCTCCATGCGAACAGCAAAAAGTCTGATCAGACTGGGTGGATGCTCAGGCTGATCGGAGTCTGCGCTCAGCGCACAACCACTTGGTTGGTTTTGTCGTGTCGCGGCTCATATATATTCCAATCAGCCCGCACATATTAGCAGATGATCAGAGTTGTCATATTCCCTATGGTTTATAGACAGAACACACTAAAAGATAAAACTCTGATCAGACTGTGTGGATGCACAGGCTGATCAGAGTTTTCCTTGTTCACACAAGCTATAATGTCCCTTTCCACACAACACCTATCATGTTTATGAGTCAGAGTAGAATGCCTACCTCTGGAAAGAGCTGACAGATCTCTCGTATCTGTTTCAGTGCAGGAAGCACCCACTTGTCGTTCTTCAATTCTTCCACAAATTTTGTGATCCAACTCATCTTCTGGGCATCACGATCCTGCTTCGAAACACACAACACATAACATTAATTTACGTACTTATCATTCACAATTATATGTCATGTATTTATCATTCACAATTGCATGTCTCTAAACAATGGCAGACAGATATCCATCCACTCTTTTTCCTTTCAAAACCATTGATTCTTGTAAGGATCACCTGAAAGACTTGATTTCACTGAGATTGACATCTACAAGGCACATTTTGGCTTATTTGCTCATTTCGACATTTAAGAACTTTTTTTTTTCTTACATGTAGTTCAGGACAGAAATCCTTATAAACCTTATCCTGTTTAAGTCAAGTAACCTTGAGTTAGTTAAAAGCTCAAACCTACTTTATATAAGCACAAATTATATGGACTGGCCAATTATATTTTTTCTCCATTATACTTTTCTCTGTTTCAACAAAAATTAATGCTCAGGAATCCCCTAAACATTTTGCGAAATATGTTAGTACCATATTATACTGATTGTAAGACAGGATTATATCCTTCCAAACTTACTGAAATTATGTAATATGTCTAGTGAATTTCAGCTATAAAATTTTTGTCTCTTCCAAAACTATCTGAAAGATCTAGATCCATCTTGTAAGATGGATCTAGATCTTTGAGATAGTTTGAACAGGGCAACGCCTGTCTGATAACTGAATAAATATGGTAAAGAAGAGAAGAGTCCGGGGGTTTGATGACACAGGAATTATCATTAAATCCACTTAGTCTCACCTGGCTGCAACTGTAATCTAAGATCTTGATATGAGCTGTGAGAGCTTGGTCCATTATATCAGTGGGCACGTCTTCACTGTGTGCCAAGTTCCATAGTAAACCAAGAACCTGTGACAGAAAATAGGAACATTATCACTTCCATATACTATAAGGTACTTAGATTTTGAAATTGGAAGCTTCACGGCTTTAGACAGTATTTTAGTCAGGAAAAGAATCATTCAGAGTCTGCGATTTTCCTTTCTTTTTAATATGTTCCTTGCTTTGAAAGGATCTTACTTTTCAAAAGTTATTACCAAGCCTCCATATTCTCCAAGTTCCATGTGATCAACATTGGTATTTTACCATGAATTCCTTTTTGTATACCTGTAGGCTTTATTTCATCACAGACTTCGAAACTTGGTTTAAATCTATCTACTATAATTTAATCATTAATGATACTTTATACAAAATGTCTGGCTATCATATAATAACCACATGTATTTGGATTTTACATGTTGGGACGTTGCTTCATTACTGCTTTTTTGCTTTTTGCAGAAATCAATTTCAGAGCAGTATCAGTTTATTTAAGAAAAATGTCAAGTAAAATTTGTTTGCTCGCAATTTTGCAGTATGCCTGAAGTGAAAGAATACATTAATATACTAAAACAGCTTCCCCAATGACATACCTTATGAGCCATAATTCCCTCTTTATCGTCCTCTGCCAGTCTTCTGATCAACTCCAGCAATTTCTCTCTTTGCTTCTTGGAGGCGTGAGCCCAGCTCACCTGGAAGAAATGATATGAAGCTATCGTAATAAATTGGCTATCAGACACCGTTTTCTCCCCTCTAGACTAACTTCAAATATCTATATCAGTCTTGTGTAATTCTGCAACCAGAATTGTGTTCCCTTCCAGAAGAACCCCAAAACCCTAGATACATCTCAAAAGACCAAACAAACAAAAAATCTAGATCCATTTCAGAAGACCAAAATGACGGGGGTGAACCCCATAAATTTAGATCTGTCTTAAGACTGGCTAACCTCTTATGCTAAGAAACTATTGAACTTGAACCTGGGCATACACAGTTTGTATATAACTGGTAACAGTTTTTTTTCAAGACATAACATTTACAGATGGTTTAATATTTGCTGCAAATTATCAGCTACGTATCTGTTGCAATAACTTATCTGAAAACCTTCTATGTCATTTTTTCCCCTTTTTTTTTCTCTTAAAACCCTGACTTTACATTTATTGTCCATTAAACTACTGAAGACAGCTGCAGACTTGGAGACAGTGCATTTAAATGTGTTACTGATGAAATTTAACAGCAAAGCATCTGTTTTGGGGTTGTCTACATTTTTTTTTTACCCAGAATATGCTTTATTTGAATATTTTATCAATTGTTTAGTTACAGTTAAGCATGAATGATTAGCAAATGTTCACTTTCATTTTAGTATCATCAATCCTAACTAGAAATGTGTTCAACGTACACAGAAGCCCCCGCTAAGGGTACCTCCATAAAACTGTGCACAGGATTGCAATAAGTATCAGTTAACCTCAACATATCGGTCAAGACGACATGATTCTTGTATATTCCTGTTATATTCATACACATTATATCCTTATACAAAATTTCAAATTGCTACAATAATAGGAACCGTAAAATCTACCCCTTACAAAAATCTTAATTTTGCAAAATTAGCCTAAGTCCAAAGTCAGTGAACCATGACATATGGATCATCATGACCTGATTCTTGTAAATTCCTGTCATACTTATAGATATTAAACTTCATACAAAATTTCAAGATGCTACAATAATAGGAACCCAGTGACCTACCTCTTACAAAAATCTTAACCTTGCAAAATTAGCCTAAGTCCAAAGTCAGTGGACCATGACATATGGATCATTATGCCCCGATTCTTGTGTATTTCTGTTGTACTTCTTGATATGAATCCTCATACTAAATTTCAAGATGCTACAATAATAGGAACCCTGAACTCTACCTCTTACAAAAATCTTAACCATGCGAAATTGGCCTATGTCAGAAGTCAGTTGACCGTGACATATGGAACGTCATACCCTGGTTCTTGTATATTTCTGTAGTACTCATAGATATAAATCCTCATACAAAATTTCAAGTTGCTACAATAATAGGAACCCTGAAATCTACCTCTTACGAAAACCATAACCTTGCAAAATTGGCCTAAGTCCGAAGTCAGTGGACCGTGACATGTGGATCGTCATACCCTGATTCTTGTATATTTCTGTAGTACTCATAGATATTAATCCTCATACAAAATTTCAAGTTGCTACAATAACAGGAACCCTGAAATCTACCTGTTACAAAAAAGTTAACCTGAGTCTAACATGAGCACGTACGTATGTACGTAAGGACAGATGCACGTTATAACGTACACACGTATGCACGACCGAAACACTATATGCCCCCGGCCATGCTGATGGCTTGGGCATAAAAATACAGCCATGTTAGACTATTAAACTAAACTGCATCAACATAAACAATTAGAAATGTGAGTGAGTGAGTGAACTCGGGTTTAACGTTCCACCAACAACGAGGTCATATGGAGACAGGACCTTGGTTTAAAGTCTCTTCCGAAAAACCGGAGAAGCGAGGGATTGATCTTGCGATCCCTGGATTGGTGGTCTGGAGTGTTATCCACTACGCTACAGCCCCTTCTATTAGAAATGTGACACTCACCTGGAAACATTCAAACAAGTGGTCCAGCTGTTCTGGGGAGAAATCCCAAGCTAACTTGGCCAACAGATCATGGACATTCTTCACAATAGCATCATGTTTACCAGACTGAAAATGAAGTTTTTATATCAGAAACATATCTGACTACATGTATATCTGAAACTATTATTATAGTGACATTAATACTTCAGCATACAGTGTTGACTGATCAGACTGCTCACTGTTCAAAGGAGCAGTCTGATCAGGATCTACATGGTTCAACAGTCAGTAGACCGGTCTGTTTTATATCATGATATTTTCAAATTCTGTCATGGAATTTTTCTTCTCTATTTTTTTATTTTGTTTATTATTACTGAGCTATTACTGTTATTGCTACTGTTATAACTGAAATTCCAGGTGTCACCATATGGTCCTGCCACTGCCTAATTTAAATGTACTTTCAAGTCTTTGATTTGGCTTGTCAACCAGAAAGGAGATTTTGGAGAGTCCAGCGCAGAATAGTAATTCTTTATTTGCTTGTTTTATTGGTGGATGCACTTAAGCATTACAACAAAGATTAGCTGCTGAAATGAAATAAGTTATGCTAACCAAACACATATATACACATCACTCACTTGTTCTTTCCTTCCCCTCCCCCACCTCCTTTTCTGAGGAAGATCCCTCTATTAGAAATGAAATTGACTTCCTGATGTTTGAACCTCTTTTTATGGTCCTGATGTTTGAGCCCCTTTTTAAGGTGTCTCCCTTAAAGATAAGAATTTGGCTCTTTCCAGGAAAAAATTAATTCCTTTCGGAGTAGATTCCTGTGAGAAAAAGAGCTAGAACTTCTAAGACTGACCTCCCTTTATGTAATTATAGTCTGTATGTACCTGTGCCTCCCACAGTTTATCCAGATTCTGTAGTGAGAGAGCTTTCTCTTTGATCATAAACCGTAGGATCTTTTCTAGTTTCTCTACATATTGGGGCTGATGTAGACTGTCTCGTAGAACAATTGATAATACATCGTTTTCCTGGATCCATTCCTGAAAACACATTATAATGAAATTAGCAAATACACAAGACAATGCTTTCACATTCATGAAGGAAAAAGGACGAGCCTAACAATTCTCAGATATTGGTTAAACAGATACTTATGGCCATTACTGGTGCAAAACTCCACTTAAAAGAGAAAAAGAAAATACAGATAATCTATATTTCTCCATGAAAATGTATGGTGGAACCCCTCATCATAACTGCATATCCCCTTGTGGAGATAGCTCTTATGAGGAGTCACAACAAATGTTTTTGTTGCAAATAAAAAATCTCTAAGAATTATCCTCAGACTCCATCTAAATATGGAGTTTTTATTGGGCAGAACAGTTTCTTGGTTTCTTGTGAAAAGAGCCTAGCTGCTTTAACCAACTGCAATCTATCTTACATTTTAAACAAACAAGGGTACTTACTGCCATTTTTTCAGCTGTTAACCATTCATCTTCATCACTCTGTGAATGTCTACTTGTGTGAAATGATACGTTAGCTATCACTTTGTTCACTTCATTCAAGGCATTCATTTTCCCGTTGAATGATGATATCTGAAGTAATCTGAAAAAGAAATTTACCAGAATATTTGGACAACCTGCCTCAGACAGCAAGCAGTGTACACTTTGATCAGACTGCTCTGATCAGCATCTGCAATGTTTCCCTGCAGAGTAAGAAAGCATCACATAATAAGCCAAAAAACTTGAAACCAAACAAAAACTGTCTGACTGGCATTGTGTTGAACGGGACTTTATGTCGTGTGTACAATACTATGATCAGCCTGTGTATTTGTGGAAACTGTTTAGAGTCTCGTGTTCTCACTTTAGATTCCCTGAGATTCACAATGGGTGTGTCAAATGGGAAGACTTTGAGAATATGTAGGCTGATCTGAGTCTTGTCTCTTTATGCATGCCTTAAGGTATCTTTCAATGCAAAAGTCGATCATCTCATTGTTACATGCACCATAAAATCCACTATCTAAAGCTCTGCAACAGACAAAATCTAACCTGAGTATCATTTTCAGCCTAAATCTCTCTAGCGTTTTGATTGTCTCCTCCTGATTAGGAAGGGTGTAAACCAGCTGCTTCAATGCTTTCACAATTGAGGATAAAGCGTCATTTTTCACTTCTGATTTTGACTCCTTCTTTAATTCTTCATCTGTTAAACCGTCGAGGAATTTTGGTACAATTTCCTACAAATCAATATCAATACTGCATTACCACTTCATAAAACATTTTCAATTTCAAAAGGGACTAAGTGCAGTGAAGTCAAAACAAATTTTATACCAATTTTCTCTCAAACCGAATGCTTTTTCTGTTCAAATATTCAGACAAAAATATCTAGATAAACTGTGCACACCTGTTTCAGTTTGCTTCTGAATGCCATGCTGATTAAAATCTGTATTAACATAAGCTGTTTTCTTCCATTCAACACAAAGATTAAGTTATTCCCATAAACTGAAAATCCTGGAAACACATCCACAATTTTTCAAGTCAAACAACTATGGAATCTAAATTAAAGAAATTCAGTTTTTTATATGCTTCCAAATCTTTGTCATAAAGTTCACTTTCAAAGACAGTGCATTTTGATAATGTACCACTATCTCACAAATTCAGAACGGACATAACAAGACCTGTCAGTGTGACAGGATAGCTCGCCTGACAGCGCCTTGCCCATCACCTAAAAACTTAAACGTAAAACTTTAACAGTTTGCTAATGCTGCCACCGTCGCGGGTAGTACAATAGCTCTTCCTGAACTTCGCTCAGGCGAGCTAAAAATGTCACTCACCACAACAGGCATCAAGTATTTCTGTACTGTGTGTTGTGTCAAGACTTCAGCACACTGACCAAAAGGCCTGAAAATATAGGAACCCATCAAGATACTGCATGATACACGAAGGAACTATTAAATTTAAGGTGTATGGATACACCTCCATGTTTTTCCATATTTTTACAAAGCGGGGCAACTTTTGTGATTTCCTATTAGCTTCCCTGGAGGAGACAGCCCTTACAAAACTGGGTCTACTCTTACAGGAAAGAATCTGCTCCCCTTGGACCTAAGGGGAGCAGATTCTTTCCTTTAAGAGTTGACTCCGAGATGGGAGGCGAAAATAAGAATTGCAGAGTTTCTTCCCCTGATAGTGTACCTATTCACCTTAAGATCAAATGCAAATGAGAACTCTTGTAAATGGTTCTTGCAAAAAATACCCAATTTACAGTATATTTCTTTACTGATAAATACATGTTATATCTCCAAGTAGTTGGGTCTGACATGATTGTTTGCATGGTGTGCAGACACTTGGGTCTGATAACATGCAGACAGCCAGGCCAGATGCAATAATTTCATCTTACTGATTATTCATTCTTACACAGCTCTTTTTACATTTGTTGGACATATACTCTTGTTTCAGCAGTCGGTTCCAAAGCTCATCTAGAGCTTGTGTTGTATTGTTATGGAACTTGCCGACTTTAAATCTTATCTTATCTTATACATGTATTAATATGATAAAATGTCAATTAAATATCTTTAATGATAACAAAATTATTGAATCATTTTTCTCCATTAACTAGTGTTTTAATCCCTGACACACATAAATCCATTCTGCATTTTTCTAATACAACACCAGTTCAGACGCCATAAATCCATTAAACAACACCAGTTTAGAAGGTAAACTTACTTGACAAGAGAAGCTATCACAGGAACTGACAGAGGAGGTCCGTTAGTGAATCTGTCCAGCAGAATCTGGAAGCCTTCCAACTGTCCAAATTTGTTGACTAAATCTACCAGCCAACCCTGAAGTAGAAATACATGCACATTTTTGAAGAGTATTAGCTACCTCAGTAGTGGTAAATTCCACAAAATGCAACATCTCACATCTATTAACTTTACTGAGGCATTGAATCCAGTGCCAGAAAATCTGAAGACTTTCTTCTTGCTCCCAGACAGGCATGACAAGAGGCAATTTCAAAGGGAGAATTTTGCTTTGCGGGATACCATTTTCTAAAGAACATATGTTTTTTTGTTTGTTTTTTCTTTGTTTTTGTTTTTTTTGCTGTTTTTTTTGTTTTTGTTGTTGTTATTCACCTGCTTCTTGAACCTGAATTATACTTAGTTTTTGCAGTTAGTAAATTGTTTTAATGTTATTCACCTGCTTCCTGAACCTGAATAATACTTAGATTTGCAGTAAGTAAAATTGTTTTAATGTTATTTACCTGCTTCTTGAACCTGAATAACATTTAGTTTTTCCAGTGAGTAAGTTTGTTTTAATGAACTTTTGCCGGACAGAATTTCTTGCTCACAATTGCAATTTTGTTATAAAATTAAATTTTGAGGATGGATATGTCAAAACCTGAGGTAGCATAATAGGTCTGGTCTGGTAACAGGTAGGCAGTCTAGCAAGTAATGAAGCACAAATGTAGCAAATATTTCAGCACAAATGTGACAAAATTTAAATCTATATTATGAGGACCACATTAAAGCATATAGAAATCTAACACCTGTCAGCTTAGGGCAAGTCAAAAACTTAACTCAAGTTCAGCTGAACTTCATTCTGTTTGTCCAGGACTCCAGATCTGAATCAACAGATGACCCCTTTCCAGAGATTACCACATAAGTAAAATTGGCTGTTCTGTATATATGCTGCAAAGACAACACTTAAACATACCCTTGGATTTCTTGGATCTGGAGGTCTAGCAAATAACACATCTTCAGCCAGAGGGGTCCCTGTGGGTACTGACTCTGATGGCCTTGTACCATTATAAGTATGAAATCTGAAAAAGCAAAACATATATACTGTATTCATCCTATTAAACGCCCTTGGGGCATTGCACTCCATGAAAGGAGGGCATTATTTCTGGGCTTAAGAGTAGTAAATCAGCCACTGCCAAAATAGATGTCACAGACTGTATTAAGGTGACTACTTTCAGGTGAAGTAATTCCACTTTTTAGCCGGGCCGTGTAGCGCAATCGGTAGGGCACCTGACTCATAAGTCAGAGGTCCTGGGTTCGAAACCTGGTCTGGCCACATACTTTTGTTTCTCCTTCCGCTGATTTAAGAAGGGCAGTTGTCAGTTACTGGGGAAAGTATGTGCACTTAGTACTGGTTAACCGCTTAGGAGGTCTAAGCCTGCCCAGGAATAGTGTGGTTAGGTTAACTGACCATCCCGACATGACCATAGATGTTTACCTTGGACGTTAAGCAATAAATCAATCAATAAATTCCACTTTTTACCCTTTTTACTCCCCTTCTCAATAGTGGTCTGCTCTTAAAGGGAAGTATTTGCTCCTCCATAACCAGGATCAACATTGCTTACCATGCCGTCAGCATTTTTTACTTTCCACAAAATAACAGATAGTTAAATTAACTTGTTCAATCAAAGCAGAAGACCAGCACAGAAGCATCATGCTTACCCCAACTAAATGGATTTTGTATTTGAGCCATGACACGAAAAAACCAACAATGTGGCTATGCGACTAGCGCAGACTCAGATCAGCTTGAGTTTCCGCCCAGTCCGATCAGACTCTTCGCTAAGCGCTTCAATGGTTGCTAAGGGCCTAAGCTCCCTCCATGCGGACAGTGAAGACTCTGATCAGACTGGGCAGATGCCCAGGCTGATTTGAGTCTGCGCTGGGCGCACACCCACTTCGTTGGTTTTGTTGTGTAGCGGCTCATTTATGCCTGTACTTCATCCAGCTATTCAAGGTCACAGCAAAGCATAAACTAATATATAAAGAAGTTTAGAACCCATGAATAGACTTTTATAGAGACACAAGAAAAAATGTCCTAACTCTCATTCATTAAAGGGAACAGTGGTAGTGTAGTGGTTTATGTGCCAGACTACCAATCCAGAGGCCAAGGGCTGGATCCAAGCTCCCTAGTCCTTCAGATGAAACTTTATATCCAGGTCCAGTCTCTGTATGACCTATGTGGTGGTGGTATGTTAAACTCATTTCCAGAGCCTTACATAAGAGGGAGTATTTGGTGATAATTAGGGATAATTTTTGTTAATACTGGATAAAAACATATGTTGTGACCCCTCATCTGAACTGTCACGAAGAGACGGTTCAGATGAGGGGTCACAGCATATGGTTTCAATGAGATATAAAGAAAATTATCCCTCAATGATCATCAAATACCCCTCTTATCTAGAGCTCTGAGTTCACTTGCTCGTTTAAATTTATATTTATTTACAAGTAAAACACAAATTCTGACTTACTTGCAGTGTGGACAAAAGACCATGGCTAACAGATCTAGTAGTGGGAACCAATCCTGAGACAGCTTTGACACGCACAGTTCTACTAATTTTTCAGCATTCTTTAATATGCATTTCTGAAATGGATAGTCAACACCAAATTCCAGTCAGAATCTGGTTATACAGAGCTGTATTCCAACAGTCATTTTATCACCGAAAGCCATCAATTGAGATATAATAGTATGTACCCATATTTATTCAGCTATGAATCAGGTTTCTTACCCTCTAAAATGAATGAGTTTTCGGTATTAAAATTGTGCTATGAGTTTTTCTTTTCAAAAAATCCAGATCTGTCTCATAAAACAGATCCACCGTAGATTTTTGGGGTTGGAGTGCTCATGTATAATTTAATTTATTAAACGAGTTGGGGAAATAGATAAGATGCGAGGCTGTGTCGAACATCTTAGCGGTTTCCCCCAACTCATTTAATAAATTCAATAATACAGGAGCATGAAGCAAAATTCTATTCATCATATGACACTAAAATCATATTTTATTAGCTAATTTTGCAATCAGAAAATGCGAAGCTCTTAAGGATGTCAACTCATAATGTTATGACATAATTTGCATATTTAATCCTCTA
This sequence comes from Ctena decussata, assembly GCA_963989385.1. Taxonomy (NCBI): domain Eukaryota; kingdom Metazoa; phylum Mollusca; class Bivalvia; order Lucinida; family Lucinidae; genus Ctena; species Ctena decussata. The sequence goes on along the minus strand of OZ022513.1, from coordinate 43,873,186 downwards.
GTTCAATGTTTTTTAATGCATGGCTTCATTACACTCTCAGATGCGACACCATATGATAAAACCAGACAAACACTCTAGTCACTCAAAAGTAGGACAGCTTGGCACTAAAAACAAATTGTTTGAAACGAACAATGCTAAAACAAAATATTTTCAAGTTTTGTTATTTTGTTTTTGAACAACTTACAACTATTTCAATGTGTGAGCAACTACAGCCATTTTACTGTATGTAACTTTTAATACCCTATTAATCATATTAAATGCCCCGCTGGTGTTGCATTTTACGAAGGAAGGAAGAGGGTTGCATTAATTAGAGCATAAGCCACTGTCAAAATACCTCAAATAAACAGTATTACGGTGAATGGGTATACTTTCTTCAGAGGAAGCAACCCTACTGTTTTTTTTTTGCCTCCTTTCAAAGAAGGGGTCAACTCGTACATGAAAGAATTTGCTCCTCTAGGAGCAAATTCTTTCCTTTAAGAATAGATCCCATGTCAAGAGCTACCTCATCCAGAGAAACAAACAGGAATTTATGCAAGTTAGTATCACATTCTTTTCGGAAAAGAGGCAGGGGGATGTTTATTAGAGTAGGGCGTTCGTTTATTAGGATTAATATGGTACTTGAGGTCTATGGCTCGACTGGAATCAACATCATCTGGAATGTTTCTGTCCTATTTAATGTTTCCATGTATAAAAGGTTACTCAAAAGTATGTGATACAAATCTTACATGGATTTCATATTTCCAGCCGCTGACAGCCTCGTCAGTCATGATTTTTGTAAATGATGTTGTAAGGCCTTCTCGGAAAAACCTCTGGCATGGCTCACTTCTCGTATCCAGCCCTGAAAAATAACAGCCAGGATATAAGTACAGATGTTAACAGAATGTGTGTGCAGGGAAGACTTATATCAGCCTCTTCATTCATGCAGACTGATCAGTCTTGTTCCCACCAAATGAATGAGCCCCTTCATGTGAAAATGTGTGTGATGTACCGAGACAATTCTAAAAATTTTGACACATAAAATTATTACTACAGAATAATCCCCCAAATCCCTTCTTATCTGGAGGTCTGTCTAATAATCCATGAATCCCAATGAGTTTTTCTGGTAAAAGCAGACTGATCAAGATTGCATATGAGCTGCGACATGACGAAACCAACAATGTGGTTGTGTGCCCAGTGCAGACTCAGATCAGCATGGGCATTCTCCCAGTCTGATCAGACACTTCGCCAAGTGCTTAAAGGGTAGCTAAGGGTCTAAGCTATCTTCATGCGGACAGCGAAGACTCTGATCAGACTGGGCGGATGCCCAGGCTGATCTGAGTCTGCACTGGGCTCACAACCACATTGCTGGTTTTCTCGTATTCTTTCCTATAAGACCCTATTGTGATGGGAGGCAAAAAATAGCAGAGTTGATACCTTGCAAGTGTTCCATACTCATTTACCTTTCTTTGCCAAATCTTAAAAAGACCCTCTTGAGATCCCTAGTTACTAAGAACCCAGTATCAAGTGTACAATGTATTCTTTGTCAAGGAAAAGTATCTAATTTTGAAAACTTCCTCATTTTTTTTTTTATTATATTTTTTTTGCTGATGAAAAGCACATTAACCCTTAAGGAGCTAAAAAACAAAAGTAGCTGAATTTGCAAACTGAATTGAGGATAATTCAAGATTATATTTCTTATTTCTGAAATATGTTGTGACCCCTGATTAGAACCATCGCGGCGAGATGGTTCTAATTAAGGGTCACAACATCAGTTTCTATGAAAACAAATTAGGAAAATTATCCCTAAATTATGCCTGTTACCCCTTCTAATCTGGAGCTCTGAAGCCTGAATACATGTATTGTTATGCAGAAGTCTGAAATGGTTTCTGTTACAGCTTAATAACATGAGAACTCTGTGATACAGTGTAACGACACTATTGATTTTTGATGACAAGAATTCTTCCACTTGTTCTGCAGTAAATCTGCTGGAATAAAATAAGAGCAGTGCTCCAGATTAGAAAAGGTACCAGGGATAATCTAGGGATAATTTTTAGAGCATATAGAGGCAGTTTACCTCTATAATTTATCTTATTGATTATAAGCTGAGATAATTCTAATGAGGGGTCACAACGTATATTTTAATGAGAAATGAGAAAAATTATCTCTTGATTATCCCTGCAACCCTTTCTTATCTTGAGTTCGGTATAGTTTAGCCAAAAGTTCCACAGGATCAGTTTGATCTGGTTTTTACCTGTGGCAAATAAAAGTTTGTTCTTCTTAAAGGCCAAGACACCTGAATTCCTGCAGTTACTGAACCTGGAGGCATATCTATTTTTTTTTTTTTTTTTTTTTTTTGTCTTTTTTTCAGAGCCCTAGATAAGAGGGGTATTTGCTGATAATTGAAGGATAATTTTAATTCTCATTAAAACCATAGGTTGTGACCCCCTCATCTGAACCGTCTCGTCGAGACGGTTCAGATGAAGGGTCACAACATATGTTTTTATATAGAAATAACAAAAATTATCCTAAATGTTCACCAAATACTCCCTCTTATCTAGGGCTCTGTTTTTGTACCTTCCAGTGGAAAAACTTTATTTTTTGGGGTACAGGGTCAACCTTTAATATAGTCAATAAGGTAAATTATAGAGGTAAAATTCCTCTATTTTGAGTTTTCTGAGAACAATGACTAAACTCCTTGTCTTCTTACCTTCTTTGCAGAGTTTTATTGCAGCATCTAGCAAGATCTCTAGCTCGCCCTTAGGAAGGACAGGTACCACCCATCTTGGTCTGTTAATCATCTCATCTAGGCGAGCCAATTCCTGAACTGGGAAGTCTGGCTCTGCCTCATCACTGCCCTCAATGACCATGTCACCCTGACCATTTTCGTCCCCAGGTACCGCTTGTTGGGTGGCTGGTGGCTCTGTGGTAACTTGTCCAGCTGGAGGGGGAAGGGGCTGAGCCTGTGGATTCTCTGGAGGTTTCTGGGTGGAGTCACCCCCAGCTGGACTCCCGCGCATTACTATTGTCATGTTTGCCTAAAATAGAAATGAAACTTTATTACAGAGGTAAAGTCTTTGCAAATCTGTGAAATTTTTCTTATTTCTCATCAAAAATGTATGTTGTGACCCTTAATTAGAACTTTCTCGCTGTGACTGTTTTAATGTGGGGTCACAGCACATTTTATATAGAATTTTGGAAAATTATCCCTAAATTATCTCTGTCATTCCTTCTTATCTAGAGCAATCTTATCATCTCATCAGCACTCCAGATAAGGTGGGGTTGAGGATAATTCTGAGATGGTTTTTCTTACTTCTTAATGAAAATGCACATTGTAACCCCTCATTAGAGTCGTCTTTGTGAGAAGGTTCTAATGAGGGGTCACAAAGAATGTGTCTTTGCAGTTATACGGAAAACATCCCTAAATCATCCTTGTTACCCCTTCTTATCTGGAGCACTGTTCAGGACTTCTCTAACCAATATTCAGTGTAGCTCCTGTCTCCTGATGAGGAATACTGGTCACATTTCTGCGAAACTTTTTTTGTTCATTCTATGTAACAGTCAACAAGGTGGACAACGTATGTCACAATAACATACTAATTTCTATAAAAACAGTAAATATCATATGGTTTGAAAGAAAATAATGTAAAAATTCTAAAGATTGGGCCACTAAAAATAATTACCATAACTTTTTTCCTAAAATTGGAACAGTCTGGTTTTACAGTGCAGTAATGTGCCCAAAAAATGCAAATGGGATGGCAAATAGTGTAGACCCTGATCAGATCTCAAGGAGCAGTCTGATCTGGGTTTGCACTATTTGCTCAAACCTAACTGTCCCAATATATAGAATTTTACAGTAATCTCAGAAAAGGTAAAAAAAAAAAATAAGTTATAGCTCAGGCTTTACATGGCCGATTGCAATGTTAAATGTACTAATGTCCTTTGTCTGATGCAACTGTCATTGGGGTATAAAATGAAGCCATTTACCAGGACACTTTGCAAAACTGACCATAAGGTCAGTTTCCAAAGTGTCCTGATAAATGGTTCATGTCATAAAATGATAACATTTCATACACGGAATGTGAGTGCAGTGTAACTGTGGTTCAGGACATAGAAACTGTACTTTTAAGACCTGAGACATCGACAATTTTTTTACTTGGATTTGAGATTATTTTCTTTCGAAACACAAGCTATTTACTGTTACAATCAATTTTGGTTGCCCGAAATGATTTCTGATCGCATATGGCAACTTGGCCACTGGCAATTTCTAGCACTGATTCACCAAAGCGGTATCAGGAACTCTGAATTTGTCAGTATCACAATGAATACTAGTCAGACTGTATGTGATCAAAGATAAAGCTTTTCCCTGTGAATGTCCAAATGTTCCAATGTTACTTACTCTTGGGTTCCACAGTGTATGCCCTACTACACTTAAGTACTGGGACACCTAAAGTCATCAATTTTTCTATTTCTACCAAATGGAAACTTAATGTTTTCAGATGTGCCAATATTTAACTAGAAAATGTGTTTATGAAACACTATGCCCCCAACCTTATGCTTGCCTCTAAAGAAGATGTATCCGTTCATCTACATCTTAGCCTGTAACTGTATGCCAAATATATAAGGAAAATAGCTTAGCAGTTCTTCAGATATTTTGTTCACCAAGTTATTCATATACACATGTACATGTAGCTTCTTTGTATTCAAAATGCCTATTTCTAAATATGGGACAAATTTTACCAAAAATTTATGAAATTGGCTCAAAAGTTAATCAGGTCATCTACACCTTTAGTCCAAACCTGCATGCCAAATATAAGGATCCTAGCTTATGCGATTCTTCAGATATTTTGTTCACAAGCTCATTCCTACACAAAATGCCTATGTCCGAAAAAGGGGCATAACTCTGTCAAAAATTAACCAATGTTTTTTCAAAAGTTAATCAGGTCATCTACGCCTTAGGCAATGTCTGCCTGCAAAAAAACATAATCCTAGCATAAGGGGTTCTCAAGATATTTTGTTCACAAGGTTCCATAGGCTTACAATGCATTAAGTCTAAAAAGGGGCATAACGCAGTCAAAAAATCACGATTTTTTTTCAAAAACTAATCAGGTCATCTACACCTTGGCCAATGTCAGCCTGCAAAAGATCATGATCCTAGCATCAGGGATTCTCAAGATATTTTGTTCACAAGGTTCCATAGGCTTACAATGCACAAAGTCAAAAAAGGGGCATAACTCGGTCAAAAATTCACAATTCTTTTTAAAAAGTTTATCAGGTCATCTACACCTTAGGCAATGTCTGCCTGCAAAAAAAATCATGATCCTAGCATCAGGGGTTCTCAAGATATTTTGTTCACAAGGTTCCATAGGCTTACAATGCACTAAGTCTAAAAAGGGGCATAACTCGGTCAAAAATTCACAATTTTTTTTAAAAAACTAATCAGGTCATCTACACCTTGGGCAATGTCATCCTGCAAAAGATCATGATCCCAACATCAGGGATTCTTGAGATATTTTGTTCACAAGGTTCCATAGGCTTACAATGCACTAAGTCGAAAAAGGGGCATAACTCGGTCAAAAATTCACGTTTTTTTTTTCAAAAGTTAATCAGGTCATCTACACCTTGGTCAATGTCATCCTGCAAAAAATAATGATCCTAGCATCAGGCGTTCTTGAGATATTTTGTTCAGAAGGTTCCACAGACTAAGTCGAAAAACGGGCACAACTCTGGAAATACGTGACCGGCGGAAAAAAGAAAAAATACGGGTCCACTTATTTTTCATGTACGTGCCACATATAAAATTTCAAGATCCTAGCATAAGCAGTTCTTGAGTTTCCCAGCTGCCAAAAAGCGTTACGGACGGACGGACGGACAGGCCAAAACCAATATGCCCCCTCAACTTCTCAGAAGTTGGGGGCATAAAAACATTAGGGTAGTATAATTGGACCAGTTAATTCAAAGTGTGGGAAATGCTGTCTTTTATAGTGGGTGTGCTGTCTTGGTGTGAAATGTCAGTGGACAGGTCGGGGAATCTCGTAAAACCGCGATATCAAATTATCACCCAGTTGCGCGATGGCAAACTGTCCATGCAAAGGGACATCATTTTAAACCAATGTTCAGCACATGAATTACGGTCTGAACTTTCGTTTTGTGGCCAAATAGTTTTAAATTCTGTTTAACAAACAAACTAAAATTCAAAAGGTAACTAAATAATATATTTGGCAATGCTTCTTCTGACTGACAATAAAGTCTACCGTCTTTAAGAAGAATAATACAACTCATTGCTTTGGTGACATTTCGTAGTTTACAATTTTGTAGCGCGATGGGCCCAAATATATGTAACGAACACAGTACATGTATTTTCTCTTGGAATGGTTCATACACTTTTCATAGGCTGGTGGTAATGGTATTTATACTTTTATTTTATATTTGTTGTTTTGGCAAATTATTTTAGTTATACACTTTATTACTCCTTAATCTATCTGTTTATAAAAATATAAATTGGCAAATGCAGTTAAAATGATTTTAATACAAGCGGGACAATAACTGCACTTTACCGCTTGAAAATTTTTGGATGGAAAAATACACAAACGGTTGCAAAAGTGTATTATACTGGGGGCATTGGATTGTGACTCAATATAAAAAATAAGCAAAATAGACCTATAAATACTGTAGATCTAGCATGCATTTTTATGGTTAAACCTAAGGTATCAATCCGTAAGTGTTAACTACAAATACAACAAGAATTCCACGGAATGCAGTGTCTCGCCTGCTAGGGCATTGTCACAAAACAGAAAACTTGACACAAATTTGTAAAGTCAGTGAAGTGTAAAATATAGGTCATCATCTAATAATGATGGCTGCTTTTTAATTCCCTTTTCTGAATGCAAACACATACCAAGTTTCATGACTCTAGCCTTTATAGTTCCTAAGAAATGGAGCTAACACAGAAAACTCAATGCAAATTTGTAAAGTCAGTGAAGTCTAAAATATAGGTCAAGGCCTAAGATGATGGCTGCATTCAGCTTTCCTCTTCTAGATGTACACATGAACCCACTTTCATGAATCTAGCCCTTACTGAACCCGAGAAATGGAGCTTAACCAGAAAACGACTCAAACTTGTACAGTTAGTGAAGAGTAAAATATAGGACAAGACCTAATAATGATGGTTGTGTTCAGCTTCCCTCGTCTAGATGTAAACATGCATCAAATTTTATGACTCTAGCCCATATAGTTCCTGAAAAATGGAGCTTAACCGGAAAACTTGACTCAAATTTGTAAAGTCAGTGAAGTGTAAAATATTGGTCATGACCTAATATTGATGGCTGTGTTCAGCTTTCCTCTTCAAGATGTAAACATGAATCCACTTTCATGAACCTAGCCCTTATAATTCCTGAGAAATAGAGCTTAACCAGAAAACTTGAAGCAAACTTGTAAAGTCATTGATGCATAAAATATAGGACATTACCTAGTAATGATGGTTGTGTTCAGCTTCCTTCAAGATGTAAACAAGTACCAAGTTTCATGACTCTGGCCCTTATAATTCCTGAGAAACAGAGCTTAACCAGAACACTTGATGCAAATTTGTAAAGTCACTGAAGCCTAAAATGTAGGTCATGACCTAATCATGATGTTTGCATTCAGCTTCCCTTGTTTAGATGTAAACATGTACCAAGTTTCATGACTCTAGCCCAGAAAACTTGACAAAAGCTTACGCCACCAACGTCTGAGAAGCAATACCTATTTCTCACTCAGGACTGCTATCCCAGGTAAGACCAGTCTTCACGAAACTCCGTCTGACCGCTGACATGTCTGGTAAAAATTTGTTCGGTCTGGTAAAAATATTCAGAATTTTCAAGTACATTTTAATCATTTTGCCAGATTCGGTCCTGTAAAGTCTCTCAGACTTTCGTGAACTCTGTAAGACAAAAATCAGCTGTGAAAAGCAACTTGTTTCACAATTCGTATGTGTGAACTAATTTTGCCTAAACCGATTGGTGCACTTTATATACTGGAGCAGTGCATCTATTAATTCATCCTCAGCCCCTTTACTTATGTTTTCTATGTTGTCATTTTGGAACCTTTATGGTCGATGTACCTGTTTTCGGGGTGCGCCAGAATTCGGGGTATTATGATAGAGTGTACCGCTTTCTTGTCAGGGACCTCTAAAGATGATTATTTTTTGCAAACAGAAAGTTGAATCAGTATGTTTCATCATACACTAATTGACGTGCGACAGCATGTTAGTTGTGACGTTATCCATGACGTCGTCGTTGGTGACCGTGGAAGCGGCCATATTGGAAACAGTGTAAAACTTATGGAAAGTACCGGCGAAGATGACACGGTTTTTTATTCAATTATGAACTGTTTTTCTGATAATTCAAAGATCATTTCTACAGCCTAAAGAATTGCAGGTCTCATGAAAACTGTTGTTATCATTAGGATCTGCAGATGATGTATTTTGAAGGCGACTTCTTTATCATACCCGAAAACTGGGGTAGTTTCGGGGAGCAGATTCAGCCGAGCATCTGTGTGGAGTTGATCAAATATGTAAACATGGCGACATGCGGACATATGTACGTTACAAATTACTTAACACATATTTTTATGTACACACTGACCATCAGTTTTTGATTTTTGTTTATCACACAGTTTTTATGTTGCGAGCAAATGTTAATACCCCGAAAACTGGTACAGCCATCATAAATCTATTATTGAATAGTTTTTTTTTTTACCCAGCCACAAGTCAGATAGTTGCCATTAATTTGACGGGTAAAATGGTTCTTTCTACACCTCATCTACACATACTTAGTACTAAGAGGGCCTGTTTGGAGTATCCAGCAGATTTAGACTCACAAACTGACAGGACTTATCATTCTTTAAGTTTAATTTGAGACTCTAACAAGACAAACTGGGATTGGTTCCCAGCACTGGGATCGTCAAATCCGGAATGTAATTGAACCGATCACAAACAAGGTGATGTAATGTTCAAAATATGGATGAGACAACAGCTGAAGTTACTTCTACTTATCATTATAAGCCGAAGTATCAATGTCAGTGGTCTGTGTCCCTAATCGAAATAGGAAAACATGGCCGACGACTCAGGTCGAGCGTTCGTTCTTTGATTGTTTTTCCAAACAGCGTCGAAGTACCTCAGCAAACAGAAAGATCGTAGCTTATAAAATATATGCAGCTGAATGTTCCTGGCATTTGCAGTGACAAAATATCTGGAACAAAAAATTCACTTTCGGTTTTTCCCCCAACGGCCGAAATTCTGCGCAAGATGTCAATATTGCTCAAGTCTCGTTCATACGCGGTTATTAATAAAAATTAGTCAAACTATTTATGCCCTTAAATTATTATTAAATGCGTATAATTAAATGAAAATAGACAATTTATATAATTATTTACTTTAAATAAATAAAAATATAAATATCATTTGACTGTATCGACCTTTTTACTTTTCGGTGAATTAAAAATTATCCCAATAAAGTTTATCCGGCTTTGGTGCATTCGGCACACGGTTACGGGCCGGTTCGTGACACAACCAGTTCCCGGGACATTTCGTCCCAAACGTCATTTTTTTTTACTGGGACGTTTCGTCCGGGACGTTTCGCCCCACACTTCAATTGACACTTGATACAATATATATTCGGTATTAAAAGAATACTATTACGCTGTTCAGTTTTAACAATATCTTTTTTATATTATAAATGATTTCACACTATAATATAACTTCTGGACTTTATTAAAATGTGTAAGGTCTGTCATGCAGTAATTTAAACCAGGGCTAATTACGAGTCCAAGGTATCAAATACTTACCGATACTTACAGATCCGGCACACAGACCCAAGTAATTCTATATTCGTGTGGGCTCGAACCTTGACTTTCTTAGTTTATACGCTGCAACATTTCTTCAAAACAAAAAAAAAAAAGAAAAGTGTTAAAAAGAATGCACAAAAGTTAAAAGCTGGTAAAAAAAGATTTTGTTGAGTTAGAAAATGTGATGGTCACGTGACCGCACTGCCACATTGAAATGATCAGGTGTAGACAGTGTCACTACACAGTGATCTATATATAAGTCCATATATGATTTTAAAAGCATTATCACTCTTGCATCTTCCCTCCTCTGTTCAAGTATTCTTAGCCCAAGTTGATAACGCTAGCATAAGAAACATATGAATTTTGTGGCCATCTAATTGCTCTTAATAATAATAATAGTGTTTATTTGTGAACAAAAATACAACATATAATCACATATTAAAATACAGTTCACATAAAATTTTCATTAAAATAAGTTGATAAATTCACTACAGTTAAGATTTTTCGATCATTATTTCAACGCCCTGAGTTTTAAAAGTCCCCCCCTCAACCAATTACAAGTTTATCACAGTATTAAACATTATCACAGATAAAAAACCTTATCACAGATAAAAAAAACCAGAGGACCAATGGTCCTGTAGCTCACCTGACACTTGGTCCTGGTATTTATACATGTATATAGCACCAGGGCAGGGGCAGATAACCCCCTCCTGTAGTATCCAGTGTATAGCAGGGTACCATCTAACGTTATGACGTTACGTCTGTTGCTATGTTACTTACATTACATTGTCACTATTCTTGCATGCCAACAATCTTATTAAACATATAGCTCAGACTGTCTTAAGTTATTACATTGGCGACGAGGTAAAAAGGAAAGAGAATCAGAAGAAAGATAGGCTGAGATGTATTAGAGTAGAAGAAACTAAATAGAGAGCAAACAAAGAAGAGATAGACAGAAATAGAGAGCGAAACAGGACATTTAGGAGAAATATGCAAGACTAGATAAGTATAAAGATACACTGTATATTTACATAGAAGAGACAGACCAGAAAGACACCACAGAAATTAAGATTAATTGAAATGGTTTATAGTCATTAGAAGATACAGAAGCATTGACAAAATTGAAAAAAAATTTGGGGATTAATGTTGAGTCCCAATTCTATATACCAAGCCACAAGGTCACCGGGCCTTTGGTTCTGGACAAAGATTTCTGAAGGGTTTTTATCATATATGGGTGTGGTGGCCACCATGTTCATGTGGCCATGACCATCTGAACAAACTTTGATTCCTTTGACCCAGTATTAAAGCTCCATATGAAATACAGTAATCATTTGTATAAACTATAATGGGCCTGAGTGCCCAATGCTACATACTGGTACCAAGTTTCAAGGTTATAGGCCTTTCAGTTCTCGAGAAAAAGACGTTTGAAGAGTTTTTACCATATATGGGCATGGTGGCCATCTCGGTCAAGTGACCAAGACCATCTGAACAAACTATGGTTCCTCTATGCCGGTGAAGCTCCATATGAAATATGGCTTCAATTGGCCCCAGTGGCCGCTGAGAAGATGTTTGAAAATGTTGACGGGTGACAGAATCTCAATGACCTTGTACAAAAGTCAAAGAATGACCTTGACCTTTAACGACAAAATATCTTCATCTGGCCATTCAGTTAACCATATATACCAAATAGTGTACCTCATACTTAAATAGTTTCTGAAAAATCCACTGTTTAAGCATTTTCCCATATAAAAGCCTACATAACGTACCAAAGTTGACAGTGTCATAAATTAGGTCAAGGTCAATGCACGATCATTTGTATAAACTATGATGGGCCTGAGTGCCCAAAGCTACATACCAAGTTTCAAGGTCATACGCCTTTTGGTTCTGGAGAAGAAGATTTTGAAGGGTTTTTACCATATACGGGCATGGCGGCCATCTTGGTCAAGACCCCCGAGAACAAACTTTTACTCCCCGATCACACTTAGACTCCATATGAAATTTTGATTCAATCAGACCAGTGGTTTCAGAGGAGAAGATGTTTTGAAAATCTTGATGACGGACAGAACGACAAAATGACCTTGACCTTCAGTGACACAATACCTTCATCTGGTCATTTAGTTGACCATATATACCTCATATTGTACCTAAGACTTAAATAGTTTCTGAGAAAACCACTGTATAAGCGTTTTCCCATATAAAAGCCTAACGTACCAAAGTTGACCATGTTGTAAATTAGGTCAAGGTCAACGCAAGGTCATCATTTGTATAAACTATGATGGGCCCGCATGCCCGATGCTACATACCAAGTTTCAAGGTCATAGTCCTTTTGGTTCTGGAGAAGATTTTCGAAGGGTCTTTACCATATATGGGCATGGCGGCTATCTTGGTCATGTGACCCAGACCCCGGGTATTAACTTTCGTTCCCCCAACCCATGGAGGCTCCATATGAAATTTGGCTTCAATCTCCCCTGTGGTTTCAAAGGTGAAGATGTTTGAAAATCTTGATGACGGACAGATCGACAAAATGACCTTGACCTTCAGTGACATAATATCTTCATCTGGTCATTTAGTTGACCATATATACCAAATATTATACCTTAGACTTAAATAGTTTCTGAGAAATCCGCTATATAAGCGTTTTCCCATATAAAAGCCTAACATACCAAAGTTGACCACGTCGTAAATTAGGTCAAGGTCAACGCAAGGTCATCATTTGTATAAACTGTGATGGGCCCGCATGCCCAATGCTACATACCAAGTTTCAAGGTCATTAGCCTTTTGATTCTGGAGAAAAAGATTTTCGATAGTTTTTTACCATATTTTGGCATGGCGGCCATCTTGGTCATGTGACCAAGACCCCGGGTATAAACTTTCGTCCCCCCATCCCACTGAGACTCCATATGAAATTTGGCTTCAATCTCCACAGTGGTTTCAGAGGAGAAGATGTTTGAAAATCTTGACGACGGATGGTCCGCCGGAATGACCTTGACCTTTAGTGACATAATATCTTCATCTGGTAATTAGTCGACCATGTACACAACATATTGTACCTTAGACTTAAATAGTTTCTGAGAAATCCACTGTTTAAGCATTTTCCCTTATAAAAGCCTAACGTACCAAAGTTGACCATGCCGTAAATTAGGTCAAGGTCAACGCAAGGTCATGATTTGTACAAAGTATGATGGGCCCGCATGCCCAATGCTACATACCAAGTTTCAAGGTCATAGGCCTTTTGGTTCTGGAGAAGAAAATTTTTGAAGGGTTTTTAATATATATGGGCGTGGCGGCCATCTTGGTCATGTGACCCAGATACCTCGAACAAACTTTCGTTCCCCTATCCCATGGAGTCTCCATATGAAATTTGGCTTCAATCGGCCCTGTGGTTTCAGAGGAGAAGATGTTTGAAAATCTTGACGACGGATGGTCCGACGGAATGACCTTGATCTTTAGTGACATAATATCTTCATCTGGTCATTTAGTCGACCATGTATACCAAGTATTAAACCTTAGACTTGAATAGTTTCCGAGAAATCCACTGTTTAAGCGTTTTTCCATATAAAAGCCTAACGTACCAAAGTTGACCATGCCGTAAATTAGGTCAAGGTCATCGCAAGGTCATGATTTGTATAAACTATGATGGGCCCGCATGCCCGATGCTACATACCAAGTTTCAAGGTCATAGGCTTTTTGGTTCTGGAGAAGAAAATTTTTGAAGGGTTTTTACCATATATGGGCGTGGCGGCCATCTTGGTCATGTGACCCAGATACCCAGAACAAACTTTCGTTCCCATAACCCATGGAGGCTCCATATGAAATTTGGCTTCAATCGGCCGAGTGGTTTCAGAGGAGAAGATGTTTGAAAATCTTGAAGACGGATGGTCCGACGGACCTTGACCTTTAGTGACATAATATCTTCATCTGGATTTAGTCGACCATGTATACCAAGTATTAAACCTTAGACTTAAAAAGTTTCCGAGAAATCCACTGTTTAAGCGTTTTTCCATATAAAAGCCTAACGTACCAAAGTTGACCATGCCGTAAATTAGGTCAAGGTCATCGCAAGGTCATGATTTGTACAAACTATGATGGGCCCGCATGCCCGATGCTACATACCAAGTTTCAAGGTCATAGGCCTTTTGGTTCTGGAGAAGAAGATTTTTGAAGGGTTTTTATCATATATGGGCGTGGCGGCCATCTTGGTCATGTGACCAAGATACCCGGAACAAACTTTCGTTCCCCCGACCTAGGTAGGCTCCACATGAAATATGGCTTTAATCGGCCCAGTGGTTTCAGAGGAGAAGATGTTTGAAAATGTTGACGGAAACAATTTTTAGTGTGATATAATGTCATATGTGAGCACAGGATAACCCATAAAGTTTGAAGCAAACTTATTTCCAGTGGGGAACTTGTCACTGTGATGATTCGAGATCAGGGGTTCCAGGCAAGCCATCAAGTACTGTGGCTTGACTGGAAACCCTGTCCTCCTTCACACTCCTGAAAATATAAAATAAAATATATTTTATGACAACTCTGCAATCAACATGACAACATAAGTTTGTATCGAGGGTCGTTGCGGCCATACAAAGCCAAATGGCAAGGACCCGTTTTGCAAAACAGAAAAATAAACAATCAGCACTTTAATATGCACTAATCAAATTGGTTTGGATGCAAGTATCATGCTCCAATGGCCGCATACAAGCACCCGCCCCAAGCACCTAAAATTACATACACGATTACAAGTGTGTTATCACAGTTTAAATTTTAATCACAGTTTTTGAAAAAGAGAACTGACCTATTCAAATAATTACAAAATGGGCAACACTTGTCTCTAGACTTGAAAAATAAGCATAATAAATTCTATTGAAAACCTGTGAGGAAATGTCCCTCTAATAATATTCAAAAGAACTATTTTCGTTGTTCAAGCAGCTTTCAGACAGAAATAATTTAACTGACTTTTTGAATTCGTTAATCCTTTGACATCCTTTTACTGAGTCGGGCAATCCATTCCAATCATTGATAGCATTATAATAAAAAGAAGTGCCTTCCATTCCCTTGATCCTTTGTATGCAAAAGTTATATAAGCTAGATCTAGTATTATATCCACGCGAATCGCAAACTTTCCAAACTCTTCTCTGAACCATTTCGATTTGGCTTTTTTTATGTTTTCTGACGACAAGTGTAACATATACATTCAAGATTTTTTTTAATTTTCTGTCATTGCTGCTGCTTGTTTATATATTTTTCTGGACAACACTATTAACAAGACAGGGTTATATTCAGTGCAGTTGTGGTTGTTGGCACTATAAGTATTTTTGCAGTGAGTAACGGTAGGAGTAACAGAGAACCTGATGCTCAGATTCTCGGGCTGGTCAGCGTCTCAATTGCTTGCTTTTGGCATATTTCTATAATGAGCGTTAAAAGTTTTTGAGTACATACTTATTGCCAACTTTACTCAGTAGGTTTGGAGGATTGGAGCTCCGTAAAATTAGTCTCGACGAGGCGGCCCTATAAGGAGTGACAACATATGTTTTGACGAAGAAATATGGACAAATATCCCTAAATTATCCCTCTTACCCCTTCCTATCTAGAACAATGCCACACCCCGACAAAGTAATTCATTGCTGACCGTTCCATTGTGAGTCATTGATGTAAATGTTTATTGAGTACACTTTGCCTACTATACTCAAACGCAAAAGGAACTTTGCATAGGGTTTTAGCTTATTTTTTCAGAGGTCAATAAATGAAAGTATATCATGTAGCTTATTTAATTGCCTACAAGATGGTATATATATTTTTTGAAATATCGGTGTGTACATACACGTGTTAATCGTTTAAGCGTGATAGGGGTCAAAATAAAAAATCCACAAATTGTGATATCGGTTTTATTGTGAATAAGACTCTCCTAATGGTTCATTTGTGATAAAATTTCATTAATATCGGGTATGACCTCCATTTCGACGTATTACCTGTGCAATACGACGCCTCATGGAATTAACGTAACGTTGTACGTCGCGCGGAGGAATGTTATTCCATTCTACCTGCAAAGCATGCTCTAGCTCCTGCAAATTGTTGACATCATGCATTGATCTTACTCTACGCCCAGGAAGATCCCAGATATGCTCAATGAGATTTAGGTCTGGGGAAACGGCAGGCCAAGGCAAGATGTTAACACCATTTGCATTCAGATATTGCCGCGTTATGCGAGCCGTATGCGGACGCGCATTGTCATGCATCAATGTCACCCTGTCCAACCCTGAAGCCGGCGAAACGGTCGAAACGCCGGTTAAACGTGTTTGTAACGCCGGTAAAAGGCCGTTTCGCTCCAAATCTGCAATGGCGGCGCCTATACCCGGTAAGTAAATTCTTGTTTCTGTGGTGTTTTATACACGTTTGCAATAAAGGAAATTGTGCCTTCGGTGGAAAATAAACTTATTTTACCAGATCTGTTTGAACGAAAAGCAATTTCTGTCTGATTTTCTCCAAACATTAAATCCGAAATTGGTAAACAAGGTTCGGCCATAGCCGTTCAGCAGATGTGTCCCCAAACAGTTCGTACTTTTGAAAATACGGAGAAAATATTAACATACAAGCTGCTTGCAATGACTTTTAGATAACATTTTTGACTACTTTTTTTGATTATTATAAAAAGATAAATTAAAAACGCGCGATAAACATTTTCTGGCAAAAACATAAAGTAACGTCGGTTAAAACGTGTTCAGAATTACATGACAATAAGTTTCATTTCATTTCAGCTTAATCAGATACGGATTATGTAGCTTATTTCTTGCCTGTTTTCACTTTATCTGTCTCTTACATGTAGGTTTCAGCAGTTCGATTACTTGGCATGAAATACCAGTTATCTTAATAAGAGGCTATTAAAATTAAAAGGCAGAGTAAATTAGAATCTTACTTACAATTGTAATAAACTAAAAAAAAAAACAACAAAAAACAAAAAACAAAAAACAACAACAAAAAACAAATATACTCTTCCAAAATGCATTATTTTGTCATTTTAATAGAATTTTAGTTTCGGAAACCCCACTCCGACCACAACCCCTAGTGATGGGTAGTTACGACAGCCCCTCGCTTTTATGCGTCATTTCCATGGCCAAGTACCTCCATCCCCATGATCAAATTGTAGGGAAGAAAGGAATAGGGTAGGGGGGAACATGAAGCTTCATCCCCCAGGGCAAATTGCTGGGAAGAGAAGAATAGGGTAGAATAGATACGGAGTAAGGAAGACAGTAGGATTATATGCGGACAGGTATCGAAAACACGATAAGGATCTCACGATAAGTGTTCTCAGACAGTTCAGACACGAAAAACATTTTCAGTCTGAATCTTCAAATCAGCTGGTATTTAGAACTTGTCTTTATTTTTCATTCTTTCAGAAACGGAGTGCCTTGTGTGTGGCAAGAATTTGCTTTCTGCATTTCTCCTTTTCAAAACGTTGCTAAAATCGTCTCTTGAACTTGACATTTCAGTATCACTCATGCAGTATGTTACACATAGAGTTATCACTCAAAGTTGACGATTTTTGTTTTATACCAAGTTGTGAAGATTTTCGGATTACCCCTACCCTGTTTGATTGAGATTCATTCAGGCATATGAAACATTACAATTAAAGAACCTGTTTTTTGTGCATTTTGAATGGGTTCCCCTCATGTAATATTTTTTTATATTATCAATTCAGACGGGTTATAGACATAACATAACCCAAATATCCCTGACATTTTTGCCATGCAGTGCTAAGCGCTGTCAGCATTCAGGCAGCGGTTGGAAAAGAAAATTGTAGTTTTTTTTCCAAAGCCGAATTAGATAAATATCATAAATCGTTTAGTGTAGTAAAATAATACATCAGGAAAAGGGCTCATAGCGGGATGTTTTCTTTTTACAGATAATAAGAACTAAAAGCAAATTGTCAAGTGTTCGTTTACCAAGCCCTTATTCGAGCAGACTAAGAGGTACTACCTGTGAGCGGGTCTCGAAATCGCGATTATGAAATAGTATACTACTATTTGATACACTTGCACTTATATTCACAAGCAGTTGCATGTTAAATACCAACGGACTGATACTCGGCGGCAGATGTGTTCAACAATGGTTCCGTACCGCTGAGCCACTTCGTTATGAGAAATGAAACAGAACAGCACTGTTAAATGCTACCTTTCTGAGAGATACAAAAATCCTGTCGTGTCGAATCGAATGTTTTAGTCAGAAAGTTATCATCAAGTGTTTTTAATTTATTTCTACATTAAAGTGTTCAATAAAGAACTATAATAGGCAAGAAAAAGCAACATTATCCGTATCTAATTAAGCTGAAATGAAATGAAACTTAATTTCAGGTAATTCTGAACACGTTTTAACCGGCGTTACTTTATGTTTTTGTCAGAAATTTTTATTGCGCATTTTTTATTTATCTTTCTATAATAATCAATAAAAGTGTTCAAAAGTGTTATCTAAAAGTCATTGCAAGCAGCTTGTATGTTAATATTTTCTCCGTATTTTCAAAAGTACGAACTGTTTGGGGACACATCTGTTGAACGGCCTATGGCCGAACCTTGTTTACCAATTTCGGATTTAACGTTTGGAGAAATCAGACAGAAATTGCTTTTCAATCAAACAGATCTGGTAAAATAAGTTTATTTTCCACCGAAGGCACAATTTCCTTTATTGCAAACATGTATAAAACACCACAGAAACAAGAATTTACTTACCGGGTATGGGCGCCGCCATTGCAGATTTGGAGCGAATCGGCCATTTACCGGCGTTACAAACACGTTTAACCGGCGTTTCGACCGTTTCGCCGGCTTCATGGTTGGACAGGGTGAATGTGGCAGGAGCATGCTGGTGGATGAATGGAATCGCTACAGGTCTCAACACCTGATTTATGTACCCGGCAGCATTGAGATTGTCATTCACAATTACTAGGTCGGTTTTCCTATTCCCTTTTATCCCACTCCACATCATCACTCTGCCCCCGCCATGTAAAAAGACAGGCAATGATCAGGAATTAATACAATCAAATTCCACATTCAGCTCTCAAAACCAATAGGGAAAAGAAGCACATACACACAGAAATTGACACATGTTTACGAAAGAAACGCACAGTAAACCGAATGAGCAACTCTTTCCCAAACAGATGGTCATTCAGCTACCCCAATAACAGCATCAACATATATTTTAACTTATTTTTTATTTTAATTACAAAACAAAACAAACCCTGTTTCTTTCAACAAAATGTGTGACAGGTGTTAGCAAATCGCTCGCCTCTTTCTGAACACACGCACTCTACCATCATGGTGACTAAGGTTAAACCTGGATTCGTCAGAGAAAACAGTTTCATTCCACTAAAGCCTTCGCCATGTTGCCGTGCCCAGTTCAGATGAACAACGCGATGACGTCGCGTGAGTATACTTCCAACGTAAGGCCGTCTCGGTCTTATGGGTCGAACACAGTGACGAATACGTCTCAGAACAGTATCCCTGCTAATACCGTACTATCTCGCTGTAGCGGTAGCCGTTTGGAACCGACGTCTTGTGTGCGTCAGTTCCGAGCGGCGGTCTAATCTGGCGTTAGTAACGCGAGGCCTGTCACTTCGAAGCCGATCTGCAATTGCGCCTGTTTGCTGGAACCTTGCACGCATCTTTACTGATAGTGTTTCTGTGGCAATTAAAGGCCCGAGCAACATTATCAATAGAGGCACCTCTATTGAGCATCATCAAGGCCTCAATTTGCTGACGTTGAGATAGTCTTGACATAGCGAGTTTTGATTTTTCTCTGATTGCTGTGTGTTTCTCTTACTCCTAGGAATTGCAAGAATGGAATGTGTGGTTATTTGACTGATTTCGCATTTGACAGGCCTTTGCACGGACAAATCTTGCGAAACCAATGTTTTGGAGCGTTATGTAACGTTTAACCCGATACCACTGTTCGACAAAGTGACATGCGTGCTTCACATGGTACAAAAATGAAATGCCTATGACCGATATAACTATAGTTATCTAACTTGAAACATGCACAGTTTTTTCAAGTATATATTTATGTTTGATTCAGGCTAACTTTGTGACAACCTTCCAGGAAAAGAATTAATCAGTTTGTTATCTGTTTATATTGTCTTACTATTCATGTTACTATTTCCCGGTTGGTGTCATGAGTAGGATGAGGTTTCTGGTCATTTCCCCTTTACACTATATCCGGTTAAAATTGTATGCTTGGAGATGTGCCGTGGTCGAGCGGTTAGAGGCCCTCTGCTGGAATGCAGAAGGTCGCGAGTTCGAATCCTAAACGTGCCGGCCAGCAACTTAAAAAAAACTGACTTTATCAACCCAGCAGCAAATGGGGCGGGGGTCTTACTAAAGACAGAAAAAGACTTATGCCACCGAAAAGGACAAAAACCTTTTGAGCACCGAAAAGGACTTTTATTTGCCATTTAATGCTATAAAACGTACATTAAATAATGTTTAAGGATGGAATATATATTTCTCCCGCTTTTGCATACATCAGATAGACCCTCAGCTTATATAAGAAACTTCTCTCTTTCATTTACAACATCTTTCTTATATTAGCAATCAGACTTTTTCAATTTTCGACTTATATTTTAATTGTAAATGAACACAGTGGACACGCAAGCATCTAGGACAACGTCTGATAGCAGATCATAGGTTTGTGACGTCACTAAATTTTAACCGTTGATCATTTACCCGCCAAGCTCCTCGAAGCAGGGTCACATGCTCTTGCTGGACCCATAAGAACCATGTTTAATCTTTGTGTCAAAACTAACCAATTTCCGGATGACCTTAAGAATGCTCAGGTTAGTCCTATTTTTATGATGGACGGCCCTTTTATTAAAAAGAAAAAATCGCTCTGTTAGCATTCTTTCCTCTCATTCTAAGATCTTCGAAGATTTCATGTTGCTACAGTTGTCTGAACACTTGGAATATATTTTTAACAATTATCTAGCTGCCTTCAGCAAAAGGTTTGGCTGTCAAACCACACGCCTCAGGCTTGCGGAGGACTGGAAGAAGGATTTGGACAAACAGCTTTACGTAGGCGCTGTGCTTATGGATTTGTCTAAAACCTCCGATTGTCTTCTGCATGACTTTAAGCATACGGACTCACTGCCGAGGTTTGGTTTTTTATTGAATAATTATTTATCAAATAGAAAGCAGAGGGTCAAGTTGGGTCAAATGCATAGCAGTTGGATGGAGATCTTAAAGGGAGTGCCCCAGGGTTCTATTCTGGGACCCCTTCTTTTTAGCGTGTTTGTAAATGACATATTTTATTTTGTCAAAAAATCACTAATTTATAATTACGCAGATGATAATATCCTGTCGTATAGCCACAAATCTTTAGATACTATGAAACAAATTCTCGAATCTGAAAGTGAGACTGTCGTTGACTGGTTTGGAGCCAATAAAATGCAGGCTAAGCCTGACAAATTCCAGGCCATAATGCTTGGTCCTAAAGGTATGAGTCCTGTAAAAGTCTAAATATCTGTGGCACTGAAATTAATTGCGAAGACTCTGTCAAACTCCTAGGAGATACAATTGATTGTGTGTTAAATTTTGAGCAGCACATATCTGAAATATGTAAAACAGCCAGACAAACTAATGTTCTTTTACGTCTTAGCAAATTATTTATCTCAAGAAACAAAGATTCTTATCTACAAATCTTTGATTAGATCAAGTTTTAACTACTGCCCTCTTGTATGGCATTTTGCTCAAAAACTAGTTCTAAGAAAATGGAAAAATTACAGTTCAGAGCACTTCGTTAGTTTTTAATGATTTTACTAGTTCTTATGAGGCTCTTTTAGAAAAGGTCAATATGCCTACTCTACATATAAATAGGATTAGACTTATTTCATCTGAAACTTTTAAGATTTTACATAAAATATCACCGGTCTATTTACAGGACCTTGTATCTTATAAAATTACTGTTTATTCTCTCAGATATGAGAACCTAGTCGATGTTCCTACAGTACGTGCAACAAGATTTGGTAAATCTAGTTTTTGCTATGAGGCCGCTGTCGGGTGGAACAGCCTCCCGAATGAGCTAAGAAAGGTTGGCGACTTTGGAAAGTTCAGAAGGCTGACCCGTACCTGGGGCGATTCCTCATGCAAATGTTATATGTGTAAATCTTTAAATAAAAGGAAAAGGTTTCCCATAGCCTAATAGCCGTAGGGGCAGTGGGGGTTAGAGACCCACTGTTTCTTGGGCACAGCTGATGAAAGGCGGAGCCAATCCCTCTCCTTTCGCTGCCTTATCCTTCCCTGATTCGAAAAAGGTACCCATTTACTGCTGGGTTGACAGAGAGAGTTTTCCAGTCATCGTATGGCGACAGTGAGCCGCGAACTCACGACCTTACGGTGACTTTCTGCACAATAGCCGAGCTACTCTAACCACTCGACTACGGCGCCCCTCTGAATCTTTAAATGCTGAATCTAAATAAATTTAAATTTTCTTTTCCCTCCTTTAGCTTTGCTTTTTACATTTGTTATGCCCCCAACTTCGAAGAAGTTGAGGGGGCATATTGGTTTGGGCCTCACCGTCCGTCCGTCCGTCCATACGTAACGCTTCAATTTCTCAAGAAGAACCGTAACTGCTGGGGCCTTGATATTTCATAGATGGGTAGAGAATCAAAAACTAGAGGACGCACATTTTTTTCTTGTCAATCAGCCTTGTACTTGCAGAGTTATGCCCCCTTTTTTAAAAAAAACAAAAAACAAAATTTGTTCCCAAAACCCTGGGAAAACAGTTTGAGCTAGGATGCTGATATTTGGCTCACTGCTAGGAGTTAAGGTGTAGATCACTTGATTAACTTTTTGTCGATTTCCGTCATAAAATGACTGAATTATGCCCCTTTATTGAATTTGGCATTTTTCCAACTTTTGAACCGTTTGACCTAGAACCCTTATTTTTGGTATACTACTAGTATCTGATGTGCTGATCATTCTGATGTTAGTTGCATTATGATGCATTCACTATTAACAGAGTTATTTACCTTTTCTAATCTGTATAAAGCATTTAATGGATGGTCTGTTTCTCAAGAACAGTATTTGCTGGGGCCTTGATATATAAAAGGTGGATAGAGCATAAAAATAAGCAGACCTGTATTTTTTTCTTTTCCGTCTGCCATGTACTTACAGAATTATGCCCCTTATTAAAAAAATTACATGAAAGTTTGTTTCCAAAATCCTGGAAATACCATTTGAGCTAGGATGCTCATATTTGGTACACTGCTAAGGGCTAAGGTGTAGATCACCTGATTAACTTTTGGGCGAATTCCGTCAAAACATGACTGAATTATGCCCCTTTGTTGAATTTGGCATTTTTCCAACTTTGGAACTTTTTGACCTAGAGCCCTAATTTTTGGTATACTACAAGTACTTGAAGTGCTGATTATTCTGATGTTAGTTGCGTTATGATGCATTCATTATTGACAGAGTTATTTCCCTTTTCTCATCTGTATAAAGCATAATAATGGGTTGTCTGTTTCTCAAGAACAATAACTGCTAGGGCCTCCACATTAAGAGGATGGATATAGCATGAAAAATAAGCAGAAACGTATCTTTTTTTCTTTTTTGTCTGCCATGTACTTACAGAATTATGCCCTTTTTTCAAAAAAAATACATGAAAGTTTGTTCCCGTTATTCTGGGAATACCGTGTGAGCTAGGGTGCTCATATTTGGTATACTGCTAAGGGCTAAGGTGTAGGTCACCTGATTAATTTTTGAGCAATTTCTGTCAAAAAATGACTGAATTATGCCCCTTTATTGAATTTGGCATTTTTCCAACTTTTGTACCGTTTGGCCTAGAACCCGTATTTTTGGTATACTAGTGTTTGATGTGCTGATCATTCTGATGTTAATTGCGTTATGATGCATTCATTATTGACAGAGTTATTACATTTTTCTCATCAGTATTAAACATAATTATGGGTGGTCTGTTTCTCAAGAACAGTTTTTGCTGGGGCCTTGACATTTAAAAGGTGGATTGAGTATGAAAAATAAGCAGATCTGCATTTTTTTTTTCTTTTCCGTCTGCCATGTACTTACAGAATTATGCCCTTTTTTTTCAAAAAATTACATGAAAGTTTGTTCCCAAAATCCTGGGAATACCATTTGAGCTAGGATGCTCATATTTGGCACACTGCTAAGGGCTAAGGTGTAGATCACCTAATTAACTTTTGGACAATTTCCGTCAAAAATGCCTGAATTATGCCCCTTTTTTGAATTTAGCTTTTTTCCAACTTTTGAACCGTTTAACCTAGAACCCTATTTTTTGGTATGCTATTAGTATTTGATGTGCTGATCATTTTGATGTTGTATGCATTACGATGCATTCATTATTGACAGAGTTATTTCCCTTTTCTCGTCTGTATAAAACATTATTATGTGTGGAGCATGAAAAATAAGCAGACCCGTATTTTTTTCTTTTCCGTCTGCCATGTACTTACAGAATTATGCCCCTTCTTTGAAAAAAAACCCATGAAAGTTTGTCCCCAAATTCCTGGAAATATCGTTTGAGCTAGGATGCTCGTATTTGGCATACGGCTAAGGGCTAAGGTGTAGATCACCTGATTAACTTTTGGGTGAATTCCGTCAAAAATGACTGAATTATGCCCCTTTGTTGAATTTGGCATTTTTCCAACTTCTGAACCGTTTGACCTAGAACCCTAATTTTTATGCCCCGAAGTTAAGAGGGCATATTGGTTTGGGTTTGACTGTCTGTCCATCCATCCGTCCGTCCGTCTGTACATAACATTTTAGGGGTGGTCTATTATTCAAGGACCGTAGCTCCTGGGCCCTTGATATTTAATGGGTGGGTAGACCATTAAAACTTAGCAGACCCATATTTTTTCTTGTCCGTCGGCCTTGTAATCACAGAGTTATGCCCTTTTTTAAAAAAAATAAATGAAAGATTGTTCCCAAAATCCCGGGAGAACCTTTGGAGCTAGGATGCTCATATTTGGCATACAGGTAGGGGCTAAGGTGTAGATCACCGGATTAACTTTTGCGCTGATTTTGTAAATATTTGAGTGAATTATGCCCCTTTGTTAACTTTTGCATTTTCCCAACTTTTGAACCGTTTGACCTAGAGACATGATTTTTGGTATACAGATACTGTCGATCATTTTGATGGTAGTTACGTTATGTTGTATGTATTATTGACAGAGTTATGCCCCATTGGAGCTAGGATACTCATATCTGGAATACTTCGAGGGGCGATCACCTGATTAACGTCTGGTGTAGATCACCTGATTAACTTTTGGGCTGATTTCGTAAATATTTGACGTAGTTATGCCCCTTTGTTAACTTTGGCATTTTTCTAACTTTTGAACCGTTTGACCTAAAGACCTCATCTATGGTGTACTTAAAGTATTTGATGTGTCGATCATTCTGATGAGGGTAAGGTTATACTGCTTTTATTATGCCACTTTTCTTGTTTGTTTAAAACATTGTAGGGGTGATCTTTTACGGAAGAACAATAACTGCTGAGGCCTTGATAATTCATAGGTGACTAGACCATAAAAAATTAGCAGATCTATATATATTTTTGTTTTCAATTGACCTTGTTAGGTTCAGGCATATAGTTGGGGGCATAGTGTTTTACAAACACATTTTCTAGTTTTATTTGTTTTAAATTCCCTTGTTTTCATTTTTATATGTTTTCAGCTTGCATGATCAGCTTTATTTCGTATGTTTTTTGTATTGCTTATGTTCTGCATGAATTTTTTCTATAGTTTTTAATTACTTCTTAATTGTCTTCAGTGCCATCAGTTAAGCCCTCTCTCTTTCACCTGACTAACTCCTTTGTCCATTTTCGCTTTTGCTGATGGTCAGCCTTGTCTCCCAACGGATAAGCGCTGTATTTCGTTCTTCGGGTCTAAGGCGTATGCCAGGGTGGAGGGGGCCATTATCTATGCACACGTGCATGGTGCCTCAGATTAAGCTATGAAACCTGCCTTGTCCTTCTGAAGCCAGTTTTCGGAAACTATTTATACTGTTTATATCCGATAGCATATTCTTAACTTTCTTGTAAGATACAACTGTGATATATCATTAATATTCTGTGATTTTTATATAGTTTATTTATGTATAGTTTTCAATTTATTTGTTGACAAAATAGCCTTACTGGCTAATGTTGAGCTGTTGTACGCTTGAAAGTCGACTTTAGATAAAGTTTCTTGTATCTTGTATGCCAAAACACCAGCTACTGCGATTGCAAATAAAAGTCATGATTAACCCATTGCATTCTGGGTATTTTTGTCGTCTGCTGAAACTGTCATCTGCATCAAAAATCAAGAATATTTTGACAATATTGGTCTAACTAACTCTAGTAAAAATGATGTCTAGGCAGCAAACAGTTTGGATCTCAGATCAGGACCCACGTTTGTGAGGCCTGATCTGGATCTAAACTGTTTGCCCAGATACCCCTAAAGGGTTATCCCGAATGGAATGGGATAAATAAGCATCCAGATCATAAGTGCAAACTCGTAGAACATGGAGACACTGACAAATCGAAAATATTTACTAACTTCCGAAGGTTATGAATATTCAGAACTTAGATATCTTCACTGCATCTGGTGTTGTGTCATGTGGCGGCCGGGAAACGTCTCCCCGTACATCATCATAGCGCAGGTGTTATATTTTCCGGTCATTTGGGGTCACTGAGTTCATTTAGAGTCGTGTTGAAAACAAAACGATTTCTGACTGAACGGGTTTTTAGATTAAACATATTTTAATACATTCTAGATCTAACAATGGGATCGGACACAAGGTATAGCAACATTAGACCTCCCTTATGTTGGTGCTAGGGGGAGTGACCAGTGTCGCACATTTCATTACTGTGCATGAACAAATTCAGTCAAACCGAAGCTGCTATTTTCTTGTCTTATGTGTAAGGGTCTCCAAAGGATCTAACTATCCAAAACTTGTACAGTACTTCACTTTCCACTTTGACCTCAAATACCAAGAATCAAATAGGGGATTTACAGGAATATGTATTTGTTTACTTCCACTGTGTGGAAGCTGAACCGGGGAAAGTGTAGGACTGTATATAGATACACAGACATGGACCCTATACAGAGGTGTAATCAGGGGCCATATTCATGAAACGACTTGAGTGGTTGCTGCGCTGTTGCTAAGGCTAAACTTCTTTGAAGGAGATTCCCTTATAAAGACTGTTCCTCCAGACCAAATTTCATATTTGTAGGGAATCTCCTTTATAGATATTTAGCCTTAGCAACCGCATAGCAACGACTTAAGTGGCTTTATGAATATGGCCCCAGGTGCTTGCGAGTGGTAAGGATCAACTGCCTACTATAATACACCTGCCATATCTATGTACCTCTAGGATAAGTCAGAGAAAGTGAAAGCCCGCTGAAAGCCATACATACAATGCTCGGCTACTAAATTTAGAAACGTTACTGATTTAAAAAGTTAAAACTTCTACAAAACAGTGTCTGTGTTTTTCTTACTTAACATTACCTGGACGAACAAAACGCGATACCTGAATCACTGATGTTACCTGTTCAGGAAACTCGAGTATATAGATCGAATGCACTCGACAAAACGTCAAGTTTGTTTATGAAAACACCGGTAGAATAAAAGCAACCAGTCTGTCGAGATTATAAACATGGCGACTGCAATGACCGGAAAGCTACAGTCCTCCTTGTTTAAGCAAGGATTTGTGTGTCGTGCGTTGCAGTTGCGGGTAATTATTGTTCATAATAGATGCAAATTTATATCCATATGTAAACTGATTTGTTAAATGCTACTGACACAGATGCCTTCACTTGCCAGACCTGAAAAACGAACACGACCTCCACTGTTTTGATCCGGGATTTTAAAAGGTCAAGGCCAGCCCCTGGGTTTTTAACTGTTTGCTTGGTATACGGACGCTTTTGATGCATTTATAAAATATCATCCACACATTTTATAGATTAGAAAATTTTGCATTTCATTATCCGGAAGTGCTGTTGAAAATATTCCACTCATCAGACAAGTCCTAGCTTTTTGAAAAGAAAGTTTGCAGAATCCACAGTCGCGTACACTTTTGCCAAACTTAATTTTTCAGTGCATAATTTTTAGCTCCACTTTGCGAAGCAAAAATGGGCAAACTCAATACCCTAAATTTGCATCCTGATGAACATGTTAGTGCTTGTGCGCTTAAATTCCTCCTTTATAAAAATTGCACACCTGATGTGTTTAGCTCAGTTTTTAAGTAACCCCAAGGAATAGAGTCTTCAAACTTGATCCACAGATACTTTTGAAGATCTACTGAAAGCAACGATGCATATAGGGCCATGACATATTTGACAGCCGATTGAACATAGAAAAATTTCACCTGTTGTATTTCGCTCAGTTTCTGAGTAACCACAAGGGCTAGAGTCTTCAAACTTGCTCCATAGGTTACCCTTGGGGAAGGTCTACTGAAAGCAGCTATGCATATCTGGCCATGACCTATATTTCATGATTGATTGAACAAAGCAAAAAAACTGACCTCTTCCATTTAGCTCAGTTTCTCATTAACCACAAGGGCTAGAGTCTTTGAACTAATTGCTTGCTCCATAGATACTTCAGGGGAAGATCTACTGAAAGCCGCAATGCATATTGGGCCATGACCTATATTTTGCTGTTGATTAAACATAGGAAAAAATATCCACCTGTTGCATTTAGCTGTATGTTTCTAAGGACCTGCATGGCTTAGAGTCTTTCAAACTTGTTCTTTGGATTTGTCTGGGAGAGGTCTACTGAAAGCAGTGATGCATATTGGGCCATGCCTATATATCATGGTTGATTGAACATAGAAAAAATATTCACCTGCTGTTTTAGCTTAGTTTCTAAGTAACCCCAAGAGCTAGAGCATTCAAACTTGATCTATAGATATGTCTTGTTAAGATCTACTGAAAGCAGCTATGCATATTTGGGCCATAAGCTCATTTTCATGGTTGATTAACAGAGCAAAATCAACTCAAGTGTTGCGTTTAGCTCAGTTTCCAAGTAACCACAAGAGCTAGAGTCTTCAAACTTGCTCCATAGACACATCTGGGGCAGATCTACTGAAAGCAAAGATGCATATCAGGCCATGACCTATATTTCATGGTTGATTGAACATAGCAAAAAATATTCACCTGTTGTATTTAGCTCAGTTTCTCAGTACCCACAAGGGCTAGAGTTTCCAAACATGCTCCAGAGATACCCCTCAGGAAGATCTACTGAATGCAGCAGTGCATATATGGCCATAACCTATATTTGACGGTTGATTGAACATAGCAAAAAATACTCACCTGTTGTGTTTAGCTCAGTTTTTCGAGTAACCGCAAAGGCTAGAGTCTTCAAACTTTCTCCATAGACACATCTGGGGCAGATCTACTGAAAGTAGAGATGCTTATCAGGCCATCAGGCATCTATATTTAATGGTTAATTGAACAAAGCAAAAAATACTCACATTTATCTCAGTTTCTCAGTAACCACATGGGATAGAGTCTTCAAACTGGCTCCATAGCTACATCAGGGGAAGATTCATTGAAAGCAGAGATGCATATCTGGCCTTGACCTATATTTCACTGTTTATTGACCTGGCATAGAGAAAATATTCACCTGTTGCCTGTAGCTCAGTTTAGAAGTATCCACAAGGGCTAGAGTCTTCAAACTTGCTCCACAGATACGTCTCTGTAAGATCTGCTGAAAGCAGATATGCATATTGGGCCATGACCTTTATTTCACAGTTGATTGAACATAGCAAAAAATACACCTGTTGCATTTAGCTCAGTTTCTCTGATCTCAGTAACCACATGGGCTAAAGTCTTCAAACTTGCTCCATAGAGACATATGGGAAAGATCATGTATGAAAGCAGTGATGCATATCGGGCAGTGAGCTGTATTTAATGGTACATTGATTTTGCGTTATACCTCGAAAACTATTTGACATATTGATGGATGGATGACTCATGATTTTACGTCCTTTTCAACAGCGTTTCAGTCATATCAGGATGATGGGAGGTTCTGTTCTCAAGCGGGGCTTGAACCCAGATCAGCTTGATAAGCAGGCCAGGCTTAACCCACTGAGCTACCAGGGCTACATTTGAACATGATTGCTCCACGAACATGATTGCGTGGGATAATGACTTAAACTAACAGTAGGTCACAATGACCTGTGTTTCATGGTCCATTGATTTTGCCTCACATTTCTCACACTATTTCATGGATTAATCTTATATTTCGATTAGTGGTTTGAGCTAACACTGTGAGTGACCTAATTCTGATTGTAAGTCAGTGTGACCCCCTATTTCACTGTTCTTTGATATTGTCATATCTCTGACAATATTTTACAGGTTTGCATTATTCTTAGGAGAATTGTTTATTCTGACACTGCAGTTAATCTCATTTCACTTGGCCGGTATTGTCCATATTAAACATGCACTTGTTAAATTCAAGCTCCATCAAAGTCATGCTTTATTGTCTTCTGACCATTTTCGTTTTCTTTAAGGTGAGTGGCAGTAGATATGGGCGCAGTATATACACATCATCACAGCTGCAGAAGGACCTGTACTGGCATGACAGAAAGGTTGATGGAGAAGCTGTAAGTCTATAAGAATTCAGGGGCCATATTTAGATAACCACTTAAGTCATTGCTATGCTGTTGCTAAGGCTTAATTTCTATGAAGGAGATTTACTACAAATATGAAATTTGCTTTAGAGGAACAGTCTGAAAAAGACTGTTCCTCCAGATCAAATTTCATAGAAATGTGAAAGCTGTCTTATCATCAGAGAGCAGCATATATCAGTTTAACAACGTTCAGTCATTGAGGGTTCTTAGGTATTCATTTCCCCTCTGTAAAATAGGGGAAGGGGGCGGGGTACCTCTCCAAAATACTCCCAGATATCTAATTTTAAATCATATGAAATCCTGCTGTAAGATGGGGTTTTCCCTTCCAAAACAGTCCTGAAAATCTAGATCCATCTTAAGATGGATTTAGATTTTCAGGATTGTTTTGAAAGAGAAAAGCCCTGTCTTATAACCAAAGAAAATACAGTAGGAATGTAAGATTGACAGAAAAAGATCTTATCATTATGCAATGGTTCTTTATTTTTAGCTCTTCTTTGGTTATTGATTAAAACAATATTTGAGCCACGACACAAGAAAACCAACAAAGTGGTTGTGTGCCCAGCGCAGACTCAGATCAGCCTGGCCATTAGCCCAGTCCGATCATTTTGCTTAGCGCTTAAAGGGTAGCTAAGGGTCTAAGCTACATCCATGTGGACAGAGAAAACTCTGATCAGACTGTGCGGATGACCAGGCTGATCTGAGTCTTTGCTGGACGCACAACCACTTTGTTTGTTTTCTCGTGTCGCGGCTCATTTTAGCTCTTGTTTCATTCTTTGGATATTTTCCCAGATGTTTGACAAGGTTCTCATTGCAAACCGTGGAGAGATTGCCTGCCGTGTCATCAAATCGTGCAAAAGACTGGGTATCAAAACAGTCGCTGTACACAGTGAAGCAGATTCTATGTCGGTAAGATTATGATGTATTTAACCCATTGCATTCTGGGTATTTTTTGTTGTCTGCTGAAATTGTCGTCTGCATCAAAAATCAAGAACATTTTGACAATATTGGTCTAACCAACTCTTGTAGAAATGATGTCTATTTGTGGGGCCTGATCTGGATCCAAACTGTTTGCCCAGATACTCCTAAAGGGGTATCCCGAATGGAATGGGTTAAAATATACATAAAATTTTTGAGTAGACTGTACCTGCTGTGAATGATTTCCTCACATACAGTTACTTTAAAACACCTCTATTTTAGTTTATATAAACATTCGTGGTAAAGATGAAGAGCGCAGAAATAAAAGGCGCTTGTATTCAGTTTTCAATTCTCAATTTTCAGTACATTCACATTGCTAGATGTATACATGTATTTGAGTGAGTGAGTGAGTGAACTCGGGTTTAACGTCCCACCAACAACGAGGTCATATGGAGACGGGACCTAGGTTTAAAGTCTCATCCGAAAGACCGGAGAAGCGGGGGATCGAACTTGCGACCCCTGGATTGGTAGTCTGGAGTGTTATCCACTACGCTACAGCCGCTCCTAACATGTATTTGATATTATGAAAATGCCAACAAGTCTCATAAAACCTTCAAACTTTTATACTGCAATATTTAAAGTGTTTTACAGTATTTACTGATTTATAGCTGTTTCTTTTCACTGAGCTGGATTTAGGTCAGACTGCTTCTTGGCAGAAAATGGAACAAAGTTTTCTAAAACAGTCAAAGGTAGAAAAGGCTGTGGACTTACATGTATTAGGTTATTGTTGTAAAGGGGTTGAGGAGAAGGGGACAGAAGAAAGGGAGCGGGTATGAAAGAAATATCACAAATTACATTGTGACTTACCTGTTTTGCCCTCTGGCACAAGTGTCGAAGAGACGTACTCAATTCGATGTGGGCTGCTTGAAGGCTGGGTGGTAAGTCACGAGCAGTGGTGTGACCTCTCTCATTGATGGTCGCTTGTGCATAAAGCCAGTACCTGTACATGTGTTTATCAGCCGTGTCTCTCGTGGCCCAAACCATGACACATGTAAAATCACACTGAGTATGCAGGTTACATAGCTGGGGTTTACAAATACATAAATGCGCACAACATTATATTCACATAAACAAAACCTCAAACTGAAAAATATAAGGCCAGACACTCTAAATTGACCTGTCGCCACTTTTCACTCATAATAAGCATTGACCAGTCAAACTAGATTAAAACCTAGGACAAACAAATGCAAATGTGTTTTTGTGACAAAAGTTTCCTTTGTTGAATACACTCGGACAGATACGAAAGGCGATAGGTGTAAGGTTAATTAGCCTGTATTTGCTGCTGCAAATTTAAATTACCCTACTGTGCTTAAGTATTGGGACACCTAAAATAATAATTTTTCCATTTGTTCCAAATGGAAAATTGGAAAATTCATTATTTTTTGGTGTCCCAATATATACGCACATTACGGTATTTATGGTAAATTATAGAAATGTTGCTTTTGTTGATTTTGGAAGACTTTTATTTCAAAAACATTTGCATGCTGTTATCTTGCTAATTCAAATGTCTTATGATATAAAAGCAATTATTAAGGTTGATAATCTTCACCCAACCCCTGCATTGTTGCAAAGCATTTGACTTTTGAATACCCAATATGTATGGTCTGACTTGACTTTAACAATATTTTGCCATGCAGACACTTCAGAGAGAAAAAGAAAAAGATCTTGATTTTCAAGTATGCCTGAACATCAAAACAGGTATACATGTGCATGGTGCCATCAATGTAAGTTTAAGTTTATTACATTGAGATGGCTGAAACCTCAGTTTGAACTTATTTTATATATAAATTTCATGATTTATTGAATAATGTTTTGTTGTCATAATAGAATACGCTGTAATAATATTATGTATATGTAATATCAAAGTTGTTGTTATGATCATTATTATTACAGGTTCATACAAGGATGGCTGATGAAGCAGTATGTATCGGGCCAGCCCCTACCAACAAGAGCTACCTTGTGATGGATAATATTCTGCAAGCAGTTAAAGACACTGGGGCACAAGCAGTAAGTTCCCAAATGTACTTAAACATAGAGTAGATGGTCCTCACAGGCCTTGGGCTTTCGATCCTGGTCTACTGTTTCTGAACCTTGTACTCAAAATTTGATAAATAAAATATTGTTTAAACCAAATGTACATGAATATATTTGACACCTAAAAATCATTAATTTTCCACGAATGGAAAAATAATGGTTTTAGGTGTCCCAATAGTAAAACCATTAATTTTCCATTTGGTACAAATGGAAAATTAATGGTTGAAGATGTCCTAATAGTTAAGCACATTATGGTAATTTGTATAATAATTATGACCATATTTGGACAGAAGTGTCTCAACAAATTGGATTGTCACGGTCAGGGAAAAACATCTGGAAAATGATTTTTTTTCCAGGTCAGGGAAAAGTCTAGGAATTCACCCCGATGATATTGGATGTACATGTAGGATTTACTTCTATTAATGTCTGCCTCAAGATAGTCCTGTTGAAAACAGTGCAGTAATTCTGTGTATTCATTCTATATAATGTTAGAATTGAAATAATTTTTTCCTTACTAGCAAATTATAGTTGAGTAAAAGGTGTTTTTGGGCAGTTGCGAATACTAATGAATTCTGGCCTTGCCATTTGCTTTTTTAATCAACAGTATTTCACCAGTAAGTGATCATGTTGCTAGCGGAGTGAACTCATTTTGAAATCATCACATCATATCAAGTGAAATTCCCAAAGTCAAGAAAAACAAAATCTTTAAGCAAATAATTTATTGTCAAATCATTTGATATGTTAATTAAAATGGTTTGAATTGTTGGGCATGTAGTATGTTTGACAATTGACTGCAATGGCTCTTATTACTATCTTAAAACTATCCAGAGATTTGTTATAAACAGTCATATGGGATGGCAAACAGTGATAACACAGATCAAGCTGCTCATGAAGGTCAGTCTAGTGTGGCTAAACACTGTTTGCTGTGAGAGACATCTCAGTGCCAATATTCAGGAGAATTACAATAGTCTGTTGAAATAAGAAACAACTCAGTTACGCATTTGCATATGATAGTATGCTGTCATCTGACATCTGCTTTATTAGCTGCTTCAAACTAGTTGTTAAGAAATGGGATATCATTTAGATGTTTTGTCTTCAGTTGTTGAATAAACATATGCTAAGATAAACTTATGTCTATTAACCCTTAAAATATTAAAAAAATAAATAAATCTGCTTAATTAAAAAAACACACCTTCCAAGCTGCATGAGATTGAGAACTCAAAGAATAGAGGACAAACAGTGTAGATCCAGATAAGGCGGCTTATGATGATACCCCTCATTTGGATCTACACTGTTTGCAAATTCATCTTTTTATGCTCCCAATTTCGGAGAAATTGTGGGGGCATATTGGTTTGGGCCTGTCCGTCTGTCCGTCTGTCCTCTAACTCAAGAACCATAAGAGCTAGGAGCTTGAAACTTTATACACATGATCAGTATGAAAAATAAGCGAACACGTGTTTTTTTCTTTTTTCCGTGGGTCACATATTTCCAGAGTTATGCCCCTTTTCCGACTTAGCCTGTGGAACCTTGTGAACAAAATATCTCAAGAACCCCTGATGCTAGGATCATGAGGTTTTGCAGGATGAGAATGCCCAAGGTGGAGATGACCTGATTAACTTTTGAAACAAATTTGTGAATTTTTGACCGAGTTATGCCCCTTTTTCGACTTAGTGCATTGTAAGCCTATGGAACCTTGTGAACAAAATATCTCAAGAACCCCTAAAGCTAGGAGCATGATTTTTTGCAGGAAGATACTGCCTATGGTGTAGATGACCTGATAAACTTTTGAAAAAAATTCGTGAATTTTTGATCGAGTTATTCCCCTTTTTCGACTTGAGGCCTATGGTACAAAGGTACCCTTACATATAGTCAAGAACAATAAGAGCTAGGAACTTGAAACTTTATACACATGATCAGTATGGAAATAAGCAGACCCGTATTTTTTTATTTTTCCGCCAGCAATGTATTTCCAGAGTTATGCCCCTTTTTCGACTTAGCCTGTGGAACCTTGTGAACAAAATATCTCAAGAACCCCAGATGCTAGGATCATGAGGCTTTGCAGGATGAGAATGCCCAAGGTGTAGATGACCTGATTAACTTTTGAAACAAATTTGTGAATTTTTGGCCGAGTTATGCCCCTTTTTCGACTTAGTGCATTGTAAGCCTATAGAACCTTGTGAACAAAATATCTCAAGAACCCCTGAAGCTAGGAGCATGATTTTTTGCAGGAAGATACTGCCTATGGTGTAGATGACCTGATTAACTTTTGAAAAAAATTTGTGAATTTTTGATCGAGTTATTCCCCTTTTTCGACTTAGTGCATTGAGGCCTATGGTACAAAGGTACCCTTACATATAGTCAAGAACAATAAGAGCTAGGAACTTTAAACTTTATACACATGATCAGTATGGAAAATAAGCAG
Organism: Ctena decussata; assembly: GCA_963989385.1. Lineage (NCBI taxonomy): Eukaryota > Metazoa > Mollusca > Bivalvia > Lucinida > Lucinidae > Ctena > Ctena decussata. The sequence continues at coordinate 43,837,341 of OZ022513.1, read as the reverse complement.
ACCCATATTTTTTTATTTTTCCGCCGGCAATGTATTTCCAGAGTTTTGCCCCTTTTTCGACTTATCCTGTGGAACCTTGTGAACAAAGTATCTCAAGAACCCCTGATGCTAGGATCATGAGGCTTTGCAAGGTGAGAATGCCCAAGGTGTAGATGACCTGATTAACTTTTGAAACAAATTCGTGAATTTTTGACCGAGTTATGCCCCTTTTTCGACTTAGTGCATTGTAAGCCTATGGAACCTTGTGAACAAAATATCTCAAGAACCCCTGAAGCTAGGAGCATGATTTTTTGCAGGAAGATACTGCCTGTGGTGTAGATGATCTGATTAACTTTTGAAAAAAATTTTGTGAATTTTTGATCAAGTTATTCCCCTTTTTTGACTTAGTGCATTGAAGCCTATGGTACAAAGGTACCCTTACATATAGTCAAGAACAATAAGAGCTAGGAACTTGAAACTTTATACACATGATCAGTATGGAAAATAAGCAGACCCGTATTTTTTTATTTTTCCACCGGTCATGTATTTCCAGAGTTATGCCCCTTTTTCGACTTAGCCTGTGGAAACTTGTGAACAAAATATCTCAAGAACCCCTGATGCTAGGATCATGAGGTTTTGCAGGATGAGAATGCCCAAGGTGTAGATGACCTGATTAACTTTTGAAACAAATTCGTGAATTTTTGATTGAGTTATGCCCCTTTTTCGACTTAGTGCATTGTAAGCCTATGGAACCTTGTGAACAAAATATCTCAAGAACCCCTGATGTTAGGTGCATGATTTTTTGCAGGAAGATACTGCCTGTGGTGTAGATGACCTGATTAACTTTTGAAAAGAAATCATGAATTTTTGATTGAGTTATGCCCCTTTTTCGACTTAGTGCATTGTAAGCCTATGGAACCTTGTGAACAAAATATCTCAAGAACACCTGATGCTAGGAGCATGATTTTATGCAGGAAGATACTGCCTGTGGTGTAGATGACCTGATTAACTTTTGAAAATAATTTGTAAATTTTGGATTGAGTTATGCCCCTTTTTCAACTTAGTGCATTATTTGCCTATGGAAGCTTGTGAACAAAATATCTGGAGAACCCCTGATGCTAGGATCATGATTTTTGCAGGTTGATATTGCCCAAGGTGTAGATGACCTGATTAACTTTGGAAAACAATTCGTAAATTTTTGACTGAGTTAAGCCCCTTTTTCGACTTAGTGCATTGTAAGCCTATGGTACAAAGGTACAAGCATTATTGGATGAACCTTCTCTAGAGACAAGCATATGGTTGGGGGCAAAGTGTTTCATAAACACATTTTCTAGTTTCATTTATGACCCTTTAAGTGTTTAGACAAAATATTTTCTGTTGAACATATGAGCCATAATACACGAATAGGGTACTTAAATGTATAAGCAAACAGGAAGACACATATCATTTTGTGGTCAGTGAAAACAAGCTAGAACACGTGATCAGCTTGTCGTTTCTCTTCACTGTAACTGGAAGGGCATTACAGATTCCCCACCTAGAGACTGGTTTTACATGACTACATAAGTTACTGGTCATAAGAACCTTGAATTTTCATAACGATGTTCCTTGAGAGATATCGCTATAAGAATTAGAACAACAACAGACCACCAACCAAACCCCCACCCACCCATCCCACCTCTGCTCTCTCTCCTCCCCTATACTCACTCCATCTTTATTATCAGATGCTTTGCTTTACAAATCTTTAGATAAGAGGACTATTTGATAATTATTTTGGTTGTGGCCCCTCATTAGAACTGCTTCACTGAGCTCTGAGGCAGTTCAAATTAGGGTCACAGCATACATGTATGTTTTTATACAAAAGTAAAGGAAAAATATACATATGAGCCACGACACGACAAAACCAACAAAGTGGTTGTGCGCCCATCGCAGATCAGCCTGGGCATCCGCCCAGTCTGATCAGAGTCTTCGCTGTTCGCATGGAGGTAGCTTAGTCCCTTGACTACCCTTTAAGCCCTAAGCAAAGAGTCTGATCAGACTGGGTGGACATCCAGGCTGATCTGAGTCCACGCTGGGCGCACAACCACATTGTTGGTTTTGTCGTGTCGCGGCTCATATACATAAATTACCATCAAAACCTCTTCTTATTTAAAGCTTTAGTTTTACTTTACTTTTAGGTTCATCCAGGCTATGGGTTTCTGTCAGAAAATACTGTCTTTGCTGCTAAATTGGTAAGTTCGGTGGACATGACCTGGCTAGTTACAGACTTGTATAGTAATTGCTCTAAATTGCCGCTTTTATTTTTACTCTGTAAAAGATATTTTAATTTTTATTGGAGACAGTATGGCGAGTGACTGATTTGTTACACTTCAGATTCTAAATAATGCCCCACCCAGTCTTTATTGGTTTTATGACCCTGTTATGTCATTACCTATGTGAGAAAGAGTATTTCCTTTGAAGAAATAGCAGTGTCAATGGACTGTTGCATAATAGGATTATGACACTCAATAAACAGGAAAAATTGTCTTTAAGCATTTTCCAGCCCAGCTTTTAGGAAAAGCAACACTGGCTGAGCTTTAAGGATTAATACTGTATTCAGCAGTTCAACCTCTGTTTTCTCAAACTACTGATATCTCAAAGTCAAATTTCCCATTCCTTGAAATTGAGTTAACCCTTTTAAGACTCGAAACCCATTTCAGGGTATTTCTCAGACAGTGCAGACCCAGCCTAGCATACTGCGGCATCTGATCAGGGTCAACACTGTATGCTTACAGGAATTTCTGTGCAAAATACATAAAAGTAAAACGTTCACCAGAAAACCCTAAAACTAGAAATGGACTCATCCAAATGATAAGATGGACAAGTCCACTGGTCTAAAAAGGGCTAATGAACCGATATACATTTCAGGCTGAAATTGGTGTGGAGTTTATTGGTCCAAGCTCAGAATCCATCAACATGATGGGAGACAAGATAGAGAGTAAAAGAATAGCCACCAAGGCCAACGTCAACATGATCCCGGGACACGATGGGGTCGTGAAAAATACTGATCATTGTGTGGAGCTTGCTAATGAGATTGGTAATTTCTTTTGTTAGATATTTCAGAGCTCTAGATAAGATGTGGTTTTTAGGATAATTCCAAGATGATTTTTCTTATTTCTCATTGAAATCATGTGTTGTGACCCCTCATTAGAACTGTCTCGGTTAGACAGTTCTAATGAGAGGTCACAACATATGCTTTTATGGAGTTCTATGGAAAATTTTCCTAAATTATCCCTGTTACTCGTCATTTGGAGCTCTGATAATGATAGTAAATAATGAAATAGAAATACCTGCACCAATGGTGTAAACCCAGATAAGACTGCTTCTAGATTTTGTCATTAAATATGTAGTGTAAAATTCCCAAATATCTCCCCCATGGAAACTGTCAGTTTTCCAAGCATGCACAGCTTTGCTTAAAAACTCTCTTGAAAATGGTCATTTTACACTTCCTTGCCCATGAAATTTTCAAAAAGTTGACAGGTATGAAAGTGGAAAATGAAATAAAAGTTGACAGGTATGAAAGTGGAAAATGAAATTTTCAAAAAGTTGACAGGTATGAAAGTGGGAAATTTCCAGATGGTCTAAATGGTCTGTGTACGACAGATGTCAATATTTCATGGAAGTTTGAAATTTATAGTTCTGCATTAAACTTTGTTTTCCGTGGAATCAGTACAGTAGAAATGATGAGGTTTACTTATTATTCCCAGAAGGCACACATAGTTGATACAATGTTGAGTCAAAGTCGTATTTGAGTTTCGTGCCATTCTTTATGTTTCAGGTTATCCTGTGATGATCAAGGCCTCAGCAGGGGGAGGAGGTAAAGGAATGAGAATAGCCTGGAATGATGAAGAAGCAAGGTAACTGACACAAGAAACCTGTCTTCAGGCAAACACAGTTTAGCTAATGACACAGGCAACCACTTTTTGGCTCACCTTTGTAAAAATACAGGAAGAGGTATTGTTGTCATCTTGGCATCCATGTCGGTGTCTGTGACAGATGTTTCTGTTATGGTTTGTTTTGTGATGGGCAAATGTGAACTAGGCAAGCTGTCGTGTACACAGACTCTGAATTATAGAATTACCTCCCCTGATGTGTTCCCATTCATCTTAATGTGAATGGGAACACATCAAGGGAGGTAATTCATACAAAGAAGAATTTGCCTCCCATTTCTTCAGGAGACTCTCTTAAGGAAAGAATGAGTATTTCCTGTTTTGGAGGAGCCCCAATAGTTCAGTGATTTAAGTGTTGGCCTGCTGTTCTAGTTGCCCTGGGTTTGGTTTCTGCTGGAGGGGGACATCTTTTCATTCATAAACGAGGTTCCATTACCCACAACCTTTCATTATTACCATCTGATTGTTCTGAAATGACAGAAATACTGTTGAAAAGGATGTAAAATTGCGAGTCGTCCATCCATTCATCAATATCAGTTTGGAAGGGCATTGTCCTTCAGGGAAGGAGACAGGCAGCCAACAAAGTTGTTTCTCTCTTTAAAAATGGCAATAGAACTCATATACCGTACATTGCTTTATGCCGTATTTTGCTTTAGACAGTATAAATCCTAATAAATCCCCCTGCTCTAATAAACACTCCCTGCCTCTTTTCCGAAAATAATGTAGCATGAATTCCAATTTGCTTCTTTGGATTGTGTAGCTCTTCAAAATGGGGTCTTCTCATAAAGGAAAGAATTGGCTCCCAGAGGAGTAAATTCTTTCCTTTAAGAATTGACCCCTTTTGAGACAGGAGGCAAAATAGTAGTGCCTCGTCTGAAAGTATACCTATTCACCTTAATACTGTTTATCAGAGGTATTTTGACAGTGGCTGATTTACTATTTAATGCCCCCTTTTAGTAAAATGCAACGCCCCTGGGGTTTTTAATAGGATTAATACGGTATTCCATTTTAGTTTAATTTCAGTTGGAGCTATTATGAGATAGTGCTTTATCCAAAAAAGGCATTATATTGAGTACTGTTATAATGCGGCTGTGTTGTAATAAGAATTATTTAATGAAATTGGACCTCACAAGATTTCTCATATTCTATTTTGTGTTCATTTATCAAACTTGCTTTTAGGTCAGCTTTCCGACTTTCGTCACAAGAGGCAGCCTCCAGTTTTGGTGACGACAGGATGCTGATAGAAAAATTCATTGACAATCCAAGACATATTGAAGTCCAGGTGAGGCTTTTTCATTGAAATTATAACTACAATGCTTAAAATACTGTAATTATGGTAATTATAGGGAAACATGATACACTGTATTTATCCTGACAAACAAAATGAGCTGCAACACGACAAAACCAACAAAGTGGCATGTGCACCCAGTGTAGACTCAGATCAGCATGGGCATCTGCCCATCCTGATCAGAGTCTTGCTTACGCGTAAAGGTTAGCTAGCTCCATGCAGCCAGCACAGACTCTGATCAGACGGCAGATGCCAAGGCTGATCTGAGTCTTCACTGGGTACACATGCCACTTTGTTGGTTTTGTCTTGTCACAGCTCAAATGGAGAACATACTTTTCTCGATTCAAGATATAAGATGAGAAAAGGGAAGTAACTGATGGAAGCAGTAAATGACTGGGGGCAGAGTTCTAGATAAGAGGAAGTTTTCTGAGATAAGACATAACTTTTTTTAAATCTGCATAGAAACGTATGCTGTGACATTTTATCTTAACCGCCTCACCAAAGTAGTTTAGATAGGGCTCACAATCTATGTTTGGAGGAGAAATAAAAAAAACAAAAAAACACCACACTATTAGTACCAAATACGTCTCTTATCAGGAGAACTGAGGGTCACTTGTGGAGTAGTCTGATCTTGGTCTATATGACTTGCTCAAACTCAAAGAAGGGCTTGTTAGCTCACTTGTATGAAAGTACAGAAAGAGCTATTGCACTCATTACAGCATTGGCTTTGGCCTGGGCGTCCCATTTTGTGTTGAAGTTTTGTTGAGGTATTCTTACCTGCAGAGCTCTAGATAAGAGGGAGTATTTGATGATAATTAAGGATAATTTTTCTTATTTCTTATCGAAACCATATGTTGTGACCCCTCATCTGAACCGTCTCATCGAGACGGTTCAGATGAGGGGTCACAACATATGTTTTTATGCAGAATTAACAAAAATTATCCCTAATTATCACCAAATACTCCCTCTTATCTAGAGCTCTGACCTGTGACTAGCATCTGCATCAGTGGCAGAATTAGTGGCGGCATCAGTTGTGGCATCAGTGGCATAAGCTTTTTTTCAGGTTTTCTGGTTTTGCTCTTTTGTGTCAGTGCACAGACACCACCTTCCGTCAAGTTCCTGTCTATGTGAATGCTAAAGCAGAGGTCTAGATAAGAGGGAGTTAATTTTGGTGATAATTAAGGATAATTTTTGTTATCTCTGCATAAAAACATACGTTGTGACCCCTCATATGAACCGTCTCTACGAGACGGTTCAGATGAGGGGTCACAACATATGGTTTCAATGAGAAATGAGAAAAATTATCCCTCAGTTACCATCAAATATCCCTCTTATCTAGAACTCTGTAAAGGGCTGTCAGGTGAACTGTTCTGAATATCAACATTACTTGTTCTGTTTGTAGGTACTCTGTGATAAATTTGGTGGTGCTGTATGGCTCAATGAGAGAGAATGCTCAATCCAGAGAAGAAACCAGAAGGTCATTGAGGAAGCCCCAAGGTACGTGTAGTTTGTTTACCTAGTGTTATGTATAACTGACCATTCGGTACTTTGATGTGTATACATTGGGATATACAGAAAACTGTAAATTGTAAATCTCCAAGTTTTGGATATCAACTGATAGAGAGAGAGAAAATAATTTAATTACATGTAGTTAAAGATAGCATTAAGAACCCATATATAGATCAGACTGAAACTTTGTTTTCTTTGGCTTTGAGATGGAACAATGACAATAGGCTAAACAACAAAGACTGTGAAAAAAGAGAACAATTAAAGATGGCATGGTAGGGTGCTACTGAAAAATGAGATAAAATGGATCTATACATCACAAATGCTAGCAATACATTTCTGCCATAATGTCTAATTTCTTTCATTGACTTATTAACATTTGAATCATGACAAGCCCAAATGGCAAACAATTCAAAGCCAAATCAACCTGACTTTTGGAAATAGTCTGTTTTGGGTCTATGTTGCTTGTTCTAGTATTTCTGACTCAGTGCTTTCTGCAAAATTTCTAAAAATTGGGACACTTTAAACAATATGGCAATTGTCCTACATACTCAGTTTGGTTTATCAATGCAGTAATGCCTCTAAAAGACACAGACGGAATAGCAAATGGTGCAGACCCTGATCAGCCTGCTGCCTAAGGAGCAATCTGTTCTGGATCTGCTCTATTTGCTCATATCTAATTGCCTCAATATTTTGGAGTACAGTCAAACCTGTCTTAAGGGGTCACTGTATTAAGGGGTCGCCTGTCTATAGCAGCCACTTTTTTAGGGTCCCTTCAACCATAATACAGTGCAAATGAACCTGTATTAAGGGGTCACCTGTCTTAAGCAGCCAGTTTTTGTGGGTCCTCTGGGGTGACCCCTTAAGACAGGTTTGACTGTAGTTGTTTCTGTATTTCAATTGGCACTATGATTTGAGGTTCTTACCACAGATATATATGACAGCATTTATAATTAATATATGTAGCTTATACTAGGAAGCTAAATTTTATTTCTAGAACAGATGTCAAAAAGACAAAATGTATTTTTCATTCAAAACAGTATCATATTTACTGTGTTGTACCTTTTGTAGATTGCTTGTCTTTTTTAGGGAGAGAACTATATAATGTTGTTATAACTTGCATCCAGTCCTTTTGTTTTCTTGCTATAAAATACATTTAATCTAATATATTTCAGTACATTTGTTGATCCAGTGATGAGGAAGGCTATGGGAGATCAGGCTGTTGCTCTGGCTAAAGCTGTAGGATACTCTTCAGCAGGTACAGAGGGTTTTTTCCTTCTTAAATAATCCCAAAAATCTAGATCTTATAGGACATATCTAGAATTTTGAGATAGTTTTGGGAAGGGGAAAAAAATTCTTGTAGTGGAATTTCTTAAGACTGATTTAGATATTCAGGGTCATTCTAGAACAGAAAAATCTGTTTTATTGGCAAATTAGTAAGTAATTTGTATGGGTTGAAGTTAATTTCTAACAGCAACTGTTGTATTGTTACCTCAGACTTCAATATCTCAAAATACCCTCAGATGTCAATGTTAATTTTATGAAAAGTTGATGGGACTATATAAAGAGGGTTAAGTACTGCAGTGTCATTCTTTTGCATAGTCAAAATTTGTCTGTTGGCCTTTGAGATGAGGAGAGTTGAGTGTAAAGAAATGAGCATTTGAGCATTATTTTGAACAGGTACTGTAGAGTTTCTGGTGGATTCCCAGAAGAATTTCTATTTCCTGGAGATGAACACACGTCTGCAAGTGGAACATCCTATCACTGAGTGCATCACTGGAATTGATCTCGTACATCAGATGATTCGCTCTGCCAAAGGTAAAATTTTTAGCTCACCTGAGCCAGCGGCTGCGGGGGAGCTTATAGGATGGTAAGGCTCCGTCGTCCGTCATCGTCCGTCGCCGTCCGTCGTCGTCCGTCCGTCCGTCCGTCCACAATTTCAAACGACTTCTCCTCTGAAACCGCTAGGCCAATTGTAACCAAATTTCATATGTGGCCTCCAGAGGAAGGGGGAAAGAAAAGTTGTTCAAACGGTCCTGGTCACATGACCAACATGGCCGCCACGCCCATATATGGTAAAACCCTAAAAAAATCTTCTTCTCCAGAACCAATAGGCCGATGGCCTTGAAACTTGGTATGTAGCATTGGGTACGCGAGTACTACCAAGATTGTTCAAATTATGACCTTGGGTTGACCTTGACCTTTTTTACGGCAAGGTCAAATTTGTTTCCTTGTGCTTTTATATGGCAAAATGCTAGAACATAAGATATCTTGGAAACTGTTGCAGATTTTGGGCTAAAAATCGGTATCTACAGTCATCTTAATGAGTACGTGAAGATTTATGAGTATAAGAGGTCAAGGTCATTCTTTGACCTTTGACCCAGAACGTCCTTATTTTGACAATTTCGAACAATCTCCTCAACAGCCATTGGGTCAACTGAAACCAAAATTCATATAGAGCCTCCAGGGGTTGAGGGAACAAAAATTTATTCATACGGTCCAGGTCACATGACCAACATGGCCGCCACGCCCATATATGGTAAAAACCTAAAAAAAATCTTCTTCTCCAGAACCAATAGGCCGATGGCCTTGAAACTTGGTATGTAGCATTGGGTACGCGAGTACTACCAAGATTGTTCAAATTATGACCTTGGGTTGACCTTGACCTTTTTTACGCCAAGGTCAAATTTGCTTCCTTGTGCTTTTATATGGCAAAATGCTAGAACATAAGATATCTTGGAAACTGTTGCAGATTTTGGGCTAAAAATCGGTATCTTCAGTCATCTTAATGAGTACGTGAAGATTTATGAGTATAAGAGGTCAAGGTCATTCTTTGACCTTTGACCCAGAACGTCCTTATTTTGACAATTTCGAACAATCTCCTCAACAGCCATTGGGCCAACTGAAACCAAATTTCATATAGAGCCTCCAGGGGTTGAGGGAACAAAAATTTATTCATACGGTCCAGGTCACATGACCAACATGGCCACCACGCCCATATATGGTAAAAACTTTTAAAAATCTTCTTCTCCAGAACCAATTGACCGATGGCCTTGAAACTTGGTATGTAGCATTGGGTACTCAAGTACTATCAAGATTGTTCAAATTATGACCTTGGGTTGACCTTGACCTTTTTACGGCAAGGTCAAATATGGGAAAATGCTAGAACATATGATTTCATGGAAAGTTTTGAAGAGTAAGGCCTAAAATTGGTAAATGCAGTCAAGTTCATGAAGATTTATGAGTATAAGAGGTCAAGGTCATTCTTTGACCTTTGACCCAGAACTCTCATATTTTGACATTTTCAAACAATCTTCTCCAAAGCCACTGGGCCAATTGTAACCAAATTTCATATTTTGCCTCTAGGGGTTGAGAGAATGAAATTTTTTTCAAACGGTTCAGGTCACATAACCAACATGGCTGCCACGCCCATATATGGTAAAAACCTTTAAAAATCTTCTTCTCCAGAACCAGTTGACCGATGGCCTTGAAACTTGGTATATATCATTGGGTACTCCAGTATTATCATGATTGTTCAAATTATGACCTTTGCTTGACCTTGACCATTTTACGGCAAGGTCAAATATGGCAAATGCTACTACATAGATTTCATGGGAATTTTTGAAGATTTTGGCCTAAAAATAGGTATATACAGTTGACTTAATGAGGTCATGAAGAATTATGAGTACAAGTGGTCAAGGTCATTCTTTGTCCTTTGACCCAGATCTCATATGTTGACATTTTCAAAAGTTATTTCAAAAGCCAAAGGGCCAATTGTAGTCACATTTCATATAGAGCCTCCAGGGGTTGAGGGAACAAAAATGTGTTGAAATGGTCCAGGTCACATGACAACATGGCTGCCATACCCATTTATGATAAAAAACCTTTAATATTTTTCTTCTCCAGAACCAATATGCCTATGGCCTTGAAACTTGGTAAGTAGCATGGAGTACTAGAGTACTTCCAAGACTGTTCAAATGATAACCTTGGGTTCACCTTGACCTTTTTTGCAGCATGGTCAAATATGGGAAAATGCTAGAACATAAGATTTCATGGAAAGTGTTGAAGATTTTGGCCTAAAAATGGTATATATGGTTATCTTAATGCCTATTAGCACAATAAGATTTATGAGTAAAAGAGGTCATGGTCAGTCTTTGACTTTTGACCCTAGACTCATATTTTGACAATTTCAGACATAAGAAAAAGCCACTTTGCCAATTGCTCAGGTGAGCGGATCAGGGCCTCATGGCCCTCTTGTTTAATGCCCCCCAGACAGTGACGGCATTAACTTTGCATCAAGTTTTCTTGTTTAGCTGTCTTATGACAGTGTACAGTTGGTAATAGAATGTTCGGGTTGCTTGTACTTACGTTCATCCATCCATATATCTCTCTGTCTGTCCAAAGATAAAGGTTATGGTTTTAGAAAGAGGATTTAAAGGTAGAGGGTTCAAACTTGCTATGAGACTTATCTGGATCTAAACCTTCCCCTTCATGTACCTGGCCCCGAGGTTATAAAACTTGAGTACATTCTCAAACTTAAAAAAAGCACACTGATTGGCTGCTTCCGAGCACATGCTCGGAAGCAGCCAATCAATGTGTTTTATTTTGAGTTAGAGATTATACTTAAAGTTTATAACCTCGAACCCAGATCTGAGGTTCTGTCACAAGGTAGGGCTGAAGGTGAAATGGTTGAACTATGTTAAAACTAACCCTTCAAGCGCCAAAAAGTAGACGACAAAATTTACGTCTGCAAAATTTTCAAATTTATATGTTTTATCCAAGCTATATCATATTGAAAATTCAAAAACTAGAGGGCAAACAGTGTAAATCTAGATGAGGTGCTCTTTATGAGCCACCTCATCATGATCTGCACTGTTTGCAAATTCTGCCATTTTCATCTCTCATTTAAGTGCTAAGGTTAAGGTTTTTATACGCCTGTCGAAGACAGGTCGTATTATGTCGTAACCTCCATCCGTCCGTCCGTCTGTCTGTCCGTTAACTTTTCATGTCTGCTCAATATCTCCTTAACCCCTTGAAAGATTTTTTTGAAACTTGGGTCAAATGTTTGCCTTATCGAGACGATGTGCAGAACTCATACTTCAACGATATATGACAAAGGTCAAGGTCACACTTAGAGGTCAAAGTTCAAACGGTTACATTTTGTGTCCCTCCACATCTCATAAACAGTTTAAGATTTCTTCATGAAAGCTTGTACAAATATAAAGCACCATCAGACGATGTGCGGAGAAAAAGAACCATAACCTTATTTTGATTTTTGACGGAATTATGTCCCTTAGTATTTTTCCTATAGTAAACTCATATAAGCTTCGTGTCCGCCCCATATCTTGAAAATCGTTTAAGATTTCTTAATGAAAATTTGTATAAATATAAAGCACCATCAGACAATGTGCAGAGAAAAAGAGCCATAACTCTACTTTCACTTTAAACAAAATTACGCCCCATTGTATTTTTCGTATGGTAATTTCATATAAGCTTTGTGTGCGCTCCATATCTGGAAAACTGTTTAAGATTTCTTCATGGAAGTTTGTATACATATAAAGCACTATCAGATGATGTGCAGAGAAAAAGAACCATAACCCTATGTTCATGTTTAATAAAATTATGCCCCTTTTTATTTTTCGTATTGTAATTTTGTATTCAGTTCGTGTCTGCTCCATATCTCCTTAACCCTTTGAAAGTTTTTTTTGAAACTTGTGTACAATATTCACCTTATCGAGGCAACTAGTAGAACTTGTATTTCAACAATGTCTGACAAAGGTCAAGGTCACACTTAGAGGCCAAAGTTCAAAAGGTAACATTATTTGTCCGCTTCATATCTCAAAAACCTTATAAGATTTCTCCATAAAAGTTTATACAAATATGAAGCATCATCAGACAATGTGCAGAGAAAAGAACCATAACCCTACTTGCAGTTCTGATAGAATTATGCACCATAGTAATTTTATATTTGCTTTGTGTCTGCTCCAAATCTTGAAAACCATTGAAGATTTCTTCATGAAAGTTTATACAAAATATCAGACGATATGCAGAGAACAAGAACCATGACCCTCCTTTCAGTTCTGATGGAATTATGCCCCATTGTTAGTTTTGTCTAGGAATTTCATATTAGCTTTGTTTGTTTTGTAGTTTTATATCTGCCTTATCAATGAAGATTTAAGCTACTGACATAGTTCTGTCTGCTGTTGTTGTCTTTCCAACTTTAAACCCCAACGGGCGTATATTGCCCCGCTCAGTGGAGCTCTTGTTGGAAGTGCTTCTCTTGGAAACATTATTTATGATTATTACAATTCTTTGATTCTTTTGATAATATTCTTGCAGTAAGAGAGTTAGTTCTTGGTGGATAACATATCACTGTAAGTGCAGCAGCAACAAAGCATATATAGAGGATCTTACATGAGTGCTCATGTATTATTGAATTTATTAAACGAGTTGGGGAAAATGATAAGATGAGAGGCTATGCAGAGCATCTTATCGGTTTTCCCCAACGAGTTTAATAAATGCGATAATACAGGAGCATGAATGCAAGATTCTATTTATCATATGACACTAAAATCGCATTTTCATAGCAAATTTTGCATTAAAACGTCAAGATTTAGCCATTAGGGAACGCAATGTTTTATGGACGTCAACGCATAAAGTTACAAGGTTATTTGCATATTTAATCCACAAGTGGATTATCGTTTTTAATACATGGCTTTATTACACTCTCAGATGCGACGTCATATGATAAAATGCAGTCTTGTGTCCTTGAGGTGGATCAGGAATCTAAATACTGGATGACATGATTTGATGAGTCAAAGTGAACCATTATCCTGACTCTGATCTATTAACTTATGCTTAAGATACAAGACAGAATCACTGAACCATAAAACGTTGGTCACAGTGACAATAAAGTATTAGGGCTTGTCTCAGACTGATCTGGTCTCTTGAACCAAAGTACACTGCAAATGAACCTGTATTAGATTATCATCTTTCATGAACAGTCAATTTTTGTGTTCCTGTGGTTGTCCCTTTCAGACAGGTTTGACGATTGAGATATGATTTTGTAAACTATTTGCTGTCTGTGCTTAAATTAAGGTATAGATGATAATCTTCTTCTTTGTTTCTCATACATTACCATACTTCTTTGGTTATAAAATCTAGGTTTTTTCCTTCCAAAACAATCCCAAAAATCTAGATCCATCTAATAAGATGGATCTAGATTTTTGGGATTGTTTTGGAAGGGAAAACCCTACCTCATAGCCAGATCTCATAAGAGTGAATTAGATACTTGGGGTCATTATAGAGATGGAAAAAAACACTGTTTTATAGACGTATAATATGGTTTGATGTATATTTCAGGTCATGAGTTACTATATAAACAGAGTGATATACCTGTAGATGGCTGGGCTGTGGAATGTCGAGTATATGCTGAGGTTTGTACTTTAAATGTCTTTATCTTTGATGTTACTGCAATTTTCTGTTTTTCTGTGTTTGGTTACGATTTGCTTATTATTTTTTGTTGACAGTGATATTTTGAAAAAATGTAAACCACTGTTAGACAAAACTAATTCACAAGTAGAAATTTACACTTTCTTTGAATTTTACACTTTAAGGGGAAAATGCTAATCTTATAAAGCCTATACACATAAACCAATCTTGAAAGCTGTGGATATAATGTCGTACTGTCATTAATGTGCAATTTACTTAGGACTAATTGTTTCTTGAATTATAAACTGCCCATGCCTTGACCAGACCCTGCTTTTATAAGAGCATCACATCATGCTTTTTGTGAAGAATAAGAAAAAAAAAACCCCCACAAATTATCATTAAATAATCCGCTTAAAAGCTCTGTTTGTGGCTTTGAATTTAATGATAAATATCATATCCCCACTGTATATGTATGAATATTCCCTGAAAATGCCTTTCTCTAATTATAGGATCCATACAAGAACTTTGGAATGCCGTCGATTGGACGACTGTCAAAATATATTGAACCTACCCATATACCAAATGTAAGTATTGCTCAACACATGATGATGAAATGTTCACCTTATATATGAGCAACGACATGACAAAACCAACAAAGTGGTTGTGTGCCCAGTGCAGAATCAGATCAGTCTGGGCACCGACCAGGTCTGATCAGAGTCTTCGCTGTCCGCATGGAGGTAGCTTAGACCCTTAGCTACCCTTGAAGCGTTGATGGAAGAGTCTGAGCCAACGTGGTGGATGGCCAGGCTGATCTGAGTATGCACTTTGCACACAACCACTTTGTTAGCTCACCTGAGCCGAAGGCTCACAGGTGAGCTTATAGTATAGGCAGGCATCCGTCGTACGTCGTACGTCGTCCGTTGTACGTCGTCCGTCGTCCGTCCGTCGACATTTTCAAACAACTTCTCCTCTGAAACTACATGACCAATTGTAACCAAATTTCATATATAGCATCTATAGGCAGAGGGAACCAATAATACTGTTTTTTATCCAAATCGCTTGGGAACTTTGGTTGCTATGGCAACTTAAAGTTTCCATTGACTTGTATGGGAAAAATTGAAAATTTGCATTTATTGCTATGTCACTGCAGATATTTTGACAAAACTTTTTACAGAAATGTTTCTTGAGTAGTCCTCCATCAACCACATGAAATTTATGTCAATTGCACAATTTGGCTGGTTGCCATGGCAACCGAATGGTTAAAAATAGAAAAAATATTCAAAAATCATCTCCTCAAAAACTATGCAACCAATAAAGCTCAAACTTCACAGAAAGGATCTTGGTGCTGTTCTCTATAAAAGTACTGTTTTTCTTGGCAATTGCTCTAGCAGTTTGGTTGCTATGGGAACTTAAAGTTGCCATTGACTTATAATGGCAAAATAGAAAATTTGCATTTATTGCTATGCCACTGCAGATATTTTGACAAAACTTTCATAGAAATGTATCTTGAGTAGTCTTTAACCAGCCTTGTTAAATTTATGCAAGTTTGGCCGGTTGCCATTGCAACCGAATAGATAAAAATAGAAAAATATGAAAAAATCATTTCCTCAGAAACTGTGTGGCCAATAAAGCTCAAACTTTACAGAAAGAACCTTAGTACTAGCCTCTATAGAATTACTGTTTTTCATGGCAATTACTCCAGCAGTTTGGTTGCTATGGCAACTAAGAGTTTCCATTGACTTATAATGGGGAAAATGGAAATTGGCAATTTTTGCTTGTCTCACTATATTTATTTAGATTTTCTTTCTACAGAAATGTTTCTTGAATAGTCCTCTATGTGTTTTTATGAATTTTCTCCAAATCGCTGAATTTGATTGGTTGCCATGGCAAAATATAGGGTAAATTTTCGAAAAAAAAAAAAGAAGAAAAAATGAAAAAATCTTCTGCTCAGAAGCCATATGCGGGGATGAAGCTGATATTGTGCAAACATGTTGATGACGGAAGCCTCTACATGAATTTTGTTTTTTCTTCCAACCCCATAAGAACTTTGGTTGCTATGCAACTTACAGTTTCCATTGACTTATAATGGGAAAAGTGAAGCCATGAGGAGGATGAAGTTGATACTTTGCATACATATTAATAACATTAGCCTCTACCTAAAGTATGTTTCATATTATCATTGCCCATGAGAACTGGTTTTGCTATGGCAACTTAAAGTTTCCATAGACTTACAATGGGGAAAGTGGACATTGGTATTTATTTCTGTGTTACTGCAGATATTTTGACAAAAGCTTTACAGAAATGTTCCTAGAGTAGTCCTCTATCAGCCATATGAATTTTGCCCAAGGAGCTGATTTTGATTGGTTGCCGTTGCAACTGAAAGGTCAAATTTTCATTTTTTTTTTTTTTTTTTTTTTTGCCAAAGATCTTCTTCTCAGAAGCCATTAAGGGAGGATAAAGCTTATTTTTTGCATATATGTTTGTGATATTATCCTGTACATAAATGGTGTGTTTTATTGCTGTTGTGCATGTTGTTTTGTTGCTGTGGCAACTTAGTTTTTTCAACATAACCTCAGTGCTCAGGTGAGCGATATAGGGCCAATGGCCCTCTGGTTTGTTTTCTCGTGTCCTGGCTCATATGTTTATGAAGAAACCTTCCTCAAACCAGTACAGAGCTCCAGATAGAAGGGGTAACAGAGATATTTCAGAGATAATTTTTCTTATTTCTCAACGAAAACATACATAGTGACCCCTTATTAGAATCGTCTCATTGAGACGGTTCTAATGATGGGTCACAATATATGTTTTGATGCAGAAATACTGAAAATTATCCCTAAATTATCCCTCTGTGTTACCCTTCTTGTCTGAAGCACTGCAGTATTAGAACATTGTGCCTGCATGTTCCTGAAGATCTGTCATGCAGTAGGGTTGGTTACATATTGATGAGAAAAGTCACAATCCGGCCTTGTTACCTTATTGTCAGCTGTTATATATCTTTTTATTCATGTGTGACCCCCACTTATCAGGGCCCATGCAATAGATGGGCTGCCTGGTGCCTCTGCAGCACAGCTAGAAATTGCTGTAGCAGGACCTGTGCGTCAGTTAACTCTGGTCATGTGAAATTCCTACAAATGTGGATGCAACGTATGAACATGACTGAAATACTGTTTACTTAGATGTAAAACCACAATTCAGTAACAATAACTTATCAACTTATTCATGTGTCGTGTCTGTGAAAATGGAAACTAAATGTTCTGCAGAGGGAGCAAAGGATAGTAACTAAATAAGCAATGTGCTTTTGTTCTAGTCCTAAAACTTTCATGTTGTATTGTATATACATGTTGTGAAAAAAAACTGAAATAAATACAGTCAACTCTCGATATCTCGAAGTCGAACTTCAGTCAAAACTACTGATATCTAGTAAATTTTCTGGTACCAGAAAATTTAATTTGAGATATCAGTAGTTTGAGATAAAAGGAGTTAAAATGTAAATGAAAATAGGAAATATATTCTTTAATACAAGAAGATACTTTGAGATATCAGTGTTTGAGATATCAGGAGTTGACTGTATGTTTAAACCAAAGGAGAGGCAATTTTACTGCTCCTCTCTTGCAATATATTTCATTCATTTTGTGTAGGGGTAAAAAGGGAAGTATATATGAGCCATGACACGAGAAAACCAACAATGTGGTTGTGCGCCCAGCACAGACAGATCAGCCTGGACATCTGTCCAGTCCGATCAGACTCTTTGTTAAGTGCTTAAAGGGTAGCTAAGAGTCTGAGCTACCTCCATGCGGACAGCGAAGACTCTGATCAGACTGGGCGGATGCCCAGGCTGATCTGAGTCTGCGCTGGGCGCACGACCACTTTGTTGGTTTAGTCACGTTGCAGCTCATATTATAGAAAGGGAGGAAAATTTATTGCTTGCATTTTGTAAAATACTCCACTTTTCTGATGAAAGTGAAAAAGGGAATGAATAATTTACAATGAGAGGCAGTTTTTTTCCTTCATTTTCCAACATATATGAGCCGTGACATGAGAAAACCAACAATGTGGTTGTGCGCCCAGCGCAAACTCAGATCAGCCTGGGCATCCGCCCAGCCTGATCAGAGTCTTCGCTGTCTGCATGGAGGTAGCTTAGACCCCAAGCTACCCTTTAAGCGCTTAGGGAAGAGTCTGGTGAGACCGGGTGGATGCCCAGGCTGATTTGAGTCTGCGCTAGGAGCACAACCACTTGTTGGTTTTCTCGTGTCGCGGCTGATATACTTTCTTTTCCAGTATAGATAAAAGAAGGAAATAAAGATTTTGCAAAGGGAAGTTAATTACTATCATTTGAAAAGATTTATTTTAAGTTTTATCATATGACGTCGCATCTGAGAGTGTAATAAAGCCATGCATTAAAACGATAATCCACTAGTGGATTAAATATGCAGATTACGCCGTAACGTTATGCCTTGATGTCCATAAAACGTCTCGTTTTCTAATGGCAAAATCATGACGTTTTAATACAAAATTTGCTAATAAAATGTGATTTTAGTGTCATATGATAAATAGAATCATGCATTCGTGCTCCTGTATTATTGAATTTATTAAACTCGTTGGTGAAAACTATAAGATGCTCGACAGAGCCTCGCATCTTATCTTTTTCCCCAAGTCGTTTAATAAATTCAATAATACATGAGCACTCATGTAAGATCCTCTATTTAGCCAATTCCATGTTCCTGTGGAAGCTCATTAATGTTCCTTTTCTATCGCAGGTTCGTTGTGACAGTGGTATCCAAGAAGGCAGCGAAATTAGTATTTATTATGATCCAATGATCTGCAAGGTAAGAGACTAGAATAACTGTCACAAATTCTGGAATAACTGTCATAATTTCTTGAATAACTGTTGTAAATTCCAGAGTAAATGTCATAAGTTCTGGAATAAATATAATAAATTCAGGAATAACTCAAATTATTCTTTAATAAATGTCATGAATTCTGGAAGCACTCATAAATTTTGGTATAGGTCATAAATTCTGGAATAACTGTCTTTAATTCTGGAATAAATGGCACAAATTCTTGAATATCTGTCATAAATTCCAGAACAAGTGTGATAAGTTCTGTGATTTTCACTGGACATAAAATTTATTATTGATAAAGGCTGGTTGTTCACTATTTGAATCATGTCTTATAATAACTTCACTACTGTTTAGTGATTGTGAAATACATGATTTTACAACCATCAGTCCACGTAATTAATTAAAGGTGAATGGTATCTCAGGAGAAGCAACTCTGCCATTTCCATTTTCTCCCTATTTCCCAATTCTGAAAAGAAATAGTTTGCTCTCATAGGAGTATATTCTTCCTTTTTAGGAAAGACACCATTTTGAAAGACTTTTATCATTCTGGTAAGCAAACAGGAGTCCACAAAATTTGTTTCTCTTTGTAAACATGGTGAAAAAACAAGGAGCTGTATCAAAACACCTTAATAACAATTGGTAAAATTTCTAACAAAATATCTTCAATTCTCTTTAGCTGGTAACCTATGGTGACACAAGAACAGAGGCCTTAGACACTATGGTGACAGCATTAGATTCTTATGTTATTAAAGGTATGTGACCTTCCTAAGCTGTCCATTTTAGTAATTTTTGAGCTGTAGATTAGAATGGGTTTTGATTAAAAAACAACCCAAGATTATTCCTGTTCACCATTTTCATACCAGTTAACAACTCTGCTTTTATAAACTCCCCATCTCTCTTTACATGCATGTTGTTATATATTGGCATACCAGAATTGCAGAGTTCCTTTTGGTTGTATGTTAACATGGCCTATGAAGTATTTCATAACACTGTCAGCTGTTTTTAGTGATGACAAAATGCAGCCTTTAATCTTTGGTTATTAAGGATCACATAATATTTATGGGAAGCACTTTGGCTAGTGTTTGATTTGTTGTTCTTGATCTCGAAATATCAAACCTATTTTGTAAAAAAAAAAACACTCCAAGGTTGAATAGGATGATATTGTATTCTCAGTAGCAGCATATGTTTTGAACATTCATTGGAACTGTTTGACAGTGAGCAAGGATGACCTGGACTTGTAGATTGATATAAGAACATGTCAGACAACTTATTAATTTCAAACCTCTGCTCAGTTTAAAGAAAACAGAGCTTCTAATAGTAATTCATCATGCTATTTTATTTTCTCAAAAAAAAATAAAAAAAAATGCAGCAATATAAAGTGGGAATTTCTACACTGAGGAGTTGTTGAATGAAATTAGGTAGTACTTTAGTGCTTCCCACCAACACATAGATCATATGGCAGAGCTCTAGATAAGAGGGAGTATTTGGTGATAATTAGGGATAATTTTTGTTAATCCTGCATAAAAACATACGTTGTGACCCCTCATATGAACCGTCTTGACGAGACGGTTCAGATGAGGGGTCACAACATATGGTTTCGTTGAGAAATAAGAAAATCATCAGATACTCCCTCTTATCTAGAGCTCTGATATGGAGACCTGTATGACCTATACTGAGGTTCATCAGTATAAAGTCTTATCCAAAAGACTGGAGAAGCAGGTAGATTGAACCTTGGACATTCAAATGTTAACCCACAGGTGTTTCTTACCAGATGTCTGCAACTGCTCTGCCTCACCAATTAAGTCAGTAAGTGTTGCTTGGAGAGGGATGCTCATTGCCTGCCAAGACCCGCCCATCACCTTTTATTCTGTCAAACTTGTGCATAGGGTATAAACCAGTCCGCCAATTTTTGCTTCCTGCAGAGACTGTCCATCATATTTGGCTTCTGCTGAGACTGTCCACGATCTCTTGCTTCCTGCTGAAACTTCTGTACATGATAAATGGCTTCCTGCAGAGACTGTCCATGTGATTCTGCTTCCTGCCCAGGCATCACGCGGACAGTCTCGGCAGGAAGCCATTTTTCGAGGACAGTAGTCCCTGCAGGAAGCAAGAGATCGTGGACTGCTTTATACCCTGTGTTGTGGGGTTTAGCAACACTGCAGTAGTTTGTCGTAGACATATCAGAGCATGCATGACCTGCATCCGGGTTTTTATTGTATGGGGGATAATAAACACAATCTACCATTTGTGAAAAGAAACAGTTTTAAAATGACGTTTTATGAATATAAACTTTATTTTGGCTTCGTTTCCTTTTTAATTTAATCGCCGTTATTTGCGGATAGACGTGTTTTATTCAATAATAACGAATGACGAAAAGTGTATTTGCAAATTTCATGACCCGTTTGAGCAGCCGTAGATCAGGCGCATTCGAGTTTTCCAATCGTGTATTTAAAGGTCTAGTATGAAAGCCATAACCGCACCGCGCTTCCGATCTGCCGCACCAGAAATCAGTCTTCTTTAACAACTGATGTATTTCTAACTAAAATTAGTAAGAAACAAACAGTGCTTCCACTAGTGGAAGTCTGGGGGTCTGTGACTTCTAAAACTGAATGTCTGGAAGTCAGTGACTTCCAATTTTTATCATAACCTACCATTTATAAAGTGAATATTGACTTAAATAATGAGTTAAATTTGTTGTAATAATGGTATTTCACCCATTTATGAAGGAGAAAGCAATATAAGTATGGACATTCTGGAAGAAACCAAGTCTATCCTTCAGCATGACTTCCAAATGACAAACCTTGGAAGTCATATGACTTCCTGATTTTGATGGTTAGTGCTAGCACTGAACAAAATACAATGAGAACAAAAAACTACTTTTTCGAAGCTGAACAAGAAATCAGACATACCCTTATCTTTTTGAATTTGTATACTAAGTCATCATAAAATTCTGGTTCCGATAGGCCTTCATGTGAAAGCGATTTTAACCTGACATTGAGTTTTGAAACCAATTCATTGCATCGGCGATAAATTTTCTAGATAAGGAATTATTTCGATGCAGGCTTATCTTGATACTCATTCACTCAACTGCACACAGCTCACTCACTCACAAACTCACGAATTCACTCCCTTAGCAATTGGGCCAAACGAAGTCAGGGAAAATCATGAAAATTTGAGGCAGAAAAAGCTAAGAAATAGACTTTTAATAAGTGTTCCCCCGGTTACAGAAATAGACTTTTAATAAGTGTTCCCCCGGTTACAGCTAGCTCCTGGTGAGGTATCGGTATTTTTGCAGTTCAGTCATGCCATTAAATCTTACTTGTGGCAAATAAACTAGGATATCGAAGTTGTATGAAAATGAGTAAGGAAAACATCAGTTTTGGCCATGGTGCCGCATGGTTATATATCTATGCGCCAGTCATTTGTATCCACAACCCCCACCTACAGAAACGGAATATTTACATTTCAGAGACCTGTGATGATTAGCTGATGGTAACAGCCTTGCTCTTATATCGACCCTATACTACAGAAAATCTCAGAGGGTAAAGGACCCCAATCTTAAAACTCCGGCACTATGGAAACAATTAAAATATAATTGCCCTGCACCTTGGTCCGGCTATCCCAGCGCCATTGTATTATTGTAGGCCCGGAACGTCCCGTTACCATAGTCTAGCTGCAATTGCAGTTATCCGTTGAGGGATAATTGGGTTGCCCTTTATATTAATTCATGTTTTGTCCACCATTTTGAAGGACTTCTTATTAAATCAACAACCCAACAAACTCTATTCGTTTATTGTGTTTCCGTTCATTCCTGGCACAGCCCATCTTCGTAGGTTGGGGCGAGGATGCAAATGACAGCAGGCCGAATTGACCCAGACGAGTTGAATGGTGGCCGAGTTGACCCAGGAGCCGTGAAGACCCCAGGCTTACAGAAAGCAGGCCGAGTTTACCCGCTTCTTCCATGACATACTATCGCCAGACAATAATTATAATCGAACTCGACCAAGGCTGATCACAATAATCCTCACTCGGGAATTTATGTTTTGTCCTTGAACAAGACACATTTACTTTACAAAAGTACTGATAATACCCAGGAAGCGGTGGATCCGTCATTACATGACTAAAAAGTTGTTCTTTAAAAAACGAATTTCATCTTCGACAATTATCTTTTTTAAAGATGTTTCTTGTTAAATACAGGAATTCGCATCTGTCACACTAAATTTGGAAAAGGTACATATATATATTAAGAGAACTATAGAAGTTTTTTGTTAATTTTGTCTTTAAATAAAATTTCAAGAAGAAAATTATAGTGGTATATATGTGTTTCAGGTGTTACCCATAACATACCATTGCTACGAGATGTCATCACAGAGAACACTTTTACGACTGGGAACATCACAACTAAGTATTTACAAACAGTCTTTCCGGAGGGATTTAAAGGTATATAGATTTAACTAATCAGTTAATGGTTGTCCCATAAAAGGGAGCTTGGCAAACAGTGTAGACCCAGCTCAGATGCTGCATTCTGCAGCATCTGATCAGGGTCTGCACTGTTTGCATTAAATCCAGGAATTTGGGAAGGGACTCTCTTTCCAAAGGGATATATAATGCTATTAAAAGGTTTTCCAAAGCCTAGTGGCCTTTGGGGCTGTGGGGGTTAGAGGGTACCATATCTTGGGCACAGCTTATGGAAGGTAGAGCCCATCCGTCTTCTTGCAGGGCTACACTCTTTGCATTTAATACAAGTATTTCCGGATGTTCCTATATCATTTGAACCTTGACTCGACAAAACCAACAAAGTGGCATTTGAGCCCAGCAAAGACTCAGATCAGCCTCGGCATCCGCCCAGTCTGATCAGAGTCTTTTCTATCAGCTTGGAGGTAGCTTAGACCCTCAGCTACTTTTTAAGTGCACAGTAAAGACTCTGATCAGACTTGGCATATGCCCTGGCTGACCTGAGTCTTGGCTGTGCGCACATACCACTTTGTTGGTTTTGTCCTGTTGTGGCTCATTTACTATTGGCATCATTCAAGACAGAGCAAGTGGTCAGTTAAAAGTTGGTTTAAACAATATTCATTCAGTATAAGTTACATATCTACAAGAAAAGTAAAATACATGTACAGTAGAACTTCAGTGGTTCAAACAGGCCTGGGACCATGAAAATTAGTTACATTCCAGGGTAGTTCTAGCCATTCTGAGTTAGTTTCTCTATAAGGTGACCTCTTGGGACCCAGGAATGAGTTCCAGTTAGGCAGGGTTAACGAGCCATCAGGGTTCAAGCCATTGAAGTTTTACTGTATAACATGGTACAGGATCTGACTGTAAGGAAACACATATGAGCCGCTACCTTAGAAAACCAACAAAGTGGATATGCTCCCGGCACAGATTCAGATCAGCCTGGGCATGAGCCCAGTCTGATCAGAGTCATCACTGTCAGCATGTGGCTAGCTTAGACCCTTAGCTACCCTTTAAGTGCACAGCAAAGAGTCTGATCGGTCTGGGCGGATGCCCAGGCTGATCTGTGTCTGCACTTTGCAAACAACCACTTTGTTGGTTTTCTGCTGTTGCAGCTCATATTAAAGTCATCATCTTTAGATGTTGTGCTTAGTATATGAAAAACTAATATTTTCAATGATTTACCATAAAAATTTTATATATTGGGACATTTAGGTCTGAGCAAATAGTACAAACCCAGATCAGACTGCTCCTGAAGGAGCAGTCTGATCAGAGTTTAAACTATTTGCAATCCCATTTACATTTTTTTGCACAGTACTGCACTTTAAAACCAAACTGTTCCAATTTTAGGACTATTATGGTAATTATTTTTAGTGTCCCAGTATTTGGAAATTTTATGGTAATTCTGTTTGTTTGTCAGGAAAAGTATTGGGTGAGTTTGAGAGACATGAACTGATGGCCCTTTCAGCGTGTATATATGTAAAAGAACAGCTGGTAGCCAGAAAGTTTCTGAACCAGACGAGAATTCCCATGGCAAAAAATCTGCCAACAACATGGTCCCTGAGTGTTTCTGTAGGCGAACACACTGCGGAAACAAACATTAAATATTTGAAAGATAAATTTGAGGTAAGTAATCTTTTTTAGCATCAGGGCCGAAGATAAGAGTTACTGCACTTGCAGGGCACTCACACCCCTTTTTAGGGGCCATTAGAATTGGGAAAATTGACTGAAATTTGGGAAACCCATTACCTACATGTAGTTCTGTGAAGTTTTCTTCAGAAACAAGCCATGACGAACAAGCAAAACATAAAGCATATCGCTAAAAACTGCCAGCAGGATAACTAAAAAAAAAATTCCTTATTGCAGATGCTTGCTTTCTGCAAAAATGTTTCATTAATGTATCCATGGCATATGAACTGAGCAGTGATACTTGATCAGATGGGGAATTTCTCTTTCGGAATTGGAATAAGAAAAAGATACATTTAGGCATTGAGAATGGGGCCTGATTTTGGCCCCAAATTTCAGTGATCAAGAGCCCTGACTTGTCAGTGTCCAAATGGGGTTCTTAGCCTATTTTTCCTATACAGAGATGATCAAAGTAGCTGAAGTTTGCTGTTTCAACCAGATTTTTGTACCACGGTCAGCATGTTTGTAATAAAAGGTGCCTTTAGATTATGGCAAGCACCCTTTCAGGCATATTGCCATACCTCATTGGTTGGGTCACAACATTGGCAAGGACAGCCTCAGCAGAAATAGTATTTGCTTTTTCTGGTAGTTGTGTCCCTTTTGATGGGGGTGACTCTTAAAGGAAAGAATCTGCTCTCTCTTTTCTTTATGAATAGCCTCATGTTAGAAGGGAGACAACTGCTTATAGATGAGGGTGACCTTCTTTGGAGATACAGCCATACATCTTAAGGTGAATGGTTACAGTGTCAGATGAGGCAACTCTGTCATTTTCATTTTTATGCCCCCGAAGGAACTTCAGATGGCATATTAAAATCGCACAGTCCGTCTGTCCGTCCGTCAGTCCATCCATGCGTCCGTAACAAATCATGTCTCAGCGATATTTTAAAAACTACTGAAGCAGATTTGATGAAACTTCACAGAAAGATAGAGCACAATGAGACGGTGCGTCCCGCACAAGAGTTTGGTTCCCACACCCAAGGTCAAGGTCACAATTGGGTCAAAGGTCAAATCATGTCTTAAATCATGTCTCAGCTATAACTTATAAACTACTGAAGCAAAAATGCTGAAACTTCACAGAAAGATAAAGCATAATCAGAAGGTGTGTCACATGCAAGATTTTGGTTCCCATGTCAAAGGTCATGGTCACGGTCCGGGGTTAGAGGTCAAATAGTGTCTCTTCGGATTACTTTAAAACTACATAACTGAATTTCATCAAATTTCACAGAAATGTAAAGAGTAATGAGAAGATTTGTCACATATAATATTTATATTCCCAAACCCAAGGTCAAGGTCACTGTTGGAGGTTAGAGGTCAAATAGTGTCTCTATGCGATTACTTTAAAACTCTGACACTCTGAGGGCGAAGGTCAAGTTGTTTCTCCCCAGTTACTAAAAAGACTTCTTAAGCAAACTGTATTAAACTTCCTGAACTGGTAAAACATAATGAGATGGTATGTCTCAAACAAAATTTAGGTTCCCATTCCCAAGGTCAGGGTCCCAATCAGGGCTCATAAGTCAGATTATATCTCCAAACTGACTTGAGACTGCTGAAGTGAATTTCATCAAACTTCACAGAAAGGCATGATTAAAAGTTATCTCACTCGCAAGATTTGGGATTCCTTGCCCAAGTTCAAGGTCACAGTCGGGGACAGAGGTCAGTTTAAGGGTCTTCGGAGGCATCTGTTACATACTGTAACATTTCTTGTTGCAAACTTGATTGAGTGTTTACTCTCAAAAGAAGAATCTACTCCCCCAAGGAGCAGATTCTTTCTTTTACAAAGCAGACCACAGTTTTGAAGTGATATGTCATCCAGGGAAGTAAACAAGCATATGCTTACTGTTTGTGCCATTGTTGATACCAATTTAAATTTGAAGGCTCTGTTCAATCCGTCAGGTCAGATTATTTGTAACCAAATTTTACATACCCTTACCAGACTGTACCCACCATCTGTACAAATTATTTCTTTTTCAAATGGGAAGAGTCAAGTTTGCTAGCTGGATTAAGGTTAATTTTTAGCTCACCTGGCCCGAAGGGCCATAGTGAGCTATTGTCATACCAATGCGTCCGGCGTGCGTCGTGCGTCGTCACGGAATGTGTCCGTCAACACCTAAAAACAAATATTCAAACATCTTCTTCTGTAAAACTACTGGTCCCATGGTTCTCAAATTTCACATGGAGCATGACCTGACTCCAGGGTCTCAGAATTGTAAAATTGGGTCAGGTTGAAAATCCAAGATGGCCACCGTCACTAAAAATAGCAAAAACAACAAAATAAACTTCTTCTCCAGAACCACTGGGTATATTTGTCTGAATTTTGGCAATGAACATCAATGAAACCTTGGTATTCAAAATTGTAAAAATGAAAAAAAATCTGTAACGGAGTTTTGTCACAGTGACCTACTTTCTGTTTACGAGTGTAATTTTGCTCAAATGCCAATGTCAAAAAATGACATATTCAAACGACTTCAAACAACTTCTTCTCTAAAACCACTGCACCCATGGGTTTCAAATTTCACATGGAGCATGACCAGACTGCAGGGTTTCAAAATTGTAAAATTGGGTCAGGTCAAGAATCCAAGATGGCCGCCGTTACTAAAAATAGCAAAAACAACAAAATCAACTTCTTCTCCAGAACCATTTGGTATATTTGGCCGAAAGTTTGTGTGGAACAGTAATGGGACCTTGGGATTAAAAATTGTAAAAATGAAAAAAATCTATAGCGGAATTAGGTCACAGTGACCTACTTAGCATTTACAAGACGGATTTTGCTCAAATGTCATGTCTCAAGAAAACGCAATCAATTGTGGTCAGATTTGGTCAGCAATGGTCCTTAAAAGGAATTATTTCAATTTTGTGCCATTTGACTATCCAAGATGGCCACCATGGGGGCCGTTACTAAAAATAGCACAAACATAAAAATGACAATTACTCAAGAACCCTTGAATGGAATTCGACCAATTTTGTGTCAGAATGTTCCTTGCATGAAGCCATTTCGTTTAATTACAATTTGGCTTTCCAAGATGGCTGACATCTGCCGTTACTAAAAAAAGCACAATCATAAAAATGACAATTACTCAAGAACCCTTGAATGGAATTCGACCAATTTTGTGTCAGAATGTTCCTTGCATGAAGCCGTTTCGATTAATTGCAATTTGGCTTCCAAGATGGCCGACATCTGCTGTTACTAAAAATAGCAGAATCATAAAATGACAATTACTCAAGAACCCTTGAATGGAATTGGACCAATTTTGTGTCAGAATGTTCCTTACATGAAGCCATTTCGATTAATTGCAATTTGGCATTCCAAGATGGCCACCACCTGCCGTTACTAAAAATAGCACAAAACATGAAAATGACAATATCTCAGTAACCGCTGAATAGATTTTGACAAAATTTGTGTCAAAATGATTTTTGCATTGAGATGTTTCAAAAGTAACTAAATATAGACAAGTCATAATGGCCTTTGTTACTAAAAATAGAAAAATGTGAAAATAAGAAAATCTCAGTGGAATTGGACTAATTTTCTGTCAGAATGATCATTTCAATAAGCTTTTTAGATTTTCTGCATTTTGGCATCCCAAGATGGCCGCCATCTGCCGTTACTAAAAATAGCACAAAACATGAAACTGACAACATCTCATTAACCGCTGAAGCGATTGAGACGAAATCTGTGGCAAAATGATTCTTGCTTTGATGTGTTTCACAAATTAACAAATATTGACCCGTCAAGTTGGCCTCTGTTACTTAAAATAGCAAAATTTGAAAATTAGAAAATTACAATGGAACTGGACCAATTTAGTGTCAAAATGGTCCTTGCATGAAAGCTTTTCAATTTTTTGCATTTTGGCATTCTAAGATGGCCGCCATCTGCCGTTACTAAAAATAGCACAAAACATGAAACTGACAATATCTCAGTAACCCCTGAATGGATTTTGATGAAATTTGTGGCAAAATGATTCTTGCCTTGAGGTGTTTCAAAAGTAAATATATAAAGACCAGACAAGTTGGCCTCTGTTACTAAAAGTAGCAAAATGTGAAATTGAGAAAATCTCTGGAATTGGACCAATTTTGTATCAGAATGGGGACCATTCGGATACAAAAGCCAGGTGAGCGATATCAGGCCCATTTGGGCCTCTTGTCAGGGGAAGTAATTCTTCAGGTCTCCCTTTTACTTCCTTTTTAAATACATGTAGGTGTCAACTTTTAAAAGAAAGAATTTGCTTCAAGCAAATTCTTCCTGTTAAGAGAAGATTCCATTTTGTAAAGGCTTTCTCCTCCAGGCAAGTGAACATTAATTCACAAAAGTTTTTCTCTCTTTTGTAAAAATGGCTGGAAAACATGGATTTGTATGCATATACCTGAAAACAACAGCTGTATCAAGTTCTGTGTGATAAACTATAAGTGATAGAATATATCTATGTTGCTGAAGCAATGAGGTATCAAATATCTAAAACAAAAAAGCATAAGTAGCAAGGCATAATTTCTGATAAGATATGTCAATTTACATTTTCATAGAGAAATAAGAATAACCAATGATCTTTGTTCCTGTACTAAGCTGTAAAAAACATTCAGGTTTTGTAGCAAGCTGTGTAAAATTCCTTTCAGGCTGAGATTGACGGGCGAACTTACAAGATTCCTGACAATATTGTGTTCTCTACACCCCTTCTAGAGACAAAAGTAAATGGCAATACAAGACTTCTACAGGTAAGCTGGTTGATTTTCGATCAAGGTTGGGCGGTAAATTCCACCCCCGGTATTTACCACTGGAATTTACCGGTATTTACCGGTCTGGCAAATACTCCCAAAGTGGAAAATACTGGCAAATACTGGTCGATTGAACTTTTTCATCTTTAAATCTTGCTAAAACCAAAACCAAGTTAACTTAAAATAATATATATTTAAACTTAATGACTTAATGATGCTTTAGTTAATTTATATAAAGAATAAAATGTTTCACAAATTAAGCAGGTTGAAACAGCCAAAATGTGGATTTAAGACAAAAAAAATGACAAATTCACAAGTATGAACAGTATTTTGATTCCACTTTATGATTTGAACAGCATAAAAATACAGGTAGGAAATTACAGGTAAATTCACCTGTGCACCTGGTCAATCACCTGTGACACCCAATTTGCAAGACAATGTCTAACTAATGAAAACAACAAGTTTCAAAACAATGTTTATTTAACGGGGAAGACCATTGCTTGGGGCAAGGATGGAAACAGTAAGATGTCAGAATGAGAATGGTTATCTGTTTTATACAAAAGTTAGACAATTACAAGGTGAAGCACACAGAGGTGTTACAGGTATAGCTTGAGCTACATGTACAGTATGGCTTCAGCTCTTGAATACATTTATAGCAGTCAGATAATAATTTGTCATAACAGCTGAGCCACTTGGGGAACGTCGTTACAAGAATTGAAACAGAACAGAATTGTCATAATCAGTCCTAAAGCTGAACCGTCACACATCATTACCAAACTACTAGTCACCATGAAGCCAAAAGATCCTATGCTGTTGTTACCAAGACAACAAGACCAGTGCCAGATGTATTGCAAAACAGTAGTTAGTGCCAAAGCTCCACGACTCCATCCCCACAGAGAGAAATGTCCAGCTACGAAACAGGCTATTTTTTCCCCTAAAAAAAGTTCAAAATTTCACTGACTGGATAAACTGTTTAATAAATAATGTGATACAATTGTTAAACTTCAGTATAAATATTAACTTATTAAGTCAGTTGACCAGTATAACTGAATACCCCTATGGATTTTGAGTGTAGGTTATTGTATAAATTCCAGGCTGGTCAGTTCAATCAACCAGTATTTTCCGGTATTTTCCAGTATTTGCCGGTATTTACCGGTAAATACCGCCGGCATGGAAAATACTCATAATTGCCGGCATTTTGCCAACCTTGTTTTCGATTACCATGTTTCTTCAGCTATAAGGCAGAGCTTTCCCTTCCCAAACAGTCTAAAAAATCTATGTCCATCCTCAAAAATCTAGATCCATCCTATAGGATGGGTCTAGATTTTTGAGACAGTTTGGGAAGAGGAAAAAACTATTTTAGCTGAATCACACAAGACTGATCAACATATTTTCGGTAATCAGCAGTCATATCCAACCTTTTCAGCAGTTATATCCAACCTAATGAATACAGTGTATTTATGGCCACGATGTTTTTGTGAAATTAGATAATTGGCTAAATTAACCATAAACATCTGAGTTGTTGCCCCCTACTTAGTGAACAGTGCAGTATGTTATCTTGTGAACACAATACAGGCTACATTTATGGTTGCACAGTCTCAGTTATGTACAATGATAGGCTAAATTTGGCCATTAACAAAAGAGTTTTTGGCCCTTACTTATTGCCTACTGGTATTGGAAAATGCTGGGAACACAATGGATACTACAATTTTGAGCAGTCATCACAGCATTTCTTAATCAAGTCTGATGATGGATCAGATGGACTATTAGCACCATATTATTGTCCTTTACACTATGAACAAGAAACAGACACTCCCATGTTACAAGACTTACTTTTGTGTTCTCTCGAGTACACGGGCACCCATTATACAAGGTAGCTAAATTCTTGTCAGTTGAATCATAAATGGTGTGTGTGGGTTGATAGTTTTGGAAAAACATATATTTAAAACCCTTTGAACCATAATTCTGATTTTGATAGAAAGTTTATGACAAGTTCACCTTTGGCTCAGATGAGCGTTTCAGGGTCAACATGGCCATCTTGTTTCTTTATTTTCAGCTCACAAGAAGACTAGGAGGTGGAAGATATAAGCTTAGATTCTTTGGAACAGTGGTAAATATCATTTTAAAGAGTACGGAGTACACCATAAAGCAATAGTTTTCTTTGTTGAAAACTTTAGTTACTGTAAATCATTTAATGTTCATGAGACTTTTATTTTCACTGATATATGTGAAACTGCTTACAAATGAAAACAAAGAATTTTCCCAGTGCTTTAAAAGTTGACAACCAAATAGAAATTGACAGTTTGTTGTTTGTGAATTTGAGAATTTGCTCAGAAACTGAAACTGATAAAACATGCAAAAACAAAGTGATAAACAGTATTGCCTCTCATTTCAAAGCAGAAAAAAAGCAAGATTTACTATAGGAATCAAACATGGTTTTTCATGCATTAATGTTTGCAATGTCCCGAGGGAGATGTTGAAAACTGAGGCTGAAGGCGGAGGTTTTCAACATCTCCTGAGGGACCTTGCAAACGTTAATGCATTGGAAAATAATGTTTGATCGCTATTATTGCATAAATTCAACTACAATGCCACAAAAATAACAAAAAGGTTGGCACACTATTTTTCGGCTTCATGGCCATTACCTTGCTGATTCCTACACGCACTGTGCATGTCTATAAAAATCCTCGTTTCAGACCATGGTAAGCTAGCGTGGATTTTGTGCAGCTTTTAGCAGCATTTCACACGTCATAATCATGTTCATCAAAGTTTTCACTCAATGTCTGCACTTTCATTTTTACAATATCCAAATTTGTATTCCTCTTCTGTTAAAGTCTTTAATTGATATCTTCAACTGCAGTTTTGCTGCTCGTTTCTGTACTGACTGAGTATTGCCCTGCAACTTATATATGAAAAGTCCCCAAGGTGGTCATTACTGTCGTGTGAAAACTCATGTTAATACATGGTTTTGTGTTTGTTAAAACATTGCTTATTAATAGCGTGTGACACTTATATTTATGCAATTATAGGTATTCAGTCCTTTCCACATAGGGAGCAATTTTTTTTAATGTAAAACTTTATTTAGTTGGCTCCTCTTTGCAAGCACATTCTTTTGTGTAAGAGGAGCCTTCCAGCTCTTCAGCAGCAACTTATTTCCTTAACCCTGTTGCACTCAGAACAGCCAAAACTCCATAAAGTTTTGGCCATTCTGAGTGCAATTGGATTTTCCTTAACCCTGTTGCACTCAGAACAGCCAAAACTCCATAGACTGTTGGCCGTTCTGAGTGCAATAGGATTTTCCTTAACCCTGTTGCACTCAGAAGAGCCAAAACTCCATAGAGTTTGGCCATTCTGAGTGCAATAGAATATTCCTTAACCCTGTGGCACTCAGAACAGCCAACACTCCATAGAGTTTAGGCCATTCTGAGTGCAATAGGATTTTCCTTAATCATGTTGTACTCAGAACAGCCAAAACTCTATAGAGTTTTGGCCGTTCTGAGTGTAATAGGATTATCCTTAACCGTGTTGCATTCAGAACTCTGAGTGCAATAGGAGTTTCTTTAACCCTGTTGCACTTAGAAAGGCCAAAACTCCATAGAGTTTTGGCCGTTCTGAGTGCAATAGGATTAAATAGCACAAAGGGGGAGGCAAATAAGGAAGGAAGTAACTCTTTCTTTGTTTCTCCACTATAGTTCCCGATTTCCATCCGAGACTCTCAGACATCTCAGCTCTCCGAGTACATGCCAGAGACAGTTGAAGCTGATACTTCTGCAATAGTTCTCGCTCCTATGCCAGGAATGTTGAAGTCGGTCTCTGTGACTGAAGGGCAGGAGGTAAGTTTTGAGAGTGAAAAAGTTTTCAAGAAGACAAATCACTATGGGACCAGGGTAATCTAGGCACAATGGGCCAAATCAGTAATTGTAAAGAAATATTTAAGTGAATCAGTTGTAGTATATTTACAAATGTAAATTCAGTATACAGATTTTTCATGCCAGCGTATTTGTGAGACAATAATTGTTGGGCATTTAACTGTCAGCGAGCTTATAAATATTATTACATGATTCTTGCATTTACTGCTAGAGACAAAGACACCACCAATAGTCCTATAAGACAAATGCATTAAAATTTCATGATGTCTTGCACCACCCATCACTCATCATACTAGTAGATGAGTAAATTTTCTAGTCTTGTGTCCCAAAGGCATTTCAGCACTATTACTAAGTGTGTAGAATTTTAGTATAGTATATTTTGGACAGCCTCTTGCTGTTTCCAGTAGAACTTACTGTTTGATGATACTGCAGGGCTACAGAAATTTTGAAATCCAAATCGGTCCGGATGGCCGATGATGTCATACGAATCCAAAATAGACACGAAAACTAATGACTACTCTGTGTATTCCACAATCCAAAAAAGTCACGAAAATTAATGACTATACTGGAGCGCCGTTATAACGCGGATGTCATTGCTGAAGTAGCCATTTAGTCCACATGTTCTTACTTATCGTGAAAAATGTGCTTTAAAGCGCAGAGACAGTCAGACCGAAAGTGAAAGTACAAATGCTGTTCCAATCGGACCTCCTCGTCGATCTTCATTTACGGAATTGTCCGTATTTTACTGTATTCGAGTTAATTCCCTTGAAATATGAATAAACTTGCAAAAAGGTACCTTTGGACGAAGAAAAAAAATTTCTGCGCCAGAAATGACGTCGGCTAAAAAAAAACCTGACCAGACTGCACATAATCAAGTCTGGTTTAAATTTTCTTTTTGCTAGTCAAATTCTTTCCTTATGGTATCTTGAAAGTATACAATAGTCAGTAACCTTACGTTGCACAGCCTTTTTCCGTGCATCTGCACGTGTATGTGTGTATTACGAGTTGTGCAAAACCTTCGCCGCTGGCCAAAATTGTGACACATGCTAATTATCGAAGATTTCTAAAATTAGGTCAGTGTTCACACCTTGGCAAGACAATCAACACTTTGTTTATCTGTGATAACTTTTGACAGCAGTGCGTGATTATTGGATTAATAATATGACACATGGCTAAAATCCAGGTAATTATGTCATCATACATCTTAAATCGTGTTTTTTCGGACCGAAAAAAATGTGCCTTATGCCAACTGAATCGGTTTTTCGAACTCAAAATCGGTCTGGACCGACAAAAAATCGGATTTCTGTAGCCCTGTGATACGGTATCTGCAGATATATAAAAAAGGGTAAGGGTTTCCATAGCCTAGTAGTCATAGGGGCAGTGGGGATTAGAGGCCTATTGTATATTGGTCACAACATACGAAAGGCGAATCACATCCCTCTCCTTATGCTGCCTTATAGTTCCCTGATTCATAAAAGATACCTGTATACTGTTGGGTGGGCAGAGAGTTTTCCAGCCACCAATAGGCCAGTCTCCGATGCAAACCTGCATCCCTCTGCACCAAAACTGAGCATCTGTAACAACTCAACCGCAGCCCCTCTATGCAGATGTGAAAATTTAAAAAAAATACCTGAAATGTAAAGGAAAACAATGCTTGACTTTGACTAAGTGTATGTAATGAATACATTATATATTTGTAGGTTTCAGAAGGACAGGAAGTGTGCATTCTAGAAGCCATGAAAATGCAGAACAGTTTAGTAGCAGCGAAAAGTGGCAAGGTCAAGGCCGTTAGTTTTACGACAGGTGATACGGTTGATGAAGGGGATGTTATAATCGAACTTGAATAGACTGCAATATTCACTCACCATAAGTGGTTCTTGTTATTCCGAAGGCTTGCTGCTGACAGAACTTCCGATTAGGCAAATTCTTGAGGGTGAAATGTATTACCGTAATGACCCTAAATATTTGGACAGACAGGTCTGAACAAAACATTGTAGACCAAGATCAAACTGCTCCTGAAGAAGCAGTTTGATCAGGGTCTACAAGTTTGCCCTTCACTAAGCATCATTTGGATGCATTAACGTGTAAAATCCATTTTCTAAGAATTTTCAAACAATAACTGTCCAACTTTTGGGTGTCCGAAATTTTAAGGTCATTATGGTAGTGTAAAACGTGAATCTCCAGTGTCTTGGATTCTTTGCTCGCTTGTACAAAAAAGCAGAAGAGCCATTTTTGTCGGTTCGGTGTCCGCATCCCCATCTTGTGTCGAAGTCTCGTTGGCTGTTTTGGTTAAAGATTTTTATATGATGGACAGGTAGCTGTCAGGTGAGCAATCCTGTAATCAGTCAAATCTTGTTATTATTCACTAATTGCATCATAAGTAATTTCGGCAACTTTAAAATGGGAAATAGTCACACAATAGTTTTATTTTGTGAAAACTTAAAAATCAGCCAGCAATTCAAGGGATGTGTCTTGTGAATTTATTTCATGGTTAATAGATTTTCTGTTTCCATTTTGCAAAATGAATTTTCAAAAATTCTCTGTTTTCCAGAATATCTCTTGCATATTTACATATTAAGGTATATGGGTATGCCATCATGACTTTCGGCCATTTTTACAAAGAGGAACAACTTATGTGACATTTGTTAACTTCCCGTAGATGCCATAGCCATTCTAAAATGGGGTCATTTCTAAAAGGAAAGAATATGCTCAGAGAGGAGCAAATTCTTTCCGTTAAGAATTGACCCCCTTTGAGAAGGGAGGCCGAAAGGAAAATAGTAGAATTGCTTCCCCTGAAAGTGTACACATTCACCTTAACTGTTTCAGAAATACAGAGAGATAGTGGTAGCTAAAACTTGGATCTCCTTGGAGATGTACATGTAGCAGTAATTGACATCATAAATATTGAGACAACCACCCCCATTTTTGTAATAAGCTCTTCCATAATCCCACCGCAGTTTTGGCAGACGGTACAGACCCAAATCAGATCAGACTGCTCTTCAGGTGCATGGATAAACTTCCTTGTTTTTCTGCCATTTAAACAAAGGGGAATAACTAAGTGACTATCTGTTTGCTTCTTTGTATGACACAGCTCTTCCATAAAGGGGTCTTCTCCTAAAGGAAAGAATTTGCTCCTGTGGGAGCAAATTCTTACTTTTAAGAGTAGATCTCCCATCCCATTGAGAAGGGAGGCAAAAATGAAAATGGAAGAGTTGCTTCCCTTGAAAGTGTACCCGTTCACCTTAAGAAGCAGCCTGTGCTGGGTCTTCACTGTTTGCTTTGTCTGAATAATTAGGAGAAATACGACAGTTGTGGCCATGTTTGTCTTTCCCTAGTTGCTTCCCATATTAAAGTTAAATGGCTAGTGTATTATTTCTATAGAAACAAGAGTTTTTATACCCCGCCACACGTTAGTGGCGAGGTATTATGTTTTCACATTGGCTGTCCGTGTGTCTGTCCGTCTGTAGTACGTCCATCCGTCCGTCCGTCCCTCTGTCCATCCACACTTCGTTTCCGTTCGATAACTTAAGTATTTATCAACGGATTTCCTTCAGATTTTGCATATGCATTTGTATCGAGAATGTCTCGCTTGGGATTGTTAATGGGCATATTTTGTTAATTTCTGAAAGAGTTATGGCACTTGTCAATGTACAAAAAGTGGTTTCTGGCCTCTAGTTCCTCTACTACTTGGAGTAAAATGATGAAACTTCACAAACATGATCGAAGTAACAAAAGCTTTTTATGAGCACAGAAATTTTATCATCGGGGGTTATTTGCCCCTGCCCTGGGACTATATACATGTATAAAATCAAGAAAAATTCCATCAAAAATCAGAGTTTGAAGCAATTTTCCTGAAACTTTCAGCAAATGATCAGAGTGATGAAAGCCTCCAGTGATGCTCAGATTTACCCCATGGGAGTTATCTCCCCCTTGCCCCCGGCTATATACATGCATAAATAAAAGGTTTGCAGTGGCAGGGTATCACACAGTCGTTTGCAATGCTTTTATTTTGGTTAAGAGTTGTGGTTCTTTGAAAAGCTAATTGAATGAAAGTTAAGGTATGGAGGAATATTTGTGACATGGTACTGGAAAAGGTTTTACTGACAAATGAAGCTTCAGGTAAAGGGATTTAATGATAATTGCAACACAATTTGTATTATTTATATGTAAACATATCCTGTGACGGATCATTAGAGCCATTGCAGACAGGCACAGAGCTCTAGATAAGAGGGAGTAGTTGGTGATAATAAGGGATAATTTTTGTTAATTCTCCATATAAAACATATGTTATGACACCTGATCTGAACCGTCTCAACGAGACGGTTCAGATGAGGGGTCACAACATATGGTTTCAATGAGAAATAAAAAAGTTATCGCAAATTGTCATCAAATACTCCCTCTTATCTAGAACTCTGGAGACACTTCAACAGGTCTGTTGGTCATTTAGGGACTGTTTTGGGAACCAGTGAGCAATAGTAGAAGCAGTCTGATCTGGGTCTGCACTATTTGCTTGGATAGGCTGGCCAAATTTTAAGGGTAAATACAGTTTTACAGTCTTTAAGTTGGTTAGCATAATAATACAGTTATAGATGTATAGATGAAATATGTTCTGTCAGTGACTTATTGCTGTATTTAATACAGACTTTGGTGTACATATACCCTATATCTTTTTTTTCCTCCTTCTCAACAAACTCCAAAAACATCTAAATCTGTCTTACAAGACAGATCTAGGTTTTGGGGATTGTTTCTAAAAAGAAAAATCAGTATTAAGGCTGAATTAAATGAAATGTTTACATATTAGCTTATAATCCCATTTTCGCCATTGGGACATTGGCAATCAGTTATACCCAGATCAGCTGCCACAAACAGGCATCTGATCAGGGTCTAAGACCCGATTTCACTCCAAACTTAGTACATGGATTAGCATTCGGAATACCAAAATTTTACCCATTACGGTAAAATAAATTACGGACTTGTTAATCTGAGTTATAACTGTGGCTTGAAATGGGGGCTAAGTGTTTGCGTCAATTTAAGATGAATTAGTGAAAATCTAGTAAACCTAACAAACCTAAATGAGCGGCGACACGAGAAAACCAACAATGTGGTTGTGCGCCCAGCGCAGCCGCACAGCTGTCCGCATGGAGATAGCTTAGACCCTTACCTACCCTTTAAGTGCTTAGGGAAAACTCTGATCAGACTGGGCTAATGACCAGGCTGATCTGAGGCTGCGCCGAGCGCACAACCACTTTGTTGGTTTTCTCGTGTCGCGGCTCAAATAGACCTGTCCAAAGAGTCAGGTAGAATCCACTCATCAGAAATGGGTTATAGCTACAAAAAAGGTCGTGTATTTGATGACGTATCTCAGTCAAAACTGTTGTGGAAATTAATTGGGGCCCAGTTGTTCAAAGCATTGTTAGCCTAACGAGCTCATTAAGAGGTCAACTCATTAAGTGTTTCACAACTTTGTAACCAAATACACTGGTATTTTTTTTGAAAAAAATTTGAGAAGCTTTTGTAGTGCAAAAGCTTCTTATATTTTTTCAACAAAAAATATTGGCGTGTTTGAGATACTAACATTTGAAATTTTAACAAAACGTTAACTAAGGACGTCTTTATTTTTGAACAACTGGGCCCAGGGCCTGGTTGTTCAAAACTAACAGTGTCGTAAGTGAAGGTTTCGTTAAAATTTTAAACGTTAATATCTCAAGTACGCCAATATTTTTTGTTGAAAAAATGTCAGAAGCTTTTGCACTGCACAAGCTTCTCACATTTTTTCAACAAAAAATGTCAGTATATTTGGTAATGAAGTTGTAAAACACTTACCGAGTTGACCTCATAACGAGCTCATTAGGATAACAATGCTTTGAACAACTGGGCCCTGGCTTTCATGGGGAAGAAAGAAAAAATATTTGGCCTGTGATTATGACAATATGCAAGTATGAACATGCAGTGATGAAAGTTGAAACAGTTGAATAAGAATTTCATGACCACCTTTTGAAGTTCATATTCATAAAAGAATGTAGATGTTACTTTGTTGAAGTGTATTTATTTTCATTGTGAGATATATAATTATGTAGAGCAGTATTTTTATATATAGTAAAATTCAGAACACTAGATAAGGGGGTTTTCTGATATAATTCTGGGATAATATTTTTATTTTTCCTTGAAAACATTTATATTGACTCCACAATAAAACTGCTTCATCATTGCAGTTTAGTTTTAAGGTGACTGGGTACACTTTCAGGGGAAGCGACGTAGACATTTTCATTTGTGCCTTCCTTCTGAATAGGGATCAACCATTATAAAGGAAGAATTTGCTGTTCTTGAAGTGAATTCTTTCTTTTAAGAGTAGACTCCATTTTGGAATAGGTAGATCTCCACAAAAGCAAAATGGAAGTTATAAAAGTTGTTTCTCTTTGTAAAAATAGCGTTAAAACATGGAAGTGTACCTATTCACCTTAATGAGAAGCCAGAACATAAGTTTTTATGGAAAAGAAATGGAAGTATCCCAGAACTCCCTTATTTAGGAGTCTTTGTAGTTGCAGTAATATGTTAAGAATATGTTAAGAATAATTTTCATGTTGATAATTATCATGTTGTTGATTGTAGATTTCAAAGAAATCATGTGTCATATAAAAATGTCAATCCTGTCTAAAGGGGTCTCCATTAAGGGGTCACCTGTCTTAAGCAATCACTTGTTTAGGGTCCCTTGAGCCAAATTACAGTACAAATGGACCTTTATTAAGAGGTAACCTGTTTTAAGCAGCCAGCTTTTGTGTGTCCTCATAGTGATCCCTTAAGACAGGTTTGACTGTATTTTAATTGTAATTCTTACAAATGTAGCTAAATCTTATTTTGTCTTTCTTGTGACTAGTAGAAAGGGAAACATAGGTATTGCTTTTCCGGTGTTGTCGGTGGCGTAGATTGGTTTAAACAATATTTTATTCAAGATTTTATACATACATATAAATAATAGAGTGAAGCAATACAGGATCTGACAGTAAGCGTAAGCGTAAGGTGGCGTAGATTTCCATCCAGTTTCCTGGTTTAGCTCTGTTAGTATCATAAATATTCTAAGTATTGGGACAGTTGGGACAGATAGATTTGAGCAAACAGTGCAGACCCAGATCAGACTGCTCCTAGAGGAGCAGTCTGATCAGGGTCTACACTGTTTGCCATTCCATCTGCTACTTTTGGATGCATTACTGCATAATAAATCTAAGCTGTTTCATTTTTATGGCAGTTTTGGCTATTAATTTGGGTGTCCCAATTTTTAGAATTTTACAGTAGTACAAGGGCCTCTTTGTGAAAGTTTCAGACTGGCGGGACACAGTGTTCCATGGAATTTTTGTTAAGATACACGTATTTGGAATGGAGTTTTGCCATTTTTTGTGTGCCATTTGTAGGTAGAACACTTCAGAGTCAGCATCCTGATGTTGAATAGTGACACTTGTTCAGATAGATAAGACTGTTGACAAAACATGTCTGATCAGGTCAAGTTGATATACAAGTCTTATGAAGTCAGCTGTTGTGTAGGCCAAGTGTTCTCTTCAACTGATGGATGTTAAGTGAGTGTCTGTTACCCCCATGTAATTGTAAGCCTACTTTCTAACATGCCTAGAGTCCACAAAATGCTTTCCTGATTAACTGATCCTTGGAATTAGGGAGCTTTTTACCTTGCCATAAGCTTAACATTATCCATATTTTGAATGTTTCCAGTAGCTTGTCTTTAGAACACAAATGTTGGAAAAATTTCTTAAATTTTTGAAAACATACATGGCCTGTCTGTGTGTTAAAAAGCATGGCCAGGCTTACCTGGAGCCTTTAATACATGCCTTGTGATTTTCAGATATAAAGTTGATACCTTTAACGCATATCAGATTAAAGCTTTGGGCATTAATCAGCTTTGTGAAACTTTTTCTATTGTTTGCTTTCCCATATGTTATAAACTTAAAATTTTTCATAGTACATAA
This sequence comes from Ctena decussata, assembly GCA_963989385.1. Taxonomy (NCBI): domain Eukaryota; kingdom Metazoa; phylum Mollusca; class Bivalvia; order Lucinida; family Lucinidae; genus Ctena; species Ctena decussata. The sequence continues at coordinate 43,795,683 of OZ022513.1, read as the reverse complement.
GTTGGTGCATATAGCCTTGACTCAATCAGTCTGCACGAATCCACAGAATGACTAGCAGACTTGCTTCTTGCTGAGTAGTTTAATCAGGCTTGGAGGTTATAAAACTTGAGTACATTCTCAAATTCAAAATAAAGCACACTGATTAGCTGCTTCCGAGCACATGCTCGGAAGCAGCCAATCAGTGTGCTTTATTTTGAGTTTGAGATTATACTCAAGTTTTATAACCTCGGATCCAGGATCAATAGATCATCGATGTGCAAGTGCTGGAAGGATATCCTAAGATATCTTTAAGATATCTTTTCAGTGATGCAGCTCCAGTGAAGGAAACAAAATAATGGCCTCTTACTATATAGGTCTTTCAGAATCCACAGGTCATTGATGGGCAAGTGAAAGACTGGTCATAATGCAAGGGAACTTTCTGTGAATCTTCACATGTGATACAGCTCCAGCAAAAGAAGCCCAATTAAAGAAAAAAAAAAAACAAAAAAAAACAAAAAAAAAACTATAGATACATACAAAGGGGAACAGATTTTGTGACTTAACGAGAAAGCCCTGCCAAACTGGGAAGAAAGATTTTGCCCCTGCTGCTGTTAAAAGAAAGAATTTGCTCCTGAAAAAAACAAATTCTTTCCTTTAAGAGAAGCTCCCAGTGAAACCGAAGACAAAGTATCTCCCTTGGAAGTGTGCCAATTTATATTAAGGTACCTTTTCAAATGTTATGGCTCAAATGTAAATAACAGAAAGAAAAAATTAAATTACACGTCATTTATTATTGCTATTACCTTTGTTTTCATATTTACCTATGTATGCTGTTTGAGTTTAGATAAATATACCCTGGCATACGAAGTATTTTGAGGGGTATATAGCTTTCATCTTTCAGTCCATGATGACATAAGGTCAAGGCCACAGACTTTGAAATTTTTATGACCTTGGCATATCAGTTTTCTCTTAACTTTATATATTTTCTTATATTTCTGAAATTCTGAATTAAATGCTTTTATCTATGCCTACAAGAGAGTTCGAAAAAGACTGTGCATCTACCTGTTCAATCCATTTTAGGGGAGAGTCAGGTAACTTCGGACAGGGGGGTTAATTCGGACATACAATTGAAAACAGTGAAAATCCAGATGAGAAGGCTCATAATGAGCTGTCTCATCAGATTTTCTCTGTTTGGCCAGTGAATTTTTAGCTCGCCTGAACGAAAGTTCAGGAAGAGCTATTGTTGTCACCTTGGCGTCCGCGTCAGCGTCAGCATGGGCGTCCGGATTGGATGTTTTGGTTAAAGTTTTTTAAAGACCTGTATCTCCTTAACCCATGGACGGATCCTTTTGATACTTACTCTGTAGTTAGATATTGGTCCAAAGTTTAACAGGGTACCACCCCCACCCCACTCCATGACCTTGATGTCAAGGTCATGGACTTAGAAAATTGGGAGTTTTTTTGGACTGGATGTTTTGGTTAAAGTTTTATAAAGCCCAATATCTCCCTAACCCATGGATGGATTTCTTTGATACTTGCTCTGTAGTTAGATATTGGTCCAAAGTTTTCCAAGGTACTACCCCCACTCCCCTCAGTGACCTTGATGTCAAGATCATGGACTTAGAAAATTGTCTTTTTATTGATTGGATGTTTTGGTTAAAGTTTTTTAAAGACACATATCTCCTGAATTCACAGATGAATTCTTTTTATGCCCCCGAAGGAACTTCGGGTGGCATATTAAAATCGCACCGTCCGTCCGTCAGTCCGTCTGTCCGTCCGTCCGTCTTTCCGTCCGTCCGTTACAAATCGTGTCTCAGCTATAACTTTAAAACTACTGAAGCAAATTTGATGAAACTTCACTGATAGATAAAGCACAATGTGAAGGTGTGTCGTGCACAAGACTTAGGTCCCTACGCCCAAGGTCAAGGCCACAATTGGGTCAGAGGTCAAATTGTGTCTAAAAATCGTGTCTCAGCGATAGCTTTAAAACTACTGAAGCAAATTTGATCAAAGTTCACAGATAGATAAAGCATAATGGGAAGGTGTGTCGGGCACAAGACTTAGGTCCCTACACCCAAGGTCAAGGTCACAGTTGGGTCAGAGGTCAAATTGCGTCTCAAAATGGTGTTTCAGTGATTACTTATAAACTACTTAAGCAAAATATTTTTATGCCCCCGAAGGAACTTCGGGTGGCATATTAAAATCGCACCGTCCGTCCGTCAGTCCGTCTGTCCGTCCGTCCGTCTTTCCGTCCGTCCGTTACAAATCGTGTCTCAGCTATAACTTTAAAACTACTGAAGCAAATTTGATGAAACTTCACTGATAGATAAAGCACAATGTGAAGGTGTGTCGCGCACAAGACTTAGGTCCCTACGCCCAAGGTCAAGGCCACAATTGGGTCAGAGGTCAAATTGTGTCTAAAAATCGTGTCTCAGCGATAGCTTTAAAACTACTGAAGCAAATTTGATCAAAGTTCACAGATAGATAAAGCATAATGGGAAGGTGTGTCGGGCACAAGACTTAGGTCCCTACACCCAAGGTCAAGGTCACAGTTGGGTCAGAGGTCAAATTGCGTCTCAAAATGGTGTTTCAGTGATTACTTATAAACTACTTAAGCAAATTGAATGAAACTTCACAGAAAGATGAAGCATAATGAGAAGGTGTGTCACACATAAGATTTAGGTTACCACATTCAAGGCCAAGGTCACAATCAGGGGTCAAAGGTCAGATCTTGCCTCTGCCATAACTTGAAACCTGCTGAAGCGACTTTCATCAAACTTCACAGAAAGGTAAACCATAATGAGAAGGTGTGTTATACACAATATTTATGCTAACAAATCCAAGGTCAAGGTCACAATCTTGGGTCAGAGGTCAAATCATGTCTCGGCAATTACTCAGAAAAGTACCAAAGCAAACATTACAGAAAGATAAAGCCTACTGAGAAGATTTACCATTCACAAGACATACATGTCCACAACCAAGGCCAAGGTCATAGCCAGACATCAAAGGTCAACTCATTTATCCTCAATTACTTAAAAACTACTGAAGCAAACTTCATTAATTTTCATGAAAAGGTAAAAATAATGAGATTATTTACAAACAAATTATGGTTTTGTTGCCCAAGGTCAGGGTCACAGTCAGGGCTCAGAGGTTAAATCATGTCTCTGAAATGGCTCAAAACAAATGAGAATGTATGTCATGTGCAAGACTCAGGCTCCACACTCAATGTCACGGTCACAACCAGGACTCACAGGTCAGTTTAAGGGGCCTTCGGGGGCATTTGTTACACACTGTAACATTTCTTGTTATATTTGCACTGTAGTTAGATATTAGTCCAGAGTTTTACATAGTACTTCCCCGACCCTGGCTTAATGACCTTGATGTCAAGGTCAGGGACTTGGGAAATTTGGTCTTTATTAAAGTTTTCTAATTGCGTACTGATTCATAATGCTTGGCAGAGATTTAATTTACACTTGAACAGATGTTAGACACTGTTTTGAGTTTTTACAAAACACCATATACTTACCCCACTGGATGACCTTGAAGTCAAGGTCATCAACTTTGAATTTTGTCTTAAAGATTTGGTTAAGTTTTATATTTATGAAGACATAATTTCACAGTGCCACGATGGACTCAGTTGATACTATTACTTGGACTGATGTTAGATAATGGTTCAAGGTTTTCATACATCCTAGCCCCTGCAGCCCCCCCCTCCCCTCCCTCCACCCCCACCCCTTAGTTCTTTGACCTCAAGCTCATAGACTTTGACATTTCATGTGGATTTTTTTATTTTAATTTTTTTTAAGACTTATTTCTGAGATAGCTTTTGTTTATAAAGGTGTTGTCATTATGGACATGCTTGTCTGAAGTTTAATGCTTAGTAGTCCACACCACCATAGCAACTGTGTGATGGGCAAGCACCTATTCAGGCGAGCTATGCTGTCAGGCGACAGCTCTTGTTGTTTTAGTTCCAAACAACTGACATATAGAGGAAACAGTGTCAGTGTCCGAATTTACTCGCTGTCCGAAGTAACCCAACTCTCCCCTATTAGGCCCTGGGTGGGGGTATACCTGAGGCTGTGCTCGCTTGTTCTAGTTTTAAATGTAAGACTTTTGTCATAGTCTTGTTATCATTATCCATAAGAGATTCTTTAGTTCTTTATTTGAACAAAAAATTGTATATTTGTACATATTTGTATGGCTGTAATAGTGCTTTGTTTGTAGCCAGAGTCATATCCAAGCATTGAAGTGTGAGTGAATGATTTTATTATCTTTTCTTTGCTGCAGTCTCATATTACATTGTATCTTAAGGTGAATGGATTCACTGCTGTGTGATATTGCCATATTTCAAAGGGAGACAACTCTTGTGACTTACTGTTATGTCTGCGTAGACAATGAAACTCTTCTAAGAAGGGGTCTCCTCTTAAAAGAAAGAATTTGCTCTAGAGGAGCAAATTCTTTCCTTATTGAGAAGGGAAGCAAGAAATGAAAATGGCAGAGTTGCTTCCCATGAAAGTGTAATTGGAATGCCACACAAGCAGAATTACAGTGAATTTTGCTTCCCAAGTATTTGCATTTTTGGCAGCTTTTAATGGATAGAGAGAGCAAACTTCATTTCAATGAATGCCTGTCAGTTTCTATGTTAAGAGCAAAGTCTCTTGGAGTGTACTTATTCACCACAAAGGAAAAAATTGAAAAAGGATAACAAGAAATTCCTTCAAGTGTGATGTTGTCTGTGGTTTTAATGTTACCAGGACCATAGGCAAATGGAGACTGTGCCTAGTAAAGATGTTCAAAGACAACACTACTTACAGTCTGTAAAGCAAATAGAATTGTTATGAGTTTCAAAATCACAGTTTTGAATCTGGCAGTGTGCTAAACTGTTTTATTGTGTTGCAACCCTTTATTGCAGAAACAGTGATATATATTTACAATCTGCTTTATGTTCTATTTTTAATCATTTTGCTATATCTTTTGCTAGCAGTAAAAGGTCTTGCTTTTATTATTTTGTTTTTGTTAGATATCACATAATGTATGAAATATGTTTTTCCATAGTCTTATGATCATATCTATTTAACTTTGCATTTCAGAGATAAGAATTTTTATTCCCAGATTAAGTAATATGAGAAGCAAAATGGATACTGAAGTTGTGCTAAGGAACCATTTATATAAATAATATGCTGCAGCTTATTCTATGAACATAGATGGCTTTCTTTCCTTATTATTAATGTAAATGTTTATTAAATTTGAGTTAAATGTTGCCAAAATGATAAAAAAGAAATTATCAACAAAATGCAGATTGGATTGCCCATTTTTGACTGTTTGAATCAAAAGTCAAGAAAAAGGGCTGGACATTGCATTTAGATTAACCCCTTTGGGATGATTTGAATCAAGTTAAAGAAAATGGGCATGGGCATTGTATTCAGATTTACCCCTTTGAGTATGTTTGAATCAAAAGTCAAAGAAAAAGGGCTGGACATTGTTTTCAGATTGACCCCCTTTGGGATGATTTTAAACAAGTCAAAAGAAAATTGGCTTGGGCATTGCATTCAGAATATTCTCTTAGGGATGATTTGAATCAAATGTCAAGCCATATTTTCTGCAAAAATAAGAGAGATTCTAAAATTTTGTCAGCCCAACTTAAATTCAGCAAGTTAAATGTTAACACTCAGAGGACAAGCGTTGCTCTCTGTGCCAGAAAAGTAAATTTTCATAAATTTATTGTGATGATTAAGTTAGTTAACTTGAGTCTTTAGTCTGATGGGGAAATCAGGGGCCATATTTATAAAACGACTTAAGTCGTTGCTATGCTGTTGCTAAGGCTAAATTTCTATGTTGGAGATTCCCTACAACTATGAAATTTGCTCTGGAGGAACAGTCTGAAAAAGACTGTTCCTCCAGAGCAATTTCATAGTTGTAGGGAATCTCCTTCATAGAAATTCACCCTTAGCAACAGCATAGCAACGACTTAAGTTGTTTTATAAGTACGGCCCCTGATAAATAATTTGCTCTCTAGGTCAAAATAGATTTACTTTGAAATGCTTTCATTCTTTCTAGTAGGTATAGACTATGTGAATACTGTTTTATAATAAAAATAACAGAAAAAGTGTAGGACTTTTATTATTCAATTCCCACTACCTCTTCCTGATTGAAACAAAAAATGTGAAATGGGAGGATCATGTATATTGTCCTAAGGTGCTATCTGAGCCTTCATGCAGAGAATGTCCTTTATTTTTTCATTGTCTGCAGCCAAGAGAATATCGTGCCCTGTTTTCCATAATGAATGCCCCCGCTCTAATATATACTATCTCTTTTTCAAAAAAATTATGTTACATTGACTTGAAAAGTGCAAAAATCCATACATAAATCCTGGGGGTATTGTCTCATCTTATGGTCCATGAGAGATTTTATGCAGTTTATGCTAATTCAGTTATATCTCTTAATACCATTTATCATATGATGTCGCATCTGAGAGTGTAATAAAGCCATGCATTAAGAATGATAATCCACTAGTGGATTAAATATGGAAGTTACGTCGTAATGTAATACGTTGACGTCCATAAAAACATCGTGTTTTCTATCGGCCAAATTGTGACGTTTTAGTGCAAATTTTGCTAATGAAATGCGATTTTAGTGTCATATGATAAATAGAATCTTGCATTCGTGCTCCTGTATTATTGAATTTATTAAACTCAGGGAAAACCAATAAGATGCTCGGCAAAGCCTCGCATCTTATCTTTTTCCCCAACTCGTTTAATACATGAGCACTCGTGTAATATCCTCTATATATTGTAAGTATTTTGAAAGAATGCTGATGTGTTACTCTTCATGCTCTAAATAAGATTCCCTTTTGTAAAATGCAACACCCTTGGTACATTAATAGGATTAATATGGTATATGGCTTGTCAGTTTCATGTCCTGCTGTTCATAGATATCCATTTATGTGAATTTGAAACAGCTCAAGGCAACAATGAATTTGCGAAACTTTGCTCAGAACTGAGTAGCCAAAACTTCAAAATATGGCCTATGTTCATTCTTTCAAATCAGTTCTCGGCTCCTGAAGGAACTCTTGTAGATTTTAAATTTTCAAGGTTTTAAGTTAAGTGTTATGGAATAAAACTGACCAATAGCGCACAATGTACGTAATAAAATATTAGTTACCATTGTCCTTTCCACAAACATGATTTATATCTAAGTGGAATTCTTGTACTAACGATCCCCATCACAGGTGTCACTGATATTTTGTTTTTGTTAATGAAGGTGAGTGGATTATCAGCATAATATACCACAGGTATAACCTTTAAAGTTTTAAATGCAGTAGAGTAATTTATCTGATATTTGTAAAACTTTGTTTTTATAAAAGTAAGAAAACGGATGAGTTATACTATCTTTATCTTCTTGCAGTAATACAGTACCAGCCTCAATGTCACTTGCATCAAATGCAATGTTGAATTGGCTTGAAATAGAAAATTTTGAGCTGAAAGGACAGAGTATGTTTGCAATGTGGCTTTAAATTTCTGAAAAGACCACAGATTGCTCTTACCAAAGATACTTTGATCATTCACTGAGAATTTTTGTCAAAGTTTTTGTACAAAATGGGTTTACTTGACCTTGACTACAACATCACCATAATACACTATGGCACAACCAAGTTCTCGTTTCACAAGATCCACTTTTGAAGTTAAACTTGACAAGAGATCGAGAAGTCCTTGAATTTGGTGTAGATTATCCTCCAAAACATCACTGTAGATGGTGACATGTCAATATATGAGTCCATCAAGAACAGGTATTACAGAATTTATGAACCACTGAAATGATGCCTGTGAATTTGTCATTCCAAATGGCATGGCAGTACGAATAAGGTCCTTTAGGAATTATAAAAGAAGAATCCTTCGGTAGGTTGTACCTGGCCACTCAACAGAACCATTCAACAGATCAAATTTGATCACATATCTTACTACCTTATCATGCAAACGTCTATTCTTGCCATAGGAAAGTTATCTAATTTAATTTTCTGCAGCTGTTGTTAAAGCCCGTATGGTGGCGTCTGAAACATCTCCCTGTACTTCATCATATGCATGGAATCAACAGGTTGAAATGTTGCAGGTGCATGGTTTTGAAAACATAGTTCTGCTTAAGGTAGGGGCTTGGTCAGTTTTGCACATTTCAATACTGGTCATGAACAGACTCATTTAAACAAGTCTGTTATTTTCATTTCTTTAATGTAATCCTCGCTACTCCAGAATCCAACTTTAACAACTAATTTAACTTTTCTGCAGCTGTCAAGTGCCTAGTGGCGCCTATAAAACGTCACTTCAAACTTCATTATGGTGCAAATTATAATTATGTTTCGTTTTTGGTATCACTAAGTTCATTTAAAGTCAATTTGAAGCTAGAGGTCTGCTTAAGCCAATGTTAGAAGGCATGGTCGGTGTTGTGCATTATATTACTGGTAGGCTCAATTTAAACGAGTGTGCTTCTTTTATTTCTTTGGCGTATTGCTTGCGAAACTGCACACGGTATATAATGAAGATAAAGTGCAGAGAAGACCAAACTGATGACAAACAGCGCCAGTGGAATCCAAATGGAGATATCAAGGTAAAAGGACAGAAGTTGGGAACTGTAACAAGTTTAACAGTAAACAGATCGGCAGTGACCAGAAATCAATACAATCAGATCTTATATAGCACCCGCAAAGCCAAAAGGAAAAGGAATATATACCTCAACTGACAAAAGTTCATGAAAGACATGTACGGTTAACCCAATGAACAGCTCTTTCCCAAATAGGTGGTCATTTAGCTATTCCAGTGGAAAACAGCAGTAACACCTATTTTCTTTAATTTTAGATTACAAAACAAAACAGAAAGCAAAGTGTGCAGCTATACTAGTGACCATATTGCTAGATGAAGACAGACAAACGGATATATGAACAAGAAACAGTGAGGAACCACAGCCAAAGTGGCCGCCTTGGAACAGTCTGTGATATATTACTATGTGGGGAGGGGCGTAGGGTATGTAGGCTTAACCTAGATTTACTGGATCCAAAGTCGTTCTCTGTTTGTACAGTGGTTTGAAATATATAGTTAGCTATTTGTTCTGCATGACAGCTTCCTAGACCATCAATGAATCATTCAAAAAAAAAAATTCACAGGTAAGACCTATGACGAATCAAAGATGAAGACTCTACAGCAGCTATGTATTGCCATACCTGGAGATCCCTGGGATATTAAAAACGCCTCTGAAATATTGGAGCAAAAACCACTATTTGAATTCCGAATTACAAAGCAACAGACAAGCTCCGGTCCCAACCAACTAAAATAAATAGCTTTGTGTGAGGTTCATCATTGAGTCTGGTGCTGGACCCACTTGCGTGCAATTAAAGAGAGAAGCAAAGCTATTAACCGTGACTAATTAAACCACTAAGCATGCAGAGATTGCAGCATTTCATTTAAGTTATATCAATACGTTTGAAACATATGATAATTTTTCTCCGATGAATATATTAAAGTGTTATGCAAATGTGGCAAATGCAATAGATGTTGAATGTTGCTGGTGCATGAGTCAGACCAAAAGCTATGCTACAACAGTCTGTGGGATTCAGTGTTAACAGATTCGCTTTGATTTGTTCATTTAATATAACTTAAATTTACCAAATTAAGTGTGTCAGATGCGCATTTCTGTATTTAACTTCTTCAATGTCTCTGAACTCCAAATGTTTGAAACATCCTGAAACTGCAGGAGTTTATAATGCCTTTTAGCTTCTTTTTTGTGTCTCACACGTTTTTCGAGAGGCGCCGTAGTCTAGTGGTTAGAGTGACTCGGTTTTGGTTGCCGGAAGGTCGTGAGTTTGCGGCTCACCGTCGCCATCCGACGACTGGAAAACTCTATCTGTCAACCCAGCAGTAAATGGGTAGCTTTTTGGAATCAGGGAAGGATAAGGCAGCGAAAGAAGAGAGATGGGCCCCGCCTTTCATCAGCTGTGCCCAAGATACAGCGGATCTCTAACCCCCACTGCCCCTTCGGCTATTAGGCTATGGGAAACCTTAACCTTTTACACATTGTTTTCTTGGATTGACATGAGTAGGCTGTGCTTAATTGATGTGACCTTTCCTGTTGAAATTCAAATATAACCAGAGAATTACTGCATATTGATCAGGCGGTGTTTAGAGTGGCTTAATCTTTTACCTATTATTTGTGGAAATAAGCATTCTTGAATGAGCTAGCATATGATATTTGATATGATTTTCATGAACATTTGTCAAATACTGCATTCTAAAACATTTTAAGAGACTGTACTACTGATACACGCGGGCTAATATGTAAGACACTTTTATTTTAAATACTAGGAAATTCGGACTAATTTACATGATTCTTAAATGCCCCTAGTGAACGTTATTAGACTATAAAAAGGAGCGGCTGTAGCGTAGTGGATAACACTCCAGACTACCAATCCAGGGGTCGCAGGTTCGATCCCCCGCTTCTCCGGTCTTTCGGATGAGACTTTAAACCGAGGTCCCGTCTCCATATAACCTCGTTGTTGGTGGGACGTTAAACCCGAGTTCACTCACTAGACTATAAAATCTTTTAACTTAACAGACAAGCTAGATTTTGCAGTTTCTGTAATGGAATCAAAATAATACAAGCGATAAAATGAGTAGATGGTTTATTACTGACTCTTTCTACTTGATCCTTGACATTGCACAACATCTTACGTAATAGGCACCAGCTAGTTTATACTCATGTACAGTTAGATATTTAAGCAATATACAAATATGACATTGATACTGCATGTATTCATAAGCATGCTACGATATAAAATCGAAAGACTGGAATTGCAATTGTAATTCGATAACAGCAAATTACAGTGCATAAAGCGTGCTATATATATGTTAAACCTTTAATATGATAAAAGAAATACATTCAAAGCTCAAAAACATCTAACATCACACATTCTTGGACTAAACATACAATCTACGAAGAATACGTTATACACAAAGCAGAGCGTGATTATGCATAAAAGCTAAAGACTTTTTGTGTCTGTTTACAAGGAAGGTATTTTACTTCACTGTTTGTGAATAAACAGTTCATGTATAAAGTAACAGCATTTATGCTAGTTGTAAACAACAGGTAGGGTAGACAGAAAACACGGACACAGACTAAGAAAACCACCTATCTGTGTTCCAAAAATATCCACCCAAGAATGTAGCTGCCTACAATCAGTATGTCACAGCATATATTGGCTACGTTTCGATACACCTGCTTATTTCATGTTTGCATAGTGAACTTTTGTAAACTGTAATAACATTTAAACACCAAATGCATGAGGCAAAGCAACATGGAATGTTTGACGCGTAAACCTGTACACTTCCCTGCCTGGGACACATAACTGGTTTGTGCGTTTGATGAAATTGCTGCCTGTTATGAATTTTATTGCTCATGATCATCAGATACACTGTATGAGCCTCATCAAGAGACTGTATACCTCAAAACAGCCGAAATTCACAGAAACCCTCATTATCCATGTTGCATGTTGAGGCTTCAATAGACAAAACCAGATATTATGGAATATAACATTAAATAAAAACTTATAAATGAGCTCATCACTTCTTTAAGTTAAACCAATTTGCCCTCACTACACCTGGTTTGAAGTGTCATTAAGTGAACTTGAAACATTTTCCTATACTTTTATCATTGTGTAGAAACAGTTTTTAGTTCTTTAGAATCATTGGGCTCATTCCACGAAGTTTGAAATCAAGAGTCTTGAAATTTTGAACTCATATATTTGCTCCTTCGTTTGTTGCCGCACAGTCTTCACAATGATTGTTACAATACAATTCGAAATGTCACATCTAACTTTCATTGTCATATATCAGCTTATAGGGTGGGTCACTGATGAGGCATCAACAGCCAAAGGAGATGGCATAGCCCATAACATAAACTCAAAACTGCCTTTTCTCAGACTTATGAATGTGTTCAATCCCCTCATCTTACATGGTTACACAAAAGATCTAGGGTTCTTGGTGATGTGAAAAGTGATCTGAGTGCATGGGCTTGCAGTTTTCTATTGAACACAAAAATGGCACAGTTCTAAGTGATGATGATAATTTTTCCTTCTCTACAAAACTTATAAAGGATGTCAATTTTATGCGTACATGAAACAAAGTGACAAGACAACATTATAAACATAATGGTGAACGCGAGTTATTTCATAGCATGACACTTCAAAACAAATGGTAACTACAAAATAAAGACACAAACAGTTGTTCAATTATTGCTTCTATTATAGCATAATGGACACAGCCAGAACTAAAATGGTGGCGAGTATGCTGGTCTTAAGTTGTATCCCGCCATTCACTGGTTCATCATATTCTTTGTCAATCGTTTTCGTGCAGTATTTTTTTTCTGTCATCGTCCGCCATATTGAAATCAACAAGCTAACTTCTTGTTTGCCACAGTCTGCTCCCACATGGGTCACCAAACAGTTGTACTGTTCCGCAGTTACGCTGAAAAATAAGTGTTAAAAGACTATTCTTAAAGAGAAAAAAACAGAAAGCCTCCTGTTTCAGTCGATGCTAGCCTAGTGTAAGGAATTCATGCCGAAGCTGTTTACAGCAGATGATTGTTATTGCATAAAATCTTTATGAGCTGGCAGATACAAAATATAATCTTTCAACACTTAAAGAGCCAAAAAGCAGATCACAACATTTACTGCAAAATTATAAAAAAAAATGTTTTATTCGAGCTATACCATACTGAGAAATCAAAGACAAGAGGTCAAACAGTGTAAATACAGATGAGGCTGCTCATTATGAGCCATCTGGTCTGGATCTACACTCTACACATTTGACTATATTCATTTCTGGCACTTTCAAGGTGAAGAAGGCTCATTGCTGAAGCGTTTTCTACAGCCAGTCTTTATATTGTCAAATATTTACATTTATATAGTAACCTCCCAAAATGAAGCATTACACTTAGTGCGCTTTAAGTTTCCATGAAAAACAGCATCAAGAAAAGTCATCAAGACGGTGCTAAGACAGAGTCAAAGTTACTTCACGTGATCTGACTACGGTATCATAAAAGGCAAAGCCCTCAAATGGACTAATGTCTGCACCTTGTATTTATGCCAAGGTTTTAAAACTGCTATTTAATCTTTAAGGAACATGTTCCTTTCACACTGGTTGCTCTGATGCCAGTAATCATGTATTGAACATGGCCAGAGTAATGCTTACATTCAGAAAAGACAAACGGATGTCACTCATAGCTATAGCTCCTGACAGAGAAGGGGTTTGAAAAAAAAAGTGATATGATTTCTGCTCATTTTCCACCAACACAAAAATAATTGTTGCTGTCCCTCAGAATCGCCTCGCAAATGAGACTCTAATGAGGTTAGCAGACATATTTAATGAAAGCATTTGAAAGAAATATACCAGAGTTTTCATCAAAACCTTTCATATCAAGACTCAAATGCATTTCTTTACATTTGACTCCCTTTTCACATGTGTCTTCTCTTAAATTAACTCTCCTCGTGGAAAAAGCGCTTTTCTTCGCGAGATGCCTATAATGAAACGGTAGGTTATTACTATAATGCCAGTGATTCCCCTTGGGGTTTGAACCATTCACCCTAAGTAACTTCAATTACCTGCAGCTGATCAGTTGTAGATTCTGATCAAGGTTGGTTATCTCTATACCGTCTGAGCATTTTTGCATTTCATCACTTTTTTCACTGTCAATCATACAAAAAATGGAGACTTTGAACTCTGTAAAATTTGGAAAACTGATAATAAGTAAAAAGATATATGAACCACGACAGGACAAAACCAACAAAGTGGCATTTGCGCCCAGCGAAGACTCAGATCAGCCTGGGCATCCGCCCAGTCTGATCAGAGTCTTCGCTGTCCGCATGAAGGTAGCTTAGACCCTTTCTGTCTTTGTTGTGCGCTTATAGGGTAGCTTAGAGTATAAGCTATCCTTTGAGCGCACAATGAAGTCTCTGATCAGACTCGGTGGATGCCGAGGCTGATATGAGTCTTTGCTGGGTGCACATACCACTTTGTTGGTTTTCTCGTGTCGCGGCTCATATATCTTCATGACGTTGCTGTCCCAATGAGTTCCGTCACTGCATTGGTTTCCTTAACCTGTAACGGTCAGAGAAGCACAATTTTCGAACTTCCGGCCGATTTTTTTGTGTTAAAGTTTCTTCTCAAGGAACCCAGTGGTCAATGTGGCGAAAGTTGGGGCCACCTTTGTACCGATAACGATTCCTTTATTTTATTTGTAAAAATTATCATCGAATTGAAAGAATCGTCTCCTTAAATAAATTTTATCGAGTAAATTAAAAAATCCTTTGAAAATCTTTGTGGTAATTCTTCAGAACATTTGTCCGACCAGGGGCCGTATTCATAAAGCCACTTAAGTCGTTGCTATGCTGTTGCTAAGGCTAAATTTCTATTAACACGCCTGGTAAACTATCACAGGTACCTCCGGCGGAGATACCGATAAAATGTTGTGACAGGCACCTGGAGCTGCCCGTGACTGTCCAAAAAATGACAACAAACGGTAGGTATTCCTCTTTTTAGACAAAATATAAAATAACCAGGGAGTTTATTAAAAATCAAAAAGTGTTATTCGACCCTTATAGACATAAAGTTTTGTCACACATTATATCCTCCTGAACTTTCCATATTAACCAAAGATGCGACTTTTGAAGTGGTTTTGATGTCAGCCCACAGTACTCAAAACATAAAGAATTCGGACTTGTTTGGTCTTGAATGCAGTGATCTTGCATAAGAATCTGTTTATCTCGGCACACTGGTGTTAAGGTAACCTCCTTGCTCAAATATACATGTAGATTGACTACAAATAATGCTTGATTTTTCAAAACAACAACTGGGGTGCCTGCAATGGTGTGGAGGTGCCTGTGATGTAAGCAAATATAATGAAAATCTGAATAGTTATTGCAGCTGGAAACATTGACATCTTCTCTAAACCACTGCCTGGAAAGAATCATTCATTCAACGTCCCATTAAGCTATCATAATGTGTATATCATGAAATTCCAAGTTAAAATTTCTAAAACACCATCTCAAAGAGTTATTGCCCAATTTGTTTCCGCTTCTGTTAGTCAAACATTGACGAATTTCACATGGTTGCTGAAAATTAACTGCCTAATTCAGTGTTAGAATCGTTAGGAAATGTGCGCTTAAATAAGAGTCAACATTTTGTGACTGTTGATGTCTGTGATCGGGAGGTGCTGGCTGTGAGTCATTCCAACTTGTCAGAAATTGTCGAGGCCCCACGTCATGCCTGCTACACGTATGGAGAGTCAAATTGTCAAAATTGCCGATACCCGTCAACAGGCATACACATACAGGTATATCTATAGTGTTGATCCTTTTGGTACCTCATATGTGTCGCTCGCATGTGTCGTATGATGCTCGTTGTATGTGTTAACTTTGTGGTACCTGGAGTGATAGGTGCTACAAGTGAGTTTTGAATTGTTGGCACTAGAATCCAAATACATCCGTGAGGCCTACAGATTACATCATCGGCAGGTGACATGTTCTCAATATTACACCGTTTAGTATATTGAAGTGATTGGAATCTTACTGTAAATAACGTGTAATTCAAAGTCTCCGAATAGCCACTGCATCAAATTTGGTAACAAAAGAGCACTTTTACTACATAAATGTCAGCTTCTGAACTGGTATTTTTGCAAACGTTTCGAGTAGCTAGGCATGGCGTGTGACCTCGACAATTTCTAACGATTTGGAATGACTAACAGGCAGTCAGAACCATTCACAAAAACGCTGCCTCTTATTACAGCGTATTTCAAAACTATTCTACCACTGAATTAGGCAGTAAATTTTCATCAGCTACGTACAAGTCGTCAATGTTTGACTAACAGATATGGAAACAAAACGGGCAATAACTCTTTGAGATGATCTGCTTTGGAATTTGGATTTCTGTTGTGACGCATCAATGTTACTTGTTCTTATGTCCGCTTGTCTGTAGTCTTCTGACAATAAGGTCACCTGTACAGCTGCTCACTTTGCTTTCTGGTTTGTTTTGTAATTTAGATATAAAATAGATAAAACAGAAGTTAGCATTGTTTTCATTTGGGGTAGGTGAATTTCCACCTGTCTGGGGAAAGAGCTCTTTATTCGGTTTACCATGCGTGTCTTTTATGAACTATTGTCAGCATATACTTACTTCCATCTTAGTTTTGAGAGCAGGATGTAGAATCTGATTGTATAATTTCATGATCATTGCCTGTCGTTTTAACAAAACTATGCTTGATATTCGCATTATGATAGATTAAATTGCGACATTGAATGGACGATTCTTTCAAGGCAGTGGTCTAAAGATGAAGAATATCAATATTTGCAACCGCTATAAATCTTCAAATTTTCGCTATATTTTCCTTACATCACAGGGACCTCCATTGCGTCACAGGCACCTCCAGTTAATTTTTTTACCGATCCAGCCTTATTTGGAGTTTATCGGCATTTATATTTGGACAAGGAGGTTTACTTTACGTCAGTGTATCCAGATTAACAGAGTCTTATGCAAGAAAAGTGCATTTAGGACCTAAAACAACCGATTTGTTCTTGTTTTGAGTATTTTCGACTGACCTTAAATCCACTTCAAAAGTCATATCTTCTGTATATATGTAAAATTCCCGGGGATATACTGTGTGACAAAACTTTATGTATATAAGGGTCGAATAGCATTCTTTGATTTTCACTAAACTCCCTGGTTATAATGTATTTTATCAAAAAAGACGAATACCTACCGTTTTTTTGTTTATTTTTGGTCCGTCACAGGCAGCTCCGGATGCCTGTCACAACATTTTATCGGTACCTCCGCGGAGGTACCTGTGATAGTTTACCAGGCGTGATTAAGGAGATTTCCTACAACACTGGAATTTGCTCTGGAGGAACAGTCTTACAAAGACTGTTCCTCCAGAGCAAATTTCATAGTTGCAGGGAATCTCCTTCAAAGAAATTTAGCCTTAGCAACAGCATAGCAACAACTAAAGTCGTTTTATGAATACGGCCCCAGTACTTGATACCCTCTATTCCTTATTCATGAGATATATTTAAATACAAGGATTGTATCAAATGAAGCAAGAATTCCTTCCTTGCTTGATATGCTTCGACGATGATCTAAAATTTGTTGTATTCCATTTTGGCTTTAACCAGATATAAAATATATAGAGATACATCGATGTTAAAACTGCGCCCCAGCACATAAACTGCTACCATATAGCTTCTTTATTACATATATTGGTTGGCAAAATGCATTTTCGCCCCTGTTCAACAGCGAATACTGCCATGTTTCCCACATGCCACAATCTTTTATAACCGCTCAAACGAAAGGGTTGCCCATGCACTATCATTTCATGTAAAAATAATGCAAAAACTTATATGATAAAAATGGTCTAGGCGCCGACAACTTTTTGTATGTTTTATAGTTCTTGCACGAATCTGTGTAGTCTCAGCGAGTCGCCTTGCAATGATTATGTTGCAATGGTAATAGGTGTATACTTTAAGGTAAAATACACGTAAGAGGTGCCACTTAAAGACGCGCCTTTTTTATAGACTAAGGGAATTTAATTTTTTTTGCCATCACCATAAGTAGTGCCATTGGAATAGCAGAATTTAGCCGAGTATAGTCAAGGTGAACATAGAGAATACCATGTTAGTGTCTTTTGATATCAAGTTTATCAGCCGAGACCAGAAACTGCGTGGGAATGGCGAGGCTTGCCGAGCCAGTCCGAGGTGTTTCTGGTCGAGAAACGTCAGTGTGTAGCCAATCGTCTTCAGAGATCGCTTCGTAAGGCATGACCTAAAAACATTCGCGCAAGCGCAGTTCTACTGTGATATGATATCATATCATGTTATCATACCCCTGTTATCAGGTGAATTATGCAGCAGGTGCATGATAAAGCGTACGATCATATGAGTATAGCGGTAAAAATAGCTTGTATTTCAAAAGAAAATAGTATAATCTAGAACCAAATAAGAATATTGGCTTTCTCACAGGATCCAGACGTCCGATTTTGATGTCATAAAGCGCAGTTGTCCCTCACTAAAAGAGATTGTGATTGAATTCTTGTTTTTGAGTGAAGACATGTTTTTGAGGCTCTGACAATTTGTGATTTATAAAATACTTCCCATTAAAATTCTGTGGAAAAAAATATATTGGAATAAAGCTCATATAACAAGGAATCTAAACCTGGAGTGAACGAGTGAAAATAAAGTTGAACTTGTGAAAGAAAATTAATTTTAGTTAAATTTCTTTGCCTTGAATTTAAATTTTTAAATTGGAAATTGTTCTTTGTCCAAACACTTTGGATTAACCAGGATTAGTGATTATGTGCCAACCAAACGTTTGCATTGTATCATCCAGCACTTTAAGGCCATTACTTTTTGGGGATAAGCAAACATTCTTAATAAACTGACAGGTGTTTAAGACTGTAGGATTTCTCTAAGATTCAACTAGAAACAATTAGTAAATATACACAAGAATTTAACTTCAACAATATTTCGCTTGGTAAACTAAACTACAGAGAAACGTGGCTGGAAATTAAAAAAAACTCTCAAGCCACCCAGTTACTATGCCATGCTAATGAATTAGATGACTACAGTGATATAAACAATGGTTCACTTTATAATCTAGTGCCCTCTAGAAAATTAGACTCATGCACAGTCACTTTCTTCACTAAGTAAACATATGATGAAATCACAAAGTTGCTCAGAGCTGATTACAACTTCAAACCTAATGTAAATGGCTCAGTATTTCTTGCAAATACAGAAATTGAAGGCAACACAGTAATACTTACCCTCTACAAATCTAAAAAGTTATTAATTCAAGATTGTGGTACCTGGGAATGGAGAAATTCAGTCTTCAGGAATTTATCTAACAAACCTACACCATGCAACCCAGAGACATAAAAAACGTCTACCAGAAATACCCCAATGTAGCGCGTCTGTCTCTCGACAGGCTGAAAATGTACCTACCAGCTCTACCCCTATAAATATACTCAACAAAGTGATGAACAAAATTAAAAGCCCTAGATTTATCTCCAGTCCAGTTAATACCACCTCCACAAGTACTAGGAAAACCTTGAACAAAACTACAAAAGTTGACGATCAAAAGAAAGGTCATAATGCAGATGCACCGTCACCTGTAATCTCAAACTCTATACATGACAGTGTTGTTGATGTGGATTCTGATGATGAGATTACATACATAAAAACTGTATACCAGTGAGTGTGCAATATCACATAATCAGCACAGTGAATTTTTTGAAGAAATAAGAAAACAAAGTTCAATAAAAATTAAACTAGAAAATCAGAAAAAAGAAAATAAGGCACTTCAGGAAACTTCAAGAGACCTTCTTAGACAAACACAAAAACTAAAACAAGAACATAAAAACCTACTGTCCACTGTGGAAGCGAAAAACAATGAAGTTATTAACTGTAAGAAAAGAATACAGTCTGATACAAAAGCTTTGCAGGAAAAAGAAAAGTCTATCAAAGAGCTTAAGAATAAACTAGCATGTGCTTCATCTGACAGCTTAATCTTTCAGGAACAGAACAAATAGTTAAAGGAAGATATATATGAAAGTGGAGTATGAAAGTGGAGAAGGTCAAGCTAGTTGACAAATTCACGATAAACACAGGAATTACAGATTCTGTTGAGAGTAAATTAGAAAGTGAACTTGACAGTTTAAAGAGTGAACTCATGGCTGAAATTCGTCAAATAAAAGAGCAAATTAAAAGGTCCATAGACCTGCAGACAACCTTGCAAAATCATGCTCCACTTAAAATGAGGAAAGTCAGACTAGAAGGCACAATATTGGTGAAACAAATCAGAGCCCAGAAAGACCATCTCATGTACCTGTTGTTCCTGCTACACATTCACATACCAACAGTGTTTTCATAGCTGGAGACAATCCAACCAGCATCCTCAGTCCAAGACTTACGTCTGATAGAGATATGTCAGTGAGGATTAAAACGCATAAAAAAGCAAACATTAAAACCATTGAAAGCTCACTGGTAAAGCCTGCTGAAGAAAACAGGGATTATCTCAAAAACTTGAAAGCTGTTGTGATACATATGGGAGCAAATAATATCTCAGATGCAGAGCCATCTGAAATAAAAGTGAATCAACTAAAGGATGCTGCTGACACTATACGGAATGTAAGTCCTGAGGTGAAAATACTTGTCTCATCCATCCTTCCAAGACGAAATGAAGCAAATTGTTCTATCAAAGAGGCTTGCAAGGAGCAAAATTATGTGTTCATCGACCACAACAGTAAGTTTCTCATGAGTGGGAAAAAAGATGTGACATTGTACAAGGATGGTATTAATCTAAACAAGAAAGGTGGCAAATTCCTTGGAAAACTTATTAAGGAGACCTTAAATAGCATTCTTCATTCTCAGTCTAGAATGGAGGGAGACTCAATACAGGCCCCGAGGTTATAAAACTCTTTTCGTGCTCAACTCAGCTGAGCATAAAATTTTCTCTGCTGATAAATATGAAGATGCCATCTAATGTTGGAATTTTCATATTCATAAGCAGAGAAAATTTCATACTCAGCCAAACTGAGCAAGAAAACAACCATACTTATCAGTAATTTGCTATTTATTAGCAGGTAAAATTCCATGCTCATCTCAGCTGAGCATGAAAAAAGTTTTATAACCTCGGGCCCAGGACATAAGCAGACATACTCCAAACAAGGAGAGTTTTCGGTATCGACTAAACAAACAACAAGACCGTTATGGGTATCACCCACAAGAGGGTTTTCGGTATCGACAAAATACACAACAAGAGAGGGTCCAGAGCAGGATGATTCCTCCATGGATGGCTTTTTACCCTCCTTGGTTTTCTGCTCCAGCCCATCCACAGAACTGGAAATAGACTTACAAACTGATCTATCCAGTATGGAGATATATAATGCCCAGCGCTTGTATACAAAAACACTCAGTGACTATAATTCCACTCAGGAATCACAGACACACATTGACAGAGCATCCAGTCGTCAGTGCTTGAATACACATAAACTTAGTGACTTTTCTACTCAAGAATTTAATATAAACACTGATGGAAGACCTGTTACTCTGTGCTTGAATACACAAACACTCAGTAATCACTTCACTCAGGGATCTGAGATAAACACTGATGGAATATTTTGTGTAAATCAAGATGAATCTCTTACTGAGATGTACACTGATAATATTTTTAATATTAATGAAAATGAATCACTTACTGAGTCTTCCTCTTGTATTAAAAATGTCTCTGAGGCCCAAACTATGAGTAATGTATCAGTATCAGAATGTCCTTGTCAAGAGTCAGTTTCATCTTACCATACACATGCAAGTCTCTCTGAGGAAAATTGGTTCAAAAGGTTAAAAAAGACAGGCTTTGAATCGACTGCCCAATTAAATCTAAGAAATTACAGTATGCTTTGTTTCTGGTTTCGTCATCAGATGTTATCAGGGTCACTGACGAGGCTTTATTAGCCGGAACTACTTAGTCTGGCCCATGTTCCTACTTCTGTATGTATTCTCTGCTCTTGAAGGAACTTATTAAGATTTTAATTGAATATTATGCACCTCAATAAACACTATTTGTACTCAATAAATAGATGAATTGAAAATTCTTTTGAGCCAACAACATACCATAGACATTCTGTGTGTCTGTGAGACTTTCCTTATAGACGAATTTAGTAGTGAAGAAATACAACTAAAAACACTTTCAGCTATTTCGTAATGACAGAAAATCAAATGGGGGTGGTTTTGCTATTTATGTTCAAGAGAACTTACGCTGTTCCCACAGAAATGACTTGCATATAGATGGTACAGAAGCTCTGTGACCTGAAGTCAAGCATGAAAGTCAAAAAGCATTTTTGTTAGGTTATACTTACAGACCCCATTCTTCACATCAAAGATGGATGACTGATTTTGAACAAGTGTTAGAACAAGTATACATTGAAAACAGGGAAGTTATTCTGTTAAGGGATTTCATTTGAATTTACTTGACAACAGCAACAATGTTAGGAATTGGCCTCAAGTCACAGAGTCTGTGAATCTTTTCCAGCTAGTTGATACACCCACGCGTGTAACAGCGTTGTCTTCAGCTATAATTGATCATGCCTACATTAACATGCCAAAGAACATAGAGGACATTTTTATACCTGTTTACGCCATCAGTGACCACTACTCTGTTTGTTTGACCCATAAAATATCAAATGGTGGTCAAGTGGTTAATCAAAATCAAAGCATAAAACTATTACTTACAGAAATATGGGCAACTTTGACAATATAGCACTTTTAGAAGAATAAGGGTACCAACCCTGGTCATTATTAGACATTTATGAAAATCCAAATGATGCTTTAGATTTCGTTTTTAGAATATTTGAATCAGTCTTAAACAAACATGCCCCCCCCCCAAAGGTAAAACGAGTTAAACATGTGTTGTAGCCAAACTGGTTCAATGCAGAAGTTGCTGACGCCTGCAACGTGACTACTTTCATAAAAAGCAAGATATGGACAATTTTAGAGTCTGACGAAATAATGTTTAAACCTCTATTGCAAATTCCAAACGGCAGTTCTATGCGAAAAGCAAAAATGACAATAGACGAAATCCAAAGCACCTCTGGAAAAATTTACATGATATGACCAATAAATTAAACACACATTTCACTCCTTCTATAGATAAGCAGGATGGTGAACCTGTTCTGAGTCCAGAGGAGACAGCAAACTCTTTTAATGACTTCTTCATATCAGTCTTTGAACAGTACAACACAGATGACACAAGTACTGATTGCATTTCTGACGAGTTAAAAGTCTTTATTCAAGGCAAACTCTCCTCAGAGAAGAAATTTGACATACCTCCAATATCTTTAACTTATGAGGAGAATCAGTTCGCGTCACTTGACCCTACAAAAGCAACAGGGCGTGATGGACTCTGTGCCAAATTCTTAAGGGCTAGCTCTTCAGTTATAGTAGCACCCCTCACAAAAACTCTAAATTCAAGCATTAGCAAAGGAATCTTTCCTGATAGCTTCAAGAAAGCAAACGTTACCCCCTGTTTCAAAAAGGGAGATAAATCTGATGTCAAACTACAGGCTAATTTCTGTCCTCTCTCTTCTGTCCAAAATCATTGAAAACATGTCGCAGAATACTTAAAGTCTTTTCTGACTGAGCATGATCTGTTGTATGAACGCCAGTCTGGCTTCAGAAGCAAACAATCTTGTGAGACTGCCCTCACAGCTATCATTCACGACTGGATTTCAGCTATGGACAAGAATGAGATAGTAGCACAGTGCTGTTAGACCTCTCTAAGGCTTTTGATCTTGCAGACCATAGGATATTGCTTGAAAAAATAATAAAAAAAAAAACTACCAATTTAGTGATAGAGCTCTTCATTGGTTCAAGTCCTATTTCAGTCACAGATCTCAGCATTTTTCAATTTCTGGTAAGCTGTCAAGTTCAAAAGTTATATCACCTGGTGTGCCTCAGGGATCTGTCTTAGGCCCTCTACTTTTCTTATAATCAAATCAATTCGCATCATCTCATTATCATAAATGGCTCCGGCCAGTAGTGTTTATATGCCGCATAAACGCCTAAGCCCTTTTCTTTGAAACTAACTATAGACATAGAATTGTTAAGCTAGCATAGTCGAGTCTATATAAAAAACAAAACTAGACAATCACTAAAGGTGATGAATGCCCCCGCCATATGCCTCACTAGAAAAGTAATGTGTTAAAACATATTAGTGTGAAGTTACATCAAAATCTGTCAATAAATAAAGGTGCTAGAGGGATGACTGAGTTTTTCTTAAAAAATAACAACTGTGACCTTGACCTTAGAACTACAACCCTGAAAGGTTTACTTGTCCAAGATATTGTCATACTTAATATATGTGTGAAGTTCTATCAAAATCAGTTAAAAAATAAAAGCGCTAGAACCATGACAAAGATTTACATTTACCTATAATAGCATCTGTGATCTTGACCTTGGACCTACAATGATGAAACGTAAATTTGTCCCAGATATTGTCAAGCTAAATATTTGTGTTAAGTTATGCCAAAATCATTCCAGAGGGATGACAGCATATTTTCTAAAATAGCAAATATGACCTTGACCTTTACCCTGAAATTCTGGATCACGAACTTGTCCAAGATATTGTCACACTAAACATAAATGGGTGTGGCGGCCACCATGTTCATACGACCATGACCATCTGAACAAACTTTGATTCCTTTGACCCAGTATTAAAGCTCCATAATATATGAAACACAGTAATCATTTGTATAAACTATGATGGGCCTGAGTGCCCAATGCTACATACCGGTACCAAGTTTCAAGGTTATAGGCCTTTCGGTTCTCGAGAAAAAGACGTTTGAAGAGTTTTTGCCATATATGGGCATGGTGGCCATCTTGGTCAAGTGACCAAGACCATCTGAACAAACTATGGTTCCTTTAAGCCGGTGAAGCTCCATATGAAATATGGCTTCAATTGACCCTAGTGGCCACTGAGAAGATGTTTGTAATTGTTGACGGGTGACAGAATCTCAATGACCTTGTACAAAAGTCAAAGAATGACCTTGACCTTTAACGACAAAATATCTTCATCTGGTCATTTAGTCAACCATATATACCAAATAATGCACCTTAGACTTAAATAGTTTCTGAAAAATCCACTGTTTAAGCATTTTCCCATATAAAAGCCGACATAATGTACCAAAGTTGACAGTGTCATAAATTAGGTCAAAGTCAACGCACGATCATTTGTATAAACTATGATGGGCTTGAGTGCCCAAAGCTACATACCAAGTTTCAAGGTCATACACCTTTTGGTTCTGGAGAAGAAGATTTTGAAGGGTTTTTACCATATACGGGCATGGCGGCCATCTTGGTCAAGACCCTGAGAACAAACTTTTATTCCCTGATCACACTTAGACTCCATATGAAATTTCGCTTCAATCAGACCAGTGGTTTCAGAGGAGTAGATGTTTTGAAAATCTTGATGACGGACAGACCGACAAAATGACCTTGACCTTTCAGTGACATAATATCTTCATCTGGTCATTGAGTTGACCATATATACCATGTATTGTACCTAAGACTTAAATAGTTTCTGAGAAATCCACTGTATAAGTGTTTTCCCATACAAAAGCCTAACATACCAAAGTTGACCATGTCCTCAATTAATTCAAGGTCAACACATGGTCATCATTTGTATAAACTATGATGGGCCAGCATGCCCGATGCTACATACCAAGTTTCAAGGTCAAAGGCCTTTTGGTTCTAGAGAAGAAGATTTTCAAAGGGTTTTTACCATATATGGGCATGGTGGCCATCTTGGTCATGTGACCCAGATCCCGGGTATAAACTTTCGTTCTCCCATCCCACTGAGACTCCATATGAAATTTGGCTTCAATCGGCCCAGTGGTTTCAGAGGAGAAGATGTTTGAAAATCTTGACGACGGATGGTCCGACGGAATGACCTTGACCTTTAGTGACATAATATCTTCATCTGGTCATTTAGTCGACCATGTATACCAAGTATTGTACCTTAGACTTAAATATTTTCTGAGAAATCCACTGTTTAAGCATTTTCCCATATAAAAGCCTAACGTTCCAAAGTTGACCATGTCATAAATTAGGTCAAGGTCAACGCAAGGTCATGATTTGTATAAAATATGATGGGCCGGCATGCCCGATGCTACATACCAAGTTTCAAGGTCATAGGCCTTTAGGTTCTGAAGAAGATTTTTGAAGGGTTTTTAACATATATGGGCATGGCGGCCATCTTGGTCATGTGACCCAGACCCCGGGTACAAAATTTTGTTCCCCTATCCCACTGAGACTCCATATGAAATTTGGCTTAAATTGGCCCAGTGGTTTCAGAGGAGAAGATGTTTGAAAATCTTGACGACGGATGGTCTGACGGAATGACCTTGACCTTTAGTGACATAATATCTTCATCTGGTCATTTAGTCGACCATGTATACCAAGTATTGTACCTTAGACTTAAATAGTTTCTGAGAAATCCACTGTTTAAGCGTTTTTCCCATATAAAAGCCTAACGTACCAAAGTTGACCATGTCGTAAATTAGGTCAAGGTCAACGCAAGGTCATGATTTGTATAAATTAAGATGGGCCCGCATGCGCAATGCTACATACCAAGTTTCAAGGTCATAGGCCTTTTGGTTCAGGAGAAGAAGATTTTTGAAGGGTTTTTATCATATATGGGCATGGCGGCCATCTTGGTCATGTGACCCAGACCCCGGGTATAAAATTTCGTTCCCCTATCCCACTGAGACTCCATATGAAATTTGGCTACAATCGGCCCAGTGGTTTCAGAGGAGAAGATGTTTGAAAATCTTGACGACGGATGCTCCGACGGAATGACCTTGACCTTTAGTGACATAATATCTTCATCTGGTCATTTAGTCGACCATGTATACCAGGAATTGTACCTTAGACTTAAATAGTTTCTGAGAAATCCACTGTTTAAGCGTTTTCCAATATAAAAGCCTAACGTACCAAAGTTGACCATGTCATAAATTAGGTCAAGGTCATCACAAGGTCATGATTTATATAAATTATGATGGGCCCGCATGCTCAATGCTACATACCAAGTTTCAAGGTTATAGGCCTTTTGGTTCTAAAGAAGAAGATTTTTGAAGGGTTTTTACCATATATGGGCGTGGCGGCCATCTTGGTCATGTGACCTGGACCAAATATAAAAACTTTCGTTCCCCCATCCTGTTAAGGCTCCATATGAAATTTGGCTTCAATCCACCCAGTGGTTTCTGAGAAGAAGATGTTTAAAAGTGTGAACGCCGACGCCGCCGACGACGGACGACGGACCAAGTCTATACTATAAGCTCACCTTGACAGGTGAGCTAAATATGGTCAAAATATTTATGTTATTCAAGGGGACATAATTATGCAATAAAGACCTTTATCAAAGTTCTGTTTCCTTTATGCACATGTTCAATGCATGTCTGAACTGTGTTGCAAGTTTCAACTCCCTGCATCGAATACTGTAGGAGGAGTTGCGAGACAAGAACAGTACTCAAATGTGAAATATGGTTATAATAGGTATATTATTCAAGGGGACATAATTCTGCAACCAAGACCTTAATCAAAGTTCTGTTTCCTTTATGCACATGTTCAATGCATGTTTGAACTGTGTTGCAAGTTTCAACTCCCTATATCAAATACTGTAGGAGGAGTTGCGGAGACAAGAACAGTACTCAAATGTGAAATATGGTTATAATATGTATATTATTCAAGGGGACATAATTCTGCAATAAAGATCTTAATCAAAGTTCTGTTTCCTTTATGCACATGTTCAATGCATGTCTGAACTGTGTTCCAAGTTTCAGCTCCCTGCATCGAATACTGTAGGAGGAGTTGCGGAGACAAGAACAATACTACTAAGTGTGACGGACGGACGTATTTACGGACGAACGTATGTACGTATGCACGGACGGACAAGGGCACAACTATAATAATGCCCCTCCCCATTTCGTGGCGGGGGCATAAAAACAGGCAACATTTTGTCCAAAGCATGCTGCAAGTATATTATGTAAATATATTGACATTTTTCTGTTCCATATTTTGTGGTGGTAGACTGCCTGAGCAAAGGTTAACCCACTAATGCCTGGTGGACTCTTCTATTGTATATATTGGATGAGTCCATTTGTCAATTAAGGGATGTCAGGTTTAGTTTATTTTTAAAATTTTTATTACCCATTTGTCTTATACAAATAATGTAGACCCTGACCAGATGCCGTGTTTTGTGGCATCTGGTCTTGGTCTGCACTGGTTGCCTATGTCCCATTTTTGGGACTCGACTATGCTAGCTTAACAATTCTATGTCTATACTTAGTTTCAAAGAAAGTGTTTAAGCGTTTATACGGCATATAAACACTGGGTGGAGCCTTTTATGATAATGAGATGATGCGAATTGATTTGATTATGGAAAGCCTTTTCGGCATATATTATGCTAAGAGCATGTCATAGATAACATCGGCTAATCAAATAAGGATATGTGATATCTTAAGCCCATGTTACTCTTTGCAATGTGTTTGATCAAATACGGGTTGATTTATGTTCATTTAAATTATTTGACAGTGTAACACCCAAACCAAATAATCTTAATTGCATTTCAAATAAGATAAAACAAGAAACATGGATGGCGATAGAATGGGTCCAGTTTTTTACAAAAATATTTTTTGACTAGCGGCTGATAAGGATTCAATTTACGACCTGTAACACTCCTTGTAAACGGCGAATTTCTCTCAATGAGGTCTATGAACACGGTACTTTTTATAGTAAAAACATCTTTTTTCTGACATTCACACAAACGCAGCCACAATTATAATATTTTTAGCATTCCAGCCTTTTTAGTGAAGAATGATGCACTCACCAAGTTTGATGCTAAACATTTGACAGTGTGTCATGAATATCAGACTCAACATTTCATTTGATCAACAATAAACAAAGAAAATTTGACCAAACAAGCAACACAGTGTATCATAAAAGTTTTAGCAAATATTTTCTTGACAAACACCATGAAAAATTAAGAACATTTTACCAAAGAAGTTTGATAGTGCAACATGGCCTTTGTATCGTTTTAAAAACGACAAACTATTATTTTATGTTCAGATACGTTTCGTTTTTGCCAATTTTGGTCTTAATGCACACCATACTTTTGACAAAACTTAGTCTGAAGGAACCAGCCGTAAAAATTCAACAGATCTACCTTTTCGGAATGTGTTTATTCAAATAATGCAAATGGTTTTGGTGAAAAAGAAAAGCAGATCTAATCATATCTGCAACGCTAAGACATCTTCTCATGAATGCAATTATGGAGTGGCAGACTTTTACCTGAAATTCGTATGAAGGTCCCTGGCAACCTGTGTTTAATTAGAACCATCCCTAGCATAATGGACTATTTTTCAATTTATAGAACAAAATGTATTTGAAAGAGGGAGAGAAAGCTAGTTATGTGAGAAGTGTTCTTTTGTGCTCGAAGTTTACCAATACTACACCAGAACAGAGAAGTGTAAGAGACTTACACTGCCCTGACAAGAAAAACTTTCATCTTCAATGCTATTCAAGTAAGTCGAGTCTATTGATATGACACATTGTGTCATATCTTTCTTGTTAATTTGTAAGACATGAAGGCACATACAACTGATATTTCTTATCACCAAAGGATAATACAATTAAACTTACTATTGGAAGAGAATTGAAACTCTGACAATACAAACAAACAGCTAAAAAGCTAGTTAATGCTGTCCTAGAAGATGATAATGCTGATACCATTTGTGTTGTACTTGTCTGTTTGTTCCTTCGCACTGTTATCTTGAGAATGTAATCTTGTTTGTATATAATTGTATGTATTTTATATTGCTGTAGAAATTAATTGTAGTTAAATGTTGTCATAGAGGGCCTCAGGGATTATTGGTATTACCAACTGTGTATTCCTCTTTAAATAAAGACATCATTATTATACTAACACCATTGGCTATGACCTCATGGTCAGTTTTCCGAAGTGTCATGGTAAAAAGCATCGGTTGTTTTAAACAAATGACATTCTTAGTTTAAACATATTTTATTTCATGAACATGACAATATACAACATTTCATAATTACAAGTTTAAGGATCAGAACGAAAGCAATAATACTTATTTAGTTCTTTTCCCTAACAAATATGGTCTGTTGATTCTTAGGCGAAAGACATTGTTCGAATTTGTAAAGACTTTGCTCACAAAAATGTCCAAAGAAGTAAGTGCTTAAGTCATAAACGAGAGAGAGAGAGAGAGAGAGAGAGAGAGAGAGAGAGAGAAAGAGAGAGAGAGAGAGAGAGAGAGAGAGAATACATGTAAAGGTGAAGGAGTTGGAGAAGCCCTGTTAAGATTAATTATGTTGAGTACATTCTGAATTAAGCTGTGTTTTGATAAGATCTTCATTAAAATCGAAAAATAGCTATAAAAACCTTAACAGGGCTTTTTACTACTAGCTAAGAAGAAGAGTAAAACAGAATGAGGTTAACAAGAACGAAGAAAGAAGCAAAACAGAAAAGTCTGAAAACAGAAATACATTTATACAAAATTACAACAGCACAGAGGGGAATGCAGCAGCGGACTGGCCAGTTAAATCCAAAATCTGTCTTGATGACCTATAGCGACCAGTCGCATGGCAGACTACATTTGGTTGCAATCGTATCAAAATCGTTTAGTGTCTCTGATATATTTCTGTACTCTTTCAAATATCATAACATTACTATTAAAAGATAGGGAAGCATTACCATAAAGTAATAGATTAAGAGATAGTGTCCCAAATTGAGATAACGAGTCCAGAAGTTCGGCTCTTTGTTCAAAATAGAGAGGACATTGCAACAGGAAATGTTGGGTATTTTCAATGCTTCCACAACTACAGAGAGGTGAGTCGGTTATGTTTTTCAAATATAAGTCATTATTTAGAGAGCTACAGCTTGTTCGAAGACGAGTATGCAAGATTTGGGATTGTCTAGAACCAACGAAATAATGTTTTGGGACAGCTGCTCTATTTCTATTAAAATGACATTCTTACGAGGTAACTGCGTTTACGACACTGAAATCGGCCTAAGAAGACCTGAAAGACCTGAAATATAGATGAATTTCTTACCTGGTCTGAGATTATTTTCATTTGAAACCTAAGAAATTTACTGTTCTTGTTGTAGTACGTTGTCCACTTTGATAGTTGCCTGTCCCGAATGTCTTGTCTTGTCAGGTTGAACCAGACAACTTGGTGTCCGATCACGTAATTTAGTTATCTAGCGTGTCCGATCACGTAACTGAGTTATGTCGCGTGTTCGATCACTTCATTTAGTTATCTCGCGTGTCTGATCATGAAACTTAGTTATCTCGCGTGTCCGATCACGCAGCTTAGTTATCTCGCATGTCCGATCACGTAACTTAGTTATCTCGTGTGTCCGATCACGTAACTTAGTTATCTCGCGTGTCTGATCACGTAGCTTATTTATCTCGCATGTCCGATCACGTAACTTAGTTGTCTCGCACGTCCGACCACTTCGTGTCCGATCACTTAACTTAGGTATCTCGCTTGTCCAATCACGTACCTTGGTAATACTCATTGCACTTGCTTTTTGTCTTCTTGGCTTGCTCCGGATTAAAGCTGATCTCCCCCAAGCCTGGATGACCGTCACACTCTTTGAATAAATTTATATACCAGTCTAACATTTTCGTACCATTTGCGCTGAAAGTAATAAAAATACACGCCATAAAGCCCGGGCTAGTCCGTCACATTAGCACAGTATGAGGTCCCTTACTCGGTAATTTACTTCATAACTACACCCATTGCTATCGTAACTAACTTCATAATCAGATCCTTTACTTGATAATTTACTTCAGCATTTTTTCTACCTTTTTCTGTGAATGTAGACCACAGTCCATCAGATCTATGAGCAGTGAGATCGGCAACGCGTGAAAAGATACCTTTGCACCATGTGCTTACAGTAAAACGTTAGTTTGATCCGCGACACGACGAAACAAAGTGGTATGCGCGCCCCGCGAAGACTCGGATCAGCCTGGGCTTCCGCCCAGGCTTTATCCGTCCGCAAGAAGCTAGCCGAGACCCTTAGCTACCCTTTAAGCGCACAGCGAAGGCTCTGATCAGACTGAGCGGCTGCCCCGGCTGATCTGTCTTCGCGTGACGCACATGCCACTTTGTTGGTTTGCTCGTGTCGCGGTTCAAACAAGCCTTGCAGCTGCGCACATTTGCCAGCCTTTACTCTTGAATTTGTAGATTCGCTAGGGTTCATAGATGGTTCAAGCAAAAAAGGGAAGACCTAGCTTTTGTGTTTCTCTGGATGGTTTATATCAAATGATTAAGGTACTTTAAGGGGATAGAAATCTGCCATCTAGTTTTTGGCACCCTTTTCGTAAATGGTCCACTCTTACAGAAAAGAATTTATTCCTCTAGCTGCGAATTCTTTCCTTTAATAGCCCATTTTTGAAGAGGGAGGGGGGGGGGGCGGCTTCCTTTGGAGCTAACATCGTTGGCAATATCATCCCAAGCGGGCACATTACATCGAAATGACGTCGTACGGACGTCGATGCGACGTCATTGCATTGACTTCAGTACGACGTCATTTTGACGTCATGCGCCTGCTGGGCGTATATTAAAATATCTTTAGGTGAATGGATACATTTTAAAGACAAGCAACTCTGCGATTTTCATTTTTATTTCTTAATTCCCTTCTCAATAGGGGTCAAAAGTCTTAAAAGTCTTAAAAGAAAATTTGCCCCTAGAGAAATGGTTATGTTTGTTTATCACTGAACATTATTTTACCTGCAAAAATCTACCACTTCGCATGATATTGGTGGGTAGCCTCCGGGCGTCGTGGGTTCCTTAACTGGCATAATCTTTTTAAAGGTATCCGCAGCTTGTGAGACATCGTAAGGGCAATCGAATGCCAGCGCTGAAACTAAATATTTTGAAGATATATATATATATTATATGCCGAAAGGCGAAAGCGCTTAAGTAATATATTGAGAATTGCACTGTTAATGATTATCTCACCATTAATAACCAGTTTTAAATCATTTGAGCATCCTGAGCGGATATATATATATATAATACGAAAACACTCTATGGATGCACAAATATATTTTATTCCTAATTATGACTAACCGGTTTCATGAATTTAATCAATTTTCAAAGTCTTTTAAGAACTACACCGTTAACTGAGTTGTAACAATGATAACGTTATCATTGTTACAACTCAGGGAAATACATCTAACAAACACAATATTTCAGTAGCACTGGATCAGCTCGGGATGCTACAATAATTTAAAACTGGTTATAAATGGAGAGATAATCATTAACAGTGCAAATCTCAATATAATACCTTCGCGCTTTCGCTTTCCGGCTTCTTCAGAGGTTTCAAACAATAAAAAAAATAGAATAAAAAAGTACAAATATTTACATTTGGAGAAAAATATCTAAACATAAAAAAGATCAGCTCCAAAAAACAACAAGAGCTCCGAAAGCGGGGCAATGTACGCCCGTTTCTGAATGTGTTTTTTGCACCGTTTCATCCTTGTCTACATTGCTATCAAGTTTATCAAGACATTCCAAACATTAATGTTCTCAAAAGAAAAGCCTTTAAAAAGTAATCAAAGGGATGTAACTAAAAAAAAATAAGGAAGGGGAAGCAATTATTATTTTATTAGACATACTGTCTCAACCTAATACACATTGCTATAAAGTTTCGTCAAGATATTCCATACAGTTACCTAGTAATGACTTGCCCAAGCATAGCCGTAGAAATTAATCAAAGGGATGTAACTCCATATATAAGGAAGGGGGAGCAATTATTCTTATATAAGACACACAGCCTTAACCTAATACACATTGCTATAAATTTTCATCAAGATATTCCATACGGTTGCCTACTTATCGCTTGCATAAGAATAGCCTTAGAAAATATTCAAAGGGAGGTTACTCCAAAAATAAGTAAGGGGAGGCAATTGTTCTTATATGTGACATATTGTGTCAACCTAATTTACATCACTATCAAGTTTCATCACAATAGTTCAAAGGGTTAGTTAGATATGAGGTGTACAAATATAGTCTGACAAAATAATCAAAGGGATGTAACTCAAAATCTAAGTCAAGGGGAGTAACCATTCTTGTATGAGACACGTTGTCTTAACCTCATATACCTTGTTATAAAGTTTCATCATGATATTCCAAAGTGTAACCAAGTTATGGAATGCTAAAGAATTGCCATACAAACTGCCATAGACAAGTTTTTTCAAAGGGCCGTAACTCCGCTAAAAATCATCGGAGAAAAAATTCCCGTATAATATGCACTACTCCACATCGTAGTCTTACTGTTTACAAAGTTTCAGCTTAATTGGATGAAAACTATAGGAGGACTTATCCGGAAAGGAACACCCCAAAATTCTAAGTAAAGGGCTGTAACTTCGCTAAAAATCATTGGAGCGTAACCTCGAAACGATATGCGCTGGTCCACCTCCTAGTCTAACTATATACCAAGTTTCAGCTCGATCGGATGTAAACTGTAGGAGGAGTTATCCGGAAACGAAAAGTTTACGCCGGACGGACGGACGGACGGACGGACGCCAGCGCCATAACAATATACGTTCCGTTTTTCAAACGGGCGTATAAAAATGAACAAAATAATCCCCTTATCTGGGACCATGCAGTTTAAATTGTGAAAACAAAATGGCTGCCCACGCTAAATGTTATACAATCGTGTTGCACATACATAATCATAAACACAACGCTACAACAATGAAAGTATAAAACACGGGATATGTACAAGAGTCAAGTCTCGCTGTGTTGCAGCTTGTGAAACCATGAAACTGCATATCAACTCAAGTAATGCTTGGTAGGTTGTTGGTTGTATTGGATTCGGTAGTCCCCAGAGACGGCGCATTCGTCCCTACAATGTATGGGAATAGAAACGTTTCGAGGTCTTTGGGTGGGGGCGGGGGGGGGGGGGGGTTGGGGGGGGGGGGGGGGTGCAGTGACTCTTGGGAATGAATGTGGAATATTTCTCCCTAGAGTCTGAAGTTTAAACATTTCTACTGCAGTGTTTCGGATGGCAGCTTGAGGTTAGCAGGGCCGCGTAGCTCAATCGGTAGGGCACCAGACTCATAAGTAAGAGGTCCTGGGTTCGAAACCCGGTCTGGCCACATACTTTCGTTTCTCCTTCCGCTGATTCAAGCAGGGCAGTTGTCAGTTACTGGCGAAAGTATGTGCACTTAGTACTTGTTAACCGCTTAGGAGGTCTAAGCCTGCCCAGGAATAGTGTGGTTAGGTTAACTGACCGTCCCGACATGACCATAGCTGTTTACCGAGGACGTTAAGCATCAAATCACTCAATCAGTTGAGGGTAGAAGGTATTGATGTGTGTCTGTAGGCTTCGTAAACAGGTCCACATCAATCTCGTTCCCCACAAGCCTAGACTTGGTTCCAGAAACACATGCTCCTCATTTGAGACCTCAGCCGTGGATATTATGGTGGGTTGGAAGCTGTTTGCTTCTTGAAGGAAACTCTCTAGGTTGTCATGGCCATGTGTCCATTTCATGTCCACGTCGTCAATAAACCTGAACCATGAAAATGGTTTTAGAGTGGTTTTAGACTGATTGATCTGAGAAGTTGTCCCTCTAACCATCCCATGAAAATATTTGCATAAGCTGGAGCCATTTTTGTGCCCATAGCTGTGCCTTGGACCTGCAGGTGGTGCTTCCCATTGAACTCAAAAGTTATTGCACTTCAGGATCAGTGTGAGAAGCTTGACAAGAGTTTCTGTTGGCGAATCTTTGACAGGCCTCTCCTCCCAAACCTCCTTGCATGCAGGAATGCCATCTTCATGTGGAATGATAGTATACAGAGATGTAACATCTATTGAGACAAGGAGTGTTTCAGAGGGGATCGGGCATGATTCCTTGAGTTTCCTCAAGTAATCAGTAGTGTCCTCCAAGTAGGCAGGTAAGTTGTTGACGTGGGGCCGCAGATGTAGGTCCACAAACTCTGAAATATTCTCAGTGGGATGTTCATTGGCTGAAACTATAGGGTTTCACAAGCTGCAACACAGCGAGATTTTACTCTTGTACATATCCGTGTTTTATACTTTGATTTTTATAGTGTTGTGTTTATCATTGTGTATGTGCAACACAATCGTATAACATTTAGCATGGGTAGCCATTTTGTTTTCATAATTTGAATTGCATGGTCCCCAATCAGGGGAATATTTTGTTCATTTTTGTTTTTAGGAGCTTAACATTTTTCATGTTTTGGGGCAAAGACAGAAATCTGCATAAAACGCTGAAAATACAACTGATCTTCCCAAAACTTAGCAGATGCCTTCTTTATGTTGTCTCTCATAATTTACAATCCCAAAATGCAGGATTTGTTGATGTTACCTTGTTGCATGACGAAGAGTGTCCTAGCAATTATTTTTTCCAACTCTTTAACACATTATCAGGCTGAGCAGATAAAAAAGACGTAGCCTGTGTCCAATTTTTTTTCCCAAACACACAGGTGAACAATTTCATTTACACACCTCCCCTTGTATCAGTAATGTATTATTTATATTGTAGGTGTTATATAGGTATGCTTGCCTACCCTGTATTTAATGAATGCATCCAGTGTACGGTTACCTTGTACATGGTTGAACATTTGAGGAAAATGCTACTGTTTTCATCTGGTCTACCTTACAATTTGAGAAAGAGTTGGAACAAATAATTGCTAGGACGCTCTTCATAATGCAATAACGTTCCTTCAGCGCTAGGTAAATTTTCAATAATGATGTTTGTTTTAGGTTTCTGCGCAGTATTCTACCCTTTGATCTTTCCTTATAAAAATACCTTTGTAAGCAGCATGTACCTCTATTTTGTATTGCAAACTATAGAGAACAACAAAAATAAGAAGTCTGCTAACTTTCAGGACGATACAATATTTTTTATGGTTTTATGCAGATCTTTGCATTTACCATAAATCACCACCTTAAGTCATCAGGTAAGTATAATTTGTTATTGGATACCTTGTTTGTCGCAATAAAAGCTCTACAGAGCTTAGCGGTTATCATTGCGGTTGCATTACATTCTCCGATTTCAGAAAACAGTTTATGGTACTACTTTAGTCAGCTTAAGCCATATTACAAGGGATCGGCAGCCATGTGCGTGCAGTAAATACTCGAATCAGCCTGTGCATCAACATAGACCTATCAGCCTTTAGAATGTCCACGTATGCAAAAATGGAAGGCTCTGATTAGACTGTGCGGATTTGGAGGCTGATCTGAGTCTTCTCTGTTACAGCCTGCCGTAAGGATTCTTTACACGTGACACCAATGGACTCAAACACGCCAAATGGAGTATCATTTCTCAAAATGGGGTCTCAGTTCGTTTTATCTTTCTAGAAGGTGTGTTAGTCATGTAGCGCAAAGTACCTTAAGTAACATAGAAAATATACAACAATAAACATCTGCGCTGTCTGATCAGAGCAACAGCTGCCCGCAAAAACAAACTTTAGATGTGGCAAACAATGAAGTCTCACCAGAAAACTTGTATGCTCAGGCTGATATGAGTCTTATCTGGTCGAAAGGTCGAAACTGTCTTAACCCAATTTTGCCTTGTGGACCTCAGGTCCATCCCAATCATTTGGACGAGTCCATTTCAAGTTTTATGGGTTTCTGGTGAACGTTTTGAATTTTACTGTAATTTATAAAGAAATTAATCTAACAGTATAGACCCTTATCAGACGCCAGGTTCTGCGGCGTCTGAACTGGGTTTGCACTGATTGAATATGCCCCCAAAATAAATTTTCAGTCTAAAAAGGGTTAAGACACCTTAAACTGCAAGCCGCCCGGCCCTTATCAAATAACATGTATACCGGGTACGCGGCTGGCCCTTATCAAATAACATGCATACCGGGTACAGTCATCATGGGTTATAAGAGTCTTTTTTATGTTTTTATCTTTGTCATTATGTTCGTAAGTTTCATTTTTGTCGCAAACTTGTCTAGTTACACTGTAAACAAGAAATATTATAACATGCAATATCATGCTACATTGGGCGTATGATTTACATCTCAGTTAATGCATGTTAGAAGTAAATGTCTCGGTGACTATTGAAATGAAACTTGAATCTCATTGCAGTCAACCAGCCAACCGTGGATGAGACTTCTTCCTTGTTGTTTTCGACCCCAACTATTTTCCTCAATTCGATATAGCTACGTACGTACGGAAAACTCAGTTTTTTGGATACATGGTAGTTTGTTAAAAATGACCACACTAATGTTTCTTTGATCAGAAGGTTTGTAAGCTAGTGCAGAATACTAGGCTAACACAATATTTTTGACTTCAGACTTGCGTTTTAAGAAAAAAACAATAAAAAAACTGAGTAACCTTTTGTTCATTTTCTATATTTTCCCTATATATATTAGAGAATGATGCATGGTCATGTAAATTAGAACAATATTGACCGCGTTTAATGTAGGCTAAAAGATCTGAAAAGATCCTAGTGCAGCTAAAACAGTGACTTGGAGCCAGAGATCCTTGGTTCGATGCCCGGTCCGGCCACTTACTTTCATTTCTCCTTCTGCTGATTCAAAAAGGGCAGGTGTCAGTTACTGGTGAAAGTAAGCGCATTTAGTACTGGTTAACCGCTTAGGAGGTCTAAGCCTGTCCAGGAATAGTGTGATTAGGTTAACTGACCTTCCCGACATGACCATAGCTGTTTACTGTGGACGTTTAGCAATAACACGACAACAACAACAACAAGAATTCCGCGGAACCGGTGTCTCGCCAGCCTTTGCTTTGTTACAAAGTAGAGCTAAAACCGACACAAAGTATACACCACTGATGTCTCCTGAAAAGTAATACCAATAATCAACACTGATGATGGCTTTGAGCTTTACTCTTCCAGATGTATGCATGACCCAAGTTTCATGGCTCTAGCCCTTATAAGTCTTGAGAAATGGACCTGACCTAAACGCAAAAACTTGACAAAAGATTGCAAAGTAAGTGAAGCGTAACATGTAAGTAAAGACTTATATTTGATGATAGCTTGGAGTTCTACACTTCAGATGTATGCATGGCCCAAGTTCATGGCTCTAGACCTTATAGTTCTTGAGAAATGGACCTAAACGCGAAAACTCGACAAAAAATTGCAAAGTCGGTGAAGCGTAAAAAATTAGGTCAAAACTCAATATTGATAGTAGCTTTGAACGTAACTCTTCCAGATGTATGCATGGCGCAAGTTTCATGGCGCTAGCCCTTATAGTTCTTGAGAAAGAGACCTAAACGCGAAAACTCGACAAAAACTTGCGAATTCAGTGAAGCGTAAAATGTAGGCCAAGACTCATATTTGATGACAGCTGTTAGCTTTACTCTTTCAGATGTATGTATGTATGATCCAAGTTTCAAGGCTCTAGCCTTTATAATTCCTGAGAAACTGACCTAAACGCAAAAACTCGACAAAAGTTTAAGCCGCCAACGCCGCCGTCGCCGACGACACCGTAAAAGCAACTACATATGTCTCGCTTCTGCTTCGCAGGCAAGACAAAAACTATGGGTGCATGAAAGCCTTTGCTAAGCCATAAAACATATTAAAAGATGTGGCAAATCAATTTCCGTTTCATGGCCATAGTCAGGAATGCTTATTTCCTTCTTTCGGCGAGCATCCTCGTTAGTCGAAACACCCGTGTCGGTCGGTCGCAGGAAATCTTTGTTGGTTGGTTGTTTTGGGTTTAACGGCCCTTTGAGACAGTATTTCAGTCTATATCGGGCTGTCTCCCAGAGAGAGGGAGAAACAAGAGAGAAATGACAGACGAGAGGAGAAGTGTCCAAACTACCCCCACCCGCACCTACTTCCGCGGCCCGTTTGTGTTTATACCCACAAAACACATATATCTACATTTAAAATGCACATATCTGCATTTAAAAAGAGATATCTGCATTCTAATACAGATATTTACATTTAGATGCAGATATCTGTATTTCAAATACAGATATCTGTATTTCAAATACAGATATCTGTATTTCAAATGCAGATATCATATTTGGATATAAGATAGAGATATCTAAATTTGAATTAGAGATATCTGTATTTCAATTACTGATATCTGCATTTTAAATGCAGATATCTGTATTTAACTAAGAAATGGCAGTATTTTTTTAGAAACTCAGAAATACAGATATCTCTTATTGAAATGCAGATATCTGTATTTGAAATACAGATATTTAAGATTATTATTTAAATAAAGATATCTGCGATTCAAATAGAGATATCTGTATTTCTAATGCAGATATCTGAATTTCAAATACAGATATCTGTATTTATAGAAAATACAGATGTCTCTAATTTAATTATAGACATCTGTATTTGAAATGCAGATATTTATATTTGTAAACCTAATTATTTCAATTTTTATTTTCAACAAATAATCAATACTCCCCTTCCTCAAGGATTTTTATATCTCCCAAAAAGGGAACAGGATTACTACAATAGGCCCCGAATGGTTTGTAATTGCGCATGCGTCGGTCAGTTACTTTTAAAAGACATTGGTAAATCCATTTTTAGTTATAAAAAGCGTGCGTAAAATCCAATAATAATTGCATAGCTCTGAACTGAAAACGATGGCTTATTTAGCGAGTTAAAGCTCTCTGCAAACACTATTTCAGTAGATTTTTTTGTTTATTTATTTATTTATTTATCTATTTATTTATCATTTATATATCTATTTATTTATTTCTTTTTATTTATTTCTAATGCTTTCTTTTCCCTAATTAGAATAAAAATAAACAAAACTCACAGGGCAATATAATGCTCTAATATCGTAAGATTTTGCTATAGGGGAAATAAGGGGTCCATCGTATCTTGGGCACAGCAAATTAATCATCTCTCTCCTTTGGGCTTGCCTGTACACCCAAAGCTAAAGCCTCACCCACATCCGCGTCACACTTGCTTTAATTATTAACACATACTCTTATAATCTCAAGACAACAGTAGTATCTCAGCATCGACTCTTCAAAGAGATTTATATTTAGAACCTAGGTGCTTTGGTGACTTTGCTTTCATTCCACAACTACTGATTCTAGGGTAATTGTCTGAAGATAAGCCCTGAGGTCATATTCCAACAGCTTTACACCTACGAATGGTTTAAACATACTCTGTTTCATAACAGTACTATCATACATGTATATACATAACATGAAAACATTTCAAAGACCAGAACGGAGGCTAAAGTTTATTATAAAATTTTCTCTTAATTTAAAATATTTATAATGTTAGAGCAATGGCTGCAGCATGATGTCTATAAGTACTGCAGGAAACACTGCTCCACCTGTTGTCATGAAAGTAGAACAACAGCTGGAGCATGGTTTCTACTATAACTAAAAGAAACCATGCGCTGTCTATTGTCACGAGAGAATAACAGCAGATGGAGCATAGTATCTGATAGTACTATAAGAAAACATGCGCCACCTGTTGTTATGAAAGAAGAACAACAGCTGGAGTATGGTCTCTGCTATAACTAGAAAAAAGCGTGCTCCACCTGTTGTCATGAAAGTATACCAACAGCTAGAGCATGGTTTGTGCTAGTACTATAGGAAACCATGCCCCGCCTGTTGTCATGACATTAGAACAACAGGTGGAGCAAGGTCTCTGTCATAACTATAGGAAACCGTGTTCTGCATTTTGTCAACGAGAGAATAACATCAGCAGGAGCATGGTGTCTGCTAGTAATATATGAAATCATGCTTGCTCTTCCTGTTGTCATGAAAGTAGAACAACAGCTGGGGCATGGTCTCTGCTATAACTAAAGGAAAACCATGTTCTGTCTATTGTCACAAGAGTATACATGAGAAGAACAAAAACTGGAGCATGGTCTCTGCATTAACTATAGGAAACCATGTTTTGCATGTTGTCACGAAATAATAAATACAGCTGCAGCATGGTATCTGCTAGTACTATAGGAAACCATGCTCTGCCTGTTGTCATGAAAGTAGAACATCAGCTTGAGCATAGTCGCTGCTATAATTATAGGCAAACATGTTCCGCCTGTTGTCACGAGAGAATAACGACAGCTGGAGCATGGTATCTGAGATTACTAGAAAAAAAATCACGCTCCACCAGTTTCCATGAAAGTAGAACAAGATCTGGATCATGATCTCTGCTATAGGAAGCCATGTTCTGCTTATTGTCACGAGAGTATACCAACACCTGGAGCATGGTATCTGCAAGTACTATAGAAAACCATGCTTCACCTGTTGTCATGAAAGTAGAACAACAGCTGGAGCATGGTATCTGTTGTAACTATAGGAAAACATGTTTCGCGGGTTTTAGCGAGAGAATACCAACGGTTGGAGCATTGTGTCAGCTAGTACTGTAGTCACCATCCTCCACCGTTTGTCATGAAAGTAGAAGTATAGCTAAAGCTTGGTCTCTGCTAGATAAGAATATGCTCCGCTTGCTGTCATGAAAGAATGACAACAGCTGGACCATGTTTTTTGCTAGTACTAAAGGATATCATGCTCCATCTGGTGTCATTAAAGAAGAACAACAGCTTGAGCATGGTCTCCGCTAGAACTATAAGAAGCCATGATCTGCCTGTTGTCACGACAGTATAATAACAGCTGGAAAATGGTATCTGCTAGTTTTATAGGAAACCATGCTCCACCTGTTGTCATGAAAGTAGAACAACAGTTGGAGTATGGTATCTGCTATAACTATAGAAAAACATGCTCCGCCTGTTGTCACGAAAGGAGAACAACAGCTGGAGCATTGTATCTGCTAGTACTATATGAAACCATGCTCCATTTCTTGTCATGAAAGTAGTACAATATCTGGAGCATGGTCTCTGCTATATGTATACGAAACCAGGCTTCACCTGTTATTATGAAATTAGAACCATAGCTGGGGCATGGTCTCTGCTATAACTATAGGAAACAATGCCCGACCTGTTATCACGAGAGAATAACAACAGCTGGAGCATGATTTCTGTTAGTTATATAGAAATCATGCTCCACCAGCTGTCATGAAATTAGTACGATAGCTGGAGCATGGTCTCTGCTATAACTTTGTGAAACAATGTTCTGCATGTTGTCACGAGAGCATTATAACCGCTGGAGCATGATATCTTCTAGTATTTAGAGAAACCATGCCCCACCTGTTGTCGTGAAAGTATAACAACAGCTGTAGACTGGTGTGCGCTTTAACAACAGGAAACAATGTTCTGTCTGGTGTCGCGAGAGAATAACTACAGCAGGAGCATGGTATCGGCTAGTAAAGTAGGAAGCCAAACTCATTTGTTGTCATTAGATTATAACAAGAGATGGAAAATGGTCTTAGAAGGTACACAATGCAACCATACAGGAACTGTTGTCATGAATTATAACAATAGCTGACTCTGCAACGATTTATGTTAGTACTATAGGAAATCATATTCGGCTTGTTGTCAAGGGAGAATAAAAATAGCTGGAATATGGGCGCTGTTATTGCTATCGAAAAACATGCTCTGTCTGCTATCACGAGAGAATAACAACAGCTGCAGCATCGTTACAGTTAGTGCTATGGAAATCAAACTCCATCTGTTGTCATGAAAGTAGAACAACAGCTGGAGGATTGTCTGCAAAAACTATAGGAAACCAATTTCAGACTGCTGTAACGAGAGTATAACAACAGCTGGAGCATGGTACCTGCTATAACTTTAGAAAACCATGCTCCACCCTTTGTCATGAAAATAGAACAACAGCTGGTACATCGTCTCTGCTATTACTATAGGAAACCATATTCTGCCAATTGGCTCGAGAGTATAACAACAGCTGGATCATGAAACCTGCTAGTACAATAGGAAAACATGCGCTACTTGTTGTCATGAAAGGGGAAACAACAGCTGGAGCATGGTCTTTGCTAGTACTATAGGAAACCATATTCTGCCAGTTGTCACGAGAGTATAACAACAGCTGGACCATGAAACCTGTTAGTACAATAGGAACACATGCGCTACCTGCTGTCATGAAAGGGGAAACAACAGCTGGAGCATGGTC
The DNA here is from genome assembly GCA_963989385.1 of Ctena decussata. Lineage (NCBI taxonomy): Eukaryota > Metazoa > Mollusca > Bivalvia > Lucinida > Lucinidae > Ctena > Ctena decussata. Next base: position 43,752,082 of record OZ022513.1, on the reverse strand, counting down.
TTTGCTATCACTGTAGGAAAACATGCTCCGCCTGTTGTCACTAGATAATTACAAAAGGTGAAACATGGTATCTGCTAGTACTACAGGAAATCATGCGCCACCTGTTGTCACGAAATTAGAACAACAGCTGGAGCAAGATATGTGGTAAAACTATATGAAACCATTTTTTGCCTGTTGTCACGAGATTATAACAACTGCTGGAGCATGGTATATGCTAGTACTATAAGAAACCATGCTCCACCTGTTGTTACGAAAGATGAAACAAAAGGTGAATCATGTTCTTTGCTAAAACTTTAGGAATACATGCGCCTCTGGTTGCCACGAGTGTATAAATACAGCTGGAGCCAGGTATCTGCTAGTACTATATAATAGGATGCTCCACCTGTGGCCATGAAAGACGAAACAACAGCTGGAGAATGGCTTCGGCGATAACTATAGGAAAACATGCTCCGCCTGTTGTTGAGGGGGAAATAACCTCGGTTTTACTTAAAGAAAAGGGTATTCTATGGTCCTGTGTTCGAAGAATAAGGAATAGTTAGGTAATGTATTTTTTTTATTTCAAGCAAAGAAAAGTTAAAAGTGACGTTTTCTAACCTCAAAAAGTATTATAGTTGATGGGATAGGTTGTAACAGTCGACAGCCTGCGTTTGTTATTGAATATAAGAAGAAAGCAATATTACAACGAGTGCATTTAACATCATAGCATTTTCGGTAATGAGTGGTTTTCCCAAGAGTTCAAACAATGCCGGTCAAATTTACAAATAGAGACTATATACACCTGTTGTTGTTATCTTATGACAACAGAAGGAGCATGGTATCTTATATAACTAACGGTGACAGAGCTCCAGCTGTTGTTACATAATGTATCATGCCATGACAACGGGAGGAGCATGGTTTCCTATAGAACGTACAGAAATCATGCTCCAGCTGTTGTTATAATCTGATGACAACAGGAGGGGCATGGTTTCATATAGTAATAACAAAGACCATGCTCAATCTGTTGTTATAATCTGATGACAAAAGGAGGAGCAATGTATCCTGGAGTACTCACAGAGACTATGCTCCAGCAGGAGGAGCACTGTTTCCTATAGTACTAAAGAAAGCATGCTCCAGCTGTTGTAATGATCTGATGACAACAGAAAGAGCATGGTTTCCTATAGTACTAATTGGGACAATGCTCCAGCTGCTGCTATAATCTGATGACAACAGGAGTAGCATGGTTTCTTATATTACTAACGGAGACAGAGCTCCAGCTGTTTTTACGTAATGTACCATGCCATGTCAACGGGAGGAGCATAGTTTCCTATAGGCTTACTAAGACCATGCTCCAGCAGTTGTTATAATCTGAGGACAATAGGAGGAACATGGTTTCGTATAGTACTTACACAGACCGTACTCCAGCTGGTGTAATCTGATGACAACAGGAGGAGCAATGTTTCCTGTAGTACTAACAGAGACCATGCTCCAGCTGTTGTTATAACCTGATGACAATAGGAGGAGCATGGTTTATTAGAGTACTAAAAGAGACCATTTTCCAACTGTTGTTATAATCTGATGACAACAGGAGGAGGAAGGTTTCCTATAGTACTTACAGAGACCATGCTCCAGCTGTTGTTATAACCGGATGACAATAGGAGGAGCATGGTTTACTATAGTACAAACAAAAACCATGTTCCGTCTGTTGGTATAATCTAATGACACTAGAAGGAGCAAGGTTTACTAAAGTACCAACAGAGACCATGCTTCAGTTGTTGTTATGAGCTGGTGACAACAGGAGGAGCATGGTTTCCTATAGTTCTAACGGGGACAATGCTCCAGTTGTTGTTATAATCTGATGACAACAAGAGGAGCGTGTTTTTATAGTACTGACAGAGACAATGCTCCAGTTGTTGTTATAATCTGATGAAAACAGGAGAAGCGTGTTTTTATAGTACTGACAGAGACCATGCTCCAGCTGTTGTTATAATCTGATGACAACAGGAAGAGCATGGTTTCCTATAGTACTAACACAGACCATGTTTTAGCTGTTATTATAATCTGATGACAACAGGAGCAGCAATGTTTCCTATAGTACTAACAAAGACCATGCTCCAGCTGTTGTTATCACCTGATGACAATAGGAGGAGCATGGTTTACTATAATACTTCCGGGGACAATGCTCCAGCTGATGTTATAATCGGAATGCAACAGTTGGAGTTTGTTTTCCTATTGTACTTTCTGCAGTGACCATGCTTCAGCTGATGTTATAATCTGATTACAATAGGAAAAGAATGTTTTTCTGTACAAATAACAGAGACCATGCTCCAGCTGTAGTTATACACTAATGAAAACAGGTAGAGCATGGTTTCTTATAGTAATGGTAGAGACTGTGCTCAAGCTGTTGTTGTCATGTTATGACAATATTAGGAGTATGGTTTCCCATTGTGTTACGCAGAAGGTTTTACACAAGTGGCACGGGTGTAGAGCCTTATGCGTCGCCAGGACGGCGGAGGGTGACTTCCGCTTAAAGGGTTATCGACCAGTGTATTACATTAATAATGAAACTCTAACAACGTTAGAATTTTTGGAGTTTATATATATAGTAAAGTAAATTCTATATACAGACAATACAATTCACAACTATCACAATTACAATAATATACAACACATATCAGTTCATGTCGCTGGCCCAAGTAAGGTGTTTGTTTCAAATCTGTAATCGATTTGCGTATAATACGGAAATAGATTACCCTCTGACGTCAACACCGTACTCGGCTCAGCGCCATGAACTAAAGGAAAACACGAAGAACGAAAACGTTAATTGAGCTCATAAAAAAACAAGGCCTTATGCTGGTTGACATCAACTGGTCGCTCCCTGGATCCCACCATGGGCCAGTCCATATTATGAGGAACACCAACTTATATCATTCGCGCACGCTTATATACTGGTCGCTCCCTGGATCGTACCAGGGACCAGTCTATATAATAATAACAACCACTTTAGTGGACGAACACTGTCCCACTTTCACCTCCGCAGTAATTACATAGACTTCGCCTATATTCTGTGCTTCCCGCCTCGGCTAGGAAAACATGCACAAGTGGCGTTGTAACTGCCTCTACCCGGGTTGGTATTAACCTGGAGATGTATATTGAATCTCCAGGTGAGACGTGGCTCTAGCCCAAACAGCTGACTGCCGGACTTGAAGTGCCTAAAAATAACGAACTTACACTTAATACATTATAACTACATAATAACAATACGTAAGACTTGGGCCTGTCTTGGAAATACCATACAACGCCCTCGGCGAATGCCGAGCATAACGTGCACACGCCAGCCGTGTCACTAGACACAACTCGCGCTCACAATGTAAAGCCAAAATTGTGCTTACCACTTCCACCAATGAAGAAACGTAGATCCTACCACGCATGTGCGTCGAAGGATCTGACGTCAAACATTGTCAAGAAGTATACTGACGTCAACAGGTATTACCATAACATTCCCCACATAAAACATGAATAATCTAAACAATGACCTATCTTCATTAAATTGATTTACCAAAAATCTAACTCGCATATCTTTAAACTAAGCGTATTACCATTTGCCATATAATAACTTAATAAGCGTTTCTAACACATTTGAGATCATAACGTTTGATCTTACATCATGCCGCCAATGATGTTATACCATATGACGTCATCTAGTGCAGGCAAATCAAACGCATGACGACCAAATGTTACCATTATAACATAAAAAAACCCTTAATGCGGTGCATGCTATGGCGTCAATTGACGTCATGAGTATGTAAATTAGTTCCATTACAAATCAATCTACTTCTATAGGCCACGTATACGTGAAACTAATATAAACAGTGCTGCTGTCGCAATAACATGAATGCAACTGACGTCACATGAATAACATGAATGCAACTGACGTCACTGGACGTCAAATAGACGCACACCATTGCAACCAACAGCAGTGAAATAAACTATTTCCTTAATTTACAAAACTTCCTACTATACAAATATTATGCGCAGCCTGATCAATACCAACAAAATCAGTTGATAATCCTAATATACAAATACCATGTGCAGCATGATCATTAACAAAATCAGTCGACACATGCGCAGCATGATCATTGTCAACAAAATTCAGTCGACACATATAATCATACCATATCAATCAGAAGTCATATTTTTCATGCTTAGCCAAAACTATTCTGAATAAATATAATAAAATCTTACCCCTCAGGTCTTAACACTGAAACTAGGCACACGACAATATAACATCCTTAGTATAAGAATTAAACAGCCACGTCTAATTTTTCAATAAAGAATAGGAGTATAAATACTATGCGTCTCACTTTTTAATCATGCGACTCGAATTTAAGCGTGCAGGTATTCACCTTAAAATCATGCAACACGCAGTCCAGTGAAAACTGCCACGTGAGGTATTCAAAAATAACCCGTGCATGAGGTAGCCACAATTTCCGTAAATGTTTTATTACCACAGTTACCCTAAAAACTGTAGCCCTACTGATTGAAAGGATTAAAAAAATTTCGACGACGTAGGCGACGATTCGATTCATTTCGTAACACATTGCCCCTATAAACAAGAGCATGTCCTTCGATACTACTATAAGACACCAAGCTTTTGTTATACTTTCATGACATCAGGTGGAACATGGTTTCTTATAGTACTAACAGTCACCATGCCTCAGCACTTTTTGTCATGTCATGATGACAGCTGGAGCATGATTTCCTATAGTACTAACAGAGACTATGCTCCGGCCGCTTTTATTCTCTCGGTTTAAGCATAAAACATTTTCTAGGGTGCTCCAGCTGTTGTTAGCACGTCATAACAAGAGGAGAAGCATCGTGTCCTATTTTACTTACTTAGACTTTCTCCAAGCAGTTGTTATATTCTCATGACAACAGTCCTGGTCAAACTCTAAAAAAGAGACTATGTTCCACCTGCTGTTATTATCTCATAACAACAAGAGGGGCATAATTTCCAATGTTACTAACGAAGACAGAACTCCACCTGTTGTAAAATTATATACCATGTTATGACAATGCTAGAAGTATGGTTTCCTATAGCACTTACAGAGACTATGCTCCAACTGCTGCTATAGACTGGTGACAACAGGGGGCTTGGTTTCCTATAAACTTATCAGGAACAATACTCCAGCTGTTATTATAATTCTGTCTACCTCCTCTTCTTCTTCCTTTCACTGTGCCCTGAAGAATTGTCTTTGCTAAACCAGAAGACCTTGAGACGTGGCCAAACCACATTATTTTCCGTTTCTTGACCAGTGTCAGGATTTCATCATATTCTCCAATGCCTGCTTGGATCTTCCTGCGGTTATATGGTCCTTGTACGAAATGTTCAGTAACCTTCGGTAGCATCTCATCTCAAAGGCCTTCGTTCTTTTCTCTAACTCTGCTGTCAAGGTCCACGATTCACAGGCATACAGAAATATAGAAATGACAAGGGAGTGCATGAGTTTCACATTTGATCCAAGAGATATGTTGTTATCTCTCCAAATTGGTTTCAGCTTGGTAAGAGCTGAAGTGGCTTGTGCAATCCTTGAGAGAACCTCCTGTTTTGAGCCATCATCTGAGACAACTGCTCCAAGTATTTGAAGCTGCTTACGGTACCTAGCTTCTGTCCTTTTACCTTGATCTCCCTCTGGATGCCATCTGCACTGTTTGTCATCAGTTTGGTCTTCTCAGCACTGATCTCCATCTTATACCTTGTGCAGGTTTGGTCGAGACTTTCAACTAGAGCTTCTAGTTCCTGCTCTTCCTCAGCTAGAGCGTCTATGTCATCGGCAAACCGCAGATTGATAATGTTTCTGCCGCTTATGCTAACCTTTCCGTCATGTTCTTCCAGAGCATCAGACATGATCCGTTCGAAAAAAATGTTGAAGAGAGTGGGTGACAGAAGACATCCTTGTCTTACTCCAACTGTTGTTCTGAACCATTCTTCCGTGCTGCCAATTATCAGGAATGCACATGTAGCCTTGCCGTATAGCTGCTCAATGGTGCGAACTAGATTTGCACTGATATTGTACTTGCGCATGGTGACCCATAAGGCTGCATGCCATACCCTGTCAAAGGCTTTTTTGAAATCAATGAAGACATGGTACAGATTCTGCTGATGTTGGATATTCTTTTCACACAGGATGCACCAGCTTTTGTTTTAATCTGATGACAGTAGGTGGATCATGGTTTCCTACAGTACTAACAGATACCCTGCTGCAGTTGTTGTTATAATCTGATGACAACTGGAGGAGAATGGTTTCCCATATTACTTGCAGAGACCATGCTCCAGCTGTTGTTTTTCTTTCAAGAAACCAGGAGGAACATGGTTTCCTATAGTACTAACAGAGACCAGACCATGCTTCAGCTGTTGTTATGACCTTATGACACCTGGTAGAGCATTGTTACCTCAATTTACTCAAAGAGACCAGCTTTTGTTATAATCTGACGACAACATTTGGAGCATGGTTACATATCAATAACAGAGACCATGCTCCAGCTGTTTTTTACTCTTAGGACAACAGGTAGAGCATGGTTTCCAATAGTACTTGTAGAGTCCTTGCTCAAGCCGTTGTAATCATGTTATGACATCAGGAGGAGCTTGGTTGCCCGTTGTACTAATAGGGACCATACTACAGCTGTTTTTATACTCTCATGACAACAGGTCGACTATGGTTTCCTATACATGTATATCTAGCAGATACCACTTTTCATGCGTTGTTTTCATGTCATAAAAACTTGAGGTGTATGGTTTCCTATATTGTTTACAGCGACCATGTTCAAGCGGATGTTATTATTTCATTACATCAGCAGGCGCTTGTTCTTCGCAAGTACTGACGAAAAACAAGCTTGAGTTGTTGTTTTACTCTCAGGGCACCAGGTGGAACAGGGTTTCCTATTGTACTAACAGAAACAATGTCCCAGCTCTTGTTATTATCTGATGACAACAGAAGGAGCATATTTTCCTACAGTACTAATACAGACCATGTTCCAGCTGTTGTTATAATCGGATGACAACAGGTTGAGCATTGTTTCCTATAGTACTAACGGAGACCAAGCCCCAGCTGTTGTTATAATCTTATGACAACATATGGAACATATTTTCCTATATTAATAACAGAGACCATGCTCCAGCTGTTGTTGTACACTTACGACAACAGGTAGAGCAGGGTTTCTTACAGTGCTAGTAGACACCCTGCTCAAGCTGTTGTAATGATGTTCTGACAACAGGAGGAGCATGGTTTCCCATTGCACTAATAGAGACCATGCTACTTTTGTTTTTATACTCTCATGACAACAAGTAGAGCATGAGTTCGTACATATCTCGCATAGACCACTCTTCAGCTGCAGCTGGTGGTGTGCCGTGTGGCGGCCGTAAAACGTCTCCCCGTATATCATCCATAATGCAGATTTTATTTATTTTCTTCCTTTGAGATTAGAGGATATATTCAGAGAAATCTGAAATTTTAGAATTGGTTTAGACTCTTATTCTAGCTCATCGTCTTTTATATTATTTGGACCGGTTTTGATACTAGTCAGTCTTTGAACCGACTGCCCAAATGCCCAATTAAAATTAAGAAATTTCAGTATGCTTTTCTCTGGTTTTGTCACCAGATATTGTCAGGTCACTGATGAGGATTTATTAGACAAAACTACGTAATCTGGCCCATGTTCCTTCTTCTAGTGTATTCTCTGCTCTTGAAGGAACTCTTTAAGATTTTTATTATATTGTTTGCGAATTGTTTCCTATATGACAAATAGAGACCGAGCTGCAGCTGTTATTATAATCTCATGACAACGGGTGGAGCATGGTATCCTATAGCACTTACAGCGACAAAGCTGTGGCTGTTGCCATGCTTATGGAGACCGTGTTGCAGCTGTTATCATAAAATTATAACAACAACTGCAACACGGTTTCTGTTTGTCATATATGAAACCATTCTCCACATGTTGTCATGACAGTATAACAACGGCTGGGGCTTGGTCTCTGTAAGAACTTTAGTTAACCATGCTCCTCTTGTTATCATGACATGATAACAAGAGCTGGAGTGGTTGTTATACTCACATGACACCAGGTGGAGCATCGTTTCTTAGAGTGCTAGAAGTGACCATGCTCCAGCTGTTGATATAGTCTCATGACAACAGGAGGAGCATGGTTATATATATATAGAAGTAACAGTGACCATGTTCCAGTTGTTGTTATACTCTCATGACAACAGTAGGAGCATGGTTTCTTATATAACCTACAGAAACCACGCTTAGCATCTGCTATATTCTCTTGACAACAGGAGGAATATAGTTTTCTGATGTGCTAAACACACACACACACACACACACACACACACACACACATCGAGAAGGGGCACAAATAAATGAAAATAAAAAATGACAGTTGGTTCCAATAATAGTGTAACTTTTGACCGTTAGGTCTGATCAACACAAAATGGTTATAAAAGACAAATTACAATGCTTTCGTTCTACGGCTCAGAATAAGCGACCTCTCTGGAAAAATCCAGATCTTACACTATCTCATAAAGCTTATGGCCCAATTTCACGTCGGCGAATCATTTCTTGGTGATTTAAACTGCGGTGGCGACTTCGCTAAACTGCCTATAAAACCACGGTTTAAATCGATTTCACGTGTGCAAAATTTACCTGATTCAGTAAAACCATGGTTTTACCAAGTTGATTATTCTTTCATTTAAGAAATCATGTAAAATTGACTCGCAAAGGATCTAGTATGCGCAAAGGAATTATAGAAACTTCAGAAGACACGCCTTTTTAATAGCGCAGCAAGATATCGCAGCAGAACAAGGGCTGCCTCTGAAAATATTATTTTTTGGTAGCGCATGGTAACTAGCACCATTATGAAGGCACCACCCTCACTCATGTCACGCCTTCTTCGGGACGCATTGGTTAAAGAGGCTTAGTGGGGGCCGCCTGCGCTCGCTATTTACATGTAATACGTAGGCATCTGTTTCTTGATTTTTGCAGCTACAATGTCTTGCGGAAGGTATCAGTTAGAGTTCGGCCGTAGCTTATTGAGACGTTCCCACTTCATTTCTCTATCAAAACCTCTAGATTCAGCGACACAGTAGAAGTCATATACAGAAAACGCGTGCTTGTTGCCCCTTATATGGTAAAAGTACGTTTATATTAGTAGGGCCACCCCAGATAATCTCAGCATTTTGTAGCACAGCTGAACTAGGGCTAGTTTAGAACACTTCACTCTGGTAGCACATCTGAACCAGCGCTGATTCAGAAGACATTACCCTTCAGCAGGGCAGCGAAATTAGTGCTACTTGTTCTTTAGAAGTAATCAATCTTATGTATCCTCATACAAACATCTTGTAAAGTAGCACTTTTTCCGCTGCACTACTGAAGGATGGTGTCTTCTGAAGTAGCGCTACATGTAACTGCTACTGCTAAATTGGATGCCATCTGATATACTAAAGATCTAGCTCCGTTGCGCGACTAAAAGGGGATTTAATCTGAAGGAGCGCTACAAAAGAGTGATGTTTCCAGAAGAAGCGTTACTTCCGCTACCCTGGTGAGGGGTAGTGTCTTCTGAACTAGCGCTTGTTCCTCCCCGCCACTGAAGGGTGGTTTGATTTTGTTTCGTTTTTGTTTTTGTTTTTCTTTTCTTTTTTCTTTGAAGAAGCGCTACTTCTGCTGCGCTTCTAAAAGGAGACAGACTTACTTCTGCTGTAATGCAAGATTAACCTGAAGCAGCACTTATTATGCTGCTGTTCTGAAGTGTGTCTTATAATTGTATGTACACTTTGTCTAATGCCATCCCCATCCTTGAAAAACGAAACCCCTAGCTAGCCAGTAATTTACATGCAAAATACATAGCACCACTTATTCGAATGAGCAGTCTACTCTGTTCAACATACTTCCGCAGACCGAGGATGGCCAAACATGTTATTTTTATCGGCAAGCTAAGTAAGGACAAGCTGACAAGGATAAAAACGGACACCCCGAAAGTGAGAAAAAAAAAGGATAAAAAACATGGGAGGCATTAATGAAACAATTTAATGCGAAGCCGATTTAATCATGAGCAGTAGAAGAAAAAAACTGGAAAGTTAAATTGTAGGAACTAGAAAATTGTCTCTGTAAGATACGAACGATGCCCCGGTACAGCGCCAGTCACAGGGCCGTGTACATCCCTAAAGCATCTTTTAAACACAAACACTATTTACAAGGAATCCACTGGAAACAGGAACAGTTGTTTATATAAACTCCATAATCCTATAATGATTAAGTTCGAAAGGCCGTAATTCTGTCAAAATTGAATTTATTTATATAAAAAGCCACATGCACATTTTCATTATGCCCTAATATGTGTTTTTTTTTTTTTTTTTTTTCAAAAAGAATTTATTGAAAACAGTAAGAGAACTTGATTACAACTTCATATCCTTTAGTGCAAAACAGCTGCCCAAAATGAATAAGTTAAAGATTTACTCCCTTTATCCCTTTATAATAATAACAAAACTGATTTGATGAAATATTTCATGCAATACCTCCGACATGGTCTAACTATTCATTTGAATTAGAATTTAGATAATAATATTTGATAAAAGTGACTTTAAACAAAAAATAAGATATTTTTTGTATACAATCGCGGACCGCGGTTGAAATCGCATTATTGGACAAATATAATTTATTCATACGTCAAAATCACGTGCACGAATAAGAAAAATACCTCTACATGATCACATGACACACGTGGTCAAATTCGATATTCTTACAGGCCGTGAGGAAATAGGTAACTTGCATTTTAATTTGAAGATTATTTTTCATTATCGAATAAATATGCATTTTCACAAAACTTTTACGGTTAATTATGAGACTACTACATTTTGTCTAACGAAATTTTGTTAAAATATTTGTTTCTGAAAACATGAAATAAATGAGGGAGACAATCTTTAATCAGGCCGTAATTCTGTCAAAACAAATTTTTACTCTAACAAAAATCTGCATGCACATTTTCATTATGTCCATTGCAAGAATGCCAGATTTGAAAAAGGTGCATTTAAAACTGTGGGAGGAGTTGATTACACAAACTCAATAACCTATAATATGAAGAAAAAAAAACTTGTTGAAAAGCCGTTCCAGGGCCTGTTACAGGGCTGGATCAAGGAATTTTGGTAGGGGGTTCAAATTAGCTGAGGGTGGTTTGAATAATGCAGTTTGACCAATTTTCCTGAAATTCCCCATGAAAATTGAATAATTTAGGCTGAAGAGGGCGTTCATGTGAACCCCGAACCCCCTCTGGATCCGCCACTTTGTTAAGTTGTAGGTCCTCCACCCGGTGCTTGTGAGCCAATCCAGCCTTCGCAGTTCTGTTCTTTGTGAAAAAAACTATTTTACAAATTATGCACCATCGTAATATTCAAAAGGGTCAAGTCTTTGAAAATGATTTCTTGGGCTCTTTGAAACATTAATGAGCCGTGACATGACAAAACCTACAAAGTGTGATCAGAGTCTTGGCTGTGCGCTTAAAGGGTAGCTAAAGATCTTAGCATAACCATGCGGACAGCGAAGACTGATCAGACTTGGCAGATGCCCAGGCTGATCCGAGTCTTTGCTGGGTGCACATACCTTTGTTTTGTCATGTCGCGGCTCATTGTGCATCACGAATATCATTTATGTCGAGAAAATCATCATAGTCATCCTTTTTTTCTCACAGAATCAATGTTTGTCAGTCCTTAATCTTTCATTTTTCGACGCTCAAAATGATCCGTAGTTTTATTCACAATTAAAAATAATCTTTGAACGTGAAATTCATTCCGAAGATTATCTGTGAAAATAAGCAACCAATAGCTTTAATTCTCGGTTTATGGGCGACGTGAAATTGGGCCTATATTTTCATATGTTTGTCCTTTTTAAAAGGTGTACAAACTTAAAAAAACGAATTTGCTTCTAGAACAATCCCCTTTGTCGCCCAGCGAAGCAAACAAGGTCGTGAAAAATGGAGAGTATTGTCGCAGTCTAGACGTACATGTAACATATGAGCCGCGACACGAGAAAACCAACAAAGTGGTCGTGCGCCCAGTGCAGACTCCGATCAGCCTAGGCATCCGACAACTTTGATCAGACTCTTCGCTAAGCGCTTAAAGGGTAGCTAAGGGTCTAAGCTACCTCCATGCGGATAGCGAAGACCGTCTGATCAGACTGGGCGGATGCCCAGGCTGATCTGAGTCTGCGCTGGGCGCACAACCACTTTGTTGTTTTTTTTTCTCGTCGCGGCTCAAATACTTCTCGGGGAAGTTTTTAGGGTTTAATGTTGTTCTTATTTCATACAAATGCTTTTAGCATTTGATGTTTATTAGATTTGTATTAAAATTATAAATTATAGTTCTTTACGTCTTTGAATACCTAAAATATATAATATGTATCTCTGTAGTTCCCAAAGAGTAATTATTCTTAAACATGTATTAATAAATGTTTATATGCATTTTTACACATTCATCATATAAAATACCCATGAATCACTTTAGGTTAATAAAATAAGGAGGTTTTCATTTCTTTGTTATGGTAGTACACTGCAAGGGGATTTATCTTTGAACATTGACCCAAAACACAGATATCTGAATATGGTCCTTATTTGTGCTGACAACTGACATTATTCGAACAGTTGCCATTTTGCTCTGTTGTGTTGCTGACGGAAGATAATTTCGTTTAAAATCATTACTTTTTGTGATTTTTGAAAAAGTGCTGACCCCACCACCTTCCAAACTCTTAGTACACTCAAAGAGAATGATGGCTGACCTTTATTTTAAATTTAATTTTCACTCCATACATCAAATATTTACATGAGACAAATCATTATTTTTAAGTATGGGACGTTAAGGAGTAGACAGTTGCTTAAATATGTCTATAAAAGCGATTTTTCGAGCAACAAAAGCCTGATTTTTGTGAAAAATGTGTTATCTTGGTTACCATGGCAACGGTTCGAAAGAAACCGGAAATATTTTGTGTGAGTTACTTTTTCATCAAAAGGCAACCACACATGGTATATGAGTCAAATCTGAGAGATGTCACTTTTCACGGCTTTCACTTCAGCTGCCTGAGCCTTACACGGAATGCTACTTTAAAAATGGCGAGCGTAGGCGTCCCACTTTGAGCCTCTTTACCGAATGCGTCCCGAAGAAGGCGAGAGACAAAGAGTACTAAAGGTGATGTCTTCATAATGGTGCTAGTTACCATGCGCTACCAAAGAATAACATCTTCTGAGGCAACCATTGCTCTGCTGCGATATCTTCCTGCGCTATTAAAGAGGCTTCTCTAATTCCTTTGTGCATACTAGTTACTAGATCCTTGATGAGTCAATTTTACATGATTTCTTACTTGAAAGAATAACCAGCTTGGCAAAACCACGGTTTTACTGAATCAGTTAAATTTTGCACACGTGAAATCGATTTAAACCGTGGTTCTATAGGCAGTTTAGCGAAGTCGCCACCGCAGTTTAAATCACCAATAAATAATTCGCCGACGTGAAATTCGGTCTAAGTGTAAAAAGGTACAATTTCAATCCACATAAAGGGCAGTCATATCCGTATTCTACTGACTGATACGGATATAATTGTGGCTTCTTGAAAACCATCAACATTATTAACAACATCTTACTGAACTTAGCGCCTTTCCACAAATGCACCTGAAAAACCTCCTGACGCTGCAGTTTCAGTGTTACTAAAGTAGACTTATTGGCGCTAGTTAACGCACACAAAAGAAAGCGGATATGCGCTTGGCAATATGATATTTCTAACCTTAATTTTTTTTTATTTAATATTTTCAAGGGCCGGAGCATTACTTGTTTCTTTGGGCAATAAAACAACTGAGGACGAGTTTTTTTTTTATAGTAGAGAATAAATGTCATTAAGCTCTTCTTTCAGAAGTTATATAATTTACTGCGACACATCACACACTATTCGCACGTGTTGATTAAATTCTAAGTATTGGAACAGATAGATAGGTCTTAGCGAACAGTGCAGACCCAAATTGAACAGTCTGACTGGGAACGTGGTATTTAATGCCTAGCGTCCCATAAAAGGGACCTTTACAAATAGTGCAAACCCAGACCAGACGACGCAATGTATAATCAGGTTTTACACATTTTTGCATTCAATGCGGGCATTTCCGTAAATTAATGATAACTAGAAGTTGTGTTTGTGAAACACTATTCCCCCAACCATATGCTTGTCACTAAACTTTAAAATTATAAATAAAGGCTCTCTCTATACTTCTGTCAAATGAGTGACAAAATGTGTAACCAACCTGTGGCTATTTACTGATATTTTAGGCGATTTAAAAGCAGTCCAGCCTGAAAATTACCGTGTCCGCGGGAATCATCGGACGGCAATTAGAGGCGACCTCGAGACTGATGAATAATGGTGTCAAACTTTACAATGTCTAAGTCAGAAAAGGAGCACAGCTCTGTTAATTGTTATGGAAATTCCTCAGTTGTTAATCAAATTATCTACATACTAATTCCCAGCTATATGCCAAATACCCAAGTCCAAGCTCAAATATATCTCTAGATATTTTATTTTAACTGAATGTTCAATAGCGAAAGCACAAGTGAGCGAAAGTCTAACAAGAATTCCTCGGAATGCTATGTCGCACCTTCATTGCACTTCCACAGGAGCAGAGGTCATGGCCTACTGATGTTCCCTGCAAACTCAAAATAAAGCACACTGATTGGCTGCTTCCGAGCATGCCTATCAGTGTGCTTTATTTTGAGTTTGAGATTATACTCAAGTTTTATAACCTCGAACCCTGTTCTAATTACATGTACACAGAAATTCAGTGACTCGTCGAATAATTCTTATCTCTGTTCAGTATTCTGAAACAGAGTTTTTTGCGACTTCTGCTTTCCAAATCTTAGTAATCCAAATAAAACTATGTACACATTGTGATTTAACTTTAACTCAACTTCCGCCGACCTCTCGCTCACCTGAGCTAAAGGCTCAAAGATGAGCTTATAGTATAGGCAGGCATCCTTCGCCCCTCGTTCGTCCATCCGTCAATACTTTCAAACGACATATTCTCCGAAACTACAAGGCCTGTTGTTACCAAATTTCATAATGTAGTATCTAATACACGCCTGGTAAACTATCACAAGTACCTCCGCGGAGGTACCGATAAAAAGTTGTGACAGGCATCCGGAGCTACCTGTGACGGTCAAAAAATTAACAAAAAAGGGTAGGTATTCGTCTTTTTTGATAAAATACATTATAACCAGGGAGTTTATTGAAAATCAAAAAATGCTATTCGACAATTATATACATTAAATTTTGTCACACAATATATCCCCTGGAACTTTACATATATACGGGAGATATGGCTTTTGAAGTGGCTTAAAGGTCAGTCGAAAGTACTCAAAACAAGAACAAATCGGTTGTTTGAGTTCCTAAATGCGCTTTTCTTGCATAAGAATCTGTTGATCTGGACACACTGACGTAAAGTAAACCTCCTTGCCCAAATATAAATGCCGATAAACTCCTAATAAGGCTGGATCTGTAAAAAATCAACTGGAGGTGCGTGTGACGAAATGGAGGTGCCTGTGATGTAACAAAATATAGCGACAATCTGAAGTTGCATTGCGGTCGCAAATATTGATATTCTTCATCTCTAGACCACTGCCTTGAAAGAATCGTTCATTCAACGTCGCAATAATCTATCATTATGCGAATATCAAGCGTATTTTTGTTAAAACGACAGATAATGATCATGAACTTGTACAATCAGATTCTACATCCTGCTCTCAAAACCAAGATGGAAATAAGTATACATGTGTACATTGACAATAGTTCATAAAAGACACGCATGGTAAACCGAATAAAGAGCTCTTTCCCAGACAGAGGTCATTCACCTATTCCAAATGAAAACAACGCTAACTTCTGTTTTACCTATTTTATATTTTAAATTACAAAACAAACCAGAAAGCAAAGTGAGCAGCTGTACATGTGACCTTATTGCCAGAAGACTACAGACAAGCGGACATAAGAACACGTAACATTGATGCTTCACAACACAAATCCAAAATCCAAAGCGTATCATCTCAAAGAGTTATTGCGCGTTTTTTCCATATCTGTTAGTCAAACATTGACGAGTTGTACGTAGCTGTTGAAAATTTACTGCTTAATTCAGTGTTAGAATAGTTATGAAATGCGCTTAAATACAGTAAGAGGCAACGTTTTTGTAAATGGTGATGACTGCCTGTTAGGCATTCCAAATCTTTAGAAACTGTCGAGGTCACACGAAACGTTTGCAAAAAACAACAATCTTTCGGAAGATGACTTTTATGTATTAAAAGTGTTCTTTTGTTTCCAAATTTGATCCAGTGGCTATTCGGAGACTTTGAATATCACATAATTTACAGTAAGATTCCGATTACTTCAACAAACTAACAGGTGTAATGTTGAGAATATGTCACCTGCCGATGATGTAATCTGTAGGCCTTACAGATGTATTTGGATTCTAGTACCAGCAATTCAAAACTAGCCACTCTAGCCAGACTGAATCACTTGTAGCGTATCACTCCAGTTACCACAAAGTTAACACATACAGCAAGCGTCATACGACACATGCGAGAGACACGCATATGAGGTACCAAAAGGACCAATGCTATAGATACCTGTACGTGTATGCCTGTTGACGGGTATCGGCAATTTTGACCCATTTGACACACCATACGTGTAGCTGTCATGACGTGTGACCTCGACAATTTCTAACGACTCGCAGGCAGCACCTCCAGATCACAGACATCACCATTCACAAAAATGTTGACACTTATTTATGAAGCGCTCATTTCATAACGATTCTAACACTGAATTAGGCAGTTAATTTTCAGCAACTATGTGAAACTCGCCAATGTTTGACTAACAGAAGCGGAGACAAAATGGGCGATAACTCTTTGAGATGGTGTTTTGGGAATTTTAACATGGAATTTCATGATATACGCATTATGATAGCTTAATGGAACGTTGAATGAATGATTTTTTCCTAGCAGTGATTTAGAGAAAATGTCAATATTTCCAGCTGCAATAACTATTCAGATTTTCATTATATTTGCTTACATCACAGGCACCTCCACACCAGTGCAGGCACCTCCAGCAGTTATTTTGAAGAATCAAGCCTTATTTGTAGTCAATCGACATTTATATTTGGGCAAGGAGGTTACCTTAACATCAGTGTGCCTTGAAAAACAGATTCGTATGCAAGATCACTGCATTTCAGACCAAAAACGGCCGAATCCTTTGTTTTGAGTACTGTGGGCTGACATCAAAGCCACTTCAAAAGTCGTATCTTTGGTTAATATGGAAAGTTCTGGAGGATATGGTGTGTGACAAAACTTTATGTCTATAAGGGTCGAATAGCACTTTTTGATTTTTAATAAACTCCCTGGTTATTTTATATTTTGTCAAAAAATAGGAATACCTACCGTTTGTTGTCATTTTTCTGACAATCACAGGCAGCTCCAGATGCCTGTCACAACTTTTTATCGGTACCTCCGCCGGAGGTACCTGTGATAGTTTACCAGGCGTGTAATATGAAATCGGCGCCACCTGTATTGCAACCAAACTACATTAGCACTCCAATAAAAACAACTGAAACACGAAAATAGTAGCACAGCTGCATGGACAGCTCCTTTTTAGTATTTTCATGCAACTCCGTCCCACAGCACAGAAATCCTGGAAACTTTTTATAAGTAGTGAAACAAAAAATCTGAAAAAAAAATAGGACAGCTCAAAATAAAATTACGACGCCAAAAGGATGCAGACGGGATTAAATATTTCCCTTTCATTGTAACAGTGCCTCTGTCGTCCCTACCTATACTCGGAGTACATAGCTTGCGTCGTCTGATATATAAGTATTCCTGATTCACATTCGTATATGATCAATTAGATCTGGAAAATCTAAAAAATAAAAGTAAAAAATCCTGACTAATTTGCTGAAACGCAGAGGCGTTTTCGAGTATTCGATGTACTAGACAAAACTCGCCCTCACGATGTAAAGCCAAAATTGTGCTCACCACTTCCGCCAGTGAAGAAACGTAGATCCAACCACGCATGTGCGTCGAAGGATCTGACGTCAAACATTGTCAAGAAGTATACTGACGTCAACAGGTATTGCCATGACATACCCCACATAAAACATGAATAATCTAGACAATGACCTATCTACATTAAATTGATTTACAAAAAAAATCTAACTCGCATATGTATTAATTCATTTCTTTAAACTAAGCGTATTACCATTTGCCATAGAATATAATAACTTAATAAGCGTTTCTAACACATTTGGGATCATAACGTTTGATCTGACATCATGACGCCAATGATGTTATACCATATGACGTCATCTAGTGAAGGCAAATCAAACGCATGACGACCAAATGTTACCATTATAACATATGAAAAAAGAAACCTTAATGCGGTGCATGCTATGGCGCCAATTGACGTCACGAGTATGTAAATTAGTTCCATTACAAATCAATCTACTTCTATAGGCCACGTATACGTGAAACTAATATAAACAGTGCTGACGTCGCAATAACATGAATGCAACTGACGTCACTGGACGTCAAATAGACGCACAACATTGCAACCAACATCAGTGATATAAACTATTTCCGTAATTTACAAAACTTCCTAATATACAAATATTATGCGCAGGATGATCATTACCAACAAAATCAGTCGATAATCCTAATATACAAATATCATGTGCAGCATGATCATTACCAACAAAATCAGTCGATAATCCTAATATACAAATGCTATGTGCAGTATGATCATTAACAAAATCAGTCGACACATGCGCAGCATGATCATTGTCAACAAAATTCAGTCGACACATATAATCATACCATATCAGTCAGAAGTCACATTTTTCATTCTTAGCCAAAACTATTCTGACTAAATATAATAAAATCTTACCCCTCTCGATTTCCCTATCCGCCACAATCTTAGCAAGTTCTACTTCCCTATCTTTTTCGGCCTGCACAATCCTCTCTTTCTCCGCCGCGATCCTAGCTAACTCAATTTCCCTATCTATTTCGGCCTGCACGATCCTAGCTAACTCAATTTCCCTGTCTTTATCGGCCTGCGGAATCTTTTCTTTATCAAGTTCCCTTACCACGTGCCTTTCTGCCCTCTCAGTCTCTTGCTGCTGCTTCACAAATTCCTGCATAGCCTGCCCCTCAAAACCTTACTCCTTTCCCGTCTTAACTAACTGATCCATGACGCTTAACGTAATGCTCACGTTAACTTAACTGAAACCGACGTTCACTTATAGTCACACACGTTAACTAAAACGTTAACAATAATAATAACAAACTAATCCAACTAAAACGTTGATTAATTAGTATACTCGCGATCTAGACGTAGCCATTAAAGTTACGTTCATAACAGACCGGAAATGACGTCATAAACTGACGTTGGCTTTGCCGAGAACTACTTGTCACTATCAAATGACGTAATTAGATGACGTAAATAACCCACATTACAATTACGCCCAACTTGATCTAGCGTATCGGATATACAAACGTAACGTATGTAACGCAACGTATCAACACTGACATGACAATTGTACGTCCTACATTACAAAACCTTATAAGATACCAACGGTTAATCAAACTTAAGATTCTGCTATTAGGTTTAATTCATTGTAACGATATTATACAACGTTACAGGTGACCTATGTTACTAAATCAGGACATAAAATGGACCTCAGTAACGGTTACGACACAACGTACAAAACGTTTAAGTTAATAAACTAACAGATTGTCATGCAACAGCAGTGCCAAGGTACTCAAACGGACCTTAAAACTAAATATGTATCATCCGTGCCAAGACAATTCAGGTCTATATACCTCAGTTTCCCCACTCAGATATGCAACCTGTTACATCTATCACAAATTAATGCATGAGCTATCGCACTTCATCACGCAGGGAATAAGGATAGTTGACCTTAATTGAGTGTAGGTTACATTTACAAAGAATTTAGTGGCAAAATTGCTCCCCTAAAATTCACATCAATGCAAACAGCCTTACGTCACGTTAGAAAAGAACAATTAGAAAGTCAATAAAAAATGACTGACAAAATTGTGCCTAGATTCTATATATATATTTGTCAATGTCTTCCACTGGCAGATATCAACCGATCAACCGGAAACCAAATCCCACTTCTGATACCATGTTACGCAGAAGGTTTTACACACGGTTGACACGGGTGTAGAGCCTTATGCGTCGCCAGGACGGCGGAGGGTGACTTCCGGTTAAAGGGTTATCGACCAGTGTATCACATTAACAAGGAAACTCTAACAATGTTAGAATTTTTGGAGTTTATATATATAGCAATGTAAATTCTATATACAGACAATACAATTTACAACTATCACAATTACAATAATATAGAACACATATCAGTTCATGTCGCTGGCCCAAGTAAGATGTTTGTTTCAAATCTGTAATCGATTTGCGTACGATACGCAAATAGATTACCGTCTGACGTCAACACCGTACTCGGCTCAGCGGCATGAACTAAAGGAAAATACAAAGAACAAAAAAGTTAACTTGAGCTCATTAAAAAAATAAGGCCTTATGCTGGTTGACTTCAATTGGTCGCTCCCTGGATCCTACCATGGGCCAGTCCATATATTAAGGGAATCACAAACTTATATCATTTCGCGCACGTACTTATATACTGGTCGCTCCCTGGATCGTACCAGGGACCAGTCTATATATAATAATAAACACTTTAGTGGACGAACACTGTCCCACTTTCACCTCCGCAGTAATCTCGACGTAACCGGCCGACTTCGCCTATATTTTGTGCTTCCCGCCTCGGCTGGGATACATGCACAAGCGGCGTTGTAACTGCCTCTACCCGGGTTAGTATTAACCTGGAGATGTATATAGAATCTCCAGGTGAGACGTGGCTCTAAGCCCTATAAGCTGACTGCCGGACTTGATGTGCCTAAAAATAACGAACTTACACTTAATACATTATAACTACATAATAACAATACGTAAGACTTGGGCCTGTCTTGGAAATACCATACAACGCCCTCGGCGAATGCCGAGTATAACGTGCACACGCCAGCCGTGTCACTAGACACAACTCGCCCTCACGATGTAAAGCTAAAATTGTGCTTACCACTTCCGCCAATGAAGAAACGTAGATCCAACCACGCATGTGCGTCGAAGGATCTGACGTCAAACATTGTCAAGAAGTATACTGACGTCAACAGGTATTGCCATGACATACCCCACATAAAACATGAATAATCTAGACAATGACCTATCTACATTAAATTGATTTACAAAAAAATCTAACTCGCATATGTATTAATTCATTTCTTTAAACTAAGCGTATTACCATTTGCCATAGAATATAATAACTTAATAAGCGTTTCTAACACATTTGGGATCATAACGTTTGATCTGACATCATGACGCCAATGATGTTATACCATATGACGTCATCTAGTGAAGGCAAATCAAACGCATGACGACCAAATGTTACCATTATAACATATGAAAAAAGAAACCTTCATGCGGTGCATGCTATGGCGCCAATTGACGTCACGAGTATGTAAATTAGTTCCATTACAAATCAATCTACTTCTATAGGCCACGTATACGTGAAACTAATATAAACAGTGCTGACGTCGCAATAACATGAATGCAACTGACGTCACTGGACGTCAAATAGACGCACAACATTGCAACCAACATCAGTGATATAAACTATTTCCGTAATTTACAAAACTTCCTAATATACAAATATTATGCGCAGGATGATCATTACCAACAAAATCAGTCGATAATCCTAATATACAAATATCATGTGCAGCATGATCATTACCAACAAAATCAGTCGATAATCCTAATATACAAATGCCATGTGCAGTATGATCATTAACAAAATCAGTCGACACATGCGCAGCATGATCATTGTCAACAAAATTCAGTCGACACATATAATCATACCATATCAGTCAGAAGTCACATTTTTCATTCTTAGCCAAAACTATTCTGAATAAATATAATAAAATCTTACCCCTCTCGATTTCCCTATCCGCCACAATCTTAGCAAGTTCTACTTCCCTATCTTTTTCGGCCTGCACAATCCTCTCTTTCTCCGCCGCGATCCTAGCTAACTCAATTTCACTATCTATTTCGGCCTGCGCGATCCTAGCTAACTCAATTTCCCTGTCTTTATCGGCCTGCGGAATCTTTTCTTTATCAAGTTCCCTTACCACGTGCCTTTCTGCCCTCTCAGTCTCTTGCTGCTGCTTCACAAATTCCTGCATAGCCTGCCCCTCAAAACCTAACTCCTTTCCCGTCTTAACTAACTGATCCATGACGCTTAACGTAATGCTCACGTTAACTTAACTGAAACCGACGTTCACTTATAGTCACACACGTTAACTAAAACGTTAACAATAATAATAACAAACTAATCCAACTAAAACGTTGATTAATTAGTATACTCGCGATCTAGACGTAGCCATTAAAGTTACGTTCATAACAGACCGGAAATGACGTCATAAACTGACGTTGGCTTTGCCGAGAACTACTTGTCACTATCAAATGACGTAATTAGATGACGTAAATAACCCACATTACAATTACGCCCAACTTGATCTAGCGTATCGGATATACAAACGTAACGTATGTAACGCAACGTATCAACACTGACATGACAATTGTACGTCCTACATTACAAAACCTTATAAGATACCAACGGTTAATCAAACTTAAGATTCTGCTATCAGGTTTAATTTATAAAAACGATATTATACAACGTTACAGGTGACCTATATTACTAAATCAGGACATAAAATGGACCTCAGTAACGGTTACGACACAACGTACAAAACGTTTAAGTTAATAAACTAACAGATTGTCATGCAACAGCAGTGCCAAGGTACTCAAACGGACCTTAAAACTAAATATGTATCATCCGTGCCAAGACAATTCAGGTCTATATACCTCAGTTTCCCCACTCAGATATGCAACCTGTTACATCTATCACAAATTAATGCATGAGCTATCGCACTTCATCACGCAGGGAATAAGGATAGTTGACCTTAATTGAGTGTAGGTTACATTTACAAAGAATTTAGTGGCAAAATTGCTCCCCTAAAATTCACATCAATGCAAACAGCCT
The DNA here is from genome assembly GCA_963989385.1 of Ctena decussata. Taxonomy (NCBI): domain Eukaryota; kingdom Metazoa; phylum Mollusca; class Bivalvia; order Lucinida; family Lucinidae; genus Ctena; species Ctena decussata. The sequence continues at coordinate 43,728,874 of OZ022513.1, read as the reverse complement.
TACGTCACGTTAGAAAAGAACAATTAGAAAGTCAATAAAAAATGACTGACAAAATTGTGCCTAGATTCTATATATATATTTGTCAATGTCTTCCACTGGCAGATATCAACCGATCAACCGGAAACCAAATCCCACTTCTGATACCATGTTACGCAGAAGGTTTTACACACGGTTGACACGGGTGTAGAGCCTTATGCGTCGCCAGGACGGCGGAGGGTGACTTCCGGTTAAAGGGTTATCGACCAGTGTATCACATTAACAAGGAAACTCTAACAATGTTAGAATTTTTGGAGTTTATATATATAGCAATGTAAATTCTATATACAGACAATACAATTTATAACTATCACAATTACAATAATATAGAACACATATCAGTTCATGTCGCTGGCCCAAGTAAGATGTTTGTTTCAAATCTGTAATCGATTTGCGTACGATACGCAAATAGATTACCGTCTGACGTCAACACCGTACTCGGCTCAGCGGCATGAACTAAAGGAAAATACAAAGAACAAAAAAGTTAACTTGAGCTCATTAAAAAAATAAGGCCTTATGCCGGTTGACTTCAATTGGTCGCTCCCTGGATCCTACCATGGGCCAGTCCATATATTAAGGGAATCACAAACTTATATCATTTCGCGCACGTACTTATATACTGGTCGCTCCCTGGATCGTACCAGGGACCAGTCTATATATAATAATAAACACTTTAGTGGACGAACACTGTCCCACTTTCACCTCCGCAGTAATCTCGACGTAACCGGCCGACTTCGCCTATATTTTTGTGCTTCCCGCCTCGGCTGGGATACATGCACAAGCGGCGTTGTAACTGCCTCTACCCGGGTTAGTATTAACCTGGAGATGTATATAGAATCTCCAGGTGAGACGTGGCTCTAAGCCCTAACAGCTGACTGCCGGACTTGATGTGCCTAAAAATAACGAACTTACACTTAATACATTATAACTACATAATAACAATACGTAAGACTTGGGCCTGTCTTGGAAATACCATACAACGCCCTCGGCGAATGCCGAGTATAACGTGCACACGCCAGCCGTGTCACTAGACACAACTCGCCCTCACGATGTAAAGCCAAAATTGTGCTTACCACTTCCGCCAATGAAGAAACGTAGATCCAACCACGCATGTGCGTCGAAGGATCTGACGTCAAACATTGTCAAGAAGTATACTGACGTCAACAGGTATTGCCATGACATACCCCACATAAAACATGAATAATCTAGACAATGACCTATCTACATTAAATTGATTTACAAAAAAACTAACTCGCATATGTATTAATTCATTTCTTTAAACTAAGCGTATTACCATTTGCCATAGAATATAATAACTTAATAAGCGTTACTAACATATTTGGGATCATAACGTTTGATCTGACATCATGACGCCAATGATGTTATACCATATGACGTCATCTAGTGAAGGCAAATCAAACGCATGACGACCAAATGTTACCATTATAACATATGAAAAAAAACCTTAATGCGGTGCATGCTATGGCGCCAATTGACGTCACGAGTATGTAAATTAGTTCCATTACAAATCAATCTACTTCTATAGGCCACGTATACGTGAAACTAATATAAACAGTGCTGACGTCGCAATAACATGAATGCAACTGACGTCACTGGACGTCAAATAGACGCACACCATCGCAACCAACATCAGTGATATAAACTATTTCCGTAATTTACAAAACTTCCTAATATACAAATATTATGCGCAGCATGATCATTACCAACAAAATCAGTCGATAATCCTAATATACAAATACCATGCGCAGCATGATCATTAACAAAATCAGTCGACACATGCGCAGCATGATCATTGTCAACAAAATTCAGTCGACACATATAATCATACCATATCAATCAGAAGTCACATTTTTCATTCTTAGCCAAAACTATTCTGAATAAATATAATAAAATCTTACCCCTCAAGTCTTAATACTGAACCTAGGCACACGACAATATAACATCCTTCACATTAGAATTAAACAGCCACGTCTAATTTTTCAATAAAAGATTAGAGTATAAAACTATGCGTCTCACTTTTAAATCATGCGACTCGAATCTAAGCGTGCAGGTATTCGCCTTCAAATCATGCAACACGTCGTCCAGTGAAAACTGCCACGTGAGGTATTCACCAATAACCCGTGCATGACGTAGCCACACTTTCCTTAAAAACTGTAGCCCTACTGATTGAAAGGATTAAAATAATTTCGACGACATAGTCGACGATGCGATTCATTGCGTAACATTCATCTCGCTGTAAACTGGTAATTATATAAAGGTAAAGAAAATATTTAAATTTATATTTGTTTGCTCTTGAAATTTCTGTATATGTAATCGTGGTAGTATGAGAGTTTATTAGAGGGTATACGGTATGATATATAGTAGGCGTACTAAGTTATAAATAGAGGGTCTTACATGAGTGCTCATGTATTATTGACTTTATTAAACGAGTTTGGGAAAAAGATAAGATGCGAGGCTCTGCCGAGCATCTTATCGTTTTCACCAACGAGTTTAATAAATTCAATAATACAGGAGCACGAATGCAAGATTCTATTTATCATATGACACTAAAATTGCATTTTATTCTCAAATTTTGCACTAAAACGTTACGATTTCACCATTAGAAAAAGCGACGGTTTATGGACGTCAGTGCATAACGTTACGACGTAATTTGCATATTTAATCCACTAGTGGATTATCGTTTTTGATGCATGGCTTTATAACACTCTCAGATGCGACGCCATATGATAAACTGGTTTTGTCAAGGTATGTGATCACATGATGGCAATTTTCACGTGGAAAACGAAGTTGAACTATAGTACTGAATCATTCGAGCCAAAGCCAGAGACAAAGAAACACATACACCCCCCTCCCCCACCCGAACTATGGGTGAGGTCTGAGGAAAAAGCCTTAGAAACCTAGAATGCATACTATGTCTGGCATTCTGTGTGTATTAAAAGGTAGAATCAGTTCGAGCGAATTTGAAGTTACGTAAATTTATCATTACACATTCATTTGCATTATCATATCAGCATGTGAAAGGCCAAAACAATTGTTAACCGTTTTGTATTGTTTACTGAATAATATATACACGTAAGTCCATAACTTACATGTAATATGGCTACAGGAGGGTAATACCCAGATCAGTGCGAAGTGGTAATTATGACTGACAGAGGCATCTGTTCTACAATCCATACACAGGAGGGTAATATTTTAATTTCATAACGTTAAATATTTCAATATAGTTTCATAGAATAATGGCAGGAATTTTCTTTCTCTATGAATCTGTTTTATTTCTACTAAATTACTACTACTACTTATGATAATGATATACAGACAGAATAGTGTTTAGATTTCGAATATCGTGGCGACAGGGCAGATTTTGCAGTTCAGTTAAAATTTAATTTTAGAAAACAGATCAACCATGTATACAAGATACTAAAGCAATTTTAATATGTTTAAGAGTATAATGTCGTCACACAGTTTCTCTATCTAGCTGTTGCTCAGGTTTACGAGATAATCGGATGGTTCACTGGGATGACAGGATGTTCTGTGGGCAGAGATTGTCTTCCAACAACAATCATTCTATTGCTAATTTCTTGTCACTGTTATTGAATCAGTACACTTGTCAAGCAGCTGGCTGTTGGCACATCCTATATTTGTATTTTTGTTGTCATTGATTAGGAATTTTCCAGGCTTGTGCTGGAACAACAAAGTGGTTGCTGTGATGAGTTGTGGATCCTTCTTTATAAGAGAAGGGAGGTGAGGGGCTCTCAAGGCAATAAAATATAAATGATTTATGTTCGGGTGAGACGGAGTCGAAGGAGAATATAAATATCATTTTTCAAAACATTGCCTGACCAGTGACCTATACATATAAATACAGTTACTCGCGTCTTCACCTTTCGGTCCAAAGAGGCGTGTCGCGCATGCGACTGCGGCGCCTCCTACCGGAGCGCCATTGCTAAAACAAGCTGAAAAAGCTTGAATTTCTGTCAAAAGTACCCATTTTATCGGTGTTTTCATAGTGATATTATTATTCAACGATAAGGTAAGCTTTGAATTTATAATGATGTATTAGAATTTAAATTTTGTGATGATTTTGCTTCGTTTTGGAGTTCATTTTGCACGATGTAAATTGAGAAACTTTGGTCACCCGAAACAAAATGGCGACGCCGCCGTGAAAACCATCACTTCTTTTACGATGTACTCCGTGGTTAAAAAGGTTTAAGGTAATATTTTAGCATTGGAAAACGAAAGGCAAAGGACCAAAAAATTGTTTGATATCATTCATGCTCAGAAATGGAGTACAGATTTACCTGGCTATCGTATAGGTATACCGATAGGTATAGCGCTCAAAATATAATGGCCCGAGATAGAACATGTTATCTCATATGCCTTTTACATCATTAAATGTTTAAATAAATAAATCATCCTTGATAAGTCCTAAATCTACATTGCATCCTCTTTAAGATGATAATTTTTGCAAAACATTTTCAAAACATTTGCTCGTAAAAAATCGAGTTTTTTTCAGGTTACAAATTTCATACCCGTGTTTCTATTAAATGATAGAGGAAATCACACCCGTCATACCCGTGTTTCTATTATATGATAGAGGAAATCACAAAAAGAACCATCCCCTGTTGAGATGAATGCCTAGGAAAACATCATGTTTTCTTTTAATTACAACATCTTTGATGGATCCTATTAGCCGATGTAATTATCTTTCTTAAGATATATTTTACATGCATCTACTAGAAATTTAAGTTAAGTCAAACTAGAATAATTCCTAAAGGACAGAACATTTTTTTTTTTTTTTTTTTTCGCTTTAAAGCGGGCCCGAAAAATACAGGTAGTATATATCAATTTCAGTGATAACGGATTACGGCCATATTCGCCGATGACACGCAACCAGATGCTTAATAATAATAAGCATAAATGATGATAATAGCAATCATTTCTTTCTTTCTTTTCTCCTTTCTTTTCGGGCAGACATTAAAGGCAGTCGTATAAAAAGACCATTAAAAATTGATTGCAATTATATGTTTAACCGATTTACAGTGCGCGGCCCGTTCTTTTATTTAAAAATTGAGATGGCCATCAAACTCAGTTCTACTTTGGACATCGTTTAATAATAATAATAATAGTAACAATAATAATAATAACTAGAAATGTTTTTCAGAGAAAAACTGATGTCCCCCCACCAGCCCATTTCCCATCCCCTCTAATGAATTAAAAGCCTGAAGAAAAAAAATATCTAGTCAAGTTTGGAGAAAATCCATCCACTGGTTCTAAAGATATCCTACATAGATGACTATGACCTTGAAAATGAGGTCAAGGTCACCAAATCTAATCATCGCTTAAACTTGTCCCAATGATGTATCCATGCAAGTTTGGTGAAATTCCATCCATTGGCTCAGGAGATATAGTGGGTACAAGAAAATGTCATGAAAGTCCCCCATTGACCTTGTAAAATGAGGTCAAGGTCACCGAAATCTAATCAGCTCTTAAACTTGTCCCAATGATGTAGCCCTGCAAGTTTGGTGAAATCCCATCCATTGGTTCAGGAGATATAGTGGGTACAAGAAACTGTCATCTAAGTCCTCCAGTGACCTTGAAAATGAGGTCAAGATCACCAAAACCTAATGAGCTCTTAAACTTGACCCAGTGATGTATCCATGCCAGTTTGAAGAAATTCCATTTATTGGTTCAGGAGATATAGTGGGTACAAGAAATTGTCATCTAAGTCCTCCAGTGATCTTGAAAATGAGGTCAAGGTCACCAAAACCTAATCACCACTTAAACTTGTCCCAATAATGTATCCATGCAAGTTTGGTGTGCCTCGGCTTTTTTGGTTTTCATTACTATTTACTAAAAAAAAAAACCCGAAAAAACACCGGTTGAAGCATATGAAAAATAAGGGCAAACTTGCTTCATATAAAAAGTCTGCTCAGACTGCGAGGAGGGATACACTGATTCGTGCATTTTATGCTCGAAGAAAGCTTAAAAAACAACACATCTTACGATAAGTATTGTACAGTCTGGATAACGAAAACACAACTAATCAGACTGTGTGGGTGCGAAGGGTGACCCACAACTCATTCTTTTATTGATACGGTAAAAGAATTGCCGCCGATTGTCTTGGAGCATATTTTGACAATATACAACTGTGTCTCAAAATGTCATGTCAAGAGATCATCAATATTACCTTCGAGTTTGAGTCATAAATTATGGACAGGTGGATGAATTTATGATTTTACGTACTTTTCAACAGTATTTCAGTCATACCAAGGGGTGGTGATAATAAAGACCTACGTGTAGTGCGAGCCCGTTTACGTTTGAAAAGAATTCCGTCTACAGAGGGAATCGAACCAGCAGGCAAACGTTTGCACAGCAGAGTTACCGAGGCTCCATGAAATATGGGGAAATAAATATGAGTGGATCTTTGTTGGTGACAAGATTTGTAAAATCATGATTTCTGTTTTCCAGGCTTCTATGGATAAGGTACCCAAAATACCCCCAGAGCGACGAATAAAAAGTAAACCATTGTGTGATCAAAATCATTCACTGCTGATTTGAGTCTTCACTGATTGGTTCCAGGTCATGCGAAAAAGAAATATTGCAAAACAATATTAACCGCATGAAAGTAATAAAAAGACAAATTTAGAGAAAAAATCAGCCCAAACAAGACATGTCCGGCTAATAAAGGCTCAAATCAAACCCGCGCAGTCTGGTCAGATGCTCCCCTGGGCACACTTTTGAGCCAACGCTTCTTCGGTCGGAAAGAGACTAGGCCTACTCTGATTTGAAACGTGTGAAATAACAGGTTGATTTGAGTCCTGTACACTTTTGGACGGGGCAGCAAAATAGTGCCTTAAGACATATGCTGCTAGTGTAGACACAGCCACTAGATCCAGATTTACGCATACACCCTTGATTCTATAGTAAGCATACTTTCTAAGCTAATGACTATGAACCTAATCAGCCTGCTATTATGTCTTTAGCGCAGGCTGGACTGCGTCACTAATATTACCTGATAGCATGAGCCACTTTTTGGCATGACACGGTTAATTACTGCTTTCTTTCTGTGTTTTGACAGAATACAGAGACTAATATGATGAACGTTAAACTAAATGCCACATGATTAAACAGCCCCGGATCCAGGGGGTGGGCTTTGGGGCTTAAGCCCCGCCACCTGGGGCTTTGTGTCCAAATTAATGCAGGAAAATGTCGGTGAAAAGGAGCGCCTGTTGAAGATTTTAGATGATATTCACAAGATGAGGTGGAAATATATGTTGTGACATTTCATTGGAATCGCCTCACTGAGGCGATTCCAATGAAATGTCATAACATGTATTTAAAGGTAAGCATGATATTATCTTGATTTTACATGGACTGCTCTATATTATTTGGAGCCCTGATTATGGCCTCTTTCTTAGGGCCCTAAGCCCCACCACTCGTCCAGAGAGAGCCCCGCCAGCTGGTTGTGATCTGGATCCGGGCCTGTTAAACTAACAAGTACTATTATTTTAATATAGCCCCGTTGATTATGCTGTGCAGCTATTCCAGGTTTCATACTTATACTATTATATGTACATGTATATATTATTTAAATAACCAGGAAATCTCTTTGATTTGGCCGGATTATATCCATCCTTAATTTCTGAAGTAACATTGTGTTAGATTTTTTAGTGAAATGGCAATCCGATTACACATATTCAGAAAACAGAATTTATAGAAAAAAAATATTGTGAAAAAAAAAAATAAATAAATAAAACATAAATAAATATTAATGATAATAATAAATAACCGCAAACAAATTCAAATTTTATACAGAAATTCGGGAATGCTTTTCATGGTAAATTACCCGAAAGCATATTTTTGCTATCGTCTTATCATCACGTTTTCTTTGTTTTTTTCTTTGCTTTTTTTTAAACAAGAATCAACAGTTTATGTCTGAATCATATGTGTACAATTGGCGATAAAACAGTCAAATACCGGTTAGGTGTTGAGCCAATATTGTCCCACGAGAGCTTATCGTGAAACACTGGGACAATATTACCCAGGCGTGTCATCGAACATTGATATCGAACCGTCTAACAGGTAACCAAGCGTGCTAACTCTTCAGGGTTATCGGAAATCAACAGATTAAAGAAATATGTAGTTTTCTCTCCCTGATATCGATTTCTGTTCAAGTTCATGACAATACACAGTTCCGAGCCACACCCAGAAAGTCACTCAAAATCACATGATATCGTATACCTGGCCAATGCAACGACAACTTAGCACGTGACATAGTCTCACAAACAAATCGCACGTGGTCAATATCCACCATAAGTCCGTGATTTTACCTTTCAGTTAATGAAGGGATGTATACCTGTTTAAAGAAAACAAACTAACACCACATTTAATAAACTTACCTTGCTCTGCAAGAACAGAACGTATCGGAAATGCATGATGCGCCAATTGCCACGTGTAGGTCATGAGGAGACTGATTCTTCGCCATAGATCGCCAACATTTAGCAGACACTTGCATTTGTCATTTTTCCGCCATCTTTTTGTAAGCTTGTGAGACGTAGTAACAGTAACTAAGCACGCGGAGCTTAGCGGCTATTCTCGGAACTGTGTATTATTTACTATTGATGGTCTTATGACAGTATAAAAATAGGCTTATTTTGTGAAAATCAGGATGTTCAAAACCCCACTCCTCCGTTTTTATGCCCCCAACTTCCGAGAAGTTGAGGGGGCATATTGGTTTGGGCCTGTCCGTCCGTGAGTCCGTCCGTCCGTCTGTCCGTCCGTAACGTTTTTGGGCAGCTGGTCAACTCAAGAATCGCTTATGCTAGGAGCTTGAAATTTTATATGTGGCATGTACATGAAAAAAAAGCGGACGAGTATTTTTTCTTTTTTCCGCCGGTCACGTATTATCAGAGTTATGCCCTTTTTCGAATTAGTCTATGGTACCTTGTGAACAAAATATCTCAAGAACGCCTGAAACTAGGATCTTGATTTCTTGCCGGTTGACATTGCCCAAGGTGTGGATGACCTGATTAACTTTTGGAAAAAAAATGTGAATTTTTGAGCGAGTTATGCCCCTTTTTCGACTTAGTGCATTGTAAGCCTATGGCCCCGTGTGAACAAAATATCCCAAGAATCCCTGACGGTAGGATTGTGTTTTTTTGCAGGAAGACATTGCCCAAGATGTAGATGACCTGATTAACTTTTGAAAAAAATCATGAATTTTTGACTGAGTTATGCCCCTTTTTCGACTTAGTGCATTATAAGCATATGGAACCTTGTGAACAAAATATCTTGAGAATCTCTGATGCTAGGATTATGATTTTTGTGTAGATGACCTGATTAAGTTTTGAAAAAAATGTGATTATTTGACAGAGTTATGCCCCATTTTCGGACACAGGCATTTTGTATAGGGATAAGCTTGTGAACAAAATATCTGAAGAACTGCATAAGCTAGGATCCGTAAATTTGGCTTGCAGATTTGGACTAAGGTGTAGATGACCTGATTTACTGTTGAGCCTATTTCATAAATTTTTGGTGAAATTTTTCCCATTTTCGGACGTAGGCATTTTGAATATGAAGGAGCTAAATGAATAACTTTGTCAACAAAATATCTGAAGAACCACTAAACTATGTTCCTTATATTTGGCATACAGTTACAGGCTAAGATGTAGATAAACTGATTAAAACCCCATTCTGACATAAACATTAGGGGATAAACCTTCTTTAGATGTAAGCAAATGGTTGGGGGCATAGTGTTTCATAAACACATTTTCTAGTTGAATAAGGCTCCCAAGATAACTAATTTTGAGCCCCACAATGATATGTTTCACCATGCCTTACAAAATGTTTGATTGCTATTTCATGCGATTGCGTGCAGATTTAATGGGTCAAAATAATCTTAAAATAAAACTTGTTTTTTACAGTTTTTGCCATACAACAATGAGTTCAGAGGGTTGTTTAATTATGCACTGAAGAATTTTTCAGCGACCAAAGTTTCTTATTTCACATCAATAAAAATTAACTCCAAAACCAAGCAAAAATCATCACAAAACTTGTATTTTTATACATCATCATAAATTTCAAAGCTTACCTTAACTTTGAATAATAATTTGATTACGTAAACGTTAATGAAAAGGGCAATTCACCTCGATAACTTCTGATAGAAATTCCAACTTCCTTAGCTTGTTAAAATCTAGGTCAATGACTTACTTCAATTTTGACTGCAAGCATATTCTCCTAAGTAAGAGAGAGTCAAGATCAAAATCCTCATCAAAATGCAAAATAAGAAAAAAAGTTTCCCGTATTAATATTGAAAAGCCTGCCAGCCCGTTTTTCGTTTTTTTTTCTACGTAAAGTAAAACTACCGTATAAAATCTAGGCAAGTTTAGTATCAAACTTTCGGAAATTCAGTACACAATTTAACGCAAACGTTTGTAAGAACACATTATTTGTACAGATAAAATAAAACAATGATAATATTAAAATAAGTCAGATGCGAAATAAGCGGTCGATAGAATTATCGATTTTTTCAGCCTCCCACCTGTCCAGCGGCGCTACAAGCGTCAATTGGGAAAATACCTATATTTAACTGCAGACGCGAGTCACTCTATGACCTGACCTATATGACAATTTTAGTGCAGCTTTAAATGTTTGTCCAAATTATATACAGTTCTGAATCTTGGGTATATAAAACACTTTTATTTTCTTACCTAAGAAGGTGGAAAAGAGAATGCAAACATGCATATCCAAAACTGTACGTCAACACTTAAGGATACCTTAAACTTAAATGAAAACCAGTGTCGGTTTACTTTTAACCGTAAATGTTATATTGGTTTCCGTCCTTTAATATGCATATCTGAATGGCTCGTAATAACGCGCACAGGTGTAACTCAAATTTGGATATTATAGACGATGAAGTTTGGTTTAAACTTTATTTCTTTGTATAACCAACATATGGAACAGTACATTCATTCACAAAATATATCATATGTTATACAAAACGGGATTCAGAAGAAAGTCAGCTGACTTATTCAAGTCTGTATCCCAACGATGAAGTTTCGTTTTCTTCTCATTTTCCTTCATAAACTCTCTGAAATAAATACAAAGAGCTTTAGTCCCTAGAAAATGCAGATTTAAGAAGAAAAAGTAGTCATAACTAAATAAATGAAAAAAATGTTGGCTGATATTTAACCTCTTTTCCAGGAAAAAATATTTGTTGTTTTTATTTTTAAAACTTTTATTATATTCATTTATGGCAAATTCAAAACGGAAGCAACCGCTATAACAATTTGAAAATAGAAATGCCGACAATGGTATCAAGCATAATGTAATATCTATCATTTCGACCCTTTGGACCCCTTTTGGGTTTTGGGTCGAAACTTGCTCAACGGATAAAATGGAGATCAGTGCTGAGAAGACCAAACTGATCACAAATGGCGCCAATGACATCCAGAGGGAAATCAAGGTAAAAGGGCAGAATCTTCGACTGTAACAAGCTTCAAATATCTTGGAAGAAATTGTCTCAGATGATGGCTCTAAAAAGATTCTCTCAAGCCGGATTGCACAAGCCACTTCAGCTGTTACACAGCTGAAGCCAATTTGGATATATAACAACATATCTCCTGGATCAAAGGTGAAACTTATGTGCTCCTGATACATCCTTGCTGGATGTTTGTTTATCTCCAAGAATCGGTGTGAGGCCGAATCATACTTCCGCGAGTGTTCAGTCTACAATTGTTACCTTATGCGGTTATGTCACAGCATAACCCTTGTTTCCCCATTTCCCTTAGGTCCCTGTGTTGGGCTCATGCCATTGAAGTTACATAAATCCATCTTAGTTGGCTCTATTTGGCAAAAATGAATGGTACTGGAAATGTCAACCACATTTCATGTAAGCCGCCATATTAACTTCAGCAGCTTAAGCGGATAGCCAATCAAATCGCAATGTCCGAGGACCACAGTATTTGATTGGCGGATCCACGGACACTTTGGGGTAACTGAAACGACTGGTTGCTAAATGGTCGTAGCAACAGGGAAAGAACCAACATCCAATGCATGAGCTCAGTATACGGACCAGACTGCAGGATTGGGTGAGCCGCGGACAACTTTGGGGTACCCGGAAAGTTGTCCGCACCACCCGATTTGGTATATAAGCGGATGTTTGGAACGCTCCATTGGAAACTTTTGTGCCGAGAACCTTTTGGTTGTTTCCACGTCGGTTTCTACCGAGAATTCACAAATCAAATCCATTTCAACATAAAACACAACTTCAAAACATAATTACAATCAACTAAGTCAGGCTAGAAGACAGTGAGTAGCAACTCTATCAAGAATTTACGAGTTTCTTGGATTCTTTTGCTGCAATTTATCTTCAAAGTAAATCTTAGATCTGGTTGTGGAAAAGCATTCTTGACCTTGCATTTAGTTCTTTATTATTGAAATTGCACCCAAGATTTATTCGGGTGGTTGCATTCTAGTTGTAAACTTATAGGCTACGGTCTAGAGGTGCTCGCATGAAGATTTTAAGGCCATGGAGTAAACTAGTCTGGCAGAGGAGCGCTCGGGTTGGATGTTATTGAGCCTTAGGGAAATAGGCTTATATCAGTTTTACTGTGTGGGTATCCACTAGCTAGTATTCACACTGTGGGTCAAGACTGCTTTAGGAAATAAATAAGTTAGCTTGCATAGTTGGCCAAATGTAAGTTGTTAGTTGTAAGATACTTAAATTGCAGCTTGGGAACTCAATTATACTCGGGCCCTCACATCACAAACATTCAATGCTCACCGCCTGACATATCCCTACTCCTACAACTCCCCCAAACCAGTTCCATGCCCCATACTATCCTGTGATTAGCGCAATAGCAATGTATCAATAGCAATGTATCAATAGCAATGTATCAATAGCAATGTATCAATAGCAATGTGCCATTAGCAATTTTGCCATAAGCAATAGCAATATGTATAAGCAATAATAATCTAATGGAATTGTGTGGTTATAGAAGCAGTAATGTGTGAATATTGAATGTTGCTTTGCATGTTAGTTAATGCTCGGCTAGTTACGCTACCATATTTTAGAAGTAGAGATAAGTTCAGGCTTCGTGATTCAGAACGAAGTTGCTTTGTGCTAAGTGTTTTGACTTCGTGATTCGGAACGAGGTCTTAGTTCTCACATCATCATCAATCATTAGAGCTAAGTGTACATACTCATACTATCATTCATCTCTCGCTTGAGTCGCATAATTAGTTATATGACATATGTTATAGCTTCGTGATCTGGAACGAAGCATTGGTTAACAATAAGGTTTTCTATCATCAGTAGCATTTAACGCAATTCATGAATGTTAGGAGAAAATGAGATAAATGATTAAGCAGCAGACAGGCTTCTAGCAGTATTTTCTACCCTTAACTAACTGAACCTAGAGAGGGGGCGCATCTAGCAACGTGAGGGACGTCACAGAAATTTGGTGGCAGCGGTGGGATGTGTCTTTAAAATCAGTTTGACTTCGCTTGATTAAATAACTTGATATAAGAAATAACAAGTATTCTTTTGTCTTCGTGAGTTTGAACGAATTTTTGACGTAATGTATGAAACACTGTGAAATAGCCTACGTTAAATTATATGACGTTATTTCAAAGAAAAGCTGGCTAATTTTTTTGCTTAAATAAAATTATAAAAGAAGTGAAGCAATGCCTAGACGTACCCTCGTTTGTGTACCCCCTTTCTATTAAGTTGAGAAAAAAAAAAAAAAAAAAAAAAACATTGCTATTGCGCTGGAACAGTTACTGGTCCTGTACATAGTTTCATAGTTGTTATATTAGTTGTTTTGGAAATGGCTTCTTGTGATGATCTTGGCACCAGTGTACGCACTGATGCTGCATTATTAGATAGGGAAACCAGCCTTGGTGAGACCAGAGACCTAGGGATCGGATCGTCAGGCGAAGGACGACCTCCCCAGCATAATCCCGACCTCGGCACAGGTTTCCCGCCGTCCTTCGCCAGCGACGATCCCTTTGTCAATGGTACTCCCAGTGGCGAGGTTCAGTGGCGCGTGCCACGACGCTTGGATAATATGGGTGAGCCAGCCCAAAGTTCGAATCCCAGCGATCAAAATAAAGATATAGAAGAGTTGCGGAAAGAGCTTTCAACTCTCTCTTCCACAGTACAAACATCGTTTGCGAGAATAGCAGATAGATTAGAAAATAGAGATTTTGACATGCGCAGACATATGAGTGATCAAAGAATGACTCTGAACGATCGCAGCGCTAGTGTCCCCGCACCCTACCCGAGTAGGTCGACTTCCGGTGATCCTAGGAGTAGTAACTTCAGTGATGCATATAATTATAACGCATATGATCCCCGTCGCGACAGATCGTTGTCCCCGCATCAAAACCAAAATTGTTCATCTTTTCCTGCTAGATCCGCGAACGTCAATTACGGAAATAGGTCAAATGATTACATTAAAGTGGCGCAGTATGATGGAAAATCTAGCTGGACCGATTATCTGGTCCAATTCGAACTCGCTGCTCATGCAAATCGATGGGATAAGTCCACGAGCGCAATTAGGCTAGCATGCAGCCTACGCGGTAGTGCACAAGCACTACTTAGCGATCTGACCCCCGAGGTCAGATATGACTACGATCGTCTTGTCACAACACTGACAGAGCGTTTTGAGCCTGAGAATCAGTGCGAAATTTATAAGGCACAAATGAAACAAAGAATTCGGAAGAAAGATGAACCCATACCGGAGTTAGCTCAAGATATAAAGCGTCTCACTCGTATGGCATATCCTTCTGCAGTGACAAATCTAAGAGACACATTATCCAAAGATTGTTTTATTGAGTCTTTGAATGATCCCGAGCTGGAATTATTTATATGTCAGAAGGAGCCCGAGCGGTTAGACGACGCTGTGAGAATCGCGTTAAAATATGAAGCCTTTGCCCAAAGCAGACGCAAGAGACTTACGTCAGCTAAAACTGGCATTCGAATGCAGTTCGAGGATAGTTGGCATGATACAATTTCTCGAAATGAGTTTCAGGAAATTAAGGCTGAGCTAAGGGAGTTAAAAACCAGTAATCAAACGCATACTGGTAAAGAAGGGCGAGCTCGGGGCAATCGAGGCTGTTTTAAGTGCGGTGATTTATCGCACATACAAATAAATTGTCCATTAAATAATCAAGTAAACAGTTATCCACGTTTTTCTGATACGCATCGTAGCCAGAATCATGGCGGATATAATCAAGGAAATCGGAACGGGCGCTTTAATGGAAACTTTAACAACAATCAAAGTACTGGAAGTACGGTACGGCAAAATCGTTTTCAACAAAATGCGCGACAAAATAAGTTTCAGGGAAACTGCCAGCAGCTGAGACCGTGGGTCAGGCCCCAGCTGTAGAGCAGACCCCTCAGAAAAGACCCAACACCCCCAGAGAGAACGTTAACGATGCACAAAATGGCTTATACATTTCAATCAAAGTCCATAGTATTGAGACCGAAGCATTACTCGATACGGGCAGCTCTATATCAGTTTTAAGCCCAAAGCTTTTTGAAAGAATTCCAGATTCAATGAAGCCCGCAATTTTACCCTCCGACCGGAGTTTGCGTATGGCTAATGGCGATACCACCCACCCGCGAGGTAACGCTGTTTTTGAGCTTTCTATAAACGGTACCAGCCTATGCCATAAAATGACCATAGCAGACATCGAAGTTCCGGTGATAATAGGATATGACTTTCTGTATGAACATGACTGCTCCATTAACATTAAAAACAGCTGTTTAAGATTCGGGCAAGAGTATATTAAATGCCATTCCTGGAGTCAGCATGTTAGTTCGGTATTTAGAATCTGTCTTGATGAAACCGTGACGGTACCCCCAGGAGCCGAAACGATTGTCAAGGGTAAAATAGACAAAGAAGGATATTATTTTCCGCAGGCATCCGAAATGATAATAGAATCAAAATGTGATAGTGTTCTCGCAAAGCAGGGAATATTAGTTGCGAAGGCCCTGGTTAACCCTGACAATAGTAGCATCCCCTTGCGATTAATGAACTTGACTAGTAAACCCCAGCTATTATATCCAAAGACTGTAGCAGCGACTGCAGAATTTGTGGAGACCGTGACGGAGTTAGAAAATAACTCTTGTGACCTTGACCCCTGTGACCTTGACCCCTGTGACCTTGTTAACTCGGTCAAGGACTTCGACCCAGTAAACTTACCTGACCGACTTCAAATTGTCTGGGAGGCGAATGCGAGTAGTTTAAACGATATGCAAAAACGCATTTTCTTCAACTTACTGATTAAGCATCAGCATGTGTTTGCAAAGTCGAAATATGACCTTGGCCGCACAGACTTAGTTCAGCACGAAATTGACACAGGTAATCACAGACCTATTAAACAAAATGTGAGGCGGTTACCCCTTAATAAGCGGGAAATTGTGGAGAAAGAAGTGGAAGTTATGCTTGAACATGGTATCATTGAACCCTCCAAAAGTGCCTGGAGTAGTCCTATTGTTTTAGTTAAGAAGAAAGATAATACAACTAGGTTTTGTTTGGATTACCGTGCTCTGAATGACATAACTAAAAAAGATTCATATCCCCTCCCAAGAATTGATGATTGTTTCGATGCCTTAGGAGGCACCAGTTGGTTCAGTTCAATAGACCTGCAATCAGGGTATTGGCAAGTAGCTATGAACCCGGATGATGCCCCCAAAACTGCTTTCTCATGTACATCTGGGTTCTTCCAGTTTCGGGTTCTTCCATTTGGGGTTTGCAACGGACCTCCCACATTCCAGCGACTGATGGAGCATGTTTTGTCAGGTCTACAATGGAAAATTTGCCTTCTATATCTGGACGATATCATTGTATTCTCCAAAACATTCGAACAGCATGTTGAGCAACTTAGCCAAGTTCTGACTCGTGTTAGTGAGGCTGGCTTAAAAATAGCTCCCAAGAAATGTCATTTCTTCCAATCACAGGTCAATTTTCTAGGTCACATTGTCTCAAAAGAAGGCGTTGCAACAGATCCTGAGAAAACTCGGTGCGTTTCTGAGTGGCCCCGGCCTGAGAATATTAAGCATGTTCGCCAGTTTCTGGGTCTTTGCTCATACTATAGGCGCTATGTAAAAGACTTTGCACAGATTGCTAAACCCCTTCATAAACTCACAGAAAAAGACCGTCTTTTTGTATGGACTACAGAGTGTCAAACTGCCTTTGATGAGCTAAAACGTTTACTGACTTCAAGCCCCATTCTTGCTTATCCTATAGTTGGGAATGACTATCTAATCGACTCAGATTCAAGCAACGAGGCTTTAGGTAGCGTGTTGTCTCAGATTCAAGATGGCAAGGAACGTGTAATTTCATATTACAGTAGGTCGTTTACTAAGCAAGAAAGAAACTACTGTGTCACTAGGAAAGAGTTACTGGCCATTGTGGACAGTGTGAAGCACTTTCATCACTATCTGTATGGCTCGAAATGTTTAGTCAGGACTGATCATGGAGCCTTGACATGGTTATTAAGATTCAAAAATCCTGAAGGTCAGTTAGCGCGCTGGTTCGAAGTACTCTCACAATATGACATTACCATCAAATTTAGGCCTGGCCGTTTAAATGCCAATGCGGACGCCATTTCTCGTATCCCCTGTAAAAGCTGTGGTCACTGCTCAAAACAAGAAACGCTAGAGGCGGAGCGCGCCGTAAATAAGAACATGTCGTGTCAACCTGTAATGAAAATGGTACTTAGGTCAAGCACTCAGGCTGACGATGACGATTCTATAGAAGATACTCCCCAAAGCTCGGCGTGGCTTAAAATGAAAACACCAAATGACCTTAGAGAAGGTCAGATGAGTGACCCTTCCATTAAACTAGTTTTAGACTGGAAAGAGAATCATCAGAACAGACCTGTATGGGATGAAATCTCTCACCTTGGTTCGGGCAGTAAATACTACTGGTCACAATGGGAAAGAATTAAGGTTATTGACGGGGTCCTTTACAGGGAATGGCATGAGCCCGAGGGTGGTTCTGTAAGGCAACAGTTACTTTTACCCGAAGCATGGCGTGACGAAGTGATGACCCTCTTGCACGACAACATCTGTGCAGGTCACCTGGGAATCCAAAGAACTATTGCTCGGGTCCGAGCAAGATTCTATTGGGTGGGTTACAAACAAGATATTATTGATAAATGTAATTCCTGTCAGGTATGTCAAGCCAGGAAAATGTCAACAAAGCCCACAAAAGCCCCTCTCAAGCCCTATATTGTTGGACTTCCCATGGAACGTATTCAAATGGATTTAATGGGACCACTTCCAGAGAGTTATTCAGGCAATAAGTATGTCCTTTCCGTGACATGCTGCTTTACAAAATGGATAGAGAGTTTTCCTCTCAAGTCAATTACAGCAAAAACAGTCGCTTCAGTACTAGTTGACCAGTTTGTATGCCGCTTTGGTGTTCCAAGAGAGATACACACTGATCAAGGTCGCCAGTTCGAGTCTGAATTGTTCAAGGAACTTTGTGAGTTATTAGATATCAATAAGACCCGAACCACGGCCTTTCATCCGCAAAGCGACGGCTTAATAGAGCGCGCGCAACGTACGTTAGAAGACATGTTAAGTAAATATGTAGAAACAAATCAAAGAAACTGGGACGAGATTCTTCCCATTATATTAATGGCATATCGCTCCTCGAAACATGAAAGTACCAAAATGACACCCAATATGATGATGCTGGGTCGTGAAATAGACTTACCTGTCGATCTTATCTATCCACCCCCTCCATCCGGATCAAAGTTGCCTTGCAACGAGTATGTGGCGGAATTACAAAATCAAATGAGGAAGGTACATGAAATCGCTAGGGTGTCTCTTTTGGAGGCAGGACAAAAGCAGAAACGATTGTATGACAGAAAGATAAAAATACACCAGTATCATAAAGGTGACGCAGTCTGGTTACGGTTATACGTTAAACCTAAAGGCTTGTCTAAGAAACTGCAGCTGAAATGGGAAGGTCCTTTCAAGGTGATTGACAGGATTTCTGACTTAACATTGAAAATACAAAAGAATAAACGGTCGAATTGTAAGATTGTTCACTTTAACAGACTGAAGCCTTACGTTGGAAAATTGAATGCGTGGTTTACTCAGAGGAGTTAGTTATATGAGCATTAGTGTTCCTACCAGAAGCCATTTTCATAATTCTCATTGTTTAATCTGTCTTGACTGTCGGAGTGCTATTTCTGTGATGTTAACATGCATGTGTCTAGGGGATTGCAGGATGCCAGACAAGTGTCTTGGCACCCTTCAGTCCACACGGCGCATTATTTTCTTTTTGCCAAGTTTGAAGTTATCTTAACTCTTACAGGTTGGACTGTTTGATGAATAGTTATGTTTTAAAAGTTTATACATAAAAATATATGTGTTTGTATTTTTAGCAAATACGTGTGAACTTGATACAGTTTCAGTGGTGCTGTAACTGTATTAAGACGTATTTGCTCATGCAATTTCGTATAGATTTAGACTGTTTGAACATGTTTGCTGGGTGTGATTCATTAATGTTGGAAACCTGTTAGTACATATTGTTTATTAATGCAGTTCACACTGTAAGCAACTGTATTAAGCTATGCTTGTTTAATACAGTTCAGTTTGAACTGAAACTGTTGTTTGGAATTTGATCTATTGCTCTTGAGCAGTAGCTTAATACAGGTTTCCCTAAATACTGAGATGCAGCGAAACAGTGATTTCGTGATACTTGCCCAGCAACACCATCTGTTTTGCTGGACAGTGTCACGATACCATATCGCTTCGTCTCCATTTTAATAGATGCTCTCGGTAGCAGATAGCAGAAAAGAAAAATACATGCATTTGCCTGCAAGTTATACTTTAAATTCATGGACTGAGGGAATACAGTCAAACCGCCTTAACGGGTCACCCAAGGGAAACAATTCTACTGACTGCTGACGGCAGGGGATCCCTTGATAAAGGTGACCACATAAGAAGGTTTGAGTGTAGTCGTCTTAACATATATATATAACAATGTGACAAGGACAACTAACATTTTTCTCACAAGCAAGAAGTGATAAAACAGAAAAAAAACTGTTGTGCACAATCGTGACTTTGGGTGTGTTTGGAGCAATGCTGCTCGCTAAGATGGTGCCCTCGAGTAATAAGAGTGACAAAAATGATCGGATACATTCAATAATGTGGAGAAGTTACCTACTAACGACATAAGCGGGACTGACCTGAAATGCTAATGTAGCATAATAGAACCTAGCAGTAAACATATTCGAAGGAAAAGTTTTAAGAGACAAACCAACAAGTGCAATAACTCTTCTTTCAGAAGATAATTCCTGAAAAACAATAACTCTATGAACACATTTATTCGGCATACAACAAAGTTAAAATGCCAGGACGATATTTCAAGCAGTTAGTTAAGTACATGAGAAAATGACTGTTGTGGCTTAGCCGCAGTACAGGGACTCAGATGCCCACAGTGATACGAGATAGAGATGGTGTTTACTGTATGCCATATCTGAATGATCTGGTTGTTTATTTAAAGTGAAGATTTACTCCAGTGGACACATTTAAATATATACTGGCGTAACGTTAAAAGAAATACTCACGCTTTGAAATATATGGAACAAAAATCCAAACTGTGCTCGTAGAAGTTCCTGTTGAGGCTAGTGGACACTGTACATTTTAATTTAACCCAAAATACGTGATCAAAAGCAACTGAAAGATAATAAACTAGTGTTCTTGTAGCCCGAGTGCGAAGCTCGAGGAATAGTTACTAGTTATTTGACATTCCAAGTTCTTCTATCAGTACGATATCGTCGATAAGTCACTCTTCTCATAGGATGGATGGGTACCATCTGGCGGGTTAGCACGATTTTCCAAACTCACATTTCGTTTGAAACTCGAGACTTAATGGGTGCACAACCTTACCTCTATTTCAGAAATATGAGCTCAGCAAAGTTCATTCAACCTTGTCCTGGTAAGGACCTTCGTGTCAGCAGGGTGCTGCAGTGGACCTGTGTTTTATGTAGCAAGGCTTTTGAGAAGAAGAACTCTTTGCAGAGACATATTAAGGATAAACACTTAGAAAAGCTCAGTTGCGAGTTTTGCTCATTTAAGGTGCCCAAGGGAAGGCAGGCACGTTTGGAGAAACACATGCTAACAAAACATAACTTTCCGGTGCCACCAGCGTTTCAGAGACAGCAGGCCAGCCCACAGCCGGTGAAGGAGGAGATTGTAACCACGTCTATTGTTGATTATGATGTAACCCCCATGCCAAGTCCAGACCCTACCCCTTTGCCAGACTATACCCACCTTTTTCCTGTGGAGGAGCCGGATGTTTCTGGCATTCCTGTGATTCACTTACCTGACTCCCCTATGCAAATCCCTACCCGTAGCTCAACCCCATTGTTGGATGAGCTGCCCTTTTCCCCGCCTCCGGCTATGGCTGAGGGCATTCCCATCCCTGCTCCCCCTGAGGCAGAGGCCTCAAGTCCTATGGCCCCTTCCCCTATTACGGAAGGTGAAAGGCTCACCATTCCAGCGGCTACAAACTTGCCGTCCCCAGCTACCGCAGAAGCCCCAACCATTCCAGAGCCAGAAACCTCCACCCCTGAGGTGCTGGCGGCTGTGGCTTCCATTATGCCTCAATTGGAATCAGAGGCATCACCTGAACTTTGTTCGGACCAACCTGTTTCCGCCCCAATTGATATCTTGGCGGAAGCTTGCCGGGCAATTCCACCGGAAACTCTAGAAGCCCACCCAGTTCCGGTGGATTATCAAACAGTCCCAGCGGATCTTACCGATCCACGTTATTTTTTTCATGGCGCCCCCAGTGAGTTGGAGGATGATTCCTTGAACGCACGCCTCATACGTGAGGCAAGGGAACGTGCCTTGGATTCATGGTACGGGAGCTACCGAGTGGAGTTCACCGCCATGAATATCTTTTGTGTTCAAAAAAGGGAGATGGTGACTCTGCCCGATGGGACAGAATACTCCCTCGCCTCTTACTGGTGTGAGGAGCCCACCCCCATCTCCGAGGTCAATTAGTGGACCTCTTAACCCTTTTTTATTCCCTAAGGTAAGGAAATAAGACCCCATGCTCGCTAGACCCACAGTGCTACTCTCAATTCCCTGTCAATCTGACCCCACTCAAGCATTTGTCCCTAGTCTGCCCAAGTCCAAGCCCCATTGGTTGTATATACTTGTTAAATGTTCTTTTTCTTAAAAAAAAAATAATAGATAAATAATAATAATAATAATAATAATAAATAAATAATAATTAGGGTACTGAAAATTTTAAGCCTATTTTGACTAAGGGAAATAACTGAAACATGTATTAGAACTATCATTTAAGATGTATTACCTCCCCTCAATTTTGTTTTTTTTCCTGTCAACCATTGTTTGTTCTGAACTTTTTCATCATAATATTTTTAAGATAAAAAAAACTTCTGCAATATTACTTTAAGATTTTTTTTCCTAAACTCTGCATCACATTAAGTAAAAAAAAATAAAAAATACAAAGATACAAATAGAGAGAAATGAGAATTGTTTATTAGTTTTGTGTGATTTCTTCAGTACCGTCACAGACAGATATTGTCTGTTATAGAAGGGCTAATGTACAAATGTTCGGGACTTCTCTGCTTGCTAGGACATTTTAACCAATATTATCTACAAAGTATTGTAGCAAACTATTTTATGCACATATGAAAGCTTCATTTGCATGTCCTTGAGGGTAGCCTAGTCTTGGTCTGCGCTGTTTGCTCAAGGACATCTTCAAGCATATTTATAAATGCATTGATGTCTGAGTTCTTAGAATCCATATATTACTCATGCAAGAAGAGAAGACTCTGATCAGGTTGTGCAGAGACTGGAAAGCTGAAGGAAAGCACTGGACTGTTCTTCTTGTGACCCTGTGATGTGTTCTTTGTTCCTTTTCCCAAGAGCTGCAAACATAATAATGATGAATGAGTGTGAAATTATGCTATTAGGAAGTACAGTCCAGTTCAATAGAAATATTGAAGTATAGAGTAGTTCAGTGTAAATTACTCATACCATTGAGTATAAAAAGAGGAAGGCTCATACCGATTCTTGATATATTTGTAAGTTCGGGACGAACTATTTTTGAAGGTAGGGGGTAATGATACATCCTTGCTGGATGTTTGTTTATCTCCAAGAATCGGTGTGAGGCCGAATCATACTTCCGCGAGTGTTCAGTCTACAATTGTTACCTTATGCGGTTATGTCACAGCATAACCCTTGTTTCCCCATTTCCCTTAGGTCCCTGTGTTGGGCTCATGCCATTGAAGTTACATAAATCCATCTTAGTTGGCTCTATTTGGCAAAAATGAATGGTACTGGAAATGTCAACCACATTTCATGTAAGCCGCCATATTAACTTCAGCAGCTTAAGTGGATAGCCAATCAAATCGCAATGTCCGAGGACCACAGTATTTGATTGGCGGATCCACGGACACTTTGGGGTAACTGAAACGACTGGTTGCTAAATGGTCGTAGCAACAGGGAAAGAACCAACATCCAATGCATGAGCTCAGTATACGGACCAGACTGCAGGATTGGGTGAGCCGCGGACAACTTTGGGGTACCCGGAAAGTTGTCCGCACCACCCGATTTGGTATATAAGCGGATGTTTGGAACGCTCCATTGGAAACTTTTGTGCCGAGAACCTTTTGGTTGTTTCCACGTCGGTTTCTACCGAGAATTCACAAATCAAATCCATTTCAACATAAAACACAACTTCAAAACATAATTACAATCAACTAAGTCAGGCTAGAAGACAGTGAGTAGCAACTCTATCAAGAATTTACGAGTTTCTTGGATTCTTTTGCTGCAATTTATCTTCAAAGTAAATCTTAGATCTGGTTGTGGAAAAGCATTCTTGACCTTGCATTTAGTTCTTTATTATTGAAATTGCACCCAAGATTTATTCGGGTGGTTGCATTCTAGTTGTAAACTTATAGGCTACGGTCTAGAGGTGCTCGCATGAAGATTTTAAGGCCATGGAGTAAACTAGTCTGGCAGAGGAGCGCTCGGGTTGGATGTTATTGAGCCTTAGGGAAATAGGCTTATATCAGTTTTACTGTGTGGGTATCCACTAGCTAGTATTCACACTGTGGGTCAAGACTGCTTTAGGAAATAAATAAGTTAGCTTGCATAGTTGGCCAAATGTAAGTTGTTAGTTGTAAGATACTTAAATTGCAGCTTGGGAACTCAATTATACTCGGGCCCTCACATCACAAACATTCAATGCTCACCGCCTGACATATCCCTACTCCTACAACTCCCCCAAACCAGTTCCATGCCCCATACTATCCTGTGATTAGCGCAATAGCAATGTATCAATAGCAATGTATCAATAGCAATGTATCAATAGCAATGTATCAATAGCAATGTGCCATTAGCAATTTTGCCATAAGCAATAGCAATATGTATAAGCAATAATAATCTAATGGAATTGTGTGGTTATAGAAGCAGTAATGTGTGAATATTGAATGTTGCTTTGCATGTTAGTTAATGCTCGGCTAGTTACGCTACCATATTTTAGAAGTAGAGATAAGTTCAGGCTTCGTGATTCAGAACGAAGTTGCTTTGTGCTAAGTGTTTTGACTTCGTGATTCGGAACGAGGTCTTAGTTCTCACATCATCATCAATCATTAGAGCTAAGTGTACATACTCATACTATCATTCATCTCTCGCTTGAGTCGCATAATTAGTTATATGACATATGTTATAGCTTCGTGATCTGGAACGAAGCATTGGTTAACAATAAGGTTTTCTATCATCAGTAGCATTTAACGCAATTCATGAATGTTAGGAGAAAATGAGATAAATGATTAAGCAGCAGACAGGCTTCTAGCAGTATTTTCTACCCTTAACTAACTGAACCTAGAGAGGGGGCGCATCTAGCAACGTGAGGGACGTCACACTCCCTTGTCATGTCCATATTTCTGTATGTCTGTGGCAGCAGAGTTAGAGTAAAAAACGCAGGCCTTTGAGATGAGATGCCACCAAAGTTTACTGAACATTTCGTACAAGGACTACATAACCAATGAGGCGGTTCGCAGAAAGATCCAAGCAGCCATTGGAGAAGATGGTGAACTCCTGACCCTGGTTAAGGTGTTTGGCCATGTCTCAAGGTATTCTGGTTTGGCAAAGCTAATTCTACAGGGTACAGTGAAAGGAAACGAAGAAGAGGTAGACAGAAGAAGAGGTAGGAAGACTATTAAAGAATGGACAGGAATGGACTTTGCCAGCTCAACTAGGGCGGCTGAAGTTCAAAAGGTTCCAAATAATATAAAAGACGATGATCTAGAAAAATAGTCTAAATCGATCTCAAATTCTAAATTTCTCAGAATCTATCCTCTGATCTCAAAGGATGTAAATGAATATAATCTGCACTATGGATGATGTACGGGGAGACGTTTTACGGCCATCACATGGCACAACACCATCTGCAGGGAGATAAAATTAAAATCTTAAAAAGTTCCTTCAAGAGCAGAGAATACATACAGAAGTAAGCCTGTTCAAGATGACTTTCAGCATATCACTGCTGGTGGACAATTTGTCCCCGAGGATATCATCAACCCAGTTAGTCAGTGTTTCAGTGTTGATTCAGATTCTCAGGCATTGGGGTCACTACTTTTAAAAATACTGATTTAAATACTTTGTTCAATTTATATATACATCTGGCAATTTCTAAATTATTCTAAAATTAAGACTGACTTGTCATAGCGACATGAATCTTACCGATGTTTGGCCTCCATTCTTTTGAGTTGTTTTGACTTTTTGCGGGTTCTTGCTGCATTGGACATCTCTTTCCTGGCGCCCTTGTCTGTCGCCTGTCTCGAGACGCAGGGGTTGAGGTGGCTCGAAGGGGAACGCCTGCGCTCGCGGGTTAGTACGCAGACGTCTCTTACCTGATGTCTGCAGATAATGTGTCCCGCGGAATGTGACAGTGTGGCTCGGAGAGGGGTGCTCGTTGCCTGCCGAGACTTGCCATCATATCTTTTCTTTCAAACTTGATAGTATTTGAGTACCTGATGCTATTTACCAAGTTTCAAAGTCATTTGTCTATCTGTTTATTATTTCTACTTACAGTATTTTTTTAGAAGTTTACCATAAATGAGGTTCCGGCCGTGTTGAGGAGGTAATGTGAATGTCCCGACTTGTGAGCCCTGCAAAAAATAACGAGTTTAAGCCCATTTTATTTTTTCGATTTGCCCGTAAGTGGAAGGCTGCCACGTTCGTGGGACCGACCTCGTTGTGGTTACTAGTTGTAGGACTAATAAATAGGGTCTGTTCCACAAACATGGTTAGTCAGTTGTGTTTGTGCGGGTATTTAAAGCAGTTCATGGGACTTTTCAGTAACACGTCTAAGACAACTTTCAGCATGAGATAGTTCAACATTTTTATGTTACGCAATAGAATGTAGTGGCTGCAGGTGCCCCCTACTCTTAAGGCATTTGCTCCTAGTGTTGAAGATCAATGTCATAAAAGATGCAAAGGTTACATAGCAGGAATTTGTGATGGAATGCTATCGACTTGTAGTTGTTTTTCTCCACCAACAGGGATTGGTTAAGTACGGATTCAGCTGATTCACGGAACTGACCAAGCGGTGTTCCGATTGATCCAGCCGGTTTCAGCAACGAGTCGGTGTCTTCGTTTCAGTGTCCTGTCCCTCGACAGCAGAAAGTAAGTTTTTCAACATACTGGTGTGACTATATCACTTGGTCAAGTCAGAGGGGTAATAAGGTGTTAAAGGCATTGGTCCTATTGTCAAGGTCACTAGAAGACACAGAACGTTAAATTCGTTTTAAAATAACTTGTCTACAACATATCTCTTGACCCTATCTCCGGACTAAATGTGACAAACTATCTTATAAGGATAAGCCAACGAGATAATTAGATTTAAGTGACCAGTGACCTGGGCCTTGCCTCCAAAGTCGATATGCCTGCATATAAAGATTTTTGACGCTGCGGGGCTTGCATTAGTGGGGAAAAGGCATTCATAAGACGCATTGTTTTGCACGCACGATTATGTAGAAACCATGTATAAAGGACTTTGGACCATGAAAATGAATGAAAAGTGATTGATTGATTGACTGATTTTTTTTATTCGGTAAAAACAACATACAACAATAATACAACAATTACATAAACAAGAGTTGTCAGAAGACAACGAACCCAGTGAACCATACGTTTTGGTGACGGCGACGTCTTCTGTGAGTATTGGTTTGCCATACGTCTGGGATAC
The DNA here is from genome assembly GCA_963989385.1 of Ctena decussata. Taxonomy (NCBI): domain Eukaryota; kingdom Metazoa; phylum Mollusca; class Bivalvia; order Lucinida; family Lucinidae; genus Ctena; species Ctena decussata. The sequence goes on along the minus strand of OZ022513.1, from coordinate 43,701,554 downwards.
GCGTTCCAGACGTTTTTCAGGAAAACGGACGTCTGCAGGACATCTCAAAAACGTTTTGGTACCCAACACCATTTGAACACTAAGCGGAGACGCTCAAACAAAAATTGTGTGACTTGCTTTTCTGACCTTTTGTTGATCAGGGGTAATTGAAAAGTTGCAAATTATATGTAAGTGTCGCCCTTTATAGTAAAATGATGATATCCTAATGTATGACGTTTCTAAAACGTATTTAAGACGTAGTCATTAGGTATTCGCTCTGGACACGTGAGAAAAACTTGTTGGAAACTAAGAGTATAGTAATGCTGAATTGTCTCCAAACCATACATACTTGTTATAGAATTAGTGCCGATTAATAAAATAATATAAATATGTAACAAACTCTCGATGATTTTAAGTATGGAATAAATACGTCTTTAATATGTCTGGAAGACGTCTTAAAAGCGCTGACAAAGTTCACGTGATCTTTCATCCGGGTATTTGTCGTCGCCATATTGAAATGTGCAGGTGGTGGACTAAATTCCTTTTAAGAGCGGTAAGTGCATTCTTTGATAAACTATTTGTATGGAACATCGAAAATTATGAATGCAACATTGCCGTTTAACGTTATATATTCCCTGTCTATTGATACATTCAATAAAAAATGAAAAAAAAAAAAAAAAAAAAAAAAAAAACTATGTAAACACATATGTTTCCCGCTCTAAACGTGGAAGCCGAGACGTGACCTGAACGTCCCAGAGACGTTTACTTTCTGTCTTTTACGTCAGATCTTCATTCCAAAAACATTTTGAATACTAGAATGAACTGATCAATACTCTCTCTCTCTCTCTCTCTCTCTCTCTCTCTCTCTCTCTTAGCGTTGTAAACGTTGAAAAATGCCTTTAGGAGCGGTAAGTGTAATTTGGTTTTAAAAATATCAGTCATATAGTATAAATGGAACGTCTGCGACCGGCTGAAAATACATGTTGTAAAAATTAATAAAAAGTGAAAACACTTTCACAAATCTATTTTCCCGTCATAACATTGGAAGCCGCGACGTGTTTGGAACGTCGCTGAGACGTTTGTGTTAGATTTTCATTCAGTCATTTTACTTTTTATCTGTATTGTTATAAATAGAGTCTAGCTCAAACCTTGGAAGCGATGACGTGTTTTGCACGTCGCTGAGACGCTTTCTTTCACCCTTTAGAGTTGAATACCAAAGACGTTTTGTTGCGGTGTGGGCTTTATTCCGAAAGAGTCTGGTTATTTTAATCAACAGAAGACTTTGTTTTTGTAGTTTTTAACTTAAATGCGGCCTAATATGCAAACGTATAAAGCTCTTTTATCGTCAAAACATCCGCAACTGAAACGTGTTTTGAACGCCGTTTAGACGCTTTGTTTGAGTCTTTCTTGTCAAACTCTTCATTCCAAATCACTGAGAAAGTTCAAAGGGGTTATATGTTGCTACTCCTTTTCAATAACCACCTCACACACACACACACACACACACACACACACACACACACACACACATGTGAAAATGGCGTGTTATGAACGTTTCAAAGACGTTGTTGCAGCAGTGATTTTAATTCAAGCTTTTAAAGAAGACCTTGTATTTAATGCAAATATACTGTCAAGTTATGCCGATCTCACCTTTTAATCTATTTCGCGAAAACTAACTAAAAGGTTTTAAACATATAAATCAATTTTATCGCCGCAAATTTGATATCCGAAACGCGTTTCGAACGTCATTAAGACGCTTCATTTCAGTCATTACGAAAGCTTGAAAGGATTGTTCCAGTATGATAATCATTTTCTGTGCTCTTTCTCTCTCTCTCTCTCTCTCTCTCTCTCTCTCTCTCTCTCTCTATCTCGTGTGATGAACGTTTCCTAGACATTTTAAGTCGAATTCGAAGAACGTTTTTTTTTGCTGTTTTCAAAGAACAGCTCATAGTTGATGCCAGTTTGATATTTTGAATGAGTTGTCAAGTTCAGTCCTTTTTCAGCGTCTAATGATACCTTTTGTAAAGATGAATAGAACGTTTGAATATAGACTGAAATCTACTCATCGCCTGAAACCTCGGCGGCAGCCGAAACGTGTTTTGAACGTCATTGAGACAGTTTTCAGTCTTGTCGAAACTTCGTTCAAAATCATTCTCTCTCTTTCTCTCTCTCTCTCTCTCTCTCTCTCTCTCTCTCTCTTTCGATCTTTCTATCTGTCTTCTTCAGGGGGTGAAAATAACGTGTAATGAACGTATCCAGGACGTTTTGCAGCAGTGTATGCTATATGCTCAAGACTGGGTCTAAGCAGAAGAAGTTCTTTCTTCTTGTAGTTTTTAAAGAAGACCCAATAACTGATGTTCCAAGAAACCCATTTTCTGTATTCACATCTTAAAGGGTTTACTGGACCTAAAATCAATGACTCATGAGAATAACTGTAGTGTCCCCACCCACGCTCTCTCTCTCCCCCCACCCTGGGCAGCAGGGTAAATCATATCAAAAATCCCATGTGACCAGTTGCAATTGAGCAAAAGACCTTTGAATGTTGAACAGCATAATTTCTACAAAAGCTTGACATTAAATTGTTACTTGCAGATAAACGACTCTCTTAGTCTAGAGCGCTGGCGGCACGTAGAAGAAGGCGTGCACAAATGGAAATAAGACGTACGGTAGAAATTGCGCAACAGGGTGATACTACTTCATCTAATGATGACCTGGGATACAGTCCACAACCGCCGGTGCTTCTATGGGTATTACCATACAATGACGGAACAACTTTGTGAATTCATTTGGCATCGGAGAACAGTTCCTCGGACACAAATGTAGGCGAGGATCATGCTGCATCCTAGCCTCGTGCATCTCCTACCAAGTCGCGACAAAAGAAAAAGAGACTTGTGCGTGGAAAAAAGTCTGCATATGTTGTTATCTGATGATACCAGTGTGAACGGCCGGGCCGCGTAGCGCAATCGGTAGGGTACCTGGCTTATAAGTCAGAGGTCCTGGGTTCGAAACCCGATCTGGCCACACGCTTTCGTTTCTCCTTCCGCTGATTCAAGAAGGGCAGTTGTCAGTTATTTGCGAAAGTATGTGCACTTAGTACTGGTTAACCGCTTAGGAGGTCTACGCCTGCCCAGGAATGGTGTGGTTAGGTTAACTGACCGTCCCGACATGACCTTAGGTGTTTACCGTGAACGTTAAGCAATAAATAAAAAAAACAAAAAACAGATAGAACGATGAAAGTTTCTCTGATAATGCTGCTATAAGTGCAGATACTGACAATGAACGTACTGAGATTCAAAAAATGATTATGGATATCAGGAAAGACCTATCGACAGTGAAGGGGATGATGGGGGATTAACTGTATACACCCGTATTATTTGAGTTATTGATGATGGCTGGATACACCTGTATATTTTGAGCTATTGACACGATTTGAATAACATCTCCGTCACATTTAGGTGACGTACAATGAAACACTTCCAGATGTTTCTGATATTGTTCATCGTGTCGGTAAATTCACATTTTCAAATATAATTTTCTTTAAAAACACAACTCTAACCTTATTTGTAACACTGACAGTTTCGTCCACTACTATGGACATCCCCGGAGTGACTGATGACTTGATCATTTCTCATTCGCAGCTGCGAACCTCATGCATTTCTGCCAATTTTCCGTAAACTGGTGAAAAGAGGGTCGTAGATCGCGGATTGGAAGGCCCCAGGTCCCTTTTGATAGCAGCCCCTTGTAAATGTATGTGTCTCGCCTCCTTTGCTTTCTCATTCTCCTATTACTCTCCCTTTTCACTAATCTATCCCCTTCCAGTCTATTTAATGGTTTTGCATGGTCTGTGGTCGCACCTTTGACACATACGGTTACAATGGGTGGCTAAGGACAGGGATCAGGGGCCTTCTTATCCGGGATCTGCGACCCTCTTTTCGCCAATATACGGAAAATTGGCGCAAATGCACGAAGTTCTCGCCCGCAAGTGAAACGTAATCAAGATGTCTACAGTAGTGGACTTATTTAACACAACACTAAACTTATTTTTAACTATGACTGTTAAAAATTATATTCGAAATGTTTTTTTTTTTTTTTTTTTTTTTTTTTTTTTATATGTTCATTACAGTTTCTTTCACATTTGCAATTGTTTGTTTTACTTTTCTACATGTACGTTCTGAACCAGGGTGGACAATCACGTGACTTTTATTGCTTTTTTTTTACTGGTACTCGGACAGAACCAGTAGGCAAATCGGTTATATTTTCTTAAAATCTGGACGAGTGTTCACGGGGCAGATCCCCAGTACTTCTATGAAAAGAGTTCGTTTCTTGTGCACTGTAGTTTTATCAATTCAAAATACCCAGTGCAGTATAATTTACATTTCAGGAAAACTTTGACAAGAAGGTATCTGCAGCTTATTGAATGCAAATCCATTTAGTATTAAGAAACTTAATAAATCGGGTGACCGATTTTCCCACTGTTTTTTTTTCGAGTACACAAAATAATTGATTTGTAAAAGTCAAGTGTTTGTCCTTGTGAACGCTAATTGAAGGTGTATTTCATGACATGTTTTGAACACAATTTAAAACATTACGAAAAGTGGTCATGTTCGGTGTCCTCAAAATTTTCCAAACGTTTGCAAGACCAAATAAAGAGGATGTTTTGTAACACTTTAAGATTGACGGACACGTCTTCAAAACTTGTTATTCGAAAACATCACGGCCAAATTCGGGTTATGTAGAAGAAGTCAGTCGCACACGTTTCAAAAAAGGTGCTCATTACGTTTGGATGCAGTTTTCCAAACATTCCGAACATCAAATGAAGACGTCGTTAATTTGGGATAACCGTCTAAAAATGTTTTCATGCAAGGTTTTCAGATGGTCTTCTACACGTTACGAAGACGCAGTACAAACGTAATGGACGTCTTTGAATTGTAGCGCTTTTTTGGTGACATACACGTCTTAAACACGAGTTCAAACGTGTTGAAAACGTGCTCATGTAAGGTTTTCATATGGTCTTTTACACGTTACGGAAAGGAAGTACAAACGTACTGGACGTCTTCAATTTGTAACGCTTTTTCGGTGACGTGTACGTCACAAACATGTATTAAAACGTTATAAAAACGTGCTCGTTTGAGGTATTCATATGGTCTACTACACGTTACGAAGACAAAGTAAAAACGCTCTGGACGTCTTTAGTTTGTAACGCTTTTCGGGTGACGTACACGTCTTAAACACGAGTTTAAACGTGTTAGAAACGTGCTCATGTAAGGTTTTCATACGGTCTTTTACACGTAACGAAAACGAAGTACGAACGTACTGGACGTCTTTGATTTGTAACGCTTTTTGGGTGTCGTATACGTCTTAAACACGAGATCAAACGTGCTAAAAACGTACGCATATCAAGTTGGCAGAAGGTCTTCTACACGTCTTGAAGATGAAGTACACACGTTTTAAAACGTTTTCGTTATAGATTTTTAATGTCTCGTTGCGGTTTGCCACACATTCGGAACACCAAATGAAGACGTCGTTGATATGAGATCACTGACACGTCTTAAACACGAGTTAAAACGTTACAAGAACGTGCTCATGTAAGATTTTCGTACGGTCTTCTACACGCCTTGAATACGAAGTACAAACGTACTTGACGTCTTTGATTTGTAACGCTTTTTGGGTGACGCACACGTCTTCAACACGTGTTAGCTGGAAACGCCTCCGTCACGTTCAGGAGTCGTCGAATGGTTCACTGGGAAGCGCGCCTAATGGGTGCCTGACTCTCAAGGTGACAAAATATCCCGACTCAAAACATTGTTAACATATACGGAGAGACTTTAGAACGCACCAATTTGTAGCTTTGGATATGCTAGAAAAATGAATTTTTGTTTCATACAGCCATCAACTATTGTAAGTTTGGTTTATTCCAATTTTAACCGGGAACACAAGCTTTCAAATTGAATGCAAAATTTGGCTGTAGAACATTCCTTAAGGGAGATAAATTCGCATTAATCTAATGATGATTGAAGCGTGATTTTCAGTTTGCTGCAATTTCGTAACTGCTGATCAGATTTCAATGACATAAAAATCAGAGGTTATTCATTGTTCATGCTTTGTGTTCTCTTTTTATCGGTTACATTTCTTTCTTTTCAACGTCATTTTGCAAAGATTCAAACTTTTTGCACAAAAACCGGAAGTGAAGGTAGCGGACAACATTTGAATAAGTATTCAACTTGGAACTGGTACATTAAGACATACTCTCAGGATTAGGGTAGGTATACCATCAATCGGATTTTAGGTCGGGCATCTCCAAATTTTGAACTGTACCCTATTCTTTGTAAACAAAAATCCAATTTACGAACACCGATAAAACACTTTTTCAAGGATCCTTGCCATTTTTCATTGTTTTTACAGTGTGTGGTTTTCATTCAGATGCATAAACATTAAAATTCGACAAAATGTGAATTCGTTAAAATTTTATGCAAAAAAGTAACCAAACTTCCATATTTCTCGAAATTTCTTTGCATGGTTGCACATTCTCTGTAAGCGTTTGCAGACTTAAAGAACTCAACCATGCTAACTCGCACGAGTGCTCAAACGTTTCCAATATTGCAAACTCTGGATAAAATAACATGATATACAATGGTAAAGTCCCTCAGTATAGTTAACCAAAGGTGAATGTGGTAGCTAGTGCACAAATGAAGTTTGCATCAGAAGCTAGACTAAGTCAGTTATTCCCTTTGGCATACAGGGCCGACTTGTATGCCACTATCTGGACACTTTGCGGACATTGAGGGTCGGGTTCTCGTGCTCCAGACGGAGAGATACCAACTCAGTTTAACATATAATGCCTCATGGTGACAAAGGGTGGTTCCTAGTATGGGTTTTCACACCACCTTTACCCAGTACTAAGTCGGTCTGATGATACCTCCTTACCCTTTGCAGACTTCTCATGTTTCCTTTGGCTCCACCCCATAACCTCACCCCTAGCCTGAACCAGTTGGCAAAGCCTGGTCTCCGTATAAACTATTTCTTCTGTGATCATTATGTCCAGTTTCTAACTCTCCAGGGGGAGTAATGGTACCAGACTTATAATATTTTATTCCCATTTTGCAAGTGTTTAATATGGCCTGTTATACATTCTGACCCCTGGTCCTAGCCAGGGGAACTCTACCACAAAGTCAAAGATGGTGGTCTGGGTCATACTACATCAAACCTTTGTAGCATATAAGGTATCGAAGTTTTGAGCTCGAAGAGAAATGCATATTCATATTGCATATTTATTAAATAGTGTTAAATGTATTAGGCAAAATCACTCAAACATGAATAAAGGTCAAGGACACAAGAGTCTGCACGGATGCTTTGCTGCTGCTGCAACCCAATGCTCCAGGGAAGGTCCTGACCAAATACAAAGCAGGTAGTGATATATAAATGGTATGAGGTCATTTGCAATGTCAGGCTGATCCACTATGCCAGGTATAACGTTAATTCATGAAATAGTGTTAGAAATATAAAGCAAAATCAGTAGACCGTGAATAAAGGTCAAGGGCACAGGAGTTTGTATGGATGCTTTGCAGCAGCTGTAATTGTAGGGATATGTTTTTTGTCCAAGTATCAACTCTCTTTTCTCAAAGGTATTATGAAAATTGAAAATATTGCCTTCAAATCTTTGCCAAACAGCGAAGTCAATCAACCGTAACATATAGATCAAGGGCACACAATTGTGTAATGCTGCTGCAGTCATATGGATGTATATATGTACCAAGTATGATGACTGTAGATACTGTGGTTTATAAGATACAGAATTAAAAATCGAGTTAAACGCAAAAGTTAACATTGGTTAACCTGATCACAGACGCCGAAGAGGACGCTGACGGAGACGCGGACGCTAACGCAAATGCTAACGCTAACGGATACTCGGACTACGACGCCGAGGGTATAGCATAAGCCCTCCTTTGCTTCGCAAAGGCGCGCTAAAAATGATTGAAATTTAAACGTTTAAAAGATATATGAATAGATTTATAAAAAAATGCTCCTTGTTAAATGAGTTTTTAGAAAATAATTTATATTTGTATATCTATCTGTAAAATAGGAAAATACGTATTTACTGATTTTTATGATTTAAAGTACTTTATTTTATCACAGCTCTGTTGATAATCACAGTTAGTTCATAAGGAAATCACTAGTGTTGTTTCAATAAAAAATTTAAATTTTGGTGACTTCAAACAGATTGTAAATAACTTTCACCACACACACTAGAAAAATCCATTGAGTCGTCATAGACAATACTGACTCATCGATGGATCTGGCACCGGTGTGTTACCGTCAGTGAGGCTTCTCCACGAGCCACCCCCATCCCTCGAGGAACAGTGCTCCCAGAGTATGGGGCGGACCATGAGTGTAAATGGTAAAAATCTAAAAATGAACTGAAATGCCAACTAGAGTGGATTTGGAGACCAAAGAAAGGGAAAATATGTACGAGCCCTAAAATAAAATAGAGCTTGAATCTAAGTACCGACAGTATGTACGAGTATGTTGAAGAAACCTAGGATAACCCATGAAAGCCCGAAGGCTTATTTCTGATGGGGTCCTAATTGCTTAGATTAAGATATTGGACTGGGAATCGACACATACGTAAGTTTCCTACCTGCAAATGATAGTGATCTAATAATAGCAAAATATGTCTTCCATAAGCTGCATTTGTGAGTTTAAGTGTCTTTTGACTGAAGTTTTGAGCATGTTGAAACTTACATAACTTTTATTTTAGAAGGTAAATTATTCCAATCCCTTATACAATTAAAGAAGATGGTTGAAAACGCCTGATTAGATACTCGGGAAAACAACATAATTTTCAGAGCTGCCTCTTGTATTATACACATGAGATCCTGATACCTTATGAAAATGATCCAATAAATATGAAAGAGAAAAGCCATTGTAAGTCTTAAACTCGTGATTAAGTCTGAGTAGTTTGACGCTGTTTTCAACATTGACAAATCTAATACAGGCCAGTTCTGAATACCCAAAATGAGAACGAGGTCCCAGTTTTTTTTAATAAATCGAACCACTTTGTTTTGAGAAATCTGAAGTTTTTTCTTTAATGTTTTAGTCAAGCCAGCATACCAAGATTAACACGAGTAGTCTAGGTGACACTGAATCAATGCAGAACATAAACACTTCCCAGTTATCTTTTCATTCAAAGATGAACATTGCCTATAAAGGAACTTTAACCGAGAGTTAATCATTCGCAACTGCCTAACCTGATAAGAAATTGTCCAAATTTACGCCCAAGTATTTGACTGAAGTTTGAGCTTGATTGGAATGTCCACTACAATCAATACCAAAATTCTGAACTTTTTTGAGCTTTTTTCTTGAGCCAAACAAAATGCATTCCGTTTTACCAAGTGGCAGGGATAGCTTATTATCAACCAACCATTTACTGTAAGATTCCAGTTCTGAGCTAAGTTTCCTCGAAATCACTACAGAGTTAATTGTGCGAAAACAAGATCGCGCTATCGTCAGCATAAAAGAAGTTTACACTCATAACTAATGATATTTCCATATCATTTACATAACAAAGAAACAATAAAGGTCCTAAGATGCTGCCTTGGGGAACGCCATATGTTATGGGGGATGAATCCGAACTTGTATCATTTACTTGAACAAACTGATTTCTACCTGAAAGATACGACTGAAACCAATCTACAGGACACACCCATTGCACGAAGTTTGACACAGAGAATCAAATGAGCGACAGTATCGAAAGTTTTCTGAAGATCCAATAAAATCAATCCAGTATACAAGCCTTTAGAAGTCTGATACTTAATGAAATCTGGCAGATATGTTAAACAAGTATCTTTAGAAAATCTACTCCGAAAACCTGACTGAAGTTGTTTTTACCAATAACCCTCCAGTTGAACATATACAGATTTTTTCGTAAAAGTTTTGAAACAACAGAAAGGACACTAACAGGCCGATAGTTACTGACATCCGATCTCTTTTAAAAAAGGGACAACTCGTGCATCTTTCAAAGCACCAGGAACAGTACCTGATTGGATCGAAAGATTAACAATGTGAGTGATTGGCTTCTTTAAAACTAAAGCAGAACCCTTAACGAGTCTAGCCGGGATATTATCAGAGCCAGTACCTTTAGAAGAGTTTAACTTGCACAATTCTTTGAAAATGATATCTTCATTAACAGATGCCAAAACAAATCCATCTTCTTGTACGTTGCGAGTGCGATAAAAATCCTGAAAAATTTGAGACCTAGTGTCAAATAAGTTCAAAGAAGACGGTAATTTTTTTACCAAGGTAGATGCTATGTTCGTGAGAAATTTGTTAAAACAATTTGCCACCTTTTTTTGAGTCAAAACAAGTTTCACCATCAATATCCAAAACAATATTGCTTGATTGTTTTCCTTTAGAGTTATATCCAAGATTTTTTAACTGCTGCCAAAGCTTTTTGGAGTTATTTCAATTTTCATCAATTTTATCTGCCAAATATTCTGATTTTGAATTCCTGTTTTTTTCTTTGACTACACTAGCGCTCACGTATTTGTACACCAAAAACGCGTACGTACCGCGTTGCATGCGCGTGCTGCGTGCGTATCACCTAGAACGGCGCATCAGACGCTTCTAGACGCGTCCTGATGCGTCTCGACGCGGGAGACGCAAACAATGATAAAATGTATATTCATGACTTGTTCAATACGCGTACAACCGCAGATTGTACGTTGGCCTATTTAAAATAGTTTTTAGATAGCTTCAAACAATTAAACTCTTCACTCATAAGTTAGTGTGTAATTAATATTGCCTTGATCCCTCTACCGGAAATCTGACCGAATCGATGCGCAGTCCAGTAATTTCTATTGATTACATCGTATTGTGCATGACCGCTGCTGTAGCGGTTTATGCGCTAGATCTACATGTATATAATACGAAAATAGTCTCCGTCTAATGGCGTCTACGGTAAAGGATTCCAAGCATATCGGCTGTAACTTTCGAAGGGAAATGTTCCGACCTTTCAGAGAGTGAATGAGAAAAAAAAGGAGTCATGAGAAATGCCATATTGTTTGTTCATGCTGCCAAGGTTCCAAAATGGTACTTTGACCTTTCACGTTCTGTTCTGGCAAATTTTGAAGTCATAAATGCAAAAAAACTAAAAGGCAGAATGACCCTCGATTTAGTCACAACTTATCTGGGCCAGCACGGATTTATTCACAACTTATCTGGGCCAGCAAGGACAAATCCAGGCATACGGTAACCCTCGCTAAGAAATATACTGACCAGTGACATTTGGACCCAGACTATAATATTGAGTTGAACGTTCACACAGAACAATACTGTCATATTTTATAAAATTTAAGAGTTTCACAGCCAATTCAATACTATTTCAAGGGGCCTCCATAGCTCAGCGGTCAGCGCACTCACTTCTCACCTCTGCAGTCACAGGTTCGATCCCTGGCAGCAGCATATAGAACGACAGTGAGCACCCACCAAAGGTTGGTGGTATTCTTCAGGTACTCCAGTTTCCTCCACAACCAAGGCCACAAATAAGCAATTATCCTTGCCTTTGAGAGAATGTAAAAACATTTGCGTGCATGAATTTTCTATACCATCAATTACCCTGTTTAGACTAGAGTTTTAATCCAAATCGAATCCGATTTCGCTTTGAATTAACTGTTTCAACTAGCAAATCTTATTCCAATTATTCCAATTAAAAACTAATTCGGAGTAAACTAATCCTACAGAGTACCTTGGGTGGAATCCGGATTAACTTTTACTTTGGATTAAAAGTCGTGTCTAAACAGCAAACCGAAGCGAATCCGCGTTTAAATTTATTTTTGTACTGACCTCGGGCATGTTTAGGTCATGTTAACATTTGAGCAGGCTGCATTTACTTTACTGCGAAGTAACCTGCACCGAATCGAAAACGGTATAGTCTGGACAGATAAGAGGGTTCGCTTCGGATTACCTTATTACAGAGCAGTCTGTTCCGAATCGAAACAGGTATCCTGTACACAGAGTAAAAGTAAACAAAATAAAGTTTAAGAATATTTCATTTGTAGCATGTAGTTTTGGCTGAATGAAGAAATACATGTATATTCCAAGATAAACCTTGATTTCCAGAAAGCAATTTAATGCTGCAAAAATTTCCAGCATATGGGGCAAGAGTTGATTGATCATCAAGGTGACTGAAAACCGGAACGCCAGCAAGGAAAAACCACCTGACTCTCTACAAGCAGAACTTGGTCCCAGGTTTTCTAACCGATGTTAGATCCAAGCTGGAACAAGCCCCCCTGTCCTGGCCAGGTCCAGAGCGGGTCTATGGAGAAAAAAAGAAAAGGCGAGGAGGAGGGAACAAGGAGCAAATTCTTGGGTGGGGTGCAAATTCTTTGGTGGGGAGGGGGCAAAAGACTGCCCAGATGCATGTGTTAGTGGGGTTGCACCGAAGTGGACCTGTGCTGGGTCCTGGGCAGGTCTCGGAGAAAGGGGGAAGCAAATTCTTTGGTGGGGAGCAAATTACTATTGTTAGCAAATTATTATTAACTAATGCAATGGATAGTGGGGGATATGAGATTGAGGGTGATCTGGGATGCAGTTGTCTCATGGTTTTGTGGCCCTCATGTGTAATTGAGGTTGCCTGGGTTACATGGAATTGCAACTGTTGGTCTCAGAGAGGACCGTAGCTGAATTCTGTTGGGAGGGAGGTGGGTGGGGTCAAAATTCCTTTTGGGGTCTAGGACCGTAGCAGTTGTTCTAAACCTTATCTTGGTTTAGTTGGTTCCAAAATGTATTGCATATTTAAAGTTTTAGGGGCCTGTATTTTCATGGGAGTTTTGTTAGTGTTCTAATATTTTGGGAAATGGAGAATATTATTAGTCAACAAGAGGACTGTAGCTAATTTCTTATTGCGGATTGTTGGGAGGGGAGGACAGTTTCTTTTGGCTGTTTCTAGGGAGCAAATGTGTTGAACCTTATAATGGTTTAGTTGGCTTCCAGGTAACTAAGCCTGGGTGTGAGATTAAGGAAGTTGGATACACATTATTTTTTTTTTTTGGGGGGGGGGGGGGGGGGGGGGGGGGGGAAATGGAGAATATTATTAATAGACAAGGGGACTGTAGCTTTTTTCTTATTGCGGGTTGTTGGAAAGGATGGCGGTTTCTTTTGGCTGTTTCTAGGGAGCAAATGTGTTGAACCTTATAATAACGGGTCATTTAGTTTCCAGGTAACTAAGCCTGCGTGTGAGATTAAGGAGGTTGGATACACATTAATTTTTTTTTTTTTGGGGGGGGGGGGTGGGATGGAGAATATTATTAATAATGGACTAGAGGACTGTAGCTTATTTCTTTTTGCGGATTGTTGAGAAAAGAGGGCAGTTTCTTTTGGCTGTTTCTAGGGAGAAAATGTGTTGAACCTTATAATGGTTCATTTAGTTTCCAGGTAACTAAGCCCGGATGTGAGGTTAAGGAGGTGGGATACACATCAATTTTTAGCTCGCCTGAACGAAAGTTCAGGAAGAGCTATTGTTGTCACCACGGCGTCGGCGTCGGCGTCCGCGTCCGCGTCAGCGTCGGCGTTCGAATTGGATGTTTTGGTTAAAGTTTTTTAAAGTCCTATATCTCCTTAACCCATGGATGGATTCTTTTGATACTTGCTCTGTAGTTACATATTGGTCCAAAGTTTAACTGGGTGCCATCCCCACTCCACTCAGTGACCTTGATGTCAAGGTCATGGACTTAGAAAATTGGGAGTTTTGTTGGACTGGATGTTTTGGTTAAAGTTATCTCCATAACCCATGGATGGATTCCTTTGGTACTTGCACTGAGGTTAGATATTGGTGTAAAGTTTTTGAAGGTACTACCCCACCCCCCTCAGTGACCTTGATGTCAAGGTCATGGACTTAGAAAATTTTCTTTTTATTGATTGGATGTTTTGGTTAAAGTTTTTTAAAGACACATATCTCCTGAACCCATAGATGAATTCTTTTTATATTTGCACTATAGTTAGAGCTATACAGAGTACTACCCCATCCCTACTCAGTGACCTGGATGTCAAGGTCAGGGACTTAGGAAATTTTGGTCTTTATTAAAGTTTTGTAATTGCATACTGATTCATGATGCTTTGCAGAGATTTAGTTTATACATGAACTGATGTTAGACACTTTTTGAGTTTTTACAAAACACCTTATACTTACCCCACTGGATGACCTTGAAGTCAAGGTCATCGACTTAGAATTTTGTCTTAAAGATTTTGGTTAAAGTTTTATATTTATGAAGACATAATTTCACAGTGCCACGATGATGGACTCAGTTGATACTAATACTTGGACTGATGTTAGATAATGGTTCATGGTACATCCTAGCCTCCACACCCCCCCTCCCCTCCCCTCAGTTTTTTTTTACCTCAAGCTCATGGACTTTGAATTTTTTTTTATTTTATTTGAAGTCTTATTTCTGAGATAGCTTTTGTTTATAAATGTGTTTTTATTTTGGACATGCTTGCCTGAAGTTTTATGCATAGCAGTCCACACCACCATAGCGGCTATGTGATGGGCAAGCACCAATTCAGGCGAGCTATGCTGTCAGGCGACAGCTCTTGTAGCCTTTATTGTCAATAGAGAAAAGTTGTTTATACGACCTAAGGGAAAGTCAGATTGTGGTCATACAGATGGGTTCTGGGTCTTTTACTGGGTTGGGAGTTTTGGTCATGAGCATTGCACTTAGTGGGGGATTAGTGTAGATCCAGGGATTTTGGGAAATGGGTTTGGTAGGTGGTTAGCAACAGGGGCTCGAATTAGAGAAAATTTGGGGGATTCTTTTCCCTATTGTATTGGAATCTATCTGTATCCTGGCAATGATATTGGTTTTGTCCAGGTATTCAAAGACTGCATTCTGTATTGTATTTGCATGTTTCTTTTGAGAAGACAGGAGCAGTCTAAGGTCTATTGTGTGATAGCCTTACTTGAATATGGTGAATTCTATGGTCTCTCCTTTGACTGTTATGGGCCACACAGTCAAAGAAGATATTGTCGAGATCTTCTGCATCATTGCAGTGGGGGCTTAGGACAGACTGGTTGCCGTAATGAAGGCAGCCCAGCCCACAGTGTCCTAGCCTTAGTCGGGAATAGGCTATGTCGAAACGTCTATTGGGACTATATACGTCACATTGAAGTTTAACCTTTGGTTTGACGAAATGGAAGGTGTGGCTCTTGTTGCTATTGGTCCATTGGGATTGCCATTTTTCGGTTACTGCTTCATTTATTATGGGATAAACGTCCAGTTTTGAGGGTTTGGTATGGTTGTAAGTGCCATTGGTCATAGCTGCCTTTGCCGCCCCATCGGCCATTTCATTGCTGTCAATTTCTACATGGGCAGGGATCCATTCCATGGAAATATATAAGTTTACGGCGGCGCCTAGATTATTAAGGATTAGATTTCTGTTTACCTTATCGGGTCTCGTCTTTGATTTACCCAGTTGCAGGGCCTGTATAGAGCTAAGGAGAAAGGACAACTGAGTTTGGGATCCTGCTCTCAAGGATCCAGATAATGGCGTGTTCAAACCCCCCAGTAGTTATTACCGACCGTCCCAAGGCGGTACTTTTGTTGCGGTTGCATTTGTTTTATGTTCGGTGCTGTTTAATTTATTGTGTTCTCAGTTTAATCCTTCTATCATAAAAATAGAAAATAGGTAAAAATAATTGTTAAATGTTTTTCATATAATTTGCTTAGTCCGTTGTAACCCGTCTGTTGGTCTAAATTATTTAGTTCAATAAAGATAGCTGAGTTGCCGTCTATTTGGGAAAGAGCTGCTGACTCGGCTTATCACTTGTAATTTATTGTTTGTTGGGATGTCTTTGTCAATCTTTCCCTTTGATGTTGGGGATAGGGTTTGGGATCTGATTCAGTCAGTTCCTGAAGTGTAGTTACTCTTTAAATTAGACCTCCTATAAGTGGTTAACCAGTACTAAGTGCACATACTTTTGCCAGTAATTGACAACTGCCCTTCTTGAATAAGCAGAAGGAGAAACGAAAGTATGTGGCCAGACCTGGTTTCGAACCTAGGACCTCTGACATGAGTCAGGTGCCCTACCGATTGCGCTACGCAGCCCGGGGCCTTGAGCTGTAGGGGTTTAATTCCACATTCAACTTATAAAGCATTAATAGGGGTGAAGTGGTATGCCCTCGTAGCAATACGGAGTGCTAAATTGTTTTGGATGAGGTCTTGAGCCTTGAGAGTAGATGTTTTGGTGCCGAGTTATAAGCTTGTGCACCCTAACGATTTTACTGAGGATAAGGGCTTTATATAATGTCGATAGTTTTTTTATCTGCTCCAAAGGAGGTGCCTGAAATCATCCCGATGAGGTTTAGGTCTTTATAACATTTTTCAATCATTTTTTTTTAATATGCTGACCCCATGTTAGTTTGCTATCTAGGATCAAACCCAGGAAGGTAATATGGCCACTAAATTCTATCTGTTCCAAAAAGGGAGAGTTTTTGAAGTGATACAATATTTAGTCTTTTTTAGTGAAAATTATAGCCTTTGTCTTAATAGTGGGATTTTTGAAGCCCCAGAGCTTGGACCATATCTCGATTGTCTGGAGGGGTGATTGGAGTTTTACGAGAGCATGTTTAGAAGAGGAGTGCTAGGTCCAGATGGCACTGTCATCTGCAAACTGAGAAAGAGAGAGGTTCCCCCCCCCCCCTCCCCCCCCCCCCCCCCCCCCTCCCCCCCCCCCCCCCCCCCCTCCCCCCCCCCCCCCCCCCCAAGGCACCCCCCCCCCCCCCCCCAAGGCATCATCAAGGGTATTTATTATTACATTGCATATAAAGGACAGGGCTGAGGACACTGCCCTACAGACAGCCATTTCCACGTCATGTTGATCATAGGTTTGATCCCCCATCCTGACTTGAATTTTTCTGCCGTTTAAGAAGTTATGAATCCAGCGGAACATATTTGCATTGATGCCGAATTCGTTTAGCTTGATGAGGGTCCCTGAAGTCCACATAAGGTCAAATGCTTTTTTAAGATCCAAAGTGACTGCCGTCTGGCACTTATTTTCCATAAAGGCCATATTAATTTCAGATTCCACGATTTAAATTTCTGATACGAAAGGAATTTATGGCTGAAGAGTGCGATTTTTCCACTTGGCGAAGTGTCATGGGACTATCCCAGTCGCATTTTGGTTTTGAGTTGCCGGTCGAGTTTCTAGGCTTCTTCTTTTTTTTCTTTCTCTCCCGTTATGATTCAAGTTAGACCAAATGAGCATGCGACATCAAGCTTGATGTAGACTATTGGCTCGTTCTTTCACAATATTTACTTAAAGTTGACCTCTTTCGGTTACTTCACTAACATGCGCATTCAATACGCGATTTTGATTGGTTCCCGTAAGCGCGCGTTGAGACGCAAATGACTACGTCACTATCCGTCTCATGTGCGCAATTTTGATTGAGTCCATGAAATTTGCACAAAATGCGCGTCGCTTCGCGGTATACGCAAAATTGTGAACGAATTTTCATTGGCTACTAAAATATTCGCGTCCATAATTACCGCGTATCCCGTGCGCATGAACAGCGTCCCCGGCGCGTTTTGAATGTGTACAAATACGAGAGCGCCAGTGTATCATTCCAAACTTTGCAATAAACCTAATAAGCAATCATCCCTTTCAAGAATGCTCTGCAAAATATCTGAACTCATCCAAGGTTCCGTCCTCTAGTTCAATCTGATTATTTTTATTGGTGCGACAATATCCAATACCGAGTGAGAGAAGTCTTTAAAAAGATCCCAAGCTTTAGAAACATCTGAAGAAGACAACACGTCTTTCCAATTAATTACGAGCCGAGAGTTGATTCACAAATTCTTCCTTGCAATATCGTTTCAAAGACCTAAGTTTCACCGTATTATGCCTATTGATTTGACCTTTGACCACCTTTCTTGTGGCAAAAAAAACATGCAATGATCACTCAAACCTAAGCTTATAGTTCCAAACTGACAGATTTTTCCGAGGTATTACTTAAAACATGATCAGTCAAAGTAGAAGATGTAGACGTCACCCTGGTTGCATCAGAAATTAATTGCTTCAGGCCAAACATCCTTAAAGTAGACATATACTTTTTGCATAAGTTTGAAGTTTTGTGAATGACGCAAATGTTGAAGTCACCAAGAAGGTATACTTCAGAGTCTGTTCTGATCTTAAATAGTGATTCTTTAAGCGTTTAAGTAAAATCACTCTGCTTCGGAGGCCTGTGATAAGTTCCTATCACAATAGGCTTAGATTTTGGTAAAATCACTGAATAACAATCATATCTTGCAAACCATATGTCTCTCAGAGAATTGAAAATATACCAAGTAAGTTTTGTCGAGATAAACTGAAGTTTTTAATTACTAGTATTAATGCAAAATATTCTTTCTCTATAGCAGAGTAATTTTTCTGATATTTACAGTTGGAACGCAGACTCATCACATTTGAGTAATTCATTTTCTGAGCGGCCGTCTACGCACAAAGAAATAATCCCTTTTTTCGCCGGAAAAAATGGCGGGAAATTTTGAACAGAAACAGTCCCAAAAAAAGATATGCAGTCATAGTTTTCCAACGGACCAGATCACAATGAAATTTGATGTTTTGTTATTGAAATCAGACGCATATCGATACCTCAATGCAGTTTGCACACCCAAAACAACGATCACAGTTTGACAACCGTATTTCAGAAAAATAAAACGCTACGACAGTACCCCAAAGTTATTTTGCAAAGAAAATTGTCCCACAAACAAAATTTGATGCCATTATAACTGAACCGTAGTTCATACATTCGACCGTCTTTTAGCGAGGTATATCTTCGGGAGAAAAGTCTTTTTACGTTGAAAATTGATAATGAAGTTGGTCATTTTTACGGCACGTGCGTTTATCAACACACAGACATTTTTCTGCTGGATCGAATTGAACCAGTTGAGGAGACCAACTGTTTCTTCATTTATGGTACAGTAAAGTTTGTAATCATTTAGCATACTGTGCATTTATTAAGATTTTGCGTTAGTCTGTCTGTCTGTTATTTTTGGGGCTTCTGAATTTAGGCTATACGCCGAGAACGAACGAGAGAAAGCAAAACAAACACACTGGTAAACCACAAAGTTTGACAAACGAAAAACATTGAGTGATTGACAGGCTGTTTTCTTGATAGTGGAACAAGCAAGAGCATGCGGAATGATAATAAATATCTTAAATAAATATTTCTAGTGAAACCTACATGCTTTAGTCGAATTACGGACAACTCGCCCCAGGACAACTCGCCCCACAAAAATCTCGCCCCAAAACAAGTCGCCCCACCTTCAGGAGGTGACAACTCGCCCCACATTCTGAGACAACTCCTCCAGACAACTTCCCCCAAAACAACGCGCCCCACATTCTGAGACCACTCGCCCTTCCAAAGAATTTTGTCCCCCCCCCCCCCACACACACACCAACCTATTACAAAGTATTTTCACAGAGGATTTTATTGGCCAAATATTAAGGACTTTATTATGCTAGCAAGCTTTTTTTGTCATTATAAGTGCACAAAAAAATAAATGGGGCATACCCTGCTAACCCTGGACCCTGCACTTTATGTGGAATGTTGCATAATGCTGTTTGTCCTTCTACATGTCAAGACTATGTTAGCATGAAAAAAAAAATACACAGTTCCACCATAGTTGCACCAGCATCATTGGGCTTCATATTAACACCTGTTGTGCTCTTTCATTAGAAGCACTTCAGCAACAGCAGAGATGGTTCTATTAATAGATCACAACAAATGTTTTTATTGCTGAATAAGACAGAATTCCCAGAATTGCTATCATGCCCCAGCTGAGTCTTTGTAAAATGATTATCATAAAACCATCACTTGTGGAAATGTCTCGAGAATTTTTTTTCTTATTATGTACATATGTTATAATTTATTTTGGATATTTATTTTTTTATACTTATAGGGAAAACACTGAAGGGCAATGTCAGACTGCATGTGAATACTATAATTTAATCAGAGCTTTATACATTTAGAATACCTATATAGTAGTAATTTGTTCATTTGAAATTTGTGTTAAATTTTAATTTTTGATCAAAAGCAACTGTGATGAGACACCACAACATACAAATGTACATTTTACTTGAAGAGAAATGATAAAGAATAAATCCACTTTGGCTTACTAAATATTGGCCTATTATTTTTCTTGTTTAATCATGTTTATATCTTACTATTATTCAACTTAGAGAATGGATTACCAAGTCCTGAGCCTTTGCCACATATCTAATCAAGTTTTCTGGTTTGCTGGACAGCTGTGCTTTTTACTTGTTTTGTTTTTTGTGAGTGTGACTCAGAATCATATTAGAGAACACATCTCATTGAACTAAAAGTTTTTAGAAATTCTCCATTCTCAATGAAAACTTAAGGTTACACCATTCATTATAAATTATATAGTTTTTGCATGAGATTTGCCCCTACTGATAGATTTCCATGAGATTTTTGGCAACAGTTAGAGCAAATCCCTCAAAAGATCACTGAGTATATAAACACACTGTGGCATTTTAATTTATGAACCAAGGGCATTGCAGAGCTGACAGACCCCACCCCCAACTGATGAGCTAGTATTTGACAAACCTGGCATTTCATAATAAATATGTATGTTGTAACCCCTCATTAAAACTCCTCATTAAGGCAGTTCTACAGAGGGCCAAAACATATGTTATAAAAATGCATACTGCAAATGTAATGCTCAAAAGCTCATTTAACAGTATATATGCTACTTCTCAATGTTGGCGGAAATTATATGGCGTGTAAAGGAGTGTATATGTTTGTATGGCCAAGTCATTTTCTAAGCTTAAAGTTGAAACAAAATCTTCATTACTGCAATTGTCCTACCACATTCACCATCTGACAGTGTGTCGAAATTGCTGGGAAAATCAAATGGTACTGACCCTGATTTGACTGCTGTTTTGAAAGTCGTCTAACCCAGGCCTACACTGCACTTTTTATTCAAGGATTTAGTCATTGAAGTTTTGCAAGTATTTGTTATGGTTAAACATCTATTATACATGTAGTTTGCTTAGTTTTTCATGTAAAAGAAAGGTTAAACGTTGTGTGTGTGTGTGTGTGTGTAGGGGCAGGGTGGGTGGGGGAGGAAAGGTGGAGGAAGGGGGGATAGAGGGGCCTTAAGTTGGGTAGGGTGATCGTGTGAGTTGCAGGAGAGGCACGTGCAGGATTAATTGGATGGCAAAATTACTTTTTTTTCTAGCAGTCCCCCTGATTTTGACCACAATGTACCGGTCTTAATAACTTATAAGCAAGTAAATGCGAAGGCTGAAAAAGTTGACGCAGTTATGTAATTGCGTCACAACTGTCATAAATCGATTGATTTTTTACAGTATGGTGTAGGCTAATGATCAGAATTCTTTGCCCAATCATTCTGAAGAAAGTACAGAAAAAAATATTGTTGTATGTTGGATTACAAGATGCGTTCCTCTTCGTGTGTCGGATTTCAGGATTCAAGAACATTTCCGTAATGTTTGAATTTATTTTAGATTATTTTGCTGTCTATCGATCAGGTAAAATTTCCGCCATTTTTTCTTTAGAAAATGAATAGGGTACCTAAACATTATTTTGCAAAGGAAATTGTCCCACACAAAAATTACTTAATTTTTATAATGGAGAAAGGGCAGACACCATAGTTTTTCATGGCATATGTCCGCCGACGGGAGAAAGTCGATTTATTTTGAAAATTGCTGTTGAATTTGGCGGATAAGAGTCGTCTTTACATGATCACGTAAAACGTTCGATTGCCGAATATCTCGGTGTTTAGCTCTGCTCTTATAGGCATAGAGAATTAAATTCAGATGTAAGGAATAGAACCATATATTATTTTCGGCTATGTGTAATTTAATACGCCGAAAAAGCATCACTGAAATTGCGACACGTTCGTCGATTGAATCTGAGTCTCAGAAATTTAGAATGTTTTTTCGTTGCTATCTGTATAAAAATATCACTCCGCCATGTATACGCGTTCCCATTGTTAAGCCTAGAAAAGAAAAAAGAAACTGGATGAAATCTGCCATCTTTGTCTTCTTGCAATAATACAGCACCAACTCCAATGCCTCTTAAATCAACTGCAATGTTTAATTGGGCCTGAAAATTTGGAGCTAAAAGGATAGGTACCTAGACAGTATGGCTTTAATTTTCTAAAAAGACCAGACATTGCTCATTCCTAAGATAATATTATCACTATTTGGACATTTTTGTCAAATGCTCTCCTATAACAAAATTGGCTTTACTTTAGTTACCTAAAGAAACTACTTTAGCACAACCAAGTTTATTTTCACAAGATTCACTATTATATTTTAACTAGAAATGCGATCGAGGAATCCCTGAATTGGTGCAGATGATCCACCCAAGAATCGTTTCAGATGATTACATCAAATAAGAGTCCATCAAGACCTGGGGCCGTATTTATAAAGCCACTTAAGTCGTTGCTATGCTGTTGCTAAGGCTAAATATCTATAAAGGAGATTCCCTACAACTATTAAATTTGGTCTGGAGGAACAGTCTTTGGAAGACTGTTCCTCAAGAGCAAATTCCATAGTTGTAGGGAATCTCCTTCATAGAAATTTAGCCTTAGCAACAGCATTGCAACCACTGAAGTCGTTTTATAAATATGGCCCCAGGTATTACAGAAGTTATGAGCCTCTTAAATGCCTGTGAATTTCTCGTTCCAAGTGGCATGACTATACAAATGAAGTCCTTTAGGAATCGCTAAAGCAGAAAAGAGCCGCGACACGACAAAACCAACAATGTGGTTGTGCGCCCAGCTTAGACTCAGATCAGCCTGGGCATCCGCCCAGTTTGACCATACTCTTCATTAAGCGCTCAAAGGGTAGCTAAGGGTCTAAGCTACCTCTATGCGGACAGCGAAGACTCTGATCAGACTGGGCGGATGCCCAGGCTGATCTGAGTCTGCGCTGGGCGCATAACCACATTCAAAAATTGCCTTTTTTGAATGTTTGGATTTGTTTCATGTTGTTCGAGAACTGAGGATTGAAATATCAGATAGCAAAGGGTATTCCTCTTCCACTAATGTCGTTGTCATGGAAACCCAGGACAAATCCTCGCTTCTTGGTCAGCAAAAATCCTGGAA
The DNA here is from genome assembly GCA_963989385.1 of Ctena decussata. NCBI lineage: Eukaryota > Metazoa > Mollusca > Bivalvia > Lucinida > Lucinidae > Ctena > Ctena decussata. The sequence continues at coordinate 43,678,433 of OZ022513.1, read as the reverse complement.
CACCTTTAAGTATGGCTACTTTTCAAGGTTTTACGTTGTTTCTTCTTGCTCCCGAATTGTAACAAATAACATTGATCCACTTCTATTTCTTTTATGCTGTTACCATGGTAACGAAGAGAAATGTATCGCTTTTTGACCAATATAGTCAGTTATAAACCTTTAAATGTATATTTTAGCTTTCATGTTCTTTCTTCTTGCTCGAGACCTGGGGGTTGATATCATCATCTGTCTTCTTTTGCATACATTTTCTCACTGGTTAAAGTACTAAGCCGTCGGGTCTCCGCAATAATTTAATGAATCGACTATTTACATAAAAGTATACATATTTCACTTAAAAGAATGAGCAGAGAGTGGTTTATGATGCTTGATTGTCAACATGAACCATTGTCTTACCTCTCGTGTATGATGTAAACATCTAGTCTTTGTGTCTTAACCGTCCATGTATTTTGTACAAGTTGAGAGAGCGAGAGGATTGATGAATGACTTGTTTGAAATTTACGTCCTTTTCAACAGCATTTCAGTCACAATCATACCAGGACTATGGAAACGTGATAATGAAATGCAGTGCTGTGCCATTTTTAAAATAGAGGTATGCTTTAGGCACTGCTGAAGGTATGGTCGGTATTGTACATTCCATTACTAGTCATCAACAGACTCAATTAAACTAGCTCTGATTTTACTTACTTTGGTTTATTTTTTGCTTGATTGCAGAAGGTATAAAGATTGCTTTATCATGCTAAACGTGTTACACAGGATGAACAACCTAGATTATACTCGTGTACAATGAGTTAATTATTCAGGCAATATACAAATTTTTCAATAAAATTGATACTTCATATATGCATGCTGCAAAATAAAATCTGAAAGAATTTTCTTTGAATGTTTCCTTGCAGTGGCTTGAGTAAACTATGCTTTTTGAATGTGATCTTTCCTAGCGAAATTCATTTATAACTTCGGAGAATTACACATGGATCAGGCAGTTATTATACTGCCAAACTATGGCAGGTCAATTCGTGTAAATAAGCATTCAGGAAGGATATAGCAAGCGATTTTAAATTTGAATTTCATGAGATTTCATCTAATGCTTACCACTTTTATGAATCTACTATCGATTCATGTGGGCTAATATGTAAGCAAATGTTAATTATAGACCACATGGAAGTCTGGGCCCATTTACACTAATTCTTACATGCCCCAATGAACATGATAAATGATATTCTACCAGAAAATATTTTACTTTAACAGACAAGCTAGCTATATCCTGCTGCAACTGGCTTTATAATTTCTGTAATGGAGTCAATAAAAAATAATACAAAAGATAAAACGAGTAGCAAGTTTTTTACTGACTTTTTCTTCTGAATACAAAACATTGCTCAACGTGTTACATAGGACGAACAAGCTAGTTTATACTCATGTACAGTGAGTTAATTATTCAAGCAATATACAAATATAAAATTGACACTTCATATAATATGAATGCTACACTTTAAATTTGAAAGAATGGAATTGCAATTATCATTCGATAACAGCAACTTACAGTGCATAAAGTGTGCTATAGATGTTAAACCTGTTATATGATAAAAGAAATACATTCAAAGCTCAAAAGCATCTAACATCACACATGCTTGGACTAAACATTCAATCTACGCAACGTACGGTTATACACAGCTTTATTATGCATAAATGTTAAAGACTATTTGTGTCTGTTTACAAGAAAGGTACTTTACTTCACTGTTTGTCAATAAACTGTCAATGTATAAAGTCACAGCATTTATCATTTATGCTATAGTTAAACAACAAGTAGGGTAGACAGCAAACACGAACACAGACTAAGTAAACCGCCTATCAGTGTTCCAAAATATCTGTCCAAGAATTTAGCTGCCTACAATTAATATGCCACTGCATATCGAAATTTTGTCAAATTTGGCAAAGTTTCGATACATCTGCTTATTTCATGTTTGCATAGTGAACTTTGTAAATTATAATAACGTTTAAACACTAAATGCATAAGGCAAGTCAACATGGAATATTTGCCACGCAAATCCGTACACTTCCCTGCCTGGGACAATTAGCTGGTTTGTGCGTTTGATCAAATTGCTGCCTGTTATGAACTTTATTGTTCATGATCATCAGAAACACCATGTGAGCCTCATCAAGAGACTCTCTAAGATACATCAAAGCAGCAAAAATTCACAGAAATCCTCATTATCCATGTTGCATGTTGGTTTCAATAAACAAAAACTAGATATTATGGAATATGATATAAAATAATAAAAGTCACACTTATAAATGAGCTCATTGCTCTAAGTGTAGAACTAATTTGCCTTCACTTCAGCTCGTGTTAAGTGTCATATGAGCCGTGACACGAGAAAACCAACAAAGTGGTTGTGCGCCCAGCGCAGACTCAGATCAGCCTCGGCATCCGCCAAGTCTTTTCAGACTCTTTGCTAAGCGCTTAAAGGGTAGCTAAGGGTCTAAGCTACCTCCATGCGGACAGTGAAGACTCTGATCAGACTTTGCGAAGCCCAGGCTGATTATGAGTCTGCGCTGGGCGCACAACCACTTCTTTGGTTTTCTCGTGTCGCAGCTCATGTGGTTAACTTGACACATCTTCCTATACTTTATCATTGTGTAGAAAACAGTTTTGGGTTCTTTAGAATCATTGAGCTAATTCCATTAAGTTTGAAAGAAATTTTGGGTTAAATTCTTAAATCTATTGACTAAAATATATATATTTGATCATTCTTTTGTTGCCAGACAGTCTTCACAATGGTTGTTACAATACACTTTGAAATGTCTTATCTAACTTTGTCATATATCAGCTTATAGGGTGGGTCACTGATGAGGCGTCAAAAGCCAAAAGGAGATGGCATGGCCAATAACATAAACTCAAAACTTCCTTTTCTTAAGGCTTATGAATGTGTCCAATCCTCTCCTCTTACAGGGTTACACAAAAGATTAAATAGAGGATCTTACATGAGTGCTCATGTATTATTGAATTTATTAAACGAGTTGGGGAAAAAGATAAGATGCTCTGCCGAGCATCTTATCGGTTTTTCCCCAACGAGTTTAATAAATTCAATAATACATGAGCACGAATGCAAGATTCTATTTATCATATGGCACTAAAATCGCATTTTATTAGAAAAAAATGCATTAAAACGTCATGATTTCGCCATTAGAAAACGCGACGTTTTAATGGACGTCAACGTATAACGTTACGACGTAATTTGCATATTTAATCCACTAGTGGATTATCGTTTTTAATGCATGGCTTTATTACACTCTCAGATGCGACGTCATATGATAATGGTTCTTAGTATTGTGAAAAGTGATCTGAATGCATGGGCTTGCAGTTTTCTATTTGAACATGCCATAAACCCCACTTCTCTCAACGTCATCATTTGTCAGCGTGATATGGTCATCAAGATGCTGATGAGTACGACAAAAATGATTGTGTCTTTGATGGCACATTTGAGCCGCGACACGACAAAACCAACAATGTGGTTGTGCGCCCGGCGCAGACTCGGATCAGCCTGGGCAGCCGCCCAGTCCGATCAGACTTTTGGCTATGCGCTTGAAGGGTAGCTAAGGGTCTGACCTACCTACATGCGGACAGCGAAGACTCTGATCATACTGGGCGGATGCCCAGGCTGATCTGAGTCTGCGATGGGCGCACAACCACATTGTTGGTTTTGTCGTGTCGCGGCTCAATTATAAGTGATGATGCTTTTTTTCCTTCTCTACAACACTTATAAAAGATGGCAATACAATTGTGCATACATTAAACAAAATTACAAGACAACGTTATATACATGTACATAATGGTGAACACGAGTTATTTCATAGCATGGCGCTTCAAAACAAATGAACAAATGATAACTACAAAATAAAGATAACTGGCTCAATATTTTGTTTTGTTTTGTTTGTTTTTATGAATGAAGTTGGTGATTTTCTTTATCTCTGTGAATTTGCTGTCAGGGAAAAACAGTGTAAGCAAAATCTGTTTAGCGGACAGCTGTGCCCAATTTTTTATTAATTGCCACTTGGCTACAATGATTGGAATGTTGCAAGTTACTTTGGACGGCTGGAATGTGATATCTGAGCAATAATTGTAAAACAAGACACATCCAGTTGTTCAATTATTACTTCTATTATAGCATAATGGACACAGTCAGAACTAAAATGGTAGCAAGTATGCTGGTCTTAAGTTTTATCCCGCCATTCACTGGTTCAACATATTGTTTGTCAATCGTCTTCGTGCAGTAGCGGGGTTCCATTGTCCGCCATGTTGAAATCACGAAGCTTACTGTTTGTTTGCCGCAGTCCGCTCCCACATGGGTCACAAAACAATTGTACTGTTCCGCAATTAAGCTGAAAAATAAGTGTTAAAAGGATTTTCTAAACGAAAAGATAAAAGAAAAGGTCAACACAGAAACAGCTATAACATGCCTCCTGTTTCAGTCGCGGTTAGCCGAGTGCAAGGGATATTCACGCAGATGATTATCATTGCATAAAATCTTTATGAGCTGGCAGATACAGAAAGCAATCTGCCAACACTTAAAGAACTATAAAGCAGATAAAAAAAACTACTGTAAAATAATATTAAAAAATGTTTTATTCGAGCTATATCATATTGAGAAATCTAAGGAAAGAGGGACAACAGTGCAAATGCAAATAAGGCTGCTCATGATGAGCCATCTGGTATGGATCTACACTGTTTAAAAATTTAACTATATTCATTTATGGCGCTTTCATGATGAAGAATGCTTATTGCTGAAGCATAGTCTACAGTCAGTTTTTATATTTTCAAATATTTACATTTTATTGTAGTCTCCCTGGATGAAGCAATTCACTTAGTGCGCTTTAAGTTTCAATGAAAACAACATCATGAAAACTCAATCAAGGCAGTGCTAAGGCAGAGTTAAAGTTACGTCACCTAATCTCACTATGGTATCACAGAATTCAAAGCTCTCAAATGGACTAATGTCCGCACCTTGTATTTATGCCAAGGTTTGAAAAATGCTATTTAATCTTTAAAGGAACATATTCATATCACACTGGTTGCACTGATGACAGACAGTACTCATGTGTTGAATATGGCCAGTGTAATGCTTTCAGAAAACACAGACAGGGCCGTATTCATAAAACAACTTAAGTGGTTGCTATGCTGTTGCTAAGGCCAAATTCCTATGAAGGAGATTCCCTACAACTATGAAATTTGCTCTGGAGGAACAGTCTTACAAAGACTGTTCCTCCAGACCAAATTTCATAGTTGTAGGGAAACACCTTTATAGATATTTAGCCTTAGCAACAGCATAGCAACGACTTAAGTGGCTTTGTGAATACGGCCCCAGATGTCATTCATAACTGTAGCTCCAGACAGAGAAGACGCCGGGCCGCGTAGCGTAATCGGTAGGGCACCTGACTCATAAGTCAGAGGTCCTGGGTTCGAAACCCGGTCTGGCCACATACTTTCGTTTCTCCTTCCGCTGATTCAAGAAGGGCAGTTGTCAGTTACTGGCGAAAGTATGTGCACTAAGTACTGGTTAACCGCTTAGGAGGTCTAAGCCTGCCCAGGAATAGTGTGGTTAGGTTAACTGACCGTCCCGACATGACCATAGTTGTTTACCGTGGACGTTAAGCATCAAATCAATCAATCAATCCAGACAGAGAATGGGTTTGAAAAAAGTGATATTATTTCTGCTCATTTTCCAACAACACCAAAATAAAATGTTGTTGTCCTTCAGAATTGCCTCGCAAATGAGACCCTCATGAGATTTCCAGACATGCTTAATGAAAACATTTGAAAGAAATATACCAAATTTTTTTATCAAACCCTTTAATATCAAGACTATTAAATGCAGTATAATTAACTTGCAGTACCACAAACAAGGACGGAGTCAGCGAATTTGTATAAGAAGGACGGGCTTGACAACATTCCACAACGTCTTTGTAGGGTCTATGGGTTCAAATTAGTTACTCGCACATATTCCATATATGGCAAACCCTGAGTTCAACAGCAATAACTAGGTGGGCTGACAAAGGTTTATTAGCAAGGTTTAAGCTTATGGGTACATTAACAGATAAAGAGAACGTATTCTGCACCTTTCAAACACAAGTGACTAAAATGCATTTCTTTTTGTTTGACACCCTTTTCACATGTGACTTCTCTTTGATGAAATCTCCTCGTTGAGGAAGCGCTTTTCTTCACGAGAAGCCTTTAATGTAAAGGTATGTTATTGGTATATTGCAAGTGAGCCCACTTGGGGTCTGTACCATTCAACCTAAGTAACTTCAATTACCTGCAGCTGATCAGTTCTGGAGGAAGGTTTTGATCAGATGTCTTTGAACGGATATCCTCTGAGCATTTTTTCATTGCATCATTTTTACCACTGTCTTGCATACAAACAATGGAGTCTTTGAACTCTGTAAAATTTGAAAAATGATAATAAACAAAGATATAATTGAGCAGCGACACGACAAAACCAACAAAGTGGCATTTGCGCCAAGCGAAGACTCAGATCAGCCTGGGCATCCGCCCAGTCTGCTCAGAGTCTTTGCTGTCCGCATGAAGAAAACTTAGACACTTACAGTCTTCGCTGTGCACTTATAGGGTAGCTTAGAGCATAAGCTACCCTTTGAGAGCACAGTGAAGACTCTGATCAGACTCGATGGATGCCCAGGCTGATATGAGTCTTTGCTGGGCGCACAAGCCACTTTGTCTGTTTTGTCGTGTCGCGGCTCAATTATCTTCATGACATTGCTGTCCCAATGAGTCCCATTATTGCATTAGTTTCCTGAATCAGTAACGGTAATCGAACTTCTGGCCAATTTTTTGTGATTTCATGTTAAAGTTTTTCTTCCCAAGGAGCCCAGTGGTCAATGTGGCGTTAAGTTGGGGCCACCTTTGTACATTTTGTACCGATAGCGATTTCTTTAATTTGTTTGTAAAATTTGTCATCGAATTCGAAAGTATCGTTTTTTTTAAACAAATTTTAACGAGTCGATTCAATATCCTTCGGAAAATCATTTTCTCAATTCTTCGGGAAATCTGTTTGACCAGTACTTGATAGCCTCTATTCCCTATCCATGAGGAATATTTGAATACAAGAATTGTATCAAATGAAGCAAGAATTCCTTCCTTGCTTGTTATGCATAGGGGATGACCTAAAAATTGTTGTATCCCTCAGGTAGCTAGGAACATGTTTTAAAAACGGTTTTAGTAAAATGTCAAATTTGCTTAATCTATGCGTTGACATACTGATACTGCTCGAGGGATCATGTAACTTAGTTATCTAGCGTGTCCGATTACGTAACTTAGTTATCGCGCATGACCAGTCACGTAATTTAGTTATCTCGCGTGTCCAATCTCGTGATTTAGTTGTCGCGCATGTCCAATCACGTAATTTAATTATCTCGAGTGTCCAATCACGTACATTAGCTACATCGCGTGTCCAAGCACGTAATTTAGTTATCTCGTGTATCCGATCACGTTACTTAGTTATCTCGAGTGTCCGTTCACGTAATTTTATTATCTCGCTTGTCCAATCACGTTATTTAGTTATCTCGCATGCCCCATCATGTTATTTAATTATCTCGCTTGTCCAATCACGTACCTTGGTGATACTCATTGCACATGCTTTTTGCCTTCTTGGCTTGCTCCGGATTAAAGTTGATCTCCATCAAGCCAGGATGACCCTCACACTTTTCGTACACATCCGTAATACAGTCCACCATTTTCGTACCATTTGCGCTGAAAGTAATAAATAATACACGTCTTAAAGCCCTTTCTAGGACTTCACATGAGCACAGTATGTGGTTCAGAGTTGAAGTTTCAGGTCCCTTAGTCGGTAATTTACTTCATAACTAGACCCGTTACTTGTTAATTTACTTCATAATCAGATCCTTTACTTGGTAATTAAATTCATCATCAAAATGACAGACGGAGGTTTGGTCCAACTTCAGTATTTTTCTACCCTTTTCTAGTCTATCAGCAGTGTGTGTATCATAAGATCGGCGGCGCGCGAAAAGAGACCTTTACCCCATGTGCTTACTGTGAAATGTTAGCTGAGCCGCGACACAACAAAACCAACAAAGTGGCATGTGCACCACGGGAAGACTTGGATCAGCCTGGGTATCCGCCCAGTCAGACCAGCGTCTTCTCTGTCCGCCTGGAACTAGCCTAGACCCTTAGCTACCCTTTAAGCGCACAGCTAAGATTCTGATCTGACTGGGCAGCTGACCAGGTTGATCTGAGTCTTTGCGCGACGCACATGCCACTTTGTTGGTTTGCTCGTGTCGAGGCTCAAATTAGCCTTGCTGCTGCGCACATTGCCCAGCCTTCACCTTTGACTTTTTAGATTCGCTAGGGTTCATAGAGCAGCTATTGGTATTTTGCGGAACGGTCACCGGAAACGGAACAGAAAAAATCTAAGAGGTTATCATAGCGCTTTATGCCGTAGAATAATATGCAAATTTAGCGACCAATTTTATTATCATAATCAATCATTACTTATTTGAGAAACTAGGAGGGTGCATGGGAACTGGACGGAAACTCGGCGCCAGGTGTGTGCAACTATGGTTTACGTACCGCTGAGCTACTTCGGGAACGTGGTTACGAAAATTGAAACAGAACAGAACGGGTGCGTGGGTACGGGAGAGGATGGAGGCTAGTAGCTGTTCCATTCTGATCCGTTCCGCAAAATAGATGGTTTAGCGAAAAAGGGAAGACCTAGCTTCTGTCACTGTCTTGATCGATATACGGAAAATCACTTTTAGGAAACGGAACAGACCACCGAAGATGGCGGAGCGGTTAACACACGCTAGGTAGGTGCTTTGTTTCATCAAATTTTCTGACTATATATCATACGCATCAGTCAAACGAGCCATATCAGGGAACGAAGAATACATTTCTCCATATAAAACAGGCAGTGGTGTGGCGAAAAATATACACATTCACTTGGATCGACGTGTTTCCAAGAATTGTTATTGTTCAGTTTTAATTTTTAGTGGTGACCCAAATATTTTCTTGACTTTCCTATGAAGTGCCATATATATTCTATTATTATTTTTACAACATAAGACGCCCAGTTTCATTCGGCCCCAGACCCCGAAAACCGTGTTTAAATGTCTTGGCTGGATTTTGAGAAATATTCATTTTTATTAGCCGTATAATTTGCACTTGTCACCGGAACATACTCGCTACATAGAGAGAAACACTTTGTGTTTAACTAGCGAGTATGTTCCGGTGACAAATACATATTACATGGCTAATACAACTGAATATGTCTCAAAATCTAACCAAGAGATTTAAATACAGTTTCGGGGTCTGGGGCCGGACATGAATTGGGCATCGTATTTTATAAAAAATCATAGTAGAATATACATGACGCTTCATAGGAAAGTCAGGTAAATATTTGGGTCACCACTAAAAATAACAATACTTGGAAACACGTCGATCCAAGCGAGTGTGTATATTTTTCGCCACACCACTGCCTGTTTTATATGGAGAAATGTATTCTTCTTTCCCTGATATGGCTCGTTTGACTGATGCATATGATAAGTAGTCAGAAAATTTGATGAAACAAAGCACCTACCTAGCGCGTGTTAACCGCTCCGCCATCTTCGATGGTCTGTTCCGTTTCCTAAAAAGGATGTTCCAGACCTCGATCCAGACAGTGTATGTGTTTGTCTGGGTATTAGCATGATTAAGATGAGTAAATATACTTTCAGGGGATGGAACTCCTTCATTTAATTTTTGGCACACTTTTCGTTAATGTTCATCTCTTGAAGAAAAGAATTTATTCCTTTAGCAGAGAGTTCTTTCCTCGAATAGCCAATATTTGAATGAGGCTTCCTATGTAACTATCATCGTTGGACATGGCGCGCCAAGCGGGCGCATGACGTCGAAATGACGTCGTACGGACGTCAATGCGACGTCAATAGTCGTCATGCGCCTGCTGGCCGTATACTAAAATTTCTTTAGGTGAATGGATACATTTTAAAGGGTAGCAACTCTGCAATTTTCATTTTTAATTTTTACTTTCCTTCTCAATGGAGGTCAACAAGTCTTAAAAGAAAGAATTTGCCCAAAGAGGAGTTGCTATGTGTGTTTACCTCTGAACGATTATCTTACCTGCAAAAATGATCTACCACTTCGGCTGAAATGGGCGGGTGTTCTACGGGCATCGTGGGTTCCTTAACGACAACAACGGGCTCTTCAGTTGCCTGTCTCCGACGCCTCTGTCCTGGCGGTGGCCCCTGGTGGTCTGGATGGTGGTGCCCATTAGGGCTAAAACCGTTCTCTACCCTTGGCATGGTCATTAAACAGGTCATCGCCTCATCTTGTGGCCGCTGGTAAGGGCATGTCGCCAGCGCCGAAACTAAATATTTGAAAAAAATAGAAAGAAAAAAAAGTTAAAGCATCATATATTTAATAAAGGTACTTGAACCCCGTGATGGTATCTTTTAAGTTAAATGAGTAAATTTTCAGGGAAAGCAACTCTACCATTTTTCATTATTTTCAGGCGAAGCAACTCTACCATTTTTCATTATTTTCAGGGGAAGCAACTCTACCATTTTTCATTATTTACAGGGGAAATAACTCTACCATTTTTCATTTATTTTCAGGGGAAGCAACTCAACCATTTTCAGTTTTGACTCCATTTTCACTGGAGGGCAATTGACCTAACGCCAAAGCGCTTCTCGCTCCGCCTTTCAAAGTTGTCCAAGTATATTTTACAAAAGAATTAATGAGCCACGACACGAGAAAACCAACAATGTTGTGCGCCCAGCACAGACTTAGATCAGCCTGGGCATCCGCCCAGTTTACTCAGACCTTTTGTTAAGCCTCAAAGGGTAGCTAAGGGTCTAAGCTACCGCCATTCGGATAGCGAAGACTCTGGTCAGTCTGGGCGGATGCCCAGGCTGATCTGAGTCTGCGCTGGGCGCACAACCACATTGTTGGTTTTGTCGTGTCGCGGCTCATTTATTTTCACAATGGCACACGTGCATTTGTTTTGCCGATTGGTTGGTTGGTTGTTGTGGGTTTAACGGCCCTTTGAGAAGTATTTCAGTCTATATTGGGCCGTCTCCCAGTGAGGGGGAGAAAGCAAAGAGAATGATAAACGAGAGAAAGAATTTCCAAACAACCCTCACCCGTATCTACTGCAAGCACAGTAGGCCCTTGCCCCAATTTTATCCAAATAAGTAGGACGCCCCGGCACTGGCACCATCGCCCGGCCACCACCCCCTTGTTTGTCCGAGGTTTTACCAAATTTGACTGGTCAATGCATATTTTGAATGACAGGTGGCGTCAGGCCTATTCTTACAGGAAAAATGTCAATTCTTAAAATTTGCTCCTTTGGGAGCAAATTCTATCCTTTGCTCCTAAAGGAGCAAATTCTATCCTTACCGAGCGGTTACCATTTTGAAAGCGGTTTGTCTTCCAGGGAGGCAAACAGGATGTTACAAATCTTTTCTCCCTAGTTAAACATGGCGGAAAAGCATGACATGGTAACCTAACACCATAATGTAACAGAGGTAACAGTACCCCAGCGGGCACATGGCGTCGAAATGACGTCGATGCGACGTAATGACGTCGCATTGATGTCAATACGACGTCATTTCGACGTTATGTGCCCGCTGGGAACTGTTGTTTGTGTGACAACGCAATAGGCAATACAATACTTAACGAGGAAGTTTAAGCTTAGAAAAGCAAGAAGACCCAGGTTCACAATCGTAAGAAAATCTGTATTTAAAGGCCTATAGGTGGACTATAAAAGGCAGACTTATAACTGGCTAATCTCAGTACATGGACAAACTCGGTGTCAGGAGGGTGCAGCTACCTATGGATACGATTCGCTGAGCCTCCTGGGGGACATCGTTAAGAGAATGGAAACAACAACTAATCTCAATATTTCTCCAGACACCAAAATGTAAACTGTCCTGAAGGCCATCAAACTTCAATATTTGATCTGATTGGCCGTTGGTCTTGTATAGGAATTTACCTGGGAAAGGAGTGACAGCTCACTGGGATTAATATTTATCAACAAGGCAACTGCTTGGGGTTGACTTTTATCAGTAGGACAGTGGACCTACCCACTTGGACTCAAAGATGTAGTTAATCGTCTGCCGGGGAGTACAGGATAGGCCTTTAAATCTGATTGAACCTGTGCCCAGAAATAGCTAAGCAAGTTTTACTTAGGTGAATGGGTACACCGCAATATTTTCCCACCATTTACAACTTTTCTGATTTCCTGTTTGGTTCCCTGGACGACGCAATCGGAACACCGCTCGGCCAATTCCGTGATTCACGGAATTGGCCGAGCGTGCTCCGATTGCTGGACGATGTAGCCCTTCCAAAATGGGTTCTGCAGACAGGCTGTAGACATGCTGTTCGCAGGGGCGTAGCTAGGGGGTATTTGAAGATACGCACACTCTTACAGGAGTTTAGCTTCTAAGATGATTCTTATCGATGTGTCTTTTTGGAGTTTTTATTGAACCATTGTCAAATTTATAAAATCATGGAAATACGCAGGTGCGTGTTGAAATTTTGTCATTTTGACATGTTTGTCATGTTAACAGTCTACGGCGCCCTGTGACCTTGAAAATAGATTCAGGGTCACAAAAACTTATCAGTTCTGGTCCTGCGCCTATTACTGATTCTGTACTGTTAGCTTGATATGCATCCAACATTTTGTTCAGGGGATAGCGTGCAGATAAGACATTTTAACATCCCGAGACCTTCTGTGACCTTTATTCAGGCAAGCTTTGTGGAAAATCACCTTCTGGTTCAAAGCTGACAAGGTCACCGAATCTGATTATGTTCCATTGATATAATCGGCGAGTTTGGTCAAAATCCACCAATCCCTTCAAGACGTCAACGCTTACAGGATCCGCACAATATTTTTGGGGGAGACAGAAAAAATCTAGCCTAGCCTCGCCCTTCCAATAACCTTACAGTTTGTCGGGCTACCACAGATGACTTTGAGACAATCTCTTCACTGGTCCTGTCCTCAGCTACCCTGGTTGTGCTGGCAAAGTCCATCCCTGTCCCCTCTTTGATGTTATCTTCCCACCTCTTCTTCTGTCTACCAGAAGAAGATGTGACGTTTACGGGTTTTTTTTATCATGGTCACGAGTTTGTCATGTTATACAACGGTTGCTTGGATCTTTCTGCAAATATCCTCATTAGTAACGCGGTCCTTGTACGAGATTTTCAGTAACGTTCGGTACCATCTATCAGTGACCTATGGATTGTATTTATAGGTCACTGCATCTATCTCAAAGGCATACGTTCTGCTTTTTGACTGCATGTTGTCAAGGGTAACGTTTCACAAGATGGTAAAAAGATGTATGACATGTAAGGAGGCGCACTGTTTCGCCTTTGATTCAAGAGATATAATTATGTTGTCATCTTTCCATACTGGTTTCAGCTTGACTAGAGCTGCAGTGGCTTATGCAATCCCTAAGCTAGCTGAGAATCTATTAGATCCATCATTTGAGACAACTGCTCAAAGGTACCTGAAACTTGTCAGCATTCCCCACATGTCGTTTTACCTTGATCTCCCTTTGGGTTTCATTTGCACTGTTTGTCATCGGTTGGTTTTCTCAACACCTATTCGCAGTACAGGTTTTGTCGAGACTTTCAACTAGGACTTCTAGTTTCTGCTCCTCCTCAGCAAGTTCATCAATGCCATCGGCAAACTGCAGATTGGTAATACCGTATACATGGTAAATTTTGCGGTGCTCTGTTTTTCGCGGTATTTCGCGGTCACTTAGAAATCGCGAATATCAAAATCGCGAATAATTTTCTGTTTCTTACAAAGTGTCTTCTGTAGACACAGTGTTCATATATTTTGTTTGTGTTTGCTTCGGTAGTTGCTGGTACTTTTCGCTTGAGCCAATTCTTTCATTAACCTGCGGCGGCCCAGCCGCAGGTTAATGAAAGAACTGACTCAAGTGAAAAAGAAATAGTTTTGCTTTTCGAGCATGTTGCTAACGCAAAAATTAAAAATCGCGAAAATTAATATTTATGTTTTTTGACCCTTAACCGCGAATATTTGAACCCGCGAAAATTACCGCCTATGCTGACGATTTCATCATGTTATTCCAGAGAAGCAGGCATGATAATGTTGAAGAAGGTGGAAGGCAGACGGCATCTTTGTCTCAAGCAGTTGTCCCGAACCATTCTGCCGTGCTGCCATGCATCTGGACTGTACTGGCTAGTAGTGTTCAACGACACAATGATATTTACTTCCGCGTCGTAGTTTCGCACAAAGTTGTCATACACTGCACTGAGAAAATATGCACTATCTTGCCGTTGGACTACATTCTCCGATTTCAGTTTTTTTTAGAGAGAACTGAGTATGGAGACAAGCAGCCGCGGTAACGTTTTGTAAGCTGACGTCGCGTGAAACAGGATTGTAAGCCATTAGCGTATAGTGAAAACTCAAATCAGCCTGCGCATCAACACAGACTGATCAGTCTTCACTTTTTCTTTTTTTATTAAGATCTCCCTAGATTCACACATTGTATATGCAAAAAAAAGACTGATCGGACTGCGCCGATGCGAAGTCTAATCTGAGTCTTCCCTGTTACAGCATGTCGTAAGGTACCTTTTCATGTGCCACCAATCAACTCAGACACTCCAAATGGAGTATCATATCTCAAAAGGGGTCTCAATGCGTTTTATCTTTCGTCATGTAGCACAAGATACGAGCAGGAATGGTAGGTAGTCATGCAGCACAATATACGATATGAAATAGCGACTTAGCCTGAACATCCGGGCTGCCTATTCAGAGCAACTGATTTTCCGCAACTTCACAACATGTAGGTGTAGCAAACAGAAAAGGCTGACTAGAAAGCTCGTATGCTCAGGCTGATATGAGTCTTATCTGGTCGAAAACGTATTAAGACACTTTTAGCTGCCAGGCAACCGGCTCTTATCAAATTACAGATGTCTACTCCCGGTGTACACGCCTGGTAAACTATCACAGGTACCTCCGCGGAGGTACCGATAAAATGTTGTGACAGGCATCCGGAGCTACCTGTGACGGACCAAAAATAAACAAAAAACGGTAGGTATTCGTCTTTTTTGATAAAATACATTATAACCTGGGAGTTTATTGAATATCAAAGAATGCTATTCGATCCTTATATACATAAAGATTTGTCACACGGTATATCCCCGGGAACTTTACACATATACAGAAGATATGACTTTTGAAGTGGCTTTAAGGACAGTCGAAAGTACTCAAAACAAGAACAAATCGGTTGTTTTAGGTCCTAAATGCACTTTTCTTGCATAAGAATCTGTTGATCTGGATACACTGACGTAAAGTAAACCTCCTTTCCCAAATATAAATGCCGATAAACTCCAAATAAGGCTGGATCGGTAAAAAAAACAACTGGAGGTGCCTGTGACGGAATGGAGGTGCCTGTGATGTAAGAAAATATAGCGAAAATCTGAAGATTTATAGCGGTTGCAAATATTGATATTCTTCATCTCTAGACCACTGTCTTGAAAGAATCGTTCATTCAACGTCGCAATTTAATCTATCATAATGCGAATATCAAGCATAGTCTTGTTAAAACGACAGACAATGATCATGAACTTATACAATCAGATTCTACATCCTGCAGTCAAAACCAAGATAGAAGTAAGTATACGTTGACAATAGTTCATAAAAGACACGCATGGTAAACCGAATAAAGAGCTCTTTCCCAGACAGGTGGAAATTCACCTACCCCAAATGAAAACAACGCTAACTTCCGTTTTTATATTTTATATTTTAAATTACAAAAGTAACCAGAAAGCAAAGTGGGCAGCTGTACAGGACGTTACTGCCAGAAGACTACAGACAAGCGGACATAAGAACATGTAACTTTGATGCTTCACAACAGAAATCCAAAATCCAAAGCAGATCATCTCAAAGAGTTATTGTCCGTTTTGTTTCCATATCTGTTAGTCAAACATTGACGAGTTGTACGTAGCTGTTGAAAATTTACTGCCTAATTCAGTGTTAGAATGTTATGAAAAGCGCTTAAATAAGAGGCAGTGTTTTTGTGAATGGTGATGACCGCCTGTTAGTCATTCCAAATCGTTAGAAATTGTCGAGGTCACACGCCATGCTAGCTACTCGAAACGTTTGCGTAAAAACAACCTTTCAGAAGATGCCCTTTATGTAGTTAAAGTCCTCTTTTGTTACCAAATTTGATGCAGTGGCTGTTCGGTCTGTAAGATTCCGATCACTTCAATATACTAAACGGTGTAATATTGAGAACATGTCACCTGCCGATGATGTAATCTGTAGGCCTTACGGATGTATTTGGATTCTAGCGCCAACAATTCAAAACTACCCAGACTGAATCACTTGTTTCACCTATCACTCCAGTTACCACAAATTTAACACATACAGCGAGCGTCATACGACACTTGCGAGCGACACATATGAGGTACCAAAAGGATCAACACTATAGATACCTGTACGTGTATGCCTGTTGACGCTTATCGGCAATTTTGACAATTTGACACACCCTACGTGTAGCTGGCATGACGTGTGACCTCGACAATTTCTGACAAGTTGGAATGACTCACACAGCCAGCACCTCCCGATCACAGTCATCACCAGTGGAACATGGAATTTCATGATATACGCATTATGATAGCTTAAAAATAGGACGTTGAATGAATGATTCTTTCCAGGCAGTGGTTTAGAGAAGATGTCAATATTTTCAGCTACAATAACTATTCAGATTTTCACTATATTTGCTTACATCACAGGCACCTCCACACCATTGCAGGCACCTCCAGCTGTTGTTTTGAAAATGTCAATCGACATTTATATTTGAGCAAGGAGGTTACCTTAACACCAGTGTGCCGAGAAAAACAGATTCGTATGCAAGATCACTGCATTTAAGACCAAAAACGGCCGAATTCTTTATGTTTTGAGTACTGTGGGCTGACATCAAAGCCACTTCAAAAGTCGTATCTTTGGTTAATATGGAAAGTTCAGGGGAGTATAATGTGTGACAAAACTTTATGTCTATAAGGGTCGAATAGCACTTTTTGATTTTTAATAAACTCCCTGGTTATTTTATATTTTGTCAAAAAAGAGGAATATCTACCTTTTGTTGTCATTTTTTGGACAGTCACAGGCAGCTCCAGATGCCTGTCACAACTTTTTATCGGTACCTCCGCCGGAGGTACCTGTGATAGTTTACCAGGTGTGGGTGTAATGATCATGTTTTGCACTACATGACTACAAAAGTTTCTTAAAATTTTTATCTTTCATAATGTTCCACCATTCTAGATTTTTCTGTACTCTGCGCACTTATCTAGTACGCCTAAGCCTATTCCCTAACCTTGCAAGGCCGTTTGTGCACCACAAATGAGTTTAAAACAATGTCTTTCCGCGTAGTTCTATTTTCAGTTACACTTGTTGGTCTCTGGCAAAGTTCATCCCTGTTCACTATTTTATATTCTCTTCCTATCTCTTCTTCTGACTGCCTCTTCTTCTTCTTTTTCCCTTCTACAGCGACCTGCATGCCGGATTGTCTTTGTTAGCATGTAATTTTTTTTTTCGATTTTAGCTATATAATATATACAAAGAAATGGGTGTAAGGTCTTGCTTGCATTGGATGTGTTTCCAAGGACATGCAAGAGGAGTCTTGCTGGTGTTTGAGTTATTTCTATGGACCCATGATTGAGGTCCTTCTGTTCTTGGAAGCAGGTCTATGGACACATGAAAGTGGTTTTGTTGGTGTTAGAAGTATGTCTGTAGACACATGAGATAGGTCTTGCTGGTGTAAGGGATATTTCAATGCACACATGAGAGGTCTTGTTGCTGTTTGAGGCTCTAGAGATACGTTACTGTTGTTGCTGGTATTGAAAGTATTTTTGTGGACCCGTGAAAGAAGTATTGCTGGTGATGGCGCTGTTTCTATGGACATGGGAGAAGTCTGACTGGTTTTGGAGGTACTTCTATAGACACATGAAAGAGGTCTTGCTTGTGTTAAAGATTTTTACGGGAACATGAGAGAGGTCTTGCTAGTGAAGGAGGTATTTCTATGACACATGAGAGGTCTTACCTTGTGACGATATTCGATGGATGGATAGGTGTCTTGGCAATTTTACGTTTTTTAACAGCATTTCTTTTATATTAAGATGATGGGAAGATGATGACGAAATGCTCTGTGCAATGAAACACCGTCTAGTTTCAGACACGATCTCGCCTCCTGCAGGACTCGAACCAGCGACCCCGTGTTCCAAAGTCGGGAGCGCTAACCATTTGGCCACGCGGCTTCAGCCGTGTTCGGAGGTACGTTTATTTTAAAGTCAATGTGATAGCCAGTGATCGTATTCTTATCCGCAATATTTTCTTGCACATTTTTGAACGCAGAACTACATGTATAATTTCTGGAATCGTTAGCTTTTTTATGTCCCTCTTAAACGCCTTGAAAATTAAACACATAAAACAGCATTCATGATCGATATATCGAACCCAGGTATGGGTGTATTTAAATTGAAAATGAATGCGCGCTACTTAAGGTGGTGATAATCACTGATTTGGAGCAAAGACAAAAATCTGCATAAAACGCTCAAAATACCACTAATCTTTCCAAAACTTAGCATGTGCCTTCTTTATGTTGTTTCTGACAATTCAGACTCCCAAAATGCAGCATTTGTTAATGTTAAAAAGTGTTTTTATCAGGAAAGATCAAAGGGTGATTTTGTGCGCAATAATCTGAAAAAATAATATTGTTATTGAAAATATACTTAGCGCTGAGAGTTCCTTGTTGCATAATGGAGAGCAAGCTAGCAATTATTTTTTCAAACTCTTTCACACATTATCAGGCTGAGCAGATGAAAAAAGATGCGGTCTGTGTCCAAATTGTTTTGTCAAAACACACAGGTGAGGCAGGTGAGACTATTTTAACAAGGTTGAACAATTTCATCTACACACCTTTCTATCATGTAAGTAATGTATGATTTATACTGTAGGTGTTACATAGGTATGCTTGCCTACCCTATATTTGATAAATGCATCCAGTGTACATTACCTTGTACATGGTTGAACATTTGAGAAAAAGCTACCGTTTTCATCTGGTCTACATTACAATTTGAGAAAGAGTTGGAATAAATAATTGCTAGTACGCTCTTCATTATGCAATAACGCACCTTCAGTACTACGTAAATTTTCAATAACGATGTTCATTTTTTTGATTATTGCGCAGAAAATTACCCTTTGATCTTTCCTTATAAAAACACCTTTTTAAGCAGCATGTACGTCTGTTTTGTATTCTAAACTGTAAAGAACAACAAAAATAAGAAGTCTGCTAACTTTCAGGGAGATACCTTACTTTTTTATGGTTTTATGCAAATTTTTACATTTACCATAAATCACCACCTTAACTGATCAATTATCCAGCAACATACAGCATGTCAATCAATATTCTTTTTTTTTTTTGCTCACCGAAAGAATGAGAAATAGCATATATCATATACATGTACACAATATTACAAAATATTAAGTATTTCTTTTTGAGAATAAGCATTGATTCGAGGTCATGCCGAATCAACGCTGATTCAATGTTTGTTAAACGCTGTGAGTCCAGTGGTACACTCGGTGATAAGTTGACTTTCCCCCAAAGTTCAAGCTAAATTTAAGAGTTCAATATACACAGACTAGAATAATTACCCACTGGGCACACAAGGTTGAATCAACCTTGTCACAACGTTGAATCAAGGTTGAATCAAGGCTGATTCAACCTTGTGTGCCTGCTGGGTAGTGGCTATCCCAGCAGGCACATAACGCTGAATCAACGTTGATTCATGTGATGTTGAATCAACGTTGAATCAACATTTTTGTAATTGAATCAACGTTGATTCAAAGCTTATTCAACGCTGTGTGACCTTGCTGACCGGAACCGATACTACCGTAAAAAATCTAAAAGGTTTGGACACCTAAAATAATTGAGCCGCGACACGAGAAAACCAACAAAGTGGTACGCCCAGCACAGACTCTGGTCAGCCTGGGCATCCACTTAGTTTGATCAGACTCTTTGCTAAGTGCTTAAAGGGTAGCTTAGGGTCTAAGCTACATCCATGCGGACAGCGAAGACTCTGACCAGACTGGGCGGATGCCCAGGCTGATCTGAGTCTGCGCTGGGCGCACAACCACTTTTCTGGTGTCGCGGCTCAATTACCGCATATGTCTTAAAATACAACAGTTTGCTTATACAATGAAGTATTGTGTCCAAAGCTGCAAGTCAGATGGCAATCGGTGTAGGCGCTGATTAGACCTATTCACGCGCCAGAAGTCTAATTTAGGAGCAATCCGAGTCTCTAGTGCTTGCTCAGATCCATCTGTACGTCCCAATACTTTGAATTTTTATGACAGTAGTTAATAATTGCTATAGATTAATAAAACGAATATATTCTAAACCGATTCAAAGTTATTTTTGTGTTATTCGTCATTATGAAATTGTTCCCGATTACGCCCATGTATAATGTTTTTATCATGGATGTCCTACATGTATCTGACTGTAAATATATACCATGATCATTTTTCAAAACGTTGCCTGGCCTTTATGACAACTGAAGTGCAGGTAAAATAATTGCCCAAATTGCATACTGTTCTAAATCTTGGATTTATAAAACACTGTATTTTCTTACCTAAAAAGGCGGAGAAGAAAATGCACAAATGCATATCCGAAATTGCCCTCATTGCATACCACGCCAGGTAATTTTTCACACACACTTTGCAAAGCCTTGAACTTAAATGACAACCAGTGTCAATTCGCTTTAACTTTAACCGTAAATGGTTATATTGGTTTCCGTCCTTGAATATGCATACCTGAATGACTCATAATAACGCATACAGGTGTGACTCAAATGTGGATATAAAAGACACTAAAGTTTCATTTTCTTCTCATTTTCCTTTACAAGCTCTCTGAAATAAATACAAAGAGCTTTAGTCCCAAGTAATGCAGATTTAAGAAGAAAAAAAGTAGTAATAAAGTAATAACTTAATAAATGAAAAAAATGTTGGCTAATATTTAACTTCTTTTCCAGGAAAAATGTTCATTCCATACCCTGAGTTGTTTTTATTTTTAAACTTGTATTATATCCATTTACGGCAATTCAAACGAAAGCAATCAATGTAACGGTTTGAAATCAGAAATGTCGATAATGGCATCAAGCATAATTTAATATCTCTCTACAATTTTGACCCTTTTGCTAATCACGGGGGTAATACCAATTTGGCGACCTGTGCTTTCGACCGAGTCTGTACTATACAAAGTGGCTTTCGACGGAGAATATGGTCGTAAGCATTACCAGTAAATGGTGCTATTGTTAAAGGCTGTCGACCGAGCTGATATTGCTGTCGATTGTCTCGGTCGACAGCCACTTTTGCATGTATGGTAATTGACTGACTCGGTCGAAAGCACAGGTAGGGAAATTGGTATTATCCCCGTGGTAATGCTGCACCATAGCACAAATATAAGTAGAATGGGCACACCTCAGTTTCGCCCAGTCTGATCAGACTCTTTGCTAAGTGCTTAAAGGGTAGCTAAGGATCTAAGCTACCACTATGAGGCTGGTCTGAGTCTGTGCTTGGCGCACAACTACTTTGTTGCTTTTCTGTCATGTTCACTGTGTCCATTCGTGTACGCCTATAAATGCGAGTTGGAGCAGTGTACGCCGAGTTAGAACACATTCAGAGCATGCTCGCGGGCGAGAGGTAAATGTTTGCCATGTGTTTTAACAGCTAACTGAGGTTTATGTCCCTCTCTTCTTCGCAGTTTTCGTCTTAGACATCATCTACAACCGCAGGTAAATTTCCAAAGCTCCACCTCTTGTAATAACACAAGAAACATCGCAAATGCTTGCAAAACATGTGAAAATATTTGCTACTGGTCTTAAAATGTACTCAATATACGCAAACACTGTCTTCATTTACCAAAATTGTAAAATGTAATAAGAAATGATCCAATTGTGACCATCAGATCGAAGCCTCAAAATGCTGATCGTAAAACTGAGAGAGCTGTTTGTATTTGTTTGAACCAGGGGAGTTGCCAAAGTACACGCCGAGTTGCAGCACCTGTGCACGCCGAGTTTAACAATTGTTGACATAAGGGTATACCGCGAGTTAGAGTACATAAACGTCAAGCTCAAAGACTAATGACCAAACATGTACTATGCTCTGTATTTGTGAGCCTTATCTGATCTGACAAAAATAACAGATTTTGTATTTGTTTAAAGGAACGAGGCCCCGTGTCCAGCCGGGGGGTATAAATAGTTGGAGGCTTTCGCTTGAGCAGGTGGTGAAACCCCATTATACAAGCAACCGTCCGTTATATAGTCCTTACAGTTTAACTGATCAAGTTTAAATGATCAAATCCTTCGTACAGACAGATCCAACGTGCATATTTAAATCGTATTTAAACATTTAGATAAAAACCAAATCGCGAATTCTATCCTTTCGATCTTTCCTTTTTTCATGATACTAACATGCTTCATTTGTTTGTGTATCATTCTGTGCCCGTGGGTCGCACACGGGACGAAGATTATTACCTCATCTGTGTTTAACAATTGTCTTGTGTTTGTGTTACATTTCCAAGCTCTAGCACGTTGCATTTTTACATTTTACAAAATTCAAAAAGAAATTTGTGTCTACAGGTTAAAATACAACTCAATTTTTGTAGCAATTGTCAGCTGCATTTTGCCTGAATGTCTTAAAGTTTCTTATCATCTAACAATCTAAAATGTTTCTGTCTCTCCTTACATATTTACTTTTTCACAACTCGTAAATTCTTATCGCATACACTACGTATATGGATCTCCTATTTCGACAACGTCAAAGCAGTCTTTTTAACAAACAGTTGCCTTTTCCCTTTGTCTGTGGGGAATAAAATTTACAGACCACTTTACTTCTGTAGTGGATGGGGTGAAATTCCCTGTTATACACGAGCCACCTGTTTGCCGTGGGTGGCGTCTCGTATGCTGGAAAAAGGGATCCTGGTAGTTGAGAGAGGCCCAGGGATCTCCAGCTTATCAACACACTACTTTGGCCCTGGCTTCAGATAGACGAGCGTTTCGGGTTAGGCCCGACCCGATTCAATCGGCTCGGTCGTGTTGAGCTCTAGAAATACGCTTCTTGATTCTCCCCTTCCTTCTTTCTTTATACGTATCTTTAATGGTACATACCGGGTTTGAAATTCTCTTTATTTCTCTCTTTTATGGGTATTTTGATGGGCAGCGGCCGATGGGTTAATCGACGTGCATATTTTTCGGCCTTCAGCATTGGGGGTTTAAACCGAGGGATTTGAACGTTGAGTATAATGGCTATGTAGCTTTGGCGTTGGAGATAGGAGATCCATTTCCATTAAAACGTCCCCTTGTAGGGCTCCGTGGAGGGTGAAGCGCATAGCTATTGAAATCTAAATACATCAATCATGGAAGCCAATAAGCCAAAAAAAAGAGCGCTTCAAATTGAACCTGATGACGACGCGGAACGAACACCTCTTTTCGTTATAAAAGACAACGAAAGCTTTGCTAGATTTCTCGTTATTAAGTCAATGGAGGAGAAAGCGGTCACGTCCCTTTCTCCTTTCGTCATAGAAAAACAAATTGAAAGCATAAAAGGAACAGCAAAATCGGTCAAAAAATTGAAAAACAAAACACTTCTTGTAGAAACATGCAGAAAGTCACAAACGGAAAATTTACTCAAAATAACTACATTCTTTGGTCTCAGGGTTTCTGTCTCTGAGCATTCCAGTTTGAATAGTTCAAAAGGAATTATCAGAGACAGAATGCTGAAAGCAGAAAAGGAAGAAGAAATTGTTGAATATTTGCGCGAACAGGGCGTGACTGCTTGTAAGCGGTTCAAAATTAAAAAAGATCACGAAACGGTCGAGATAAATACCCTCCTCCTGACATTCAATACAGTTTGTGTTCCAAAAACATTAAAAATCTTTTACAGAATTGTACCTGTAGACATGTATGTGCCAGATGTTTTAATTGTCAGAGGTTTGGCCATCATGAAAACAACTGTCCGGTGGATGATGGATCTGTCTGCGAAAAGTGCGGCACTGGAGGTCATGACCACCATACCTCCCAGTGCAAAAATCAGCCAAAATGCGTGAATTGCGGAAAAGACCATGTCTCTAGATCAAACGAATGCGAAATTTTGAAGAAAGAAAAAGAAATAATTAAAATCAAAGTTACTAAAAACATTACATATTTAGAAGCCAAAAAAGTTTATGAATCCCAGTCAGCCAACCTAGATTTCTCCAAAGTTGTTCAGTCACTTCAATCAAAGCCAGAAACCAAAACCACCGGAACTCAATTTTTCGACAGTGATTTCAAAGTCCTACCTTCATCAATAGTCATATCTCCGTCTTCAAAAATTTTGAAACAAATTTCTTCATCACAGTCAAATTCACAGTCTAACACAGGTACAAAACCACCTCGATCAAATTCAACAGCTCGTTCATCTAACTCAAAACCAGTTGTTCAGTCTAGTTCACAGTCTAGCTCGTCTAGTTCTCAGTCTTCTTCACAGACTAAGACGCAGGCTAAGACGCAGAAGGAGAAGGAAAAACATCGTTCTCCTTCTGGTCACGGCTCTGGCTGACGATCTAATTCTGGCGGAGGCTCGTCCTCCAATAGACATGGCAGAGGATCGCAAGATCCTGTTAAAACAGCAAATAAATACGACGTCCTTGATGTCAATATGGATACTGCTTAAAGGAAGTTTATACTTCCCCTGATTAGTCTCATGACACATTATTTTTTTCTCTCCCATTCATTTAATCATGGATAAAAAGTCAATAATACAGTGGAACTGTCGTGGTCTTAAAGCAAATTATAACGAAATATTGCTTTTAATGTCTATTTTCTCTCCGAGTGTCATTTGTCTTCAGGAAACCTTTTTAAAGCAATCAGATAATGTTAGTTTTAAAGACTTTAGTATGTTCAACTATATCTGTCCTGATGGTCAAAGAGCATCAGGAGGAACCTCTATTCTTGTAAAATCTAACATTCCACATAGTCCGTTTGATTTAAATACAAACTTACAAGCAGTTGCTGTCAATGTTACTTTATCCAAAAAAGTAACAATATGTTCTATTTATATTCCGCCTAACGACAGACTTTCCAAAAATTCCTTGGTCGATCTAGTAGACCAATTGCCGCAGCCTTTTATGCTTGTTGGTGACTTCAGTGGTCACAGTAAAACCTGGGGTTGTTTGAATACAAATGACAGAGGAGAAATTATTGAGGATGTAATTGCTGAAAACGATTTGTGTATACTTAATGAAAAACAGCCCACATATCTTCATCCTCCAACGGGAAATTATTTTGCCATAGATTTATCTATTTGTCATCCTAATATATATTTAGATTTTGAGTGGTCAGTTTGTGATGACCTGCATGGAAGCGATCACTTCCCAATTATTATAAAAGAAATCGAATCTTCTGACGAGGAACAGCTTGCTCGATGGAATCTTAAAAAAGCTAATTGGGAGATGTTCGTTACATCATGTCAAGAACGGCTAAATTCAGAAAAATATAAAACAGCAGATGATATGTCTGCTTTTACTTCAGCATTACATGAAATTTCGGAAGAATGTATTCCGAAATCCTCGACAAGTTCAAAAAGACGTAATCCATGGTTTACCAATGAATGTAAAGCTGCAATAAATAAACGCAAATCGGCGTTACGAAAATTTAATAAAAATCCGTCTCGTGAAAATCATATTCATTCAAAATTAACACGTGCTAAAGCACGAAGAACTATCAAACAAGCCAAACGCACATCGTGACAACAGTATGTCAACAAACTCAATCCTAAAACACCAGTCAAAAAGATTTGGGATATGATAAGAAAGATTAGTGGTAAAAAATAAAAAATCTGAATGTGTTCATATAAAATCCTCCGACGGTAACAAATGTTTTTCCACTAAAGAGATTTCCAATGCGTTAGGCGAAAACTTTCAGAAAAATTCTTCAAGTTCAAATTACAGCCAACGATTTCAAGAACTCAAAATTGAAAAGGAATCAGAAAACTTAAACTTTCAGTCACTAAATAACGAAAAATACAACCTTCCCTTCAGCATATCAGAATTAAAGGATTCTCTTAATAAATGTAACGATACAGCAGCAGGACCGGACGATATCGCTTATCAAATACTGAAACATTTACCACCTGACGCATTGGAAACCTTACTCAATATTTTAAATGATATATGGCATACTGGAAAATTTCCAGAAGACTGGCATAAAGCAGTCATTATTCCGATTCCCTAAACCTGGAAAGGATAAGACGGAAGCAACAAACTACAGACCGATAGCGTTAACAAGTTGCATATGTAAAACAATGGAGAGAATAATTAACGACAGGCTTGTTTGGTTCCTGGAGTCAAATAACTTGATTTCCAGAAATCAAGCGGGCTTTCGTAAAAATCACAGTACTACTGATCATTTAGTACGATTAGAATCTTTTATCCGTGATGCATTTGTTAAAAAAGAACATGTCGTTGCAATATTTTTCGACCCTGAAAAAGCATACGACACTACGTGGAAATATGGCATCATGAAAGATTTACATGATATTGGCCTTAGAGGCCGTCTTCCGAATTTTATATCGAGTTTCTTATCGGACAGATCCTTCAATGTTAGAATAGGGTCTACGTTATCTGACACTTTTAAACAGGAACAGGGCGTTCCACAAGGAAGTATTTTATCCCCCACTTTATTTAATATAAAAATCAACAACATCGTTAAATGTGTCAATGATACTGATTCCTCTTTATATGTTGATGATTTTGGCATCTTTTGCAGATCGAAAAATATGGAAAACATAGAATTCAGACTCCAAAGATGTCTGAATAAAGTAGAAACTTGGGCCGGTTTTAAATTCTCGAAAACTAAAACCCAGTGTGTTCATTTCTGCCAACTGAGGGGTTTACACCCAGATCCAGTTCTTAAAATTTATGGATCGCCTATTCCAGTTGTAAATGAGGCCAAATTTTTAGGCCTTCTGTTTGATAAGAAACTCACTTTTATTCCTCACATAAAAGCTTTAAAAGCTAAATGCTTAAAAGCTTTAGATGTTTTAAAAGTTCTCTCCAATACAAATTGGGGAGGAGATCGTACTGTTCTTCTTAATTTGTATAGATCTCTAGTAAGATCTAAACTCGATTATGGTTCAGTCGTATATGGTTCGGCACGAAAATCATACCTTAAATGTCTCGACACCATTCATCATCAGGGTTTACGCCTTGCTCTAGGAGCATTTAGAACATCACCTGTAGAAAGTCTTCATGCTGAATCTAATGAACCGTCTCTATATATCAGAAGAGAGAAATTGTCTTTGCAATATGTCACAAAATTAGCTGCAAACCCACAGAATCCAGCATACGATTGTATTTTTAATCCTCGTTATGAAACATTTTATAACAACAAACCAAGATCTATCAAACCCTTGGGTTTGCGTATTAAACCTTTGCTTGTCGATTCGCATATTAACATTAAAAACATTCAGAAATTTTCCTTACCTGTTCATGAGCCATGGACCTTAAAACCTCCAAAGGTCATTCTATCATTACATCACAATAAAAAAATCACAGACAAACCCTGATCTTATTCAATCAGAATTCTTACAAGTAAAATCTAGTTTTCCGAACCATACCACAATCTATACAGATGGTTCAAAACAAGAAGATAAAGTTGCATGTTCGGTTGTAAGTTCCCTATTCACAGAAACCATACGATTACCAAATGGCAGCTCAATTTTTACAGCAGAAGCTAAAGCCATAGATCTTGCTCTCAATCAAATAACAGTTCAAGAAAACAATCAGTTTATAATATTCTCAGATTCTCTTTCTGTTTTATCATCACTAAAAAATGTTAATCACCCTAACCCTTTAATACAACAAATATTTCGTAAAATTTTTCAACTACCATCAAAGGAAATAGTATTTTGTTGGATCCCTAGTCACGTCAATATTCGTATTCGTGGAAATGACCTGGCCGATAAAGAGGCCAAGACGGCCTTAAATTTACCAGAAAGTACCTTCCGAATTCCACACTCAGATTTTAAATCTCAAATTAATACATATATCAAATCAAAGTGTCAAACTAATTGGGATAATCAAATTCATAACAAACTCCGACAAATTAAACCCGATTTTCACAGCAAGGACAATATACTATCAAATAGAAAAGAACAGACTGTCATTACCAGATGCCGAATATACCAGAATTACACATTCGTTTTTATTAAATAAGGAGGTTGCACCATTTTGCATACCATGCAATGAAGTCATTACTATCAAACATCTTCTTGTGTCATGCATTGACTTTAACCATATTCGTTCAAAACATTACAACATTAAAACCATAATCGAGCTTTTTAGCAAAGTTTCTTCTATCCAAATTATTAATTTTTTAAAGGAAGCTGGACTTTTTAACAAGATCTAGTCTTTTATTGTACATAACATTTTTATCATTTGGACGTAACATAATACTTTAAACATTTGATCGTTTTTTTGTCTTATAGAAACGTTTTAAATTGCTGACGTTTAGACGCTATATGCCCTTACCAGGGTTGGGCGTCTATAAATAACTTAAACATTCATTCATTTTAAAGGAACGCTCTTCCACTGATAGATACAGTTAATTATGAAGCCACATTTTGCGTTTAAGTACAGTGATAATACGAAAAAAAAAATAAATAAACTGTTTCTGAAGAAAATTTCGAAGCATCCTAGCTAAAACCAGCAAGCACCAACCATTAACTTTGACTGAGCAGCGAGTAAAAAGGTGGCGTATCACATAGTGCAAAAGTAGTCTGCCCATGGTTATAAGCTTTATACCCTTAACCACACGCACAGGCTGATAAGTATGTTATAAGCTGCAGTCCCTTTTGACACAACTCAATAAAAATATCGGTATCCAACACCTTATCACCCCACCGCCACACCCTGTGCAGCGCCTTGTATAGCGGATAATCTTCGCCATTCACACAAAATGTCGCAGGTTCGACTCCCACGGATGGCACATGTCCGATCCGTTTTTCCAATAACCTAGAAAATACACAGTCAGGGCCAGTGTGTTCTGGGCTGAAATAATTGGCATCAGAATCGCAGCTGGTGATTACAGCGTCAATGAACGATGGTGGTAGCGACCACCTGATAAAACCGGCAAAACTGTATATGTGCACGCAAAACACAACACACACTGAGTCAATGTGCCTGATATGGTTTTGTAACCAGGGGCTGTGGTCTCCTTAAAAAGAACGAATGGGCAAACAGCCATCAACTTGATCACCCCTTCAAGCCCAGTAAGAAGCACAAAGTTTAAGTTGATGTAGTAACTACTTTAAGGGCTTTGCCCGCTTTCTGTGCATGTATATTGGGACACAATTATAACAGCCCTCCGTGGACATGCCTGCAACATAATTTATCTGCGAGACCGTCTCCTCTTTAACATATTTATCAGGCTACAAGTGCAATCCTGATAAATGGCAGCACAGGAGAATGGTTCAGAACAAGAGTTGGAGAAAGACAAGGATGTCTTCTGTCACCCACCCTCTTCAACATTTTTTCTCGAACGGATCATGTCTAATGCGCTGGAAGAACATGACGGAAAGGTTAGCATAGGGGGGCTGGGGGGGGGCAAAATATTACCAATCTGCGGTTTGCCGATGGCATAGATGCTCTAGCTGAAGATGAGCAGGAACTAGAAGCCCTAGTTGAAAGTCTCGACCAAACCTGCACAAGGTATAAGATGGAGATTAGTGCTGAGAAGACCAAACTGATGACAAACAGTGCAGTTGGCATCCAAAGGGAGATCAAGGTAAAAGGACAGAAGCTGGGTACTGTAACAAGCTTCAAATACCTTGGAGCAGCTGTCTAAGATGATGGCTCAAAACAGGAGGTTCTCTCAAGGATTGCACAAGCCACTTCAGCTCTTACCAAGCTAAAACCAAGCACAGTAAACGTAGAACTATTGCGTATCTTTCCATCTGATTTAGAGAAGCGTACAGATTAATGCGTTTGCCGATAAAGAGCGACTGAGAGAGAGAGAGTTCAAAGCTATTTCAATCAGAAAAGAGTCTTAAAAAAGAGTCAATAAATCATAGTCCTTTTCCTTAGCATATCAGTTAGTTTTATTTTCTTTAGAAAATGATACCTTGCTTGGGTGAATGAATACACTTTCAGGGGAAGGAACTCTGTCATTTTATTCCTTCCGTCCTTCTAAATTCTTGAAGAGAAGAATTGCTGCCCAACCAGTAAATGCCTTCCTTTAAGAGAAGAGCCCAATTTTGGAAGTTTTTTTTCATGAGGAAGTCAGTTCAGATGTTTCCTTTTGTACTCTTTTGGAATGAGTTTAAAATGTAAAGACTGGAATTTACTTTTCCCACTGTCAACAGATAAAGTGAATCTTCGAACTGAAAGTTCACCCGTCAAATGGTATAAGCAACAGTGATCTAATAGCTCTTGAAAAGAAAATGTTCTGAATGAACAGTAATAACATTGGCAGGCAAACTCATCATATCTGGAAGACAAACAAAATGTGGATGCTTAATTATTTACAATATTCTCAATCATTCTTTTGAATTTACTAATAGAATGATTTTTCATACAAGCAATCGGACAGCCAACAACAACTGACTGACTTTGTTATTTAAGAAACTATCAGTACGAAGCAATGTCAATAAATGCTCAGCTAGACAGCTGCAACTAAATTTAATGCCTTTTTTTAAAAAAATCACAAAGAGCAGTACTTTATTCCAACTAGGCGTACACCCTTTTTGACAACAACAGCAGCTTAAACTCGGCGTACATGGGTTGTCCAACTCGCCGTATTTTCGTTAATTATATATTTGCAACTCGGCGTGCACTTCAAACCATTACAGCCTGCCTACAAATGATTTTTATATTCAAAGCAGACAGATTTGACCGATTTATCTATTACAATAGCTTCAATATATATCTGCCTAGCTAATAAGGAACCTATCAATCAAAAGATACATGTACGAAATACTGAATTCTTTTTCAGTAAAGGCAATCTCACTTCAAAGAATGTACAGATTTGGTTAAATATTCTGTAAATCGAAAATTGCATTCACGTGAAACTATATCAGTCTGAAAGCTTATTCAGTTACAGATACACCCATGCTAGTTTATTACATTTTGATGACGAAAAGTCCTGATAAATTAACTTTCTTAAAAGCCATGATGACATTTCCGAGACGTGTTTTCTTCTAACTCGGCATACACTGCTCCAACTCGCATTTATAGGCGTACACGAATGGACACAGTGATGTTGCGGCTCAAATAAAAGCCGTTTGCAACAGTTTCTCTCCTCTGCAAGGCTCTTCACTGGCATGAGTTATCTTTCTGGCGTTACTGGAGTCAACAGGGCAGCTGTAGAGGTAGCAGCATTAAAACTGGGTGGGAGATTCTCGTAGGGGCTGTGCATGCCTAGGCTGGTTTCAAACTTTTAAATTATGCTCCCCTCCACCCATCTCTCTCTCTCTCTCTCTCTCTCTCTCTCTCTCTCTCTCTCTCTCTCTCTCATATAGACTCTAGACTCATGGGGGCAAGGATATCAATGTTATCATTCCTGGTCTTCTAAATACCGAATCCACAGCTTATTGTTGATCATTAATGAAAGTCACGGAGAGTGTAAGTTATTTGGAAAATTGGTACCAGCCTCAGAGGCTTTAAGGGGGCCAGGGCATTATTTATAAAGTAAAAATATAGACCATAATCAAAATGATAAATAGCTCGTTTTCGCTACTACAGCGCCCCATACTTGGTCAAGCTACGCAGGCTAGAATGTTCGAGCCTTTTGGTCTGGTCAAACACATATAAACTGTTTTTACTCATGCATACTTTAAGTATTTTTTTTATATAATATAAATTGGTGCACCTTTTGAGAGATGAAATATTGATGGATCATTATTCACAATACGATTTTCCCTAGTACAAATTCAATGGTCTGAAGCTGCTTCAGGGCACTGATTTTCAAAAGATAAAACGAAGAGACCCTGAGGCCTTGAATCACTTACCTGACACAAAAGATTAAAGATTAACAATTAAACAAACCTGATAGTATATGGATCTCAAATGCAGTGTACCAAGCTGCAGTAGCACTAACCATTAGGGTCTAGAGAAGAAGATTTTTATTCATTTATTTATTTATTTGCTTACTTTTACTCTATATAGACATGACGCCATCTTGGTCAAGTGGCCACAACCATTAAAACAAACTTTTTGTTTCCCCGACCCATGTCGGCTCCATATGACATTTTGCTTCAATCGGATCAATGGTATGGCGGGGAATATGGCTAAGTTATTGAAATATGATCAATCTTGGTCAAAGGTCCAAGAATAACCCTTTAGTTGGCTGTACCTACCAACTTTTGTATCAAAGTCTTCGACAAATATTTCCAAGAGATCTATTGTCATTACATTATCTCATATACAAGTCAGACCCGGGTCCAGGGGGTGGGCTTTGGGGCTTCAGCTCCGCCATCTGGGCCTCTGTGTTATGTATAATATGTGGGCCCGCAAATAATAAGGAGTATCCGATGACAGTTTGAGATAATTTATCCATGTGGTTAGATTAAAATATATGTTGTGACATCTCATTAGAATCGCCTTGACGAGGCGATTCTAATGAGATATCACAACATATATTTCAAGGCAAAAATGACTATCGAAAAGTCTCCTCAAATTGATCCCTAATTATGTCATATATTTCCAAGTTCCCCCGTGCCCACCCCAACCACTCCACACACAAGCATACATCTCGGCACCTACCAGTTCCACCAGTTATCCAGAGCCCCACCAGTACGTGGATCTGGATCCGGGCCTGCAATGTTAACCATGTTGTAAAAATGTAAGGCTGATAGCATTCGAGTACCCAATGCTACATATCAAGTTTCAGTAAATCTGTTGGTTTGGTTCTGAATAAGGTTTTAAAGGTTTTACCATTTTACCACACATGGACATAGTGGCCAGTATAGTCATTTGACCAGGTCCGTTTGAACAAACTCTCCCCCCCCCCCCCCCCCCCCACCACCACCCCTGTTATGGTTCCAGTCTGATCAGTGCCTTTAGAACAGATGATTTTTGAAACTGTTGAAATGCGATTAATATTGACCTCTTGCTCTCATAAAGTTTCATCTACTCATTTAGCTGGCTGTATATACCAGCTATTATACCAGACTCTTCAACAATTCCCAACAAATTTCTGATGCTATAGCAGGTTCTCATACACACACTTACATTGGACACTCTTTACAACGACGGCATTTGTTTTTCAAATATTTTGACGTAAAACTGAATTTGCTGTTATAAAAAAAAACATATTTTGAACAATAAGCCATTCTGTGCTTACCAAAATGTCTTTATAAAGAATTTTGCTGTTGTAAATGTAAAGAACGCTGTTGTAAAGAGCCTGCAGGCCCGGATCCAGGGGGTGGGCTTTGGGGCTTCAGCCCCGCCATCTCGGCCTCTGTGTTATGTATGATATAATGTAGGCATCCGGATAATAAGAAGTATCTGATGGCAATTTGCTGTAATTTATTCATGTGGTTAGATTCAAATATATGTTGTGACATCTCATTAGGATCGCCTCGGCGAGGCGATTCTAATGAGATATCACAACGTATATTTCAAGGCAAAAATGACATTATCAAAAAGTTTTCATCAAGCTGATCCCTAATTATGTCATATATATTTTAAAGCCCTACCCTCCTCCTCCCCACATACATCCGGCACCTCCCAGCCCCACCAGTTATCCAGAGCTCCACCAGTACGTGGTGGTCTGGATCCGGTCCTGAGAGGGTTGACTAATAAAAGCACAAGGAAACAATTGACCTTCCGAGTTCGTCTGAAGAAGGCTAGAAAGCCAACCCAGCCAAGACTAAAGTTTGATCTTGAGAAGCTAAGGAACCCAGATGTGGCATGCACTTTTCAAGCAACAATAGGTGGGAAATTTGCACCACTCATTGGTCTGAGGGATGATGACATGGACATAGATACCATGATTACCACCTACAACACAGTAGTGACTGAGGCAGCCAGTGAGATACTTGGGAAGCCCTGGGTCACGAGAGATGTTCTCGGCCTCTGTGATGAGAGGAGAAATTTGAAGAAGAAGAGGTAAGAAGCAGGAGGAGCAGAAGAATACAGGGAAGCAAACAAGAGGATTCAGAAGGCAGTGAAGAAAGCGAAGGAGGATTGGATAGCTAGTCAGTGCGAGGAGATTGAAACTTGCTTGAACAAAAACAACAGCAAGAAAGCATACCAACTTGTGAAGGATCTAACTTCAGAGAAACAGGGTAGATCAACAACTATCCAGGACAAGTCTGGGAAATGCCTTACAGAGGAACAAGAGATTCTCAGCAGATGGACAGAATATTGATCAGAACTATACAACCATGAGACCTTCCCATAAAAAAATTCAAAGGCAATCCATGGTCAAATTTGATACTACTTGACTACTCAGTGCTACACAACTTGAGGATATTTAAAAAGATTTGGAATAGAAGATTTTTACAGTATTTTACCATATAAGGGTGTGGCGACCACGTCGGTCTAAAAATATTTTTTCTAAAAAGTCTGATTCACGGGATTGGCCGAGCGGTGTTCCAATTGATCCAGCTAATGTCAGAGTCGAGTCGGTGCCTTCATTTCAGTTTCCTGTCCCTCGACAGCAGAATTAAGGTAGTTTTTCAACAAACTAGTGTGGCTATATCACTGGGTCAAGTCTGAGAGGAAATTAGGTTTTGGTGACATTGTCTGTGTTGTCAAGGTCACTGGAATACATAGAATGCATTTTTTTCTAAAATAACTTGTCCGCACCCTGTCTTTTTACCCTATCTACGGACTGAATATATGACAAACTATATAATAAGAATAAGCCAACGAGCCAATAAGATTTTAGTGATCAGGGACCGTATTCATAAAACGACTTAAGTCGTTGCTAAGGCTAAATTTCTATGAAGGAGATTCCCTACAACTATGAAATTTGCTCTGGAGGAACAGTCTTTTTCAGACTGTTCCTCCAGAGCAAATTACAAAGTTGTAGGGGATCTCCTTCAAAGAAATTCTGTCTTAGCAACAGCATAGCAACCACTTATTATAAGTCGTTTTATAAATACGGCTCCAGGGCCTTATCTTCAAAGTCGATATGCCTGCATATGAAGATGTTGGACGCTGAGGGGATTGCAGCATTCATAACTCGCATTATTTTGCACGCACGATGATGCGAAACCATGTATAAAGTTCTTTGGACAATGTAAAATAAATAAATAAGTGAATAACAATCATATCTTGCAAACCATGTGTCTCTCAGAGAGTTGAAAAATATGCATGGACATTTTCAGACTACCTATCAAGTTTCAAATAAAACTGGTTACAAAACCCAAAGAAGCGGCTGAACCAACCATGCAGGTTAATAAATGTGTGTGGGTACACCTCCATTGGGAGGATGGATGGAGAGATGGATGGATGGATGGATGGATGGATGGATGGATATTTATTAATGACCTGCCAGACAACATCAGTTCAACAGTCCGCCTTTTTGCTGATGACTGTGTCCTTTATAGAAACATTAGAAGGTCTGAAGACCAACAATTACTTCAGGACGATTTGGATAAACTGGCCCGTTGGGAAGAGGCATGGCTCATGAAGTTTAATGTTGCTAAATGTCACACCATGAGGATGACTAAGCATTCCCCTCCAAAGCAGATCACTCATAACTATGTTCTGCACAACCAAGGTTTGGAGAACGTTCCTTCTGTCAAATACTTAGGTACACGATTGCTGATGACCTCGAATTGGGTCAACACATTAATAATATTACCAGCAAAGCCACGAAGACTCTAGGTTTCCTTCGCCGAAACCTGGCTTTTGCTCCTAAGGATACCAAGGCTGCTGCATACAAAGCTGTGGTCCGGCCCCAATTAGCGTATGCAGCACCTGTTTGGACCCTGCCCCCCCCCCCATCCCCATCACAAGACTGCTCAGATTAGTGAACAGAGGACTGCTGCACGCTGGGCCTGCAGACGCTGGCGCAACAAGAGCCATGTAAGTGACATGCTAGAGGAACTTGAATGGCCAGATCTGCAGGAACGGCGGCAGCAGGCTTCTGTATCTCTATTCTACAAAATTCATAATAACCAGGCAATAATTGATAAGGATAAGTACCTATCTGAGACCGGTAGAGGGATGATGAGAACGAGATCCCACCCCTTTCAGTATCACCGTCCAATTGCTTATTCAGGCGGTTTGAAACATTCCTTTCCCCACTGGTCAGTTGCAGCTTGGAATGGGCTTACAACTGCAGCTGTCTCTGCGGAGACAGCTGAGGGGTTTAAGTCCAATATAGTGTAAACCTCGGGTTCGGCAGGGATAGAGCATGTAATGCCTATCCCTGAGAACTGCTTATAAATAGCTTTTAAATATGTTTGGCTTTGTCATAGGTTCTGTAAATACTATTCTTTTTTATGCCCCCGTGACGATAGTCAGGGGCATTAAGATTTGCCCCCGTCTGTCCGTCTGTCTGTCCGTCCGTCTGTCTGTTCGTCACGATTCTTGGCCGGTATAGAGTTTGTGTAATCAACTCCTCCCACCATTTTCAATGGATCTTTTCCAAACTTTGCAGACATGTTGTGGATACATTGAAGATGTGCATGTGGATTTTTGTTGGAGCTAGAATTAATTTTGATAGAATTACGGCCTTTTGAACTTAGTCATTTTAGGCAAATATTTGCTTTGTAGGGTATAGAGTTTGTGTAATCAACTCCTCCCACAGTTTTCAATGGATCTTTTTCAAACATTGCAGACATGTTGTGGACATATTGGACATATTGAAAATGTGCATGTGGATTTTTGGTGGAGCTAGAATTAATTTTGACAGAATTACGGCCTTTTGAACTTAGTCATTTTTAGGCAAAATTTTGCATTGTAGGGTATAGAGTTTGTGTAATCAACTCCTCCCACGGTTTTAAATGGATCTTTTTCAAACATTGTGTACATGTTGTAGACATACTGAAGATATGCATGTGGATTTTTCTTGAACCTAGAATTAATTTTGACAGAATTACAGCTTTTTGAACTTAGTCATGCTAGGGAAATTTTTGCATTGTAGGGTATGGAGTTTGTGTTATCAACTTGTCCGACAGTTTTTCAAATATTGTCTACATATTGTAGAGATATTTGAAGATGTGCATGAGGCACTTTGATAGATTTAAAAATAATTTTGATAGAATAACGACCTTTTTAACTTTTGGGCAATTTTTTACATGGTAGGGTATGGAGTTCGAGAAATGTTTACAATGGATTCTTTGTAGGTGCTGTATGGATATACAGGTCATGTGACAGGCGCTGCACGGGGGCATCATTAGTGTCTTACATACACAATTTTTCTAGTTTTCTTTATTTCTTATGCGCCACACCCGCGCCTGCCATCATGGTCAGTTACTGACCGAGAGCAGTATCGAGAGAAGAAGAAGAAGTTCTAAGATGGATGGATGGATGGATGGATGGATGGATGGATGGATGGATGGATGGATTGACAGATGGCTGAACGAACGGACGGACGGAATGGACAGCTGGATGCATGGTTAGATGGGTGCATGGATGGTTGAATAGATGGACGCAATGGTGGATTGAAAGGTGGGTGGGTAGGAATGCAGGTAGGGATGGACGGATGGGGAGTGTGGATTGGTTAGGTAGGTATGTAGTACAGCTATGCTTCATAGAGCTCCATAGCTATGTATAATACCACATTGGTTAAATGGTGGCATTGATAATAGTATTTGCTTATAAACCACCCTCGACTGTTAGGACAAGTACTTGCAAGGTTGAAATGGCACACGACTACTGTACCAACAGTATATTCTAAGCCACCAATCAGAAACTTCCACACTACAATATGGCAGCGCCCTTATGTTCGTGACGATTCTACCCGAAGAACAGTGGAAATTTAGCTATTACGGCAAAAACATTCCGATTTCAGATATTTATTAGGTATTCTAAACACTAACAGATGTAGCGGGGAACACTTGTCGAGTCTATCAGAGTTGTGCAGAATGTGGAGAAGTCAAAATATTGTCGATACTGATTTTGGACCTGTTACCGTCAGTTACTAAAATATGCACTCCGGCAGCTGCCTTGTAATACCACAGTTCTTATTTACTAGAATGTGCAGGGTTTTTCATATTGACTGACACAAAATGCCGAGGTCAGAATTCTCTCTCCCCCCCCCACCACCCCGGTCTCCCTTTGTACTCTGATTTGATCATACCTACCCCCACCCCCCCCCAACCCAGTTTCCCTTCGTACTCTGATTTGATCATACCTGACCAATCATGCAGCCCCAATGAGAACAGCCAACTATTCATACATGCAAGTGCCTGTTTTAAACCTATGTGGCAGAGGTATGCAGTGGATGATGAATTTACTGGAATGGACTTAATTATCGGAACGAACCAGTTTTTCCCTATCTCCAGTTGATTTTTGTAATATTTTTATTAAATGCACTTTTATTTCATATTTATACATATTCTGTATGCGGCCTAGTGCAAAATCAATCAGAGATATTAGTCAATATACTCTTATTTTGCGCTGTCTATAGGCCTGAGTAATGTAGAAACTATCAAGTATCTTGGCATAACCATTACCAATGATTTGAAATGGAACACACATGTCAGCAATATTTGCACAAAGGCTAATAGGACCCTCGGCTTCCTCAGTTGTAATTTGGCAGCATGTCCACAAGATGGTAAAGAGTCAGCATACAAGGGACTGGTGCATCCAGTCCTGGAGTATGGCAGTTCAGTTTGGGACCCTCAAAGTATACTTCTTCAAGATGAACTCGAGAAGGTGCAGAAAAGGGCAGCTAGATTTGTAACGGGAAATCGCACATATGAAACTGGGAGTATGACTGGCATTCTGGAGAAACGTACATTGGAATCCCTGAAAAAGAGAAGGAAAGATAGTAGACTCATAATGCTTTACAAAGGTCTGAGGGGGGAAGGAATAGAAGCTGGGACCAACGCCCGGGACCCGGGACCAAATTCCTGGACCAATTTTTGTTGGCCTCAAAATTGTACCAAACATGCCAATAACAAGCTGAAAATTGGAACATAAGTAGTTTATAGACTCTTCTGAGAAATGCATATAAAGATTTTATAAAACTTTCGATATTTGTTGAAATTTTAACAAAAATACAGGACCAGGTCAAGCAATTTCGACCCGGGACCAGTTTTTGCGGTATTGACGATGTCAAGCAAATCTCATTTTTTTCTTACAGAAACATTTTAAACCCAAATTATTTTACATCTCATCATATGTAAACATACTAAAGAAGATTAAATTTTTAAAAAATGCGAAATTTATTAATTATTTTTGCGAAAAATTCGACCGGGGACCAACCCGGGACCAAAATCGTCATGATGTGAAGGAAATTTCAGTTTTTCTCTCTATAAACGTTTAAAATCCCATTAATTTTACATATACTCGTATGTAAAGATGCCAAAGAAATAGAAACGAAAAAAGAAATCATTTTAATGTGAGCCCCTATCATATTTAAATCTAATTAGTTAATAATCAATTATATACAATTATGTGCAATTCCTGTTAAGCCCAATATTAAACTTGTGCAAACATATTTCCAGTCTCGTTGATAATTTTAAGTGCTTTAAATTAAAATACGCCATTCTTTCTTTCTTTTTTCTTAATTTGGCCCCATTTATTTTAGAAGCTGATCAATTTCTGCTTTTGTCGAATGTTCAGATTCTATGGCAACGTACCAAGACAATGTTTAAACCGCAGAAAATGACCATTTGGTCCCAGGTAGGTTTTCTCTTAAAATAAGGGATATATTTTATGAATTTTTGCATTTTCGTCTTTTGTGGCATCTTTGTATATGACACAAAGTAAAACAATGAGATTTTAAACGATAATGTAGAAGAAAATAGAAAATACATTGACATCATTAACATCGCACAATAGATAAATGACAATTTTGGTCCAGGGTTGGTCCCGGGTGGAATTTTTAGCGAAAATCACAGAAAATATTCTCATTTTTTTTAAATTTTATCTTCTTTGGTATGTTTACAGATGACGAAATGTAAAAAAATTGGGGTTTAAAATGTTTCTGTAGGAAAACATTGAGATTTGCTTGACATCGGCAATCCCGCAAAAACTGGTCCCGGGTCGAAAAAGCTCGACGTGGTCCTGTATTTTTGTTAAAATTTCAATAAATATTGAAAGGTTTATAAAATCTTTATATGCATTTTTAGAAGAGACTATAATCTACTTATGGTCCAAATTTCAGCTCGTTATTTGCATGTTTAGTACAATTTTAATGCCAACAAAAATTGTCCCGGATTTTGGTCCCGGGTCCCGGCTTCTATTCCTTCCCTCTGAGGGGTGCAGCCAGTATACTCATAAATAACCTTGTTCCCCCAAGTAGGCGTACCAGGAATCATCATTCCCTGACATTTCAAATCCCATTGGCTGGGACTGACATTTACAAGTCTAGTTTCTTCTCCCAGACTATTAGAGATTGAATTCCTTGGAAGATTCACTTATTTCTGCTGCTGAGGGTGCAGAGGATTCATTTACTAAGTTTACTTCTCTTATAAGGGCTAGGGACTAGCTTCCCTGATTCACTTTCCTGGTGAATGATTGTCCTTGGACGTATCACCAGTAAACAATTCTGATTCTGATTCTGATCCAAAAAATGCAAATGTACTGGCCAGTAATGGGTCACTTGTCTTAAACAGCCAACTTTTATGCTTCCCTTAGGTGACCCCTTTAGACAGGTTTTACTGTATTTAGATTTCCTGTGATTTTTGCAGATTGAAGTCTGCAGTATTTGACTCCATTATTTAATTGTTCTGTGGATCTGAGAACTAGTGAGGTTTTTATGCCAGACTTCCAAGATGTCTAATTTCATGCAAATGTTACTGACGTCTTATGTTCTGACAGACTGACAACAATACACAGCTTTGTGTATATTATGTCAGATGGCAGAATTAGTTGCCTAGATAGACACAATAGTAGATGGTTGGATTATATAATAAAACAATTGATGACCGTTAAATTAAGGCATTAGACTTGATGTGATGTCAACCAGAGAATACCAGTATTGACCTCTGCTCCTGCATTGGTCAATATTGGTATTCTGTGGTTGACGTCACATCATATCCTATGACTGAACAGTCAATAATTGTATTGTGTCTGTACAGCTCATCAGCCTGGACTGTCAGCTAATGGGAAATAGCTGGCAGTTATTGCCCTTGTGTATTCTGTAGTAATTACTAGGTCCTACTAATTGGTTTCCTCCGTCTTTATCGCTGTTTTCTCTGTACTATATGCTATATTTTTACCAATGATATCTTTACTTAGTGTGATCAGATCTAAAGAAATATTTTGTAGCATCAAGAAACCACACCCCTGCGTTGTAATTAATCATCGATAATTTGTTTAATTAACACACTATGATATAAATGGGCAAATAAATCAACACTTCCCAGTAAGTATTCAGGGATAAAAGCTGAGTAATTCAATTAGAAGGACCGCCTGAGGATTTGTTCTACCTCTGACTTTATCTGACAAGGGAAGTAATAGAAAAACTGCTACTATCCCTCATTGTAAGTAATGGGCAAATAAATCAACACTTCCCAGTAAGTATTCAGGGGTAAAAGCTGAGTAATTCAATTAGAAGGACCGCCTGAGGCTTTGTTCTACCTCTGACTTTATCTGACAAGGGAAGTAATAGAAAAACTGCTACTATCCCTCAATGTAAGTTCAGATAAGTCAGCTTTGATAAAACGGTGCAAAAGCTTATCCTTTATGCATGAAAATGTAATTGTCTGTGTCTTACAAAATTAAGTAAAATGATTTATATTTGAGCTGATGAATACTGGTTGATTAAGGAGAATATCTGTAAAAAATTTATTCCTCAGAGCTATAGAGAAGAGGGAGAATCTGATGTTAATTAGGGATAATTTTTATAAATCTGCACAAAAAAATATAAGCAGGGACACAAGAAAACCAACAAAGTGGTTGTGCACCCAGCGCCAACTCTAAACAGCCTGTGCATCCAACAAGTCTGATCAGACTCTTTGCTAAGTGCTTAAATGGTAGCTAA
Source organism: Ctena decussata (assembly GCA_963989385.1). Lineage (NCBI taxonomy): Eukaryota > Metazoa > Mollusca > Bivalvia > Lucinida > Lucinidae > Ctena > Ctena decussata. Next base: position 43,636,234 of record OZ022513.1, on the reverse strand, counting down.
GGGCCTCAGCTACTTGCATGTGGACAGCGCAGACTCTGATCAGACTGGGCAGATGCCAAGACTGATCTGAGTCTGTGCTAGGCACACAACCACTTTGTTGGTTTTGTTGTGTCATGGCTCATATGTTGTGACCCCTCATCTGAACAGGGATCAAGCCAGGGGGCGATTTGGGCGAAATAATCGCCCTAGGGGCCGAAATTTCGCCCTAAATTGGGCTTAGGGAGAAGTGGGAGTCTCCCTAAAAAAAAAAAAAAAAAAAATTTTTTTTTTTTTGTAGAATTTCATCAAATCATTCCACAAACAAGCTGTTATGACAATTTACCCAATAAACCCATTGCAGCTTATTAATTTTTCAATTTAATGTTAATACATGTAGTATGCATAATATAGCTATTTTTCTTTAAACTGAATGAAAAATGTCATAATCGCGCAATACCACTTCTCCCTTCACGGCTGTCACTTCTCCTTATTTCAGCTGGAGGGAGAAGTCACTTCTCCCTAAACTTTGAGTCTAGCTTGATCCCTGCTGAACCGTCTTGACAAGACGGTTCAGGTAAGGGGTCATAACATATGGTTTTGTTTAGAAATAAGAAAAATTATCCATCAGTTATCATCAAATGCTTCTCCTTACCTAGAGCTCTGAAATTCCTTTTACAGGTAGAATAATGAGGGAGATTTACTGGGCAATTGTCCTGATTTGCTTCATGCCTTGCGTGGAGGGGAAATCAAAGTATGTCTCAGTGAATTTGGATGCCAAGTGGGACTCTACACCCATGTTGCTAGAAGCCAGGTAAATAACCCATTTATTGTAATTAAGAGGTTCAGATAACATGGGTTTTTAAGGTAGTTTTGAGATAAATTTTTGTAATTTAAATTATCATCTAAAACATGTTGCGACCTTGCCATTAGCATTGCGTCATTGAGGCCCCTCTAAAGAGGATTACACATATGTTTTAATGGAGTAATGAAAACTTTATTATCTCCTCAGGGCTTGACAAATTAAAATATCATCTACTTGTCCGGTACATAGCTTCAACTGCAAACTGCTGAAATTCTTGGGTTTTCCCTATTTAGCGTATACATTTTTCTTGGCAAGTAAGAAAATATTTTACTTGCCCAGCAAAAATTTAAACTTGTCCCGGGCAGCCGGACAATGGATTTGTCAGGCCCTGTCTCCTAATTATCCAAAATCCCACCTTGTTTGGACCTTTGGTAAGTAGTCTGATGCTGCATCCATCTGTGAGAGGTTGGCCAGTGGATGTTCTATCCTCAGATGTACACAAGTTCCCTTGTTCTTTCAAAGGATGTTAATATGTCCACTATAATCATAAGATGTTTGCAAATTTAATTATCTTCAGTTTTGGCATGCTAAGTACATGTACAGTGGACCCTCTTTACAATGATAGCATTTGTTCCCATACATTTTGACGTTAAAGTGAATTTGCTGTCATAAAAATACATATTTTGAACTATAACGCCATTTAATGCATATTAATAGGACGTTATGGAGAATTTTGCTGTTGTAATGAGTGATGTTATAAAAAGGGTTTACTGTATTACAACTCGTAATATGAACTAATGGGCTGATGGTAAATAAAAGTTATTAATCTGTTGGTTACTTACTTTAGTATTCATATCTTCTGTATTTTTCAGTGAGTTCCTGGCCTCCGAGGGAAATGAGAATTTCTGGGGATTTGTCAACAGAGTGGCAGACCTGAACCCTGACATGGTTCAAGAAGGTAACTATGTTCCATAAAAGTTCCTAGAAATTCCTAAGCAAACGTGGTTTGAGGTTATAAAACTTGAAAATAATCTCTAACTCAAAATACAGCACACTGAGTGGCTGCTTCCTAGCATGTGCTCGGAAGCAGCCAATCAGTGTGCTATATTTTGACTTTGAGAATGTACTCAAGTTTTATAACATCTGGGCCAGTATACACCTATATTATACTGCTTTTAGGAGCAACCTGATCAGTCATCATTTTTTGCCAAGTTTTTGAGTTGTTTCCACTTTTTCCAAGAGAGTTAATTTGAACAGATTTCACTTGCCCTGAAATTTTTAAGTACTCCACTCCTGTTTGTATCTGCTTTATGCAGGCATACTATGTTAGGTCAATTGTCATAATTTCCAAATAAGAACTTGATAAAATTTATTGCTTTTGAAAGAAGAATAAGCAATATGTTATTGCTTTTGAGTTGCTAAATGGTTATAAATCTTGTGAGACCATCATTCAAATTGAATTGCAGGCCTAGTGCATCTGACATTATAGTGCAAAGTGGGATCAAGCCTAGTAAATGTCAGTTTCATGTGAGATCAGTGCTTATCATACAAAATCCTATGCTCATCTATCGTTAACCCTTAAAGCGCCAAAAAATGAAAAATTGTTGAATTGGCAAACAGTGTAGATCCAGATGAGGTGGCTCATAATGAGCCACCTCATCTGGATCTATAGTGTTTGCCCTATAGTCTTTGAATTCCCAATATGATATAGCTTGAACAAAACATTATTTGAAATCTCTGCAGGCGTAAATTTTGCTTTTTGGCGCATTAACAGGGGTTTTCCTAGGGACCAAAATGTCATTGGCCTGCAGGGCCACCTGGCCGGAAAATCTACTGGCCATCCAAATTTTCAACTGGCCCGACTATTTTTCCAATGCGGAATATACAGGACTAATTATATTCAATAAAATAAAGCACCATTAAAATGTATGATCCTTTATCACCAAATATCCAGTCTTATCTGTAGTTGTTTAGTATCCAAATGTTTCAGATAATTAACCCATTTAGCCAAGTCTGATACCTCATGATATAGCAGTGAGGTTTTCTTGTAATTGGTGCATCCAGTAACATAAGAGCCAACTGTTGTCCTAGTTTTACAAATTGAACATTTCATTCCTAGGGCATCATCAAACTCGAGCCACTTCAGGCACTTGAATTCAGTCAGCCACCCAGGTTGAAAGTACCGATGGCGGCCAGACTGTTCGTATTTGTCTCGGGTGGCTTTTTTTCTTCATCGGACTTATGCAGCTGTTTTTGTTTTTAGATGGCGGGGGTTGAAATAAGCGCAGAAGTTCTTTGGGGTCCATTTTTTTACATGTGACTTCTGCGATTTATCCCCAAACTTCATCGGTCGGCCATATTGTCTATTTGCAATGCGAGGAGAAATTTCATTGGATTAAACATTTCTGATCGTCCAATGAAATCATCCGTAGCAAAACGAAAGTAGACTGGTTTTCAGATGGTTTTCGCTTCAAGTTTGAAACAAACTGAATGTCCCGAAATGACTCCCCGAAATTCAACTGGCCTGACGGACCTGCTACAGTGGGATTTAACTGGCCCGAGGCCAAAATCAACGGGCCCGGGCCAACGGACCCGCGCTTAAAAAAAACCCTGCATTAAGGGTTAACAATGCCGTCACAGTAATTATGTCCTGTGTATGACATGCCAGACGGTTGAAACAGTTCAGCTAGACAATTTGGTTTACCGTTTATAAAATGTTGAATTAAATCTGTCCAGGCTTTCAGTACACTTTACAGATTTGAATTACAGTTGTTGTAAATGTGAAATAAACAAGCAAATTCGGTGAATTTATATCCCCCGCCGAAGTGGCCCTGATTCACTTATTATGGTTTATTTTAAGTTTCATATAATTTCCTTCAACTTGTGGACTGTAAATCAAATCAAGGACTATTACTCTGGCTAAAGTGAGGCTTAAGTGAGGCATAAGCCTCAGCATCACTGCACTATGATGATACGTACACTTTTAATTCAGTTTGTTCAGTCAAGTATCTAAGTTATAGCTAATACATGTATGTGGAGTTTAAATCAATTCAAGGGCATTAAATCATGCACTACTGATGCAGTTAAGATCAAACTTAATGTGCATTGATCTGTCAAGACAATACATAATTATTTGAAGTTTCATGAAATTCCATTCATTGGTTACTTAATTCTGACTCAATTTGTTGATTTTAAACCAAGTCAAGGGCAATAACTCATTGCTAACTAAAGAAATTTTGACAAAACTTAAGATGCACCAATGTGTTATGGTGATGGGTATTTAGTAAAAATTTCATAGAATTCTATTCACTGATTACTTAGTTATGGCTAAATGTGTCAATTTTAAATTCATTCAAGGGCAATAACTCATGAATTTCTGATGCCATTCTGATGAGACTTTATGTGCATAACCGCCTTATGGTGATGCATATAAAGTTTTAGTTTCATGAAGTTTTGATAATTGGTTACTTAGTTATGGCTCATTCTATTGTTTTAAGTCAGTTAAAGGGCAATAACTCATGCAGCCTGAAGCCAGTCTGATGAAACGCGACATACATCAGCGGAATACAGTGATACATATTTATTATAAGTTTCATGAAATTCCGTCCAGTGGTTACTTAGTTATGGCTGATTTTATTGATTTTAAAACAATTCAAGGGCAATAACTCATGCATTACTGAAGCCAGTCTGGTGAAACTTGACGTGCGTCAGAGGGTTATAGTGATATATATTTATTTTAAGTTTCATGAAATTCCATCCAGTGGTATGAAGTTTTGATAAATGGTTACTTAGTTATGGCTCATTTTATTGTTTTAAGTCAATTAAAGGGCAATAACTCATGCACCCCTGAAGCCAGTCTAATGAAACGTGACATACATCAGCGGAATATAGTGATACATATTTATTATAAGTTTCATGAAAGTCCGTCCAGTGGTTACTTAGTTATGGCTGATTTTATTGATTTTAAAACAATTCAAGGGCAATAACTCATGCATTACTGAAGCCAGTCTGATGAAACTTGACGTGCATCATATATATTTATTTTAAGTTTCATGAAATTCCATCCAGTGGTTACTTAGTTATGGCTCTGGACGGACAGACGGACGGACGGAAGGACGGACGGACATGGAGAAACCTGTATCCCTCCGCCTTCGGCGGGGGATAAAAAGGGACAGTTCATGCAGTTTGCTGCAGTATTTCTTGCTTGCACTGGATTTTAAGGTCTTTGCATAGCTGACAGTTTTGCAAAAAGGAGTCGGATTTTCTAGGAATGAAATTTGTTTTTATGCCCCCGAAGGAACTTCGGGTGGCATATTAAAATCGCACCGTCCGTCCGTCCGTCCGACTGTCTGTCCGTCCGTCCGTCCGTTACAAATCGTGTCTCAGCGATAACTTTAAAACTACTGAAGCAAATTTGATGAAACTTCACAGAAAGGTAAAGCATAATGAGAAGGTGTGTCGGGCGCAAGACGTAGGTCCCTACGCACAAGGTCAAGGCCACAATTGGGTCAAAGGTCAAATTGTGTCTCAAAATCGTGTCTCAGCGATAATTTTAAAACTACTGAAGCAAATTTGATGAAACTTCACAGAAAGATAAAGCATAATGAGAAGGTGTGTCGCGCACAAGACTTAGGTCCCCATGCCCAAGGTCAAGGCCACAGTTGGGTCAAAATTCAAATTGTGTCTTAAAATTGGGTCTCAGTGATTACTTATAAACTACTGAAGCAAATTTAATGAAACTTCACAGAAAGATGAAACATAATGAGAAGGTAAGTTGCAAATAAGATTTGGGTTGCCAAGTTCAAGGTCAAGGTCACAATTAGGGGTCAAAGGTCAAATCTCGCCTCTGTGATAACTTAAAAGCTGCTGAAGTGAATGTCATCAAACTTCACAGAAAGGTAAATCATTATGAGAAGGTATGTTACACACAATATTTATGATCCCATATCCAAGGTCAAGGTCACAATCTGGGGTCAGAGGTCAAATTATGTCTCGGCAATTATTTAGAAAAGTACCGAAGCAAACTTTAAAGAAAGATAAAGCCTAATGAGAAGATTTGCCATGCACAAGACATAGGTTCCCATATCCAAGGTCAAGGATGCAACACAGTTTGGTTAGTGGTTGAATTAAGTCCCGTCGAATCGTCTTAAACTTCCAAAGTGCATTTAAATGTTACAGAAAAGTAAAACAAAATGAGAATGTATATCATGTGCAAGACCCAGGTTCTGTGCCCAAGGTCAAGGTCACAGCTAGGGTCAAAGGTCAGTTGAAGGGGCCTCCGGGGGCATTTGTTACACACTGTAACATTTCTTGTTTTTGTGTGGATTTCATCCTTGTGCTGGCAAATCATTAACACCCCTACACCCCAGATTAACTATGTATGCCTTATGCTCCTATTTCCGTAGCACTAAATGGAAGTCAGTGAAATAATGTTTTCACCTAGCCATTGTAATAATTTAATAATGTGAAATAAAATGTCTGGAATTTGAGGACTTACATGTCGAAAATGAAGTCACAGCATTAAATAAACTTTAGTTAAATCTTTCTTTAAAAATCACTGCCAACTGTAAGGGACTTTCTCCTGAGATCCGTAGGTCAAACGGAAGTTTTGGCTCATGAGGTCAAAAGGTGGGAAAATTTTGTAAACTATAGTGCAATTCGAAGAAGTGGATTTGCTTAATTCACATGTGTAAAAAATTTCTGTTTCAGTGAAATTTTTGGTTTTCAGATATCATTTTGAACTCAGGTCCTACAGTTTTATTAACACATATTTCCAGTTATCTATTCAGTGAATTACATTGAGGAATAAAAGAGTAACATTGCAATAAAAACAGAAAATTTCAATATCTGGTGATTTGAACTGTGCTATAGATATTGTGCTAGCAATGGGAGGTCACGTGATCAGCTGTTGACATAGACACCGGCAAACTACAGAAATAGGAGAAACTACGGAAATAGGAGAATTGGGTATATACACAAGGGCTGTTACGAAACGAAAAGGAGCTGTTAAGAAATGAAAAAGAGTCATATTTACCAAACGACCTGTTAGCCAGGTCTTTTGGTAACTATGACTCTTTTTCGTTTTGTAATAACCCTTTTTTGTTTCGTAACATCCTTGAAAACATAGTTAACCAGGTGTGACTTACAAAGTTGACATAAGTCTGTTTGGCTTTATTCAGTTTATGAGTGTTTTGCTGGTGTTTACATATTGATAAAAGATCGCGAAAATAAAATTCATTCCTATAATAATCTTGATAATTTTTATTCAACAGAAACAGACGAGGCTATGTATCATATGATCCAGAAGTTCTCCAGTAAATTCTTGTCACCCTTGTTACAGAGCTTTATGAAGCTGTCTCTGTCACTACGAGCTTACTCCCCTGCTGTAGAAATGTACCAACAGGTATGTATCCTTGATATATAATTTACAACTTATCTCAAAGGTGTGAGAATTTATATAAATCAGGGCTCTAGATTAGAAGATGTAAAAGAGATAATTTGGGGATAATTTTCAATAAAAGCATATGTTGTGACCCCTCATTAGTGAGATGGTTCTAATTAGGGGTCACAACATAAGTTTTTGTTATCTGGAGCTCAGACTATTAGTTTTTTAGTGACTCTTCAGCTAACAACATTACTCAGCATCATTTTGTATGTCAGATAGTTGGTCTCATGGCTTTTAACAAGAAGGGTCAAAACTATAACACAGAGTTCAGACTAAGTGAATTCAGACTTCACATCCATTACACTTTAGGAACATAGTTTTATGACCTTGTATTGTTTAATGTGTCATATTGCCATACTGGCATGTCATCAGTTACATGTAAGAAATTACTTTTCTTACTGGTAACAGAGCTCTAGATAAGAGGGCGTATTTGATGATAATTAAGGATAATTTTTCTGATCCCTCATCAAAACCATATGTTGTGACCCCTCATCTGAACCGTCTCGTCGAGACGGTTCAGATGAGGGGTCACAACATATGTTTATATGCAGAATTAACAAAAATTATCCCTAATTATCACCAAATACGCCCTCTTATCTAGAGCTCTGGGTAAAATAGACTGATTAACATGTGATGATGTAGGGTAGATCATGAAATTATTCATGATGGCGCTGCCGGAGTTTATTAACCCTTAAAGCGCCACAAATTAAAATTGTTGAATTGGCAGACAGTGTATATCCAGATGAGGTGGCTCATGATGAGCCACCTCATCTGAATCTACACTGTTTGCCCTCTAGTGTTCGAATTCTCAATATGATATTGCTTGGACGAAATTTTTTTTGAAATTCTGCAGACGTAAATTTTGTCGTCTGCTTTTTGGCGCATTAAGGGTTAATACTTGCAGCTGCCCGATAGCATGTTATTCAGTGGAAATTCACTAGTAAAGAAAATTATTTGATTTTTAACATTGAAAAGAATGAACATGCACAAATAATGGAGGATTTTCTAAAGGGCTAATTTAATGTGGACATCTGCAGAAGTAAATGTTTACATCCAACATCATCTAGGCAGTATTTTGTGTGCTGTAACATTAGCAGTATGATTTATCACAATATTTCTCAGGACATCGCTCCCTATACACTCAATGGGGAAACATTTAACATCATGTTAGGTAAGTGCATTGTCATAATGTTACGTTTGCAAAATGAAATGGAAGTGAATTTGACAATTACACAGTATGATTGTTGATTTCAGATGTCTCGGGATGCCAGTCCACCAGATGATTGTAAAGCTTTTGTTGATGTTCATGGTAAAAAGACGTGTGACCCAGATCAAGTGAATGCTTTGGTGACAAGTGCTAGAGATAGGTAAGCTTGGAGCAGAATACTGGCAGACATGGATAGTTGTAAAATGATATTTTCTTACCCTTGAAATGCCCAAAAAACAGATAACCAAATTTATATATGCAGAATTTCAGAATGTGACTGGTTAAGCTCTTTTAGTCGTAAAGGGGAGCCATTGTGATAGTCGGAAAACAAATAAGCCATGACACAAAAAAATCAACAAAGTTGCATGTTCATCCAGTGAAGACTTGGATCAGCCTGGGCATCTGCCCAGTCTGATCAGAGTTTTCGCTGTTGGCATGGAGGTAGCTTAGACCCTTAGCTACCCTTAAAGTGCACAGCAAAGAGTCTGATCAGACTGGGCAGATTCGCAGGCTGATCTGAGTCTTCTCTGGCAGCCGATGCCACTTTGTTGGTTTTGTGGATCGTGGCTCAGATGAAACACAGGGTTCTGCAGAATTTTTTCTCAGAATATGATCCCATGAAAGGCAGTTATAATACTAGTAACTCGCATAATATAGGAAACATTACTCTGAAACTTTTCGTACAATCGCTATTTTGCAAAACATAGACTTTTGATAGCAGAGGCATTTGGTAGCCAACTAAGGATTTATGGTTACAAGCCTGGATCTTCCATTTCAAACTTAAAATTTCAGTACTTTTAACATTCTGAACACTAAACAGTTTCATCTTATTTTCATTAAAGTTGAGTTGGTTTCTAATAGGCAGTTGTAGTTAAATCACAAGATATTTGTCTTTTGAAGAGAGACACCTAGGCGAAAAGCTTATTAAGATCATAATCATAATTAAGTATTAGTCTTAAGAATACAAATGAGAAAAGGTGGAAAGTTCTGCATGCCATTCTAGCAGAAAGTGCCATCTACTGATACTTGAAACATCTTGTAGGAGAATAAATTTGCTCCTCTATAGGAGCAAATTCTTTCCTGTGAGATTAGGCCCATATGAGAGAGGGGACATATGAGCCGCGACATGACAAAACAAACAAAGTGACATGGGCATCCAGCAAAGACTCAGATCAGCCTGGGCATCCGCCCAGTCTGATCAGAGTCTTCGCTGTCCGCATGGAGCTAGCTTTGTCCCTTAGCTACACTTTAAGCACTTAGCAAAAGAGTCTGATCAGATTGGGCGGATGCCCAGGCTGATCTGAGTCTGCGTTGGGCGCACAACCACTTCGTTGTTGATTGTCTCGTGTCGTTGCTAATATTTTCAGGTCAGAGTTATCTCCCTTGGAGGTATATCAATTCACCTTGAGGTATATGGACACACTTGCATGTTTTTCCGCCTTTTTTGTCAAAGGGAAACAACTTTCGTGACTTACTGTTGGGGTCCCTGGGGGATGATTTCCTTTTGAAAAGGGGTCTACTCTTGAAGGTTGAACTTGAGTGAACTTGACTTTAATGTCCCACCATCACATAGGTCATACAGAGAAGGGATCTCTCTTTAACCCTGAATGTGCCAAAAAGCAGACGACAAAATTTACGCCTGCAGAAATTTCAAAAACGTTTTGTCCAAGCTGTATCATAATGAGAATTCAAAGACTATAGGGCAAACAGTGTAGATCCATTGGGTTGGCTTATTATGAGCCACCTCATCTGGATCTACACTGTTTGCAAATTCAACAATTTTTATCCCCCGACCGAAAGGTTCGGGGGATATAGCGTTATCCCCCGACCGAAAGGTTCGGGGGATATAGCGATGAGCCTGGCGTCCGTCCGTCCGTCCGTCCGTCCGTCTGTCCGTCCGTCCGTAAACACTTTCTTGTCCGCTCTATATCTTGAATACCCTTTGGAATATTTTCATGATACTTCACAGTTATATAGAACAGGTCATGACGATGTGTCGCGAACAAGAATGGTAACTCTTGCTATTGTACTTTTTGAATTATCTCCCCTTTGGTGATTTTTTGGCAGATTCGTGTCCGCTCTGTATCTTGAATACCCTTTGGAATATTTTCATGATACTTCACAGTTATGTAGAACAGGTCATGACGATGTGTCGCGAACAAGAATGACAACTCTTGCTTTCTTACTTTTTGAGTTATTTCCCCTTGATAGTTTTAGGTGTGATTTTTTGGCAGATTCGTGTCCGCTCTATAACTTGAATACCTTTTGGAATATTCTCATGATACTTCACAGATATGTAGAACAGGTCATGATGATGTGTCGCGAACAAGAATGACAACTCTTGCTTTCTTACTTTTGGAGTTATTTCCCCTTGATCATTTTATGTATGATTTCGTGTCCGCTCTATAACTTGAATACCTTTTGGAATATTTTCATGATACTTCACAGATATGTAGAGCAGGTCATGATGATGTGTCTTGAACAAGAATGACAACTCCTGCTTTCTTACTTTTTGAGTTATTTCCCCTTGATGGTTTTGGGTGTGGTTTCGTGTCCGCTCTATAACTTGAATACCTTCTGGAATATTTTCATGATACTTCACAGATATGTAGAACAGGTCATGATGATGTGTCGCGAACAAGAATGACAACTCTTGCTTTCTTACTTTTTGGAGTTATTTCCTTTTGATGATTTTAGGTGTCCGCTTCATAGCTTGAATACCTTTTGAAATATTTTCATGATACTTCACGGATATGCAGAACAGGTCATGACAATTTGTCTCATATATGAATGATAACTCTTGCTTTTATACTTTGTGAGTTATTTCCCTTTGGTAGTTTGAGCTGCTGTTTGAGTCGCTGCTCCATATCTGTATAACCCTGGCCAGCTCCAGAATTTGAATAACCGTGTACCTTCTAGAATATTAATGATGATGCTGTGATATCTTATCAGTGTTCCTAACTCTCTCTGACCCCTCCACATTCCCGTGACCCCTCCCGCACCCCCCCCCCCCCCCCACACCAAAAAAAAAAAAAATTTTTTTTTCCAGATTAGGATTCTTTGTCCAAATTCACTTACTAGAGAGCTCAAAATTAGGTTTGTAGGGCTTGTACTTAAGAGGTTATTCACACATTTTGAAAGTTTAATGTATCATATACTATACATTTATGTATATGGTGGCTGTTTGAGATATTACCTCGTTTTAGCAGTCAAGCATACTGTTTTTTGTCTGAGTGTTGAATAATCATGCATCTGTTAAAAGTTAATGTCAATCAGAAGCATAAAAGAACGACAGTATATTACTAATATGTGTTTTGAAGTGCACCCTTTTTATCCCCCGACCGAAAGGTTCGGGGGATATAGCGATGAGCCTGGCGTCCGTCCGTCCGTCCGTCCGTCCGTCCGTAAACACTTTCTTGTCCGCTCTATATCTTGAATACCCTTTGGAATATTTTCATGATACTTCACAGTTATGTAGAACAGGTCATGACGATGTGTCGCGTACAAGAGTGGTAACTCTTGCTATTGTACTTTTTGAATTATCTCCCCTTTGGTGATTTTTTGGCAAATTCGTGTCCGCTCTGTAACTTGAATACCCTTTGGAATATTTTCATGATACTTCACAGAAATGTAGAACAGGTCATGACGATGTGTCGCTAACAAGAATGACAACTCTTGCTTTCTTACTTTTTGAGTTATTTCCCCTTGATAGTTTTAGGTGTGATTTTTTGGCAGATTCGTGTCCGCTCTATAACTAGAATACCCTTTGGAATATTCTCATGATACTTCACAGATATGTAGAACAGGTCATGACGGTGTGTCGCGAACAAGAATGACAACTCTTGCTTTCTTACTTTTTGAGTTATTTCCCCTTGATCATTTTAGGTATGATTTCGTGTCCGCTCTATAACTTGAATACCTTTTGGAATATTTTCATGATACTTCACAGATATGTAGAACAGGTCATGACGATGTGTCGCGAACAAGAAAGACAACTCCTGCTTTCTTACTTTTTGAGTTATTACCCCTTGATGGTTTTAGGTGTGATGTTGTGTCCGCTCTATAACTTGAATACCTTTTGGAATATTTTCATGATACTTCACAGATATGCAGAACAGGTCATAATGATGTGTCACGAACAAGAATGACAACTCTTGCTTTCTTACTTTTGGAGTTATTTCCCTTTGATGATTTTAAGTGTCCGCTCCATAGCTTGAATACCTTTTGAAATATTTTCATGATACTTCACAGATATGCAGAACAGGTCATGACAATTTGTCTCATACATGAATGATAACTCTTGCTTTTAGACCTAGTGAATTATTTCCCTTTGGTAGTTTGAGCTGCTGTTGAGTCTCTGCTCCATAACTGTATACCCTGGCCAGTTCCAGAATTTGAATAACCGTGAACCTTTTAGAATATTGATGATCATGCTGTGATATCTTATCAGTAGTGTTCCTAACTCTCTCTTGCCCCTCCACATTCCCGTGCCCCCTCCCCCCCCCCCAAAAAAAAACAACATTTTTTTCCAGATTTGGATTCTTTGTCCAAATTCACTTACTAGAGAGCTCAAAATTAGGTTTGTAGGGCTTGTACTTTAGAAGTTATTCACACATTTTGAAAGTTGAATGTATCGTATGCTATACATTTGTGTATATGGTAGCTGTTTGAGATATTACCTCTTCTTAGCAGTCAAGCATACTGTTTTAGTCTGAGTGTTAGATAATCATGCATCTGTTAACAGTTAATGTCAATCAGAAGCATTCAAAAACGACAATATATTACTAATATGTGTTTTGAAGTGCACCCTTTTTATCCCCCGACCGAAAGGTTCGGGGGATATAGCGATGAGCCTGGCGTCCGTCCGTCCGTCCGTCCGTCCGTCCGTCTGTCCGTCCGTCCGTCCGTCCGTAAACACTTTCTTGTCCGCTCTATATCTTGAATACCCTTTGGAATATTTTCATGATACTTCACAGTTATGTAGAACAGGTCATGACGATGTGTCGCGTACAAGAATGGTAACTCTTGCTATTGTACTTTTTGAATTATCTCCCCTTTGGTGATTTTTTGGCAGATTCGTGTCCGCTCTGTAACTTGAATACCCTTTGGAATATTTTCATGATACTTCACAGAAATGTAGAAGAGGTAATGACGATGTGTCACGAACAAGAATGGCAACTCTTGCTTTCTTACTTTTTGAGTTATTTCCCCTTGATAGTTTTAGGTGTGATTTTTTGGCAGATTCGTGTCCGCTCTATAACTAGAATACCCTTTGGAATATTCTCATGATACTTCTCAGATATGTAGAACAGGTCATGAGGGTGTGTCGCGAACAAGAATGACAACTCTTGCTTTCTTACTTTTTGAGTTATTTCCCCTTGATCATTTTAGGTATGATTTCGTGTCCGCTCTATAACTTGAATACCTTTTGGAATATTTTCATGATACTTCACAGATATGTAGAACAGGTCATGACGATGTGTCGCGAACAAGAATGACAACTCCTGCTTTCTTACTTTTGGAGTTATTTCCCCTTGATGGTTTTAGGTCTGATTTCGTGTCCGCTCTATAACTTGAATACCTTTTGGAATATTTTCATGATACTTCACAGATATGTAGAACAGGTCATGATGATGTGTCGCGAATAAGAATGACAACTCTTGCTTTCTTACTTTTGGAGTTATTTCCCTTTGATGATTTTAGGTGTCCGCTCCATAGCTTGAATACCTTTTTATCCCCCGACCGAAAGGTTCGGGGGATATAGCGATGAGCCTGGCGTCCGTCCGTCCGTCCGTCCGTCCATCCGTAAACACTTTCTTGTCCGCTCTATATCTTGAATACCCTTTGGAATATTTTCATGATACTTCACAGTTATGTAGAACAGGTCATGACGATGTGTCGCGTACAAGAATGGTAACTCTTGCTATTGTACTTTTTGAATTATCTCCCCTTTGGTGATTTTTTGGCAGATTCGTGTCCGCTCTGTAACTTGAATACCCTTTGGTATATTTTCATGATACTTCACAGAAATGTAGAACAGGTCATGACGATGTGTCGCGAACAAGAATGACAACTCTTGCTTTCTTACTTTTTGAGTTATTTCCCCTTGATAGTTTTAGGTGTGATTTTTTGGCAGATTTGTGTCCGCTCTATAACTAGAATACCCTTTGGAATATTCTCATGATACTTCACAGATATGTAGAACAGGTCATGACGGTGTGTCGCGAACAAGAATGACAACTCTTGCTTTCTTAATTTTTGAGTTATTTCCCCTTGATCATTTTAGGTATGATTTCGTGTCCGCTCTATAACTTGAATACCTTTTGGAATATTTTCATGATACTTCACAGATATGTAGAACAGGTCATGACGATTTGTAGCGAACAAGAAAGACAACTCCTGCTTTCTTACTTTTTGAGTTATTACCCCTTGATGGTTTTAGGTGTGATTTCGTGTCCGCTCTATAACTTGAATACCTTTTGGAATATTTTCATGATACTTCACAGATATGTAGAACAGGTCATGATGATGTGTCGCGAACAAGAATGACAACTCTTGCTTTGTTACTTTTGGAGTTATTTCCCTTTGATGATTTTAAGTGTCCGCTCCATAGCTTGAATACCTTTTGAAATATTTTCATGATACTTCACAGATATGCAGAACAGGTCATGACAGTTTGTCTCATACATAAATGATAACTCTTGCTTTTAGACCTAGTGAATTATTTCCCTTTGGTAGTTTGAGCTGCTGTTTGAGTCTTTGCTCCATAACTGTATAACCCTGGCCAGCTCCAGAATTTGAATAACCGTGAACCTTTTAGAATATTTATGATCATGTGATATCTTATCAGTGTTCCTAACTCTCTCTTACCCCTCCACACATTCCCGTGCCCCCTCCCGCCCGTGCCGCCTCCCCCCCCCCCCCCCCCCCCCCCCCAAAAAAAAAAAAAAAAAAATTTCCCAGATTTGGATTCTTTGTCCAAATTCACTTACTAGAGAGCTCAAAATTAGGTTTGTAGGGCTTGTACTTTAGAAGTTATTCACACATTTTGAAAGTTGAATGTATTGTATGCTATACATTTGTGTATATGGTGGCTGTTTGAGATATTACCTCTGTTTAGCAGTCAAGCATACTGTTTTAGTCTGAGTGTTAGATAGTCATGCATCTGTTAACAGTTAATGGCAATCAGAAGCATAAAAGAACGACAATATATTACTAATATGTGTTTTGAAGTGCACCCTTTTTACCAAGGCCCATGGGGGTCTTCGGTCGGGGGATTTGCCATCTCCTCTGATGGCTATTTTTACCAAGGCCTATGGGGGTCTTCGGTCGGGGGATTTGCCATCTCCTCTGATGGCTATTTTTACCAAGGCCCATGGGGGTCTTCGGTCGGGGGATTTGCCATCTCTTCTGATGGCTATTTTTCATTTTTGGCGCTTTAAGGATTAAAATCTTGCCCCAAAAGACTTGAGAAGCAGGAAATTAAATCTGCAACCCCTGGATTGGTAGTCTAACACTTCCACTACACTGTTGCTGCTCCTTAAATGTTGAGAGTTTGCTTCTAAAAGAGTATTAAAGTTCTTTCCTTTAAAAGTTGACCCCAGTGAGAAGGGAAGAAAACAGGAAAATTGTTGAGTTGCTTCCCCTGAAAGTATACCCATTCACCTTATCTTATCATATGAAGTAGCATCTAAGAGTATAATAAAGCCATGCATTAAAAACAATAATCAACTAGTGGATTGAATATGCAAATTATGTCGTAACGTTATGCAACGTTGACGTCCACAAAAACATCCCGTTTTCTAAAGGGCGAAATCATGGCGTTTTAATGCAAAATTTGCTAATAATGATATTGCAGTGTCATATGATAAATAGAATCTTGCATTCATGCTCCTGTATTATTGAATTTATTAAACTCGTTCGGGAAAACCGATAAGACGCTCGGCACAGCCTCGCATCTTATCTTTTTCCCCAACTCGTTTAATAAATTTTGTTACACATGAGCACTCATGTACTGTATGATCCTCTATATATTTCAGACCAGCTTCAGCATTGTTCAAATCTGACCATATCTATCCTGGA
Organism: Ctena decussata; assembly: GCA_963989385.1. Classification (NCBI taxonomy): domain Eukaryota; kingdom Metazoa; phylum Mollusca; class Bivalvia; order Lucinida; family Lucinidae; genus Ctena; species Ctena decussata. The sequence continues at coordinate 43,619,719 of OZ022513.1, read as the reverse complement.
TCTGGTGATGCTTCTGTCACGGTTATTCTGTACGGAGAACTGGGAACAGCGGAATTCAAATCTTTTCATACAAAACTGACAGATTTGGCCAACAAAAAGGAAATAGTATATGTGTTGAGACACTTCAGAAAGGTGAGGGTTAGGGTTTATCGCAGATCTTTTGCCAGAGCGCGTAGCGCAGTCGGTAGGGCACCTGACTCATAAGTCAGAGGTCTTTGGTTCCAAACCCGGTCTGGCCACATACTTTTGTTTCTCCTTCCCCTGATTCAAGAAGGGCAGTTGTCAGTTACTGGCGAAAGTATGTGCACTTAGTACTGGTTAACCGCTTAGGGGGTCTAAGCCTGCCCAGGAATAGTGTGGTTAGGGTAACTGACCGTCTCGACATGACCGTAGTTGTTTACCGTGGACGTTAAGCATCAAATCAATCAACCAATCAATCACAGATCTTTTATTCTTGCATGGAGGTGAAAGAAGATAATAGGGTTCAGTGTACAGGATTGGAAATATAATGGCTGCCTGGGACAGTGGAAAAATAAACTTGGGCAAGTAGGACTTGATTCAATGTATCTAGAATTGTGTGTAGTACCCTGCAGTCCTCAAAAGTTGAGATTACTAACACAGTCACTTTATTAGCTCACCTGTCAAGGTGAGCTTATAGTATAGCAATGGTCCGTCGTCCGTCGTCGGCGTCGTCATCGTCCACACTTTTAAACACCAATATCTCCTAAACCAGCTGGCCAATCTTGATCAAATTTTATGTGTAGCATTGTTAGGGTGGGGGATTGACTGCATTAGGTTTAAGGGTAGATTGGGTTGGAACTCTGGTTGCCATGGCAACATATAGCTCCCATAGACTTATAATGGGAAAAACTTCAAAAATCTTCTCCTCTGAAACCATGAGGCCCAGAGCTTACATATTTAGTATGTACCAATGTCTAGTGGTCCCCTACTTAAATCCTGCCAACCATGCCACTGGGGCCCAAATTGGCCATGCCCCAGGGGTCATTAGCTCCCATAGACTTACAATGGGAAAATCTTAAAAAATCTTCTTCTCTGAAACCATGAGGCCCATAGCTTATATATATAGCATGTATCAATGTCTAGTGATCCCCTACTTAAATCCTGCCACCCATGCCCCTTGGGCTCAAATTGGCCACGCCCCAGGGGGTCATTTGTTTATATATAGCTATATAGCTTAAGAACCTTCAAAAATCTTCTTCTCTGGAACCATGAGGCCCAGAGCGTATATATATAGTATGTAGCAATGTTTAGTGGTCCCCTACATAAATCCTCCCAACCAAGCCTCTTGGGTCTAAACTGGCCACTCCCCGGGGGTCATAAGCTCCCTTAAACTTATAATGGGAAAAACTTCAAAAATCTTCTTCTCTGAAACCATGAGGCCCAGAGCTTACATATTTAGTATGTACCAATGTCTAGCGGTCCCCTACATAAATCCTGCCAACCATGCCCCTGGGGCCCAAATTGGCCACGCCCGGGGGTCATTAGCCCCCAAAGACTTACAACGGGAAAATCTTAAAAAATCTTCTTCTCTGAAACCATGAGGCCCATAGCTTATATATATATAGCATGTATCAATGTGTAGTGATCCCCTACTTAAATCCTGCCACCCATGCCCCTTGGGCTCAATTTGCCACGCCCCAGGGGGTCATTTGTTTATATATAGCTATATAGCTTAAGAACCTTCAAAAATCTTCTTCTCTGGAACCATGAGGCCCAGAGCTTATATATATAGCATGTAGCAATGTTTAGTGGTCCCCTACATAAATCCTCCCAACCAAACCTCTGGGGTCCAAACTGGCCACTCCTCAGGGGTCATAAGCTCCCATAGACTCATAATGGGAAAATCTTAAAAAATCTTCTTCTCTGAATCTATGAGGCCCAGAGCTTATATATTTGGTATGTACCAATGTCTATTGGTACCCTACATGAATCCTGCCAACCATGCCCCTGGGGCCCAAATTGGCCACGCCCCAAGGGGTCATTAGCTCCCATAGACTTACAAAGAGAAAATTTTAAAAAAATGTTCTCTGAAACCATGAGGCCCAGAGCTTATATGTGTAGCATGAAGCAATGTCTAGGGATCCCCTACATAAATCCTGCCAACCATGCCCCTGGGGTCCAAATTGGCCACGCCCTGGGAGTCATAAGCTCCCATAGACTTACAATGAGAAAATCTTGAAAAATCTTCTTCTTTTAAACCATGAGGCCCAGAGCATATATATGTAGCATGTAGCAATGTCTAGTGGTCCTCTACATAAATCATACCAACCATGACCCTGCGGTGCAAATTGGCCACGCCCAGGGGGTCATAAGCTCCTACAGACTTACAAAGGGAAAATTTTAAAAAATCTTCTTCTCTATAACCATGAGGCCAAGAGCCTATATATGTAGCAAGTAGCATTGTCTAGTGTTCCCCTACATAAATCCTGCCAACCATGCCCCCGGGGTCCAAACTGACCACGCCCCGGGGGTCATTAGTTCCCATAGACTAATAACGGGAAAATCTTAAAAAATCTTCTTCTCTTAAACCATGAGGCCCAGAGCTAACTTCTTTAGTACATATGTAGCAACGTTTAGTGGTCTCCAACGTAAATCCTGCCAACCATGCCCACTGGGGTCCAAATTGGCCATGCTGCTCCCATAGACTTATAATGGGAAAGACTTCAAAAATCTTTTTCTCTGAAACCATAAGGCCCAGAGCTTACATATTTAGTATGCAGCAATGTCTAGTGATCCCCTGCATAAATTCTGCCAATCAAGCACCTGAGATCCAAACTGCCCACACCCCAGGGAGTTGTTTGTTTATATAGAGCTATAAGCTAAAGAACCTTCAAAAATCTTTTATGAAACCATAAGGGCAAGAGCTTATGTATTTAGTATTGTATGGTTTGCCTCTACATAAATCCTGCCAATCAAGCCCCTGGGGTCCAAACTTGCCACACCTCTGTCCTCATGGGGTCATCGAATCCTATAGAATTGCAGCCTGTTTATTAGCTTACCTGAACTGGAAGCTTACATTTTATAACTCAGGTGAGCGGTCGTTGCCCTTGGGCTACTTGTTTATCATAAGACTACAAGAGCAAGCCGATTTTATAGTGTGGGGAAGTGCTAAAAGTTGCTTGTGGCATGGCAAATAATGCAGATCTTGAGCAGAATGGGCCTAAATAGCAGTATGATCTGTTTCTCTATTGTTTGTCTGATCATTTTGGTCGGTTACGGTATATATGAGCTGTGACACAACAAATCCAGCAAAGTGGCATGTGCACCCAGTGAAAACTCAGATTAGCCTTGCTGTTAGCATGGAAGTTTGCTGTTAGCGTGGATGTAGCTTTGGCCCTTAGCTACCCTTTAAGCACACATTGAAGACTCTGATCAGACTGGGCAGAAGCCCTGATTCTCCGTGGGTGCACATGCCTTTTAGTAGGTTTTTCGTGTCGCAGCTCATATAGCAGTGAAATTTTTTGAAAGCATTTCAGTGAGACTCCGAAAAGTAAACTACAGGTCAAGTAGACTGACTTATTTGAAAAAGTTCTGACCCTCATGCAGTGACCTTATATTCCCATTTCTATGAAGTTTATCTACAGATTCTACAGTTTTTGAAGAATTTTATTTGACCAGCGGGTATTAAGACTTTGAGCATTTTTCGAACCAAGATTACCCTGATGATAGGAACAAGCAAGTTTCTTGTATGTTGCCTGTGTTGAATGCCAGAGCAGTGTGACTATTACTGCCTTTTCTGAACAAATCCTTTAAAAGACTTCTCCAGCACCAGTGAGCCATTGAATCATGGTTTTAATTTGGGGTAACCAGGCAACAAAAGCTTTCAATTATGCAAAATCCTATTTCTGTTTTCAGTCATCCTCTCATGCAAAGACACGGTTATCTGGCTATGGAGTTGAGCTTGCAATAAAAAGTACAGAATATAAAGCTAAAGATGATACTAAAGTTGAAGGTAATGTCCTCCAGGGCACGGTTCAGAACTAACAACGTGGTTAGTTAACATGACGTGAAAATTTCAAACGTTAATACCTCAAATATGCCAATAATATTTGTTGTTGAAAAAAATGTGAGAAGCTTTTGCAATTACTTTTTGTTGAAAAAATGTGAGAAGCTTGCAAAAGCTTCTGACATATTTTCGACACAAAATATCAGTGTATTTGACTATAAAGTCGCAAAACTTTTAACGAAATAACCTCTTAACTAGCTCATTAGGCTAATATTGCTTTGAACAATTGGGCCCAGTTTGGCTTGTTAACAGAGCTCCAGATAGAGTGGGTTTTTGAGCATAATTATAATCTGGTGAGCTTCTTTGTCCTCTTTCAGCTCTTATTTATCTAAAAACACTCAGATATATATTGAAAGCAAAATGACCTAGATTACATACAAGCCCTGCATTTTCTTCGTCAAGCACCTGTTCTATATTGCATTCTGATTTGCTGATATGATAATAATCTACATTATTTTTCAGGTGACGGGTCAACTGATGAGGAAGAAGATCTAGGAGAAGATGAGGTGGAAGGCTTTATGTTTGGAAAACTTAGGTAGGAGTCACATAATTAAAGGAGGGGAAAGAGGGATGGATAGAGAAATGAAATGCAGATCAGGGTAGATTATTTTGGGAAATAAGCAGGAAGGGTTGAGTCATGCAGGGTTGCCATGGCCAGGGAAAATGATCTGGAAAATTGATTTTTTTTCAGGTCAGTAATTGTCAGGGAATTTCATGGTTGGTCAGGGAAATTTGGAAAATGCTTCAGAAGTCAGGGGAAAAATGAGGGAATTTGAAAATAAATGGCTACAGCAGTCTTCAGAAAATCTACTTATTCTGTTTATGGGGAAAAGATATACTTGCTAGAGAGACAGTCTAGGCACATTTCCTTTCCCAGTGGGGGCTACTCTTGAAGGGAGCAAATTTTTTTCCTTTAAGAGTAACCCTCAGTATTTGATATTACTGTAAAATTAACTTTCGGATCTGTAATAAGGGTATGGAAAACTGTAAAATGCCAGGGAAAAATCAGAGAAAAGTCAGGGAATTTTGAAGTAGAGAATAAGTGGCAACCCTGTCATGTATATTATGTCCACGCATAATGAAAAGAAAACACTGTGGAGAGAAGTTTGTTTACGAAACTCAAGGTCAGATGTCATAACAGAAGGTTGAAAGAACTTGAAGAATAAAAAGGAAGAATTGGGAGGACTGGAGTTTGAGGGCCATACAATATCAATTAATTAGAAAGTATTATAAAGAAACTATGAACTCACTGTTCCTTTTCTTGTGGCCGGGGTTCAGATAGAAATTGGCGTAAATTGCACAGGCCTTTCTTAGTTTTCACCGCTTAACAGGTAGTACATGTAGCTGTCAGAGTCATATGTTTATTTTGTTTTGTGTTTATTTTGTTATATTGTCTGTTATAGAGAACTACACCCAGATATGAAAGAAGATTTAAAAAGACTGAAGGCTCACCTGTCAGAATCTTCTACAGAATTGGCAGCATTTAAAGTTTGGCAACTACAAGGTGAGGCACCTGGACTATTCAAACACATGTCTGAATGATGAGCATAAGTCAGAATCATGAACTTGCCTAAATTACTCTAATGTGCATAAGTATTGGGACACCTAAAATAAGCCAGGCCGGGTAGCGCAATCGGTAGGGCACCTGACTCGTAAGTCAGAGGTCCTGGGTTCGAATCCCGGTCTGGCCACATACTTTCGTTTCTCCTTCCGCTGATTCAAGAAGGGCAGTTGTCAGTAACTGGTGAAAGTATGTGCACTTAGTACTGGTTAACCGCTTAGGAGGTCTAAGCCTGCCCAGGAATAGTGTGGTTAGGTTAACTGACCGTCCCGACATGACCTTAGTTGTTTACCATGGACGTTAAGCATTAAATCAACCAACCAACCAACACCTAAAATAATAAATTTTCCATTTGTCCCAAATGGAAAATTCATTATTTTTAGGTGTCCCAATATATACGCACATTATGGTAGGTCATCAAGAAGTAATTGTAGTAATACGATTTTCTGTAAACAACAGCAATTTTAGAGAACTAAAATTGTAATCTAGAGAGGTGCCATGGTTGAGTGGTTAGAATGACTCAATTATGGTGCAGAAGGTAATTGGAGGGTCGAATCATGGCTTGGGTCAACTGGCGACTGGAAAACTCTGACAACCAACCAGTACCTTTTTCGAACCATGGAAGGATAAGGCAGCAAAAGGAGAGGGATGGGTTCTGCCTTTCATATGGTGTGCCAAAGGTTGGCACTCTAACCCTCTCTGCTTCTACAGTCAACAGGCTATGAGATTACCTTAAATTGTAAACTACGTTGAATTTATGTCTATTTCTGCGGGAATAAATATCTGGGTCTTGCATCATCTGTGGAGTCTATGGGTGTAAGTGTTTATGGGTTTGCCAGTTGCACTGTTATCAATTGTCAAAAAAGACAAAGGAGGCTCGGTAGCTCAGTGGGTTAAGTACTGGTCTACTGATCTAGCGGACCAGGTTTGAGCCCTGCTTGAAGCAGAATCTTTTCTACCATAAATGGGGGTCCATTGCACACTGCCTTTCATTATCACCGTCCCATCATCCTGATATAACTGCAATACTGTTGGGAAGGACGTAAAATCATCTCATCTGGATCCACACTGTTTGCAAATTCAACTAGTTTTATTTATGTTATTTTTAAGGTCAAATGATGCTTTATCACATTTAATTATTTCATTTAATTATTTCATTTAATTATTTCATTTCAGATCTCAGCCTCCAGGCAGCTCAGAAAGTTGTGTCAGCAGCACCTAATGATACACTGAGAATTCTCCGAGATGTCAGTCAGAACTTTCCCTCTGAAGCAAGGTACAACTTTCAGGTTTATGTTTTTAGAGATTGTTTTTTGTCTATATTTGATAGGTTGAATCAGTATATATACTTGGCACCCATCTGCAAACCAGATGGGCTGTGTAATGCCTCTGCGGCAGAGCTGCTAGTTGTTTAAAGCATGACTTGAGATTATTATTAGTCTCAAATGCAGCAGAAGTCTGTATGTTTTGGAGGCAACATCTCAACTTGGCTGATATATTGTTGACTTGGATGTTAGCCTCAACTTAGTAATGAACTGTATCAGTCTATTAAAATCTCTCTGTATGAGAGTGTTAAGCATACTAGTTTAAATCAGTCTTTATTCACTCAAAATGAGCTGCGACATGACAAAACCAGCAAAGTGGCATGTAGCCCAAGCCAAGACTCAGATCAGCCTGGGCATTTGCTGTCCGCATAGAGCTAGCTTAGACACTTAGCTACCCTTTAAGTACACAGCAAAGACTCTGATCAGACTGGGGGGTTACCCAGATCAGACTGCCACAGTGTTTGTCAAATAGTTCATTCATACCCTTGAGTATTGGGATACCTAAAACCATTAATGTTCCATTTGTCCCAAATGGAAAATTAATGGTTTATAGGTGTTCCAGTATTTAAGTACATTGAGGTACATCTCCTTACCTATAAAACTTACCATTGTTTGGTATGGATTAAGGTGAATGGGTACACTCTCAGGGAAAGCAACTTTGCAACTCTCATTTTTACCTCCATTCTTATCGAGGATCAACACTTAAAGGAAAGAATTTGCTCCACTAGGAGAAAATTCTTTTCTTTCAGAGTTGACTTCTTTTAGAACAGCTTGTACTGCATTAAAGCAAATAGGAAGTCACAACAGTCGTTCCCCTTTGTAAAAATGGTGGATACATATGGAGGTATATCTAAACACCTCAATGTGATTTGATTCTGATATTTTTTATGTAGATCCTTAGTGAAATTGACAGTAAAAGAAGAACTGAAGAGAGAAGTCATGAAAAATCAGCAGGTAAAAATTGAGATAGGGTCGAGTCAGGTAACTTTGGAGAGCAGGTAAATTCGGACAGTGACATAGTTTCCTTTATTATACCCCGCCCCCGCCACACGTTAGTGGTGGGGTATTATGTTTTCACGTTGGCCGTCTGTGTGTCTGTCTGTCCGTAGTATGTACGTCTGTCCATCCGCACTTCATTTCCGTTTGATAACTTAAGTATTTATCAATGGATTTCATTCAAATTTTGCATATGCATTTGGACCAAGAATGTCACGCGGGCAAATTTCGATAATTTCTGACAGAGTTATGGCACTTGTCAATGTCCAAAAAATGGTTTTTGGCCTCTAGTTCCTTTACTACTTGGAATATCATGATGAAACTTCACAAACATGATCGAAGTAACAAAAGCTTTGTATGAGCACAGAAATTATATCATTGGGGGTTATCTGCCCCTGCCCTGGGGCTGTATACATGTATAAATCATGAAAAAATCTATATAAAATCAGAGTTTGGAGCAATTTTTCTGAAACTTATAGCAAATGATCAGTGATAAAGCCTCCAGTGATGTTCAAATTTACCCCATGGGAGTTACCTCCCCCTGCCCCTGGCTATATACATGCATAAAATGATGATAAAATCTATATAAATTCATGTGAAACTGATTATTCAGAAACTTACAGCTGATGATAGAGGTAATGAAAGCTTGTGGTGATTAAAATTCAACCCCTGTGGCCACATACATGTTTAAAATCACTAAAACTGTATTTGGTTAGAGTGGTAAGTGATTTATCGGAAGCTTACAGTAAGTGAACAGAGTAATGAAGTGTCCTGTCATGACTTAGACTTTTTTCCATGTATCTTGGGGTCTAGCTGCCCCTGCCCCATTAGCCTAATACAGAGAAAAAATTAGTTTGGAAAAATTGGCGAGTGAAAAAGATTTGCAGTGGCGGGGTATCACGCAGTTGTTTGCGATGCCTTTATATGTCATTTGTTAGGAATTAAAACAAAAATAACTGGGCAAACAGTGAACATCCTGATGAGACGTCTTATCTGGATTTTCACTGTTTGCAATGGTATGTCCAAATTTACCCGACTTAACCCTACTGTACCTGCTCTTAAGATAAATGGATACACTTTAAAGGGAAGCAACTCAGTCTGCTATTTTCATTTTTTCCATCCTTCTCGGGAGCCAGCTTTGAAAAATTTGTCTCTCCGATTTGTTTGGGTAAATGTGTAATTGAGGGGTTTTGGATGATAATTCCATCAAGCATAAAAACATCTTGCTTTTACAACTGTGGAGAGATTTTCCCCTTGGCTATAATTTTAACATAGTGTCCATTTGTCTAAACTATTACATCATTATGAGAAAACGGCAATTTGTAGTTTTGGTCTGTAAGAATACTAGGAGAAAAACCAGGACTGGAAAATCCTCACAATTTCCACTAGTCCTACATGACCAAAGATATGATGATTTCAATAATTTACACTGGGAAAAGTAAAATATTTCACTCGTCCTCCAGCAAGAGCCACTCGTCATGGCGAGCGGACGAGTGGAATTTTCCAGCCCTGAAAAAAACTAAGTGTTTCTTTTATTATTATTACATATAAGTAAAGAAATAGGAAATGTTGATGTGCTCAAATTCTGGACAGAGGTATATTCTGCATGTATATTTGTTATACTTATGAACATGTGATTGTTAATTTCAGTATTTTGAGAACTACCATGGTTTGACTGGAGGTGAGTCTGCCCTCTATCTCAATGGTATTCCTATGGATATGGAAATCTACGACATATTTTCACTTCTAGACATCATGAGATCTGAGGCTAAAACTATGGAGGGACTGTTTTCCCTTGGTTTAAAGGTAAAGTTTGATGTTTTTTTACTACCATAATCATCTTAACCCATTATTGATGAATGGATTCTTCTACCCTTATGAAATGGATGAGTCCATTCATCGTTTTAGGGGTGTCTGGTTAATTTTCATTTTCAATTCTTTTACAGAAATGCTTGAATTTTAAGCAAACAGTGGAGACCCTGATCAGACGCCGCATTATGCGGCGTCTGATCTGGGTCTGCACTGTTTGCCTGTGTCCCATTTATGGGGCACTAGGCATGAATGGGTTAAATACAGTCCAGCTTCTGTAATGTCTTGATGTATACTGAAATGGGGCTGGTGACCAAAATCAGTTTACCTCTATAATAGCTCCCTTGGGAAGGCATAGATTTGCTGTTTTTGGGAAGTGACTACTATGTAAAGTTCAGATATATGCTAAAACTGCTCTTTAGAAGATTCAAAACTCTGTTGTTAAGGCAAGATGTCTATTGGTGAGAGCTGACTATTCACAGATGCAACAGTCCATTGTGACAATGGTACTAACTTTTGAGCAATATTTTTTTCATAAAAGCTAATACAGTAGAACACAACTGACTCGCACAGGCTTGGGACCATGAAAATTAGTTCCAGCCAAGGGTAGTTCCAGCCATCCAGGGTTAGTTTCCATATAAAGTGACCTCTAGGGACCGAGAAAAGAGTTCTAGCCAGGCACGGTGAACAAGCCATCAGGGTTCGAGGCATTGAAGTTCTACTGTTGATCCTTTAGATGTAATACATGTAAGTTTGTATTATTTGAAGTAACCAAGTGTCATTCAGTTTATGGCATATTATTTATATGCTTTGTATACATGTTGGACAATATATACCAAATACATGGAAAAAAATGGGACATCTAAAATATGGGTTAAACAGGTTAGACACAGTGTTTGACAAAATTTTGTACAGTTAATTTGTTTATGTTTATAGGGAGACCAGCTAACAAGACTGTTACGACTGGATATGAGCAGTGGAAAAGAAGAGTTTGCTCTTGATATAAGACATTCTGCTGTACAGGTATTATGTTAGTTTGTACTGAAAGGAAGTTTTGTTGGTTGCATTTTGGTCATACCATACTCGGAACCTGTCTGAATTTGTGCTTTTCTCTTTGAGCTCTTACACGAAAGTTAGATATCTTTTAGTCTTTGGTCTGCTTCACCTCCCTGAATGACAATTTTCAGTACAGTTATGCCCATAATTATGCACTTTTTCACAATTTTACCGGTCAAGCTGAATTTCTTTGCAGCCAAAGCAATTACTTCTGGCACTGTTAAACCAAGCCCAGAGGTTATAAAACTTGATTACATTCTCCAACTCAAAATAAAGCACACTGATTGGCTGCTTCCGAGCACATGCTCGGTAGCAGCCAATCAGTGTGCTTTATTTTGAGTTTGAGATTATTCTCAGGTTTTATAACCTCGAACCCAGAAGTCAGCAAATGAAAAGCGACATTTCATAGTGAGGTTTTGTTTCCAACAGTATAATTATTGCAGAATATTTTGTTGCAAATTTTTTATGTTGTTCAATCATATGTCACATTATATTTGTCGGAGCATTAGAATTCAGATTAATAGGACAAAATGACCCCCTGACAAAATCATTTAAGCATTAGAAAACATGGCTGCCATGGTTAAATGATACATATACCAATGTTCTTCCACATTTCCAGTTTATAAATGACCTGGAGAAAGATGAGAAGTACAAACAATGGCCGAACCGTGCCCAGGATATTCTTCGACCTACATACCCCGGCATGTTGAGACATGTTGCTAAGAACTTCTTCAATCTGGTAAGACTGACTTCACTTGGAACTATAGCTTCTGTGATAGCTGCTACATTGACTGGTATTTCTTACCACATATAAAGAACTGACCAGTCAGATTCAGTTCTGATTGTCGGCCACTACATGTAGGTGCTTTGATGAGTAGCTGGAAACCAGCTAGAGCTAAAGTTCCTGCGGTTCGAGGCAAGGTAACTTTAGCATGGGCACTTCATATGACTCTAATCTGTACCACTGGTGTTCTTTTGCAAATGTACATACTATAAGAAGAGCTATAGTTTGAAGTGAAGACGGCAAAGTTATTTAAAACAATTTACTGAGTGCAGATAAGGTGGATATTTGAAGACAGTTCTATAATAATTTCTGCTATTTTTTATAAAAAAATATGTTGTGACCCCTTCTTAGAACCAACATGCTGAGACAGTTCAGAGGAAGGTCACAACATAAATTTTTATATAGAAATAAAGAAATACAATGTATTCAGAGCTCCAGACAAGGTGGTTTTTTGAGAATAATTCAAAGATAAGTTTCTTTATTTCTAAACGAAAACATAGGTTGTGACCCCTCATTAGAACCGTCTCGCAGCATATGTTTCTCTGAAGAAATATTGGAAATTATCAGTAAATTATCCCTGTTACCCCTTCTTATCTGGAGCTCTGATTATCATCAGATACTCTCCTTACATGTATCTTGCCCTTTGTGTTAAGTTATTGAAAGAAAATCAGTACATTTTTGGATATTGCACAGCCTGTCAGTGTTTGGCGATTGGCCAGTTTTGCTTAGTGTTCTATAATCAGTCCGAATTTTATAGGTTTTGTGGAAACATCTAGCTATTGGTCAGTTCCATAGAAATCTGTGTTTCATTGGTCACTATATGGTGAGCTAATTACCTAATCCAATCGGAATTGATCAGATCAGAACTTGTCCAGGCCGAAAACAGACCGTGCGGGCTGTGCATAGCTGCAATAGCTGGTTATGTCATGAAACCATAATAGCAGATATTGTGAACTGGAGGAAAAATAAAAGAGAATTTACCTTTCTTCTTAATTTTTCGGTCACGTTGCTGTGAAACAATACAGTTAGTAAATATGTTGTCAAGCAAGCCTTGAAAAAATTTTATGTTAACCCCTTTCAGTTGGTCAAAATATTGGTTAGATGACTGAATTAGCGAGCCAATAGCGTTAGTTAACAGTTAGTTAGTTAATAACAAAAATAAAGCTCAAGAGAATTTTAAGCCAATAAAGAATTGAGCCGCGACATGAGAAAACAAACAATGTGGTTGTGTGCACAGCACAGACTTTGATCAGCCTGGGCATCCAGGCTGATCAGAGTCTTCCCTTTGCGCTTAAAGGGTAGCTACGGGTCTTAGCTACCTCCTTGTAGACAGCGAAGACTCTGATCAGACTGGGTGGATGCCCAGGCTGATCAAAGTCTGCGCTGTGCACACAACCACATTGTTGGTTTTGTCGTGTCATTAGATATATTGAGTAGCATGTACCGTAGCTCTAGGTTGTTAATTTTCCATAAATAATTTATTTCACAGGTTTTCATTGTGGACCCTCTTGACAAGGAAAGCAAGGAACTACTTAAGATGGCGGAAGCTTTCTATGTACACAGCGTACCAATACGTATTGGCCTTGTATTTGTACTCAAGCCGGGAGCCAGTGCCATGCAGGATCCTGGAGTGGCCCTGGCCCATGCATTTGACTATATCAAGAAGGAAGAAAATGCAATGAAGGGCTTGACTTTTATCACTGATGTAAGTTATTTAAGTGAATGGGTATACTTTCAGGGGAAGCAACTCTACCATTCTTATTTTTGCCTGTCTTCTTAGTAGGGGTCAATTCATAAAGGAGAGAATTTTCTCCTGCAGGAGCAAATTCATTCCTTTAAGAGTAGACTGTTTTTGGAAGGGATTCGTTGTTCAGGGAAGCAAACATGAAGTCTTGAAAGATATTTCCTTTTCTACAAATGGTGGATGAACATTGAGGCATATCCAGTCTCCTTAATATGCACAAACTCATTATGTCTCCCCACCAAAGCTGAGTTAAGTGTGGATTTTATTGATATCTTTGTTTGCGTTCCCTTGACACTGTTTTGTATGCATGACATATCATAAACAGAGTTGAGAATGACAAGAGGTGAGAATGGTAGCCGGAAACGCTATCCAGTTGCCCTGGACCCATGGGGTCAGTTTGTAACTAGACAAATGGAGAAGAAAAAAAAAGACTGGGGGTGGATTTTCAGTAGATTTGAATATATCATGCACCCTTAACAACCAAATAACTATAGATGACCTTGATCTCATTTTCAAGGTCAAAAGAGGACTTAACATGTTAAATTTCTCTTAAAAAGGTATCTCTCTAATCTGAGTGGTTATCCACAAAATTTGCTTGGCTATATTACTTGAACATGCCAGAGAGATGATCAGGTTTTGACACCTAGACCCAATTTTCAAGGTGACATACAATGTTAGATTTTCCTTAAGATAGCTCATTTTAATCAGCTGGATGAAAACTGAGGTTATTAGGTTTTGGTGTCTTATGTCACAGGAGGATGTTTAAGGAATGAATTTCATTTTTCTGAGGTTTATCGAAGTGTTAACTACATTGGGTCACGTGCAAAGTGAATGAACTCCGAAGGGGTTCATGTAAACTTTGCTAGCTACCCAATGTAGTTTACACTTCGATAAACATCAGAAAAATTAAGTTCATTGCTTATATTTACATTCGTTTCAATCAAGTCTTTCATGAAAAATCTTGTATAAGAGCTAAAATTGAAGCATTAAAACATTTACACGCAGTTTCTTCTGCTAAGAGCAGAACGGCATGCATGACGTCATGACGTTGCTGACGTCCAATCAGGTTGTAGAGAGCCATTGTTTATTTTTACGTCATTGACGTCGCGTGTCTCAATGTAATTATTGGAATGTAAACTACATTAGGTTCCAATGGTTTACTATAGGGCTTTTCAGTAAATACACCAAGAATGTAAATATTTAATGTTAAACATCTCTTGAATATAATAACAGAGTCTCACCAAACTTGATGGGTTATATATTTAGGAGGATCCAGTGAGCTGGTTAGAATTTGGTTACCTTGACCTAATTTTCAAGGTCAGCATGACAACAAAGCTAAATTTTAGGATAATTCATTGTGGGAAATGTGTTGGTTGGGGTGGAGGTGGGAAGGCAGGACATTTGAGTCAAAAGCTGAGGATTGCCTGAAAAGTTACAATGGGAGTATTTTGTCCTAAACTTTTCAAGACTGGAAACCTGATTTGGGTTCATACGCAAATAGTGCAGATCCAGTTCAGATGCCGCAGAATGCGGTATCTGAGCAGGGTCTGCACTGTTTGCTTACAGGACTGTCTCTGCAAAATACAATAAAAATGAAAACATCCACCAGAAACACCTAAAACTAGAAATGGACTCATCCAAATGATAAGGATGGACAAGTCCACTAGTCAAAAAAGGATTAAAGTTTCAGTTTCTAATGCCTCATAAGTCAGATTAAAATTACACCATCAGTTTGATTGTCCATCCTGTACAAATTACGTCATGTGGGTTACTCAAAAAGTTCTGAAGCAAATTTGATGAAACCTGAATGGTAAAACATACTGAGAAAGTGTGTTACATACAAGATACAGGTTTCTACTCCCAGGGTCAGGATGACAGTTGGGGTCGTAGGTCAGTCATAAGAGACCTTCAGGGGCATTTTGTGGCCATTGTAAAAGTGTAAAAGTTCTTGTTTTCTTTGTTAATAGGTATATGACACAGTTGGTGAAGGGGAGTTAACTCAAGCATCTGTGATGACAGAATTTATCAACCAGTTCACAGACGAGGATGTAGAACAAGTGTTTGGAAAGGACAGTGAACATGATTATGTTAGAAAGGTAATAAAATATATTAATACATAGAGGATCTTACATGAGTGCTCATGTATTATTGAATTTATTATACGAGTTGGGGAAAAAGGTAAGATCGTAGGCTATGCCAAGCATCTTATCGGTTTCCCCAGTGTGTTTAATAAATTCAATACTACAGGAGCATGAATGCAAGATTCTAGTTATCATATGACACTAGAATTGTATTTTACTAGCAAATTTTTCACTGAAAGTTCACAATTTCGCCATAAGTTTTTGAACAATTATGAGATGTTATGTGACACATTCTAGATGTTTGTGATGGGAATTGCCATATGAGTCGTGACACGACAAAAGCAACAAAGTGGCATGTGCACGCCATGAAGACTCAGATCAGCCAGGGCATCCGCCCAGTCTGATCAGTCTTCGCTGTCCGCATGGAGCTAGCCTAGACCCTTAGCCACCCTTTCAGGGCAAGAGAAAACTCATATCAGACTGGGCCACTGCCCAGGCTGATCTGAAACTTCTCTGGGTGTACATGCCACTTTGTTAGTTTTCTCGTGTTGGGGCTCATATGTGTGCTTTAGTTGTTTTCGTTGTTCTGCCATCTGTAGTTTGTATTTCTGAATGGTAAAAAATATGTGTCAAGAAGACAACTCAATGAAATCAAAAGGTGGTGCTGCCTGAAATGCAGTTAGCCATTAGGCCATTGGCCAAAGGTGCTTAAGAAACAAAGTGGATGTAAAGCACTTGGCTTTTGAAGATGGGGTCAGTGTAAATGTTTATATTTACACTTGCCACTGACTTAACCTTTCAGAGCAACTGGCTTCAAACACCCATGAATGACAGTTGATCATGTGACGTTGTCATCAAGTGGCATCTAAAGTAAACCTGGTCCAGCGTCTTGATTGGTCCACGTAACATTCTATTGACGCGAAGTTATGGTGACGGCTGTTTAACATATTGGGCTAATACATCTAATTTTTCTTCGACGCATATTTTGCGTAGTCTACAATAAATTACCACAAAACAACACATAAAGGGTCTAAAAATAAAGTGAAAATATAAGAATAAAAATTTGATTTTTCAGTGTTTATTATGTGAAGAAGCCAGTGGTCATCACTTCGCGCTTCATGGAATTTTAGCTTCGCCCACTGGCTTCATCACACGATGAACGCTGAAAAATCAAATTTCATTTTTTAAATAAATATTTATCTGTTTCAGAGCAGTGATGATTTTGTGGACAAGTCAGGACTAAGTGATTTTCCGCAAGTTTTGATGAATGGTGTACCTCTTCAGAAGAAGGATTTGACACAGGATGGTTTTGAAGAGGGTGTAATCACACAGATTATGACCATGACCCCTGAGATACAACAAGCTGTGTATCAGAGTCGACTTCATGATGGTCACAACACTCTTGAATGGTTGATGGAACAGGAACATGTATTGCCTCGCCTCAACTCTCGTGTGCTTACCCCACCCACCACTACACTTGATTTGACCGAAAATATAGAAGCAGGAGTATTCAACGACCCAGAAACATTTGAGCTTATGACCTCTAAAGACATGTCAGGAATTTTGGCGGGAAATATGAAATATTTGAGGAGAAATGAAGAAGATAGTTTAAGTGCTGTATCTATGTGGATTGTTTGTGATCTACATACAGCACAGGGTCGAGATTTAACATACGCTGCTATTAGAAGACTGAAACACTCACATGATCTTAGAGTGGGCTTTATATTCAATAAAAATAAACCAGACAATATAAAAGTTGATGTGAACAAGGCTGTTTATGTCGCTGTGAATACGCTACCACTTAGTCATGCCAAAAACTATGTCACAAAATTAGTGAAGGAAGAAAATTTCAAGAGTTTACAAGATGGGTCAAAGACTTTGGAAGACTTGGAAGTTAATGTAAGTGTAACGGTAACAGCAAATTTTATTCTTTTGAATAGCTTTAGTAATTTTTGTCAAGCCAGAAAAGATTTAGCCAATTAATCAACAAAAAACTTGAGGCTATTTCATAAAAATCTGATTTCTGAAACAGTGAAATCGAAAGTGATAATTTCACTGTTTGAAACAGTGAGATTATCAGTTTCGATTTCACCGAGAAATCTCTATAATTCCTTGAAAAGTATAAAAGAAAAAAGTTTCTTCCAAGTTAATCTAAACATATTTAAGTCCTTTTATTTGGTACTATTACGCAAGAAGCAAACTTGATAGTGTTTTTTCTGTCTAGTCCTTCTTAATGCATACTCCATCCAGTTTTATCATATGACATCGCTGTTATTCAGTGGATAACGTCATGTCATAAAAATTGTATGATCAAACGTGTAATAACACTTTGGCGCGTACACGTAACGTCATTGACAGCGTCCATGTCAGCAATGCGTTTTCTCATTGAAACAATGTTCAATTTGAAAGCATTAAATTCCCTTTTTAAAGGGTCATATGATAAACAGAATTTTACACGAGTGGTCATTTCATATGAAATTTATGAAACTCGCCAAAGGCTCGTTTCATAAATTTCATATGAAATGACCACTCGTGTAAGTTCCTCTATTTACAATTTAGAAGAACTGAGAAAGAGAACTGGATACAGAAAAGATAAAGGAGACAAACTACAATCAAGTTTACTTCAGCCTGTTATGGCTTTAAAGATAGGAGAAGATTTGAAAATCTTTGAGGTTTTGTCACCCAGGAAGGCAAAACTCAGTGAAATTTCGGGTTTTATCTGACTCAAGTCAGTGACTATAGGAAAGTTGGCATATATGAAAGTACATTTTTTCCCCCTATTTTCAGGGAATGGACATGGCAGAGTACATGAAAGCATACTCCAGTCAAACAGATGATTACCTTCGTGTACACAGGGCATTTGTCGATAAAGTTCTTGGATTTTCAGAGGGACAGCGTGGAATTTTGACAAACGGCAGAGTAAGTTTATCATATTACTGTTAAGACCTAAAACATTTTAGACCCAGATTAGAGTTTTGTTTTGTCGTCTGCATTTTGGTGTTTTAAAGCTTAAGAAAATAAAGAAACAGAGGAAAATCAGAGGACTTATTGTAATTGTACTTAAGTTCGCTGGGACAAAATTTCACGATTTTGCAATTTTAGACAAATTCACGAGTATTCAAGATCCTTTGTTAAATCATCATGTTCACAGATATTCAAGTTAGCACATTAATGTTAACTGTGATATTCATGAACATTAGTACACCAAACATTAGTATAATTACAAGGATATTGTTTACTCAAGGAGTATACACAACATATAAACAGACTGTTGTTTGAAACAGGTAGCTGTGAAATGCCATTCTAATGCACTTACAAATATAACGCGACGTTTTATTGGATAACGTCAAAAATTTGCGACAGTATATTCTGCGATATACTGTCGCAAACCCGACGTCATTAAGTAACGTCGCTTCTCATTGGCTGACGTTTGGTTTTACGCTGCTCACGGCGCTTGAAATGGGTGCAAAGTAGTACATTATGAAGGGTGAAAATGTGGAAAAGTGCATTAGAATGGGGATAACTGTATTGAAAATTGTCATTTGGGGAGGTAAATCATCGGTTTTATGGTCGCAAATTGCGTTTTATGGCTCCGCTGGCGTGTCGCCGTAAAACGAAATTTCCGACCATAAAACCGATGATTTACCTCCCCAAATGACAATTTTCAAGACAGTTATCCCCTAATTATACTTACATATGTTAACAGAGAGGCTGCAAACAGCTCCCAGAACAGTGTTAAACAAGATCTCATGCCAAGCCAATTGAACTTATCCAACTTGGAAGATAAGGAAGTTAGTAACATCGTTGATTTGACTGGGTACATGATAGGGAACAGCTGTGTGATATTTATTTTTGCCGGCCCTCTTAATTTGGTGGTCATCTCTTAAAGGAAAGAATTTGCTCCTGTAGGAGCAATTAGTTACTTCCATAGACCTTAAGTTGTTCAAATGCATATTCATGTTTTGGTACATTTTTCACAGGTTTTAGGCCCCCTGGGTGACGACGAAGAGTTTCTGCCAGAGGATATTGATCTTTTGGAATTGTATGTGAAACAACAGTCGGCAAAACAAATTAAGTCGGAGCTCAAATCAATGGGATATACAGGAGATAAGTAAGTTTGTATTATATGCTGAGCACTGGCAGGCTGCAGGCCATAGAAATTGGCTTTGAGCATTTAGGCCTACTTTAATTTGATGTTAGTGCTATTCCAGATAAAAGTACCTCCCTGGGCAGGCCTGGAACTTTTTTTTTTTTGTGGGGGGGGGGGGGGGGGGGAGGGGGGGGGGTACCACCTAGAAATTTTTTAATACCCTTACAGTAAGCAATGATAGTATTTTCTTACTCATCAGCCCCACAACTACTAAGTTTCTGGTCCTGCCTCAGAATGTATTTTTTCCTGGAACAGCCCTCAGTAGATTACAAGGTTTGCTTAGATCTGTCAAACTCCTTTAAAACTAGTTGAATTTCCTCTTGACTCCCTTAAAACTCCTGGGGCCATATTCATAAAGCCACTTAAGTCGTTGCTATGCGGTTGCTAAGGCTAAATATCTATAAAGGAGATTCCCTACAACTATGAAATTTGCTCTGGAGGAACAGTCTTACAACTCCCTACAACTATGAAATTTGGTCTGGAGGAACAGTCTTTGTAAGACTGTTCCTCCAGACCAAATTTCATAGTTGTAGGGAATCTCCTTCAAAGAAATTTAGCCTTAGCAACAGCATAGCAACCACTTAAGACGTTTTATGAATACGGCCCGAGGAAAAAGGAAATCAAAAGGCAGTGTCCTGGAAAAGTCCTAGAATGTCCGCAAATACTACTTGAATTTCTTTCAAAGGTCCAAGAACAAAAAGATAACAATTCTACAGATCCTCATATATGTTTTTTTTCTGAAATATGAATGCAGAAAATTAATGCAGAACATTGGCCGCTTCTCATATTTTGGTTTAAACAGTATGTTATTCAGTTAAACTACATACATTTATACAAATACAAATCATATCAATGATGGATCTGACGGTAAGGGCAATGCTTGTATAATAGTCATCTCATATTTTGATGTAGGATCAAACAGTCTTGGCTGACTTACTATAGCACCGCTAATGTTTTAAAGTAGCCTACTACCCTCAAAATTATTGAACATATAGATCAAATCTAGGTCAGATAGAGATAAATGTAAAACACCTGAAGTTTAGTGATGCATAAAGCGAAAGTTCAGTGTGCATACAACCCAAATGGGATTTAAAGTAATGAATTGTACCATGACTGGTTAAAAACCTTTCAAGTGCTTGTGATCAGTGTGTGACAAGGTAATCAAAATCGGAGTGATGGGCAAGCATGTGCTTAAATTACACTTAAAAGAGCATAAACAACAGTCAAATGTAGAAAGCAGATATCAGCGTGCCGGACTTGCAGTTACAAACTTATTCTAGCAGAAACATGAGCTTGTTACCAAGAGATCAGTTGGCCAAAGTGAGTTATTCAGTTAACTGTGCCACCTCCACCCATGCTCAAAGTAATAATACTGTAATATTAAAATCCATGAAAACTATTAGGCCTTGAAAACGTAACAAAGCCCTTGAAAAGTTCTTGATTTTTTTTCCCAGTTTGTCTGTATGAACCATGAAATTGAGTCTACAGACTTACAACACAAAACTTATCAGTCAGAATATAAGTTGTAGAAGAATTCGGAGTGACTGGAAAACTCCGGCTTTACCCTTGAACATTGATCCTATTCGGACATTCGTAGTGTGTGGAGCTGATAGACCCAGTGGGGCTCCTTTCTCCGACGGACGGCAGTGCTTTTTTCACTGTCAGGGTATGATGCTAAAATTTAAACAATCTGAAATTTTATATGTTGTAGGGAGTAGTTGTTAGGTTAAAATAATTAGCGACCGGTGTGTCCCTTTTATTGCGGGTGTCACGTTAGTGCTCTATCATTCTGACCTTTGTCTTTCTATTAGTTTCGCCGACTTGTTGTTTGCAAAGTTTGCATGTTATTAAATAGACAACATTTCTCACTGTGCAGTGTCTTCTCAGAGCGAATTTATAATTGTACTATGTGCACGTAAATTCACGTGAGCGGTGCCGGTTTGGCGCCTCTCATGTGATCAACGGCGCCGATCACGTGGCGGTGCCAATTCGGCACTGCTCAAGTTATCGACGGTACCTCTCACGTGGTCGGTCCAGCGCCGCTCACGTGGGAGGCTTATTGCCGCTCACACAACAATGGGGCCGCTCACGTGACCAAGTGTGCACCACTCACGTGTTAATTTGGAGCCGTTTAGAGCGGCTCAGGGCCGCTCAAGTTTTCGGCGCGGATCACGTGAGCGGCGCGCGGGATAATATAAACAAGCCAGCAACAGGCTCGTTCAAACACGAAAATCTCTGAGGAGTCAGAATAATCTGACGAAACTAGTCAGAAACTTTGCACAGCCTTATGGGTGCACATAAGCACCACGACGAGGACCCAGGCCTGAGTCACCAGTCACTACTTTCCAGAATATAAGTTGTGACTTAGAGCTATTGTAGGATGAAACAATATTTGAGCCTTGACACGAGAAAACCAACAGAGTGGTTGTGCACCCCGCAGGCCAGTGTGGGCGTCCACCCAATCTGATCAGACTCTTTGCTAAGTGCTTAAAGGGTAGCTAAGCTACCTCCATGCGGACAGCGAAAACTCTGATCAGACTGGGCGGATGTCCAGGCTGATCTGAGTCTGCACTGGGCGGACAACCATTTTGTTGGTTTTCTTGTGTCGTAGCTCATTTACTTACCATGAGTTTGGTGATACACAGCTGAGGTTGGAGAGCAGATGAGAGAAAAATGTTTTATAATGACAACATTGGAGAATTAAAATTGTCATTAACTCTGATGTGAAATTGTGATGAATTTAAATTCTGTTTTGTTCATTTTTGAAACAAAAATTTATGTTAAATACAGTCAACTCTCGATATCTCGAAGTCAAATTTCAGCCCAAACTACTGATATCTCAAAGTAAATTTTCTGGTACCAGAAAATTCGATTTGAGATATCAGTAGTTTGAGATAACATGAGTTGAAATGTAAATAAAATAGAAAATATATTCTTTGATATAAGAAGATATTTTGAGATATCAATGTTCGAGATATCGGGAGTTGACTGGATAACACGAATTAAAGCCAGTGAGATATATAATTTGTGGATAAATTCTCTTTTTCACAGAGGGAGTGATTTAGTGATGAAAGTTGGTGGGTTACTTACTGCAAAATCATCTCAAACCAGAAAGAAGATCAGTTACCATAACAACAGAAACAGGTATCGTTGGGTTTCATCCTACATCAATATTACCATAAACTTGGAACCCTGAACAGAGCTCTAGATAAGAGGAGTATTTGGTGATAATTACCATAGAAAGGCATGTACTACCCGCAGAATTATGCCTAAGATTTTAGGACTGAAATAGCGGTGCGGGTTGTACAGCAGAACAAGTTTTTTGAGGGAATATTTTCGAAGATTTTCTCGGAGAAATTCACTGTTTGAAACACCCAGTTGGTGTTTTCATCTCTCGACAGCTTGCAACATTTAATCAAGAGAAGTCTAGCCCATAAAAGTTATATTACCTATCAGCCAATGCATGTTTGTACGGCTGATCAAACTATCAAAGTCAATTTTCATCTTTAGAAACAGCAAAATAAATTTACAACACGTTTGCAAATACGTTGAAAGTTTAACCAAGTCACGCTCCCTTCCTGTCAATCAATCTATTTTTAGCCCTGACTGGTTGCGGTATAATTTGTGAAACGAATTTGGGTATGTTGCAAAGCTGATGCCGAATTTGATGCGGAACAGTTCCCTTTCGTAATCTATCTCCCTCGTACAGCCGAATCCGGAATCGGCTAATTTGACAAATCTTAAAACCAAGATGGAAGAGTCCATTTAAGATGTGTCTGGGCGATAAGAGACCATATGCCATGTGCGTATAGAGGATATACATCAAGCCTGCGCAAATGTGCTTGCCAAACAGCGTCATCAATTTTTACTAGATAGAGTCCCCAGGATTCCTTACATGCGAACAAGGAAGTCTAAGTCCACAGAGAACATGCCCAGGCTGATCTTTGTTTTTCCGATAGATACTTTATCTTGCGAAGCCAGTCACACCATGTAAGTTCTTAAACTAAGCAATTAACGCTTATTATCACTGATTGTGCAATTGTCAAAGTGTGCAATTGTCAAAGTCTTTAAGCTAATCAAATTTTATTGATCTTTTCATGCCGTACGGTCAAGCGATATATATTTTTTCCAGTGACTGGTTTAAACCGGTCGATCAAAGTACCGCCATTAGGTCAGGTGCGTCAGGTGTGAAATATAAATTATGGGTTTGATTTTGTAAACGATATTTTCAGTAGGAATTAGAAAATGAAAAAAAAAACTGTTAATACAGCAATAAACTATGTTACGGCTTTTATGCCATGTACTTTGAATCTACTGGTATATATGACGGCGCAAGCAAGAACGCGGGTGGGTGCGCGGGCGGAAAAAAGTACCGGTACCAAGGACAAAAAAAAAAGACTTCTCTTCAGACAAAAACGTATAGTTTTGCAACTTTTATAGTGTTTTTCAAACCTTGGTAAAAACGGGCTTTATAGATGCGGTTAATACACCAGAAATACTTTTTTTCCCCAAAATTTCCTCCAAAATCTAGGTGCGGGTTCTACGCAAATGCGGGTTGTACACGCCTTTCTACGGTATGGATAGTTTTTGTGAATTCCCCATACAAACATATGTTGTGTTCCCTTATCTGAACCGTCTTAACGAGACGGTTCAGATGAGGGGTCACAATATATGGTTCCAATGAGAAATAAAAAAAATGATCATCAGATACTCCCTCTTATCTAGAGCTCTGACTGAAACAATAATTATATAGTCCTAAAATGGAACAGTTAAGTTGTACAATGCAGTAATGTATTCAAATGGCAGATGGAATGGCAAACTTTGTAGACCCTGATCAGACTGATCCTTCAGGAGCAGTCTGAACTGGATTTGTACTGTTGGCTAACTCCTAACTTTTAGAACATACTGTATTTATTGAAATTATTCAGACATATAAAATCACTGCAATCGATGCTTCACATTTACTTTCTCATCAAATGAAGAAAAGTGGATTTATACATTCAGGTAATATTTTATAAAACAGTAGATACTTGGCTTGGTTAGACCCAGACCAGGCATTGTCTTAAGCAGCCAACTGATACGGATTTACAGTGCATGCTGAGGAATGTGTCCAAGATGTATCGGATATATATTATAGTGGATAGATACATTTTCATGTATTTCCATCATTTTCACTGAGGGAAATAACTATGCTTTCCTGTTTTTAGCTCGCCTGTACAAAAGTACAGATGGCCATTGTTGTCACTTGGACGACGGCGTGGGCGTCACACTTTAAAGTTTTACGTTAAAGTTTTTTTATGTGATGAGCAAAGCACTGCAGGTGAGCTATCCTGTACGGGGACAGGTCTTGTTTTTTCTTTGGTCAAATAAGTACTTTCAAAGTGGAGTCTACTCTTAAAGGAAACTGTAAGTGAAGTCAGCTTTAACGTCCCACAAACACATTGGTCATATGGAGACAGGGACCTCAGTATAAGGTCTCATCCAAAAGGCAGAAAGAGCAGGGGATTGAACTCAGAACCAGAATGATTGGTTGCCTGGTGAGTAAACCTTTAGACCACTGCCGCTTCTTTAACCCATTCCATTCGGGATACCCCTTTAGGGGTATCTAGGCAAACAGTTTGGATCCAGATCAGGCCCCACAAATGTGGGGCCTGATCTGAGGTCCAAACTGTTTGCTGCCTAGACATCATTTCTACAAGAGTTAGTTAGACGATTATTGTCAAAATATTCTTGATTTTTTATGCAGACGGCAATTTCAGCAGACGACAAAAAATACCCAGAATGCAATGGGTTAAGAGCTGACTCCCATTAAGTTAGGGTAGTAAAAAAGAAAATGGTAGAGTTACTTTCCCTGAAAGAATACCAATTCAGGTTAAAGTGAACTTTCTACATACATATAATTCTAATGCACTTACAAATGTAACGCGACGTCTGATTGGATATCATCTAAAATTTGCGGCAGTATATTCTGCGAAATACGGTTGGAAACCTGATGTCAATACGTAACGTATCTTCTTATTGGCTGACGTCTGGTTTACGTCGCTGAAAGCATTTGCTATGGGTGCAAAGTAGCACACTTTTAAAGATGAAAATGTGAAAAGGGCATTGGAATGGGGATAACTGTTGTAAAAATTGTCATTTGGGGAGGTAAATCATCCGTTTTATGGTTGCAAATTGTGTTTTACGGTTCCACTGGCACTTTGCCATAAAACTAAATTTCCTACCATAAAACCTACTATTGACCTCCCCAAATGACAATTTTGAGTACATTTATCCCCTAAATAACACAGTGGGGCAATACAGAATCTGACTTATAGACATAGGTATTACTTTTCTAGTGTCGGCATCAAGGGTATAAACTTTAGTCAAGTGACAGTATACTGGAAAGCGAGACACCATCTTCCATTTAATTAATGTTTATGAAATCATCATTCTCTACTTACATTTTACACAAATGTTCTCTTGCTTTCAGTGTAGTGCGGCTACCAGCAGACCCCAACAGCCCAGCCTTTCAGATTGAGGCTATTGTAGACCCAGCCTCAACTGCAGCTCAGAAAATGGCCCCTATCTTGATGGTAATATGCATGTAACTGATTCTACTTGAAATACAATTATTGTATGAAATTCCTGAGCAAATAGTAAATACTAAAAAAAGCCTTGAAAATGGGGCACATGAATAATTACTGTAATTGTCATAAAAATGATACAGTTTGGTTTTTCATAAAAATGATAGTTTGGTTTTTCGTAAAAATGATAGTTTGGTTTTTCATAAAAATGGTACAGTTTTGGTTTTCATGAAAATGGTACAGTTTGGGTTTTCATAAAAATTATACAGTTTAGTTTTTCATAAAAATGATATAGTTTGGTTTTTCATAAAAATGATACAGTTTGGTTTTTCATAAAAATGATACGGTTTGGTTTTTCATTGCAATAATGCATCCAAAAGATGCAGACACATGTAGAAAGGCAAATATTGCAGACCCTGATCAGACTGCTCTTTGGGAGCAGTCAGATCTGGGTTTGCACTGTTTGCTTATACCTATCTGTCCCAATACTTAGAATCTTAAGGCAGAGCTCTAGATAAGAGGGGTATTTGATGATAACTGAGAGATGATTTTCTTTATTTCTCACTGAAACCATATGTTGTGACCCCTCATCTGAACCGTCTCGTCGAGACGGTTCAGATGAGGGGTCACAACATAGGTTTTTATCCAGAATTAACACAAATTATCCCAAATTATCACCAAATACTCCCTCTTATCTAGAGCTCTGTTAAGGGTTATAAATTCTGGTCTATCAGGACAGTTATTGTCATGTCTGCAATACCAGAAAGCCAGACATAAGTGTTACTTCACTTTTTGAGCACCTAGGCAGAAACTCCCTATACTTCACATAGGCGAGAATGTTTCTACATAGGTGAGAATGTGTCTACATAGGTGAGAATGAGTCTACATTGGCGAGAATGTGTCTCTTGTGCTATATCTATTGGCCTGTCCATTCTGATTTTTATAACCTGCCTGGTTTGATAACAGAAACTCATGTATTATGAGTAGAGAGAGATTATCTTGCCAGCACATGATGTTTGGTGAGTCAGTGATGTGATAACTATTAAAGGTAATGTCAGTAGGCTGTCTTTCCTGACAATACATGTAACATTTTGGTGTCACAAAATAGTGGATCTGAATATGTGTTAAACAAATTATAGCATGAAATTTTGATTATCTGTCTCTTTTATCAGCTCAAGACCATTATCAGCCTCAGAACTTTGTAGAATTCAGATCCTGCTAACAGTGATAAGTTTATTTGTTTGGAAATGGTCTATACAAGCTATGAGCTTTCGACCAAATCCTTTTCATGAAAATTATACTTTGAATGTTCCATATGTAGATAATTGAATAAGATATTGTTTAAACCAAGTTTATTTGTTTCAAGCCATATTGACATTCCAATGTATTTTCAGGTACTTAAAGAGGTTGCCAATATGGATATCACAATATTCATGAATAGCCAGGATAAACTCTCGGAGATGCCACTTAAAAGGTAGGTCAGGGTCCGGTTGTTCAAAGCATTGTTTGGCCTAACGAGCTCGTTAAAAGGTCAACTCTTTAAGTGCTTTATGACTTTATAAGGAAAGTCACTGATATGTTTTGTTGAAAAAAATGTGAGAATCTTTTGCATTGCAAAAGCTTCTCACATTTTTTTCAACAAAAAATATTGTATTTTTTGTTGAAAAATGTGAGAACCTTTTGCATTGCTAAAGCTTTTCACATTTTTTCACCAAAAAAAAAATTGGCTTATTTGAGATTTTAAAGTTTGAAATTTTAAAGAAACGCTAACTAACGACTTTGTTAGTTTTGAACAACTGGGCCCAGATTTTTAGCTCACCTGAGCCAGCGGCTCCGGGGGAGCTTATAGGATGGTAAGGCTCCGTTGTCTGTCGTCTGTCCGTTCGTCCGTCCGTCGGTCGTCAGTCCACACTTTCAAATGACTTCTCCTCTGAAACCGCTGGGCCAATTATAACTAAATTTCATATATAGCCTCCTGAGACCTTAGTAACGAAAAGTTGTTCAAACGGTCCTGATCACATGACCAACATGCCTGCCATGCCCATATATGGAAAAAACCTGAAACAATCTTCTTCTCCAGAACCAATAGGTCTATGGCCTTGAAACTTGGCATTTTGCATCGGGTACACGAGTACTACCAAGATTGTTCAAATTATGACCTTGGGTTGACTTTTACCTTTTTTACGGTAAGGTCAAATTTGCTTCCTTATGCTTTTATATGGCAAAAGATGCAACGTAAGATATCTTGGAAACTAATGACCATTTTGGCCTAAAAATTGGTACATACAGTCATCTTAATGACTACATGAAGATTTATGAGTACAAGAGGTCAAGGTCATTCTTTGACCTTTGACCCAGAACTCTCATATTTTGACAATATCAAACAATCTCCTCAAAAACAACTAGGCCAATTGTAACCAAATTTCATATAGATCCTCAAGGGGTTCATACGGTCCAGGTCACATTACCAACATGGCCACCATGCCCATATATGGTAAAAACCTTGAAAAATCATCATCTCCAGAACCAGTAGACTGATGGCCTTGAAACTTGGTATGTAGCATTGGGTACTCAAGTACTATCAAGATTGTTCAAATTATGACCCTGGGTTGACCTTGACCTTTTTTATGGCAAAATCAAATATCGGAAAATGCTAGAACATGAGATTTCACGGTTCATGAAGATTTTGGCCTAAAACAATGTATATACAATCATCTTAATGAGTACATGAAGATTTATGAGTATAAGAGGTCAAGGTCATTCTTTGAACTTTGACCCAGAAATCTCAAATTTTGACAATTTCAAACAATCTTCTCTAAAACCACTGGGCCAATTGAAACCAAATTTCATATAGAGCCTCAAGGGGTTGAGGGAATGAAAAAATCTATCCAAACGGTCCTGGACACATGACCAACATGGCCAATGCGCCCATATATGGTAAATACCTTTAAAAAGCTTCTTCTCCAGAACTAATTGACCGATAGCCTTGAGACTTTGTATGTAGCATTGGGTACTTGAGTACTATCAAGATTGTTCAGATTATGACCTTGTGTTGACCTTGACCTTTTTACAGCAAGGTCAAATATGGGAAAATGGTAGAACATAAGATTTCATGGAAAGTTTTGAAGATTTTGGCCTAAAAAATTTGTATATACAGTTGTCTTAATGAGTTCATGAAGAATTATGAGTACAAGAGGTCAAGGTCATTTTTTTTTTTACCTTTGATCCAGATCTCTCATATTTTGACATTTTCCACCATTTCCTCAAAAGCCAAAGGGCCAATTGTGAACACATTTCATATAGAGCCTCCAGGGGTTGATTGAATGAAAATTTGTTCAAACGGTCCAGGTCACATGACCAACTTGGCCGCCATTACCACTTATGGTATAAATCTTAATATTTTTCTTCTCCAGAACCAATACACCTATGGCCTTGAAACTTGGTAAATAGCATGGAGTACTAGAGTACCACCAAAACTGTTCAAATGGTGACCTTGGGTTTACTTTGACCTTTTTTGCGGCATGGTCAAATATGGGAAAATGCTAGAACATAAGATTTCATGGAAAGTTTTGAAGATTTTGGCCTAAAAATGGTATAATGAGTACATGAAGATTTATGAGTACAAGTGGTCATGGTCATTCTTTGACTTTTGACCCAGAACTCATATTTTGACAATTTCAGACATGATAAGTAAAAGCCACCTTGCCAATTGTTCAGGTGAGTGATTCAGGGCCTCATGGCCCTCTTGTTATTTTTCCACGTAAGGTGTACCATGTTGTTGTTGTTGTTGTTGTAACAGCCCTCTTGCCGAATTAACTATCAGTTCACATGATTTTTTTTTCTGTCAATTTCAAAAAAAGGAACAGCTTCAATAACTTTCTGATTGTTTCCCTTAGTGACAATATTCTCTCAAAATGGAATTTACTATTAAAGAAAAGAATTTGCTCTCCTCAATGCAAAGTCTTTCTTTTAAGTGTTAATTTCCTTTGAGAATGGAAGGAAACATGAAAATGGCAGGGTTGGTTCCCCTGAAAGTGTACCCATAAACTTTAAGATTGGAACTTGCATTTGAAAATTGCATAAAGATTGGAACTTGCATTTGAAACACAGTCATTACAGAGCCTGGTGTTTCGTTACAAGTTATAAGCAGCAGAACTGTTAATAAATTCTGTTCTTCTGTTCGTGCAATTTGTAAAGTGTATAAATGGATAAATCAATCAAGATATGTTAACCAGTCATTCAGGAATTGTTGTACTTGGTTGTTTTCATTAAAGTAACCAATCATACATGTAGCTTAAACTGATTAAACCATTTCATTAACAAAAAACAAAACAAAACAAGAACAAAACAATAAATGAATAGAAAATACTATGTATATCTTAAAACGGGTTGCAAAACATTTTATTTTGCTATCATTTCAGCTTTTACCGCTATGTGTTAGAGCCTGAAATGACATTCAAACCTGACGGGAGCTCAACGCTGGGACCTAGTGCTAAGTTCACAGATTTACCACAGAAATCGTTACTCACTCTCGGTATGCAGCCACCTGAGAGTTGGCTGGTAGAGAGTGTCAGGACACAGTATGATCTTGATAATATACTCTTGGAAGAGGTATATATTTCCTGTATATTACTAAAAATTACCTAAACAGGCAAATTTTAATTATGAGGGATACTTTCCATGATTGTGAATATGTATTTGATAAGCTAACATAGAATTTTAAAAATATTTTACATTTACTGAAACTGTCCTTAATTTGCCGAAATATAGGAGCACCTAAATAAAGTATTGTTATTATCCTACAATATAAAAAGTTGATTTCCTTTTGCAAAAAGAATTGACATTATGGGAACACACTTGTCACTGTGCTTTTCAAATGTGTCTGAGTAAATTGAACAAAAACTTTTATCACAAAAAATGTTTCCTATTGAGACAAAGTTAAAATGATCTCAAAAGTTGTATGCCCTATGCTCCTATTTCCATAGCACTAAATGGAAGTCAGTGAAATTATGTTTTCAGTAGTGTGTTGTAATAGTTAAATAGTGTGCAATAAAATGTCTGGATATTGAGGACTTGCATGTCAAAAATGAAGTCACAGCATTAAAGAAATATTAGTTAAATCTTTCTTTAAAATCACTGCCAGCTGTAAGGGACTTTCTCCTGAGGTCCGTAGGTCAAATGGAAGTTTTGGCTCATGAGGACAAAAGGTGGGAAAATTTTGTAAACTGTAGTGCAGTTCAAAGAAGTGGATTTGCTTAATCACGTGTAAAATTTTTCGGGTTCAGTGAAAATTTTAGTTTTCAAATATCATTTTGAACTCAGGCCCTACAGTTTTATTAACACATATTTCCAGTGACATATCTAGTGAATTTCATTGTGGAATAAAAGAGTAACATTGTAAAGTAAACAGAAAATTTCAATATCTGGTAATTTGAACTGGGCTATAGATATTGTACGTGATCAGCTGTTGACATAAATACCGGCAAACTACGGAAATAGCGGACACTACGGAAGCAGGAGAATTGGGTATATTTGATACTCTCCTTATCTGAAGCTCTTGACGTTAATTCTTTCTTGTAATTTAGATCTTACCAAAATCGACTTAAAATGAATGGGTACATTTTCATTTTTTGTAACCCCTTTTCAATGGGGGTCAGCTCTGATAGGAGCAAATTCTTTGCTATCAGAGTTGGTTCCATTTTGGAAAGGCTAAGTTGTTCAGGGAGGTAAAGAAGAAGTCGGGAAAGTTATCTCCCACTGAAAAATGACAGAAAAATATGATGGTATACTCATACAGCTTCATTATGTTGGCACTTTAACAAATCAGTGTCTTTATGATAATGTTTGTACTTTTTCAGGTAAAGAGTGGTGGGATACAGGCCAACTTTGATCTGGAGTACCTCCTACTTGAAGGTGAGATTTGGAATGGCGGTGGCAATAAAGATAATTACAAAATACCTGAAACTGTCAGCCTTGAATGAACAGACAGACAATTGGAAATAAATGAAGCTATAATATATACAATTAGCTGCTTCTTAATTTTGAATAAATGGCAGGTATAAGGAGTTATATCTCATTCAGTGGTAGATCACCGGTATCAATCTTATAGGTCCTGTTATTGTTTATTTTCTGTATGTAGGGAGGGGCCGTAGTCGAGTGGTTAGAGTGGCTCGGCTATTGTGCAGAAAGTCACCGTAAGGTCGTGAGTTCGCGGCTCACTGTCACCATACGATGTTTGGAAAACTCTCTCTGTCAACCCAGCAGTAAATGGGTACCTTTTTCGAATCAGGGAAGGATAAGGCAGCGAAAGGGGAGGGATGTGCTCAGCCTTTCATCAGCTGTGCCCAAGATACAGTGGGTCTCTAACCCCCACTGCCCCTACGGCTTTTAGGCTATGGGAAACCTTTACCACCTTAGGGAGACCATGAAATTCTGACATGCCCAGCGGAGTGCAACCTTTCAGTTGCCAGTCGAGTGCAACCCTTCCATTTGCGCATGTCAGAGTCTCTCGTGTTTCCCCTTCAAGCTTGCAGGCTAATTGTAAAAGAAATAAAAGTTTCACAAAAAATTCAGTTTGCTGTACTTGCTCTGAAACAGTGGCATCACACTACAATAGTCATTCAATAGAGCATTAGACTCCATCATGATGCCTTGAGCATCCAAAATATATAGCATCTTGAATGCAAGAATTCCGCCACAAAGAAGATTGGTCACAATTGACCAATCAGTGAGTTAATGGCACCAATGCTGTCTTGAGTGCATGGGTTCAGCAAATGATTTTTCTGCAGCAGTCTGTTGCCTTGACCGTGTGAACTCCGAAAGCAATCATGCAGGGCTTGCAGCTGTGATCTCGTGCTCAAAACATTTCATATATTCATGCCACCTTGCACATAGCCACAGAAACAACTTGCTTGGTAAGCCTTAATAAATATTAAAATGATGTTTTGTTATTTACATTTGTTTTATAAATTAAACCAAAGCAATGTTAACAGACAGTAGTTACAGTAATTATTCAAACAGAAAGGCTCAAGCAAGTACTTGAAGTTAAAAGTAATTTCAAGGTCAACATGACCCAAGTTTTAAGAAAATTATGATGTTAGGAATGCACTGTCATTCTTTCCTGACTCTTGTATTTGTTTAAGGTAGATGCTACATACCCTTCCGTGGAGTTCTAGATTGATATAAACTACAGATACAATCAAGAAGATCAAGAAGATTTCATTTAGTTTCACAATAATAGAAATACATGTAATACATGTATTTCTATTATTATGAAACTAAATGAAATCTTGTTGATACAAGGGCCATTCTCTGCTTTTAGTAAAAATTAAAATCTTAAAAAGTTCAACCTTTCTCTGAACAAGGCATGTAAAAGGTAGATATCGTAGAACTGTATTTGTTAATAATGCTGGAAATCAAGGGCCTATGTTTCAAACATTTGCTTTAAGGTGACTGGATACACCTCCTTGTTTTTCCTCTATCTTTTCAAAGGTGGTTACTTACATGTAAGTGACTTCTTGTTTGTTTCCCTGGATTAATAAGCTCTTCCAAAATATAGTTTTCCTTAAAAGAAAGAATTTGCTCATGTAAGAGCAAATTCTCTTTCAAATTATAGTCGCAATAATGTTTCACATCTTCAGGACATTGCCATGATGCTAACACTGGTCAGCCCCCAAGAGGACTCCAATTCACACTGGGAACTAACACTTCGGATGTTGTCATGGATACCATTGTCATGGCAAACTTGGTAGGTGTCATTTGATAGTTACTTTCATTACATTACATTAATCACCTTACCTGTTGGAATATCTTCACTATTTAGCAAGAGGGCATCAGTTAATGCTAGGAACTTTCATTCTGATGAACTCATGGATACCGTTCTCATGGCAGTCTTTTCTTTTACAAAGAGGAGTACAGAAATTGCCCTATATTGTTGGGATGTTTTCACTGTTTACCAAGAGGGCTTCAGTTCATGCTAGGAACCAACATTCTTATGTTGTCATGGATACAAATGTCATAGCAAACTTGATTAGGCAACATTTCATTGTCATATTAATGTTGCTACATTTCTGTGAAGAAAAACACTGTAAGTATCCCTAAATATAACATTTTGAGCTGTTGCTGTAATTATCTAAGAATTTGAACGTGATTTTACTATTAACCTATTCCATGTGGGATACCCCTTGAGGGGTATCTGGGCAAACAGTTTGGATCCAGATCAGGCCCCACAAATGTGGGGCCTGAACTGAGATCCAAACTGTTTGCTGCCTAGACATCATTTCTACAAGAGTTGGTTAGACCAATATTTTCAAAATATTCTTGATTTTTGATGCAGACGACAATTTCAGCAGATGACAAAAAATACTCAGAATGCAATGGGTTAACTAGATTTATGGCGAGAAATTGATAGAATGGCAAATTTGCAGACTCTGATCTAAACTGTTGGATCAGTCTCCTCTTCCTTGCCCCTTTGGGGCCTGTAAAATAGGTGGGCTGCCTCTGTGGCAGAGCTGCTAGTAGCTGTAGTGTAGCAGGACCTGGGGCCGTATTCATAAAACGACTTAAGTCGTTGCTATGCTGTTGCTAAGGGTAAATTTCTTTGAAGGAGATTCCCTACAACTATGAAATTTAGTCTGGAGGAACAGTCTTTGTAAGACTGTTCCTCCAGACCAAATTTCATAGTTGTAGGGAATCTCCTTTATAGATATTTTGCCTTAGCAACCGCATAGCAACGACTTAAGTGGCTTTATGAATACGGCCCCTTAGTGTCTGGTAAAAGTCCAACAAATTTAGAAGCAACATCTGGACATGACTGTAATATTATTAATGGGACATTAAAGCACAGCTCAGCAACAACCCAGTATTTGGCCGTTGCACCTGCATTTTATGGTCAGAAGACTTCTTTGCCTGCCCAAATATAGGCTGTATGTTTTGCTAATCCTCGTAATTATACCCCTGCTTTGAAAAAGTGGGGGGTATACTGGTTTACATCTGTCCGTCTGTCCTTCCGTCCGTCTGTCAGTCCGTCCTTCCGTCCCCTTTTTATCAAATTTTTCGTCAAAGATTTCTCCACAACCGTGCAAGCTAGACTGGTCATATTTGGTATACAGGTTGATGACGATATGTTGTATCGTGGGATTGAAAACCAGCCTTCTCCTGCTTATTCTTCCCTGTATTTGTCCAATTTTCTTTCTTTCCATACTTTGCATAATGAAATTTTTCGTCAAAGATTTCTCTACAACCGTGCAAGCTAGAGTAGTCATATTTGGAATACAGGTTGATGACGATACGTTGTATCGTGGGAGTGAGAACCAGCCTTCTCCTGCTTATTCTTTCCTGTATTTGTCCAATTTTCTTTCTTTCCATACTTTGAAAAATGAAATTTTTTCGTCAAAGATTTCTCTACAACTGTGCAAGCTAGAGTAGTCATATTTGGAATACAGGTTGATAACGATATGTTGTATCGTGGGATTGAGAACCAGCCTTCTCCTGCTTATTCTTCCCTGTATTTGTCCAATTTTCTTTCTTTCCATATTTTGAATAATGAAATTTTTCGTCAAAGATTTCTCCACAACTGTGCAAGCTAGAGTAGTCATATTTGGAATACAGGTCGATGACGATATGTTGTATCGTGGGATTGAGAACCAGTCTTCTCCTGCTTATTCTTCCCTGTATTTGTCCAATTTTCTTTCTTTCTATACTTTGAATAATGAAATTTTTTGTCAAAGATTTCTCCACAACCGTGCAAGCTAGAGTAGTCATATTTAGTATACAGGTTGATGACGATATGTTGTATCCTGGGATTGAGAACCAGCCTTCTCCTGCTTATCCTTCCTTGTATTTGTCCAATTTTCTTTCTTTCCATACTTTGAATAATGGAATTTTTCGTCAAAGATTTCTCCACAACCGTGCAAGCTAGAGTAGTCATATTTGGTATGCAGGTTAAGGACAACTTATTGTATCGTGGGATTGCAAACCAGCCTTCTCCTGCTTATTCTTCCCTGAATTTTTAGCTCACCTGAGCCAGCGGCTCCGGGGGAGCTTATAGGATGGTAAGGCTCCGTCGTCCGTCGTCGTCCGTCGTCCGTCCGTCCGTCAACAATTTCAAATGACTTCTCCTCTGAAACCACTGGGCCGATTGTAACCAAATTTCATATAGAGCCTCCTGGGACCTTAGGAACGAAAAGTTGTTCAAACGGTCCTGGTCACATGGCCAACATGGCCGCCATGCCCATATATGGTAAAAACCTGAAAAAATCTTCTTCTCCAGAACCAATAGGCCGATAGCCTTGAAACTTGATATGTAGCATCGGGTATGCGAGTACTACCAAGATTGTTCAAATTATGACCTTGGGTTGACCTTGACCTTTTTTACGGTAAGGTCAAATTTGCTTCCTTATGCTTTTATATGGCAAGATGCTACAACATAAGATATCTTGGAAACTGTTGAAGATTTTGGGCTAAAAATTGGTATCTACAGTCATCTTAATGACTACATGAAGATTTATGAGTAGAAGAGGTCAAGGTCATTCTTTGACCTTTGACCCTGAACTCTCATATTTTGATGAGTTCTAACAATCTCCTCAAAAGCCACTGGGCCAATTGAAACCAAATTTCATATAGAGCCTTCAGGGGTTGAGAGAACAAAAATTTATGTATATGGTTCAGGTCACATGACCAACATGGCCACCACGCCCATATATGGTAAAAACCTTTAAAAATCTTCTTCTCCAGAACCATATGACCGATGGCCTTGAGACTTGGTATGTAGCATTGGGTACATGAGTACTATCAAGATTGTTCAAATTATGACCTTGTGTTGACCTTGACCTTTTTTACGGCAAGGTCAAATATGGAAAAATGCTAGAACATGAGATTTCATGATAAGTTTTGAAGATTTTGGCCTAAAAATTGGTATATACAGTCATCTTAATGAGTACATGAAGATTTGTGAGTACAAAAGGTCAAGATCTTTCTTTGACCTCTGACCCAGAACTCTCATATTTTGACAATTTCAAACAATCTCCTCAAAAACCACTGGGCCAATTGTGACCAAGTTTTATATAGAGCCTCCAGGGGTTGAGGGAATGAAAAAATTTTCTAACGGTCCTGGTCACATGAACAACATGGCCACTACACCCGTATATGGTAAAAACCTTTAAAAATCTTCTTCTCCAGATCCAATTGACCGATGGCCTTGAGACTTGGTATGTAGCATTGGGTACATGAGTACTATCAAGATTGTTCAAATTATGACCTTGTGTTGACCTTGACCTTTTTTACGGCAAGGTCAAATATGGAAAAATGCTAGAACATGAGATTTCATGATAAGTTTTGAAGATTTTGGCCTAAAAATTGGTATATACAGTCATCTTAATGAGTACATGAAGATTTGTGAGTACAAAAGGTCAAGGTCATTCTTTGACCTCTGACCCAGAACTCTCATATTTTGACAATTTCAAACAATCTCCTCAAAAACCACTGGGCCAATTGTGACCAAGTTTTATATAGAGCCTCCAGGGGTTGAGGGAATGAAAAAATTTTCTAACGGTCCTGGTCACATGACCAACATGGCCACTATACCCGTATATGGTAAAAACCTTTAAAAATCTTCTTCTCCAGATCCAATTGACCGATGGCCTTGAGACTTGGTATGTAGCATTGGGTACTTGAGTACTATCAAGATTGTCCAAATTATGACCTTGTGTTGACCTTGACTTTTTTTACTGCAAGGTCAAATATGGGAAAATGCTAGAACATAAGATTTCATGGAAAGTTTTGAAGATTTTTGCCTAAAAATTGGTATATACAGTTGTCTTAATGAGGTCATGAAGAGTACAAGAGGTCAAGGTCATTTCTTGACCTTTGATCCAGATCGCTCATATTTTGACATTTTTAACAATTTCCTCAAAAGCCAAAGGGCCAATTGTAAACACATTTCATATAGAGCCTCCAGGGGTTAATTGAATAAAAATTTGTTCAAACGGTCCGGTACACATGACCAACATGGCCCCCATTACCACTTATGGTATAATTGTTTAATATTGGTAAATAGAATGGAGTACTAGAGTACCACCAAGACTGTTCAAATTGTGACCTTGGGTTTAACCTTGACCTTTTTTGCGGCATGGTCAAATATGGGAAAATGCTAGAACATAAGATTTCGTGGAAAGTTTTAAAGATTTTGGCCTAAAAATGGTATATATGGTTGTCTTAATGAGTACATGAAGATTTATGAGTACAAGCGGTCATGGTCATTCTTTGACTTTTGACCTAAGACTCATATTTTGACAATTTCAGACATGATAAGAAAAAGCCACCTTGCCAATTGCCCAGGTGAGCGATTCAGGGCCTCATGGCCCTCTTGTTTCAATTTTCTTTCCTTCCATACTTTGAATAATGAAATTTTTTGTCAAAGATTTCTCCACAGCCATGCAAGCTAGAGTAGTCATATTTGGTATGCAGATTAATGATGACTTACTGTATTGTGGGATTGAGAACAAGCCTTCTCCTGCTTATTCTTCCCTGTATTTGTCTGATTTTCTTTCTCTCTTGACTTTGAATTATGCAATTTTCAAAAGATTTCTATGCATCTGTAACTTAGAGTAGGGATTTTTTGTATGCGGGTTTATGATAACTTCTTGTATTGTGGGATTGAGAACCAGCCTTCTTCTGCTTATTCTTCCCTATATTTTTCCAGTTTTCTTTCTCTCCTGATTTTGAATAATGCAATTTTTTGTAACAGATTTCACAGCACCCATTCATATTTGGTATACAAGGTGACAATTTCTCTCTGTGCTTTTTGTAACGAAAATAACACCACTTGATTTAATAAAGCAGTTAAGCGGGGGTATAGTTGGATTTTTCCGACAGTTCTAGTTTTTATAGTTTCTTCAAATTCAGACCTGATTGAAACAATTATGCCATATGGTTGTATATCGTGCATGAATTATTAAATTCAATTTTTCTGCTGGAAATGTAAAGTATTCAGAATTGATTGTGTCTTAATGTAAATCTTCCAAAAATTGATAATGTTCAAATGTAAAACTTTCAGAACTGATAGTGCTTAGTTTGTAAGTCTTGATTTTTTCTGCAGGGCTACTTTCAACTCAAGGCAAACCCAGGAGGTTGGATGTTGAAACTGAGAGAAGGCAGATCAAGTGAAATATACCAAATTGCCAGGTACTGTAACTTAGCCATTTTTAGCTCACCTGAGCCAGAGGCTCCGGGGGAGCTTATAGTATGGTCAGGCTCCGTCGTCCGTCGTCGTCCGTCGTCCGTCCGTCCGTCCACAATTTCAAACGACTTCTCCTCTGAAACCGCTGGGCCGATTGTAACCAAATTTCATATAGAGCCTCCTGGGACCTTAGGAACAAAAAGTTGTTCAAACGGTCTTGGTCACATGACCAACATGGCCGCCATGCCCATATATGGTAAAAACCTAAAAAAATCTTCTTCTCCAGAACCAGTAGGTCGATGGCCTTGAAACTTGGTATGTAGCATCGGGTACGGGAGTACTACCAAGATTGTTCAAATTATGACCTTGGGTTGACCTTGACCTTTTTTACGGTAAGGTCAAATTTGCTTCATTGTGCTTTTATATGGCAAAATGCTAGAACATAAGATATCTTGGAAACTGTTGAAGATTTTGGGATAAAAATTGGTATCTACAGTCATCTTAATGAGTACATGAAGATTTATGAGTACAAGAGGTCAAGGTCATTCTTTGACCTTTGGCCCAGAACTGTCATATTTTGACAATTCCAAGCAATCTCCTCAAAAGCCCCTGGGCCAATTGAAACCAAATTTCATATAGAGCCTCCAGGAGTTGAGGGAACAAAAATTTATTCATACGGTCTAGGTCACATGACCAACATGGCCGCCACGCCCATATTTGGTAAAAACCTTTAAAAATCTTCTTCTCAAGAACCAATTGACCGATGGCCTTGAAACTTGGTATGTAGCTTTGGGTACTCGAGTACTGTCAAGATTGTTCAAATTATGACCATGGGTTGACCTTGACCTTTTTTACGGCAGGGTCAAATATGGGAAAATGCTAGAACATATGATTTCATGGAAAGTTTTGAAGAGATATGCCTAAGAATTGGTATATACAGTTATCTTAATGAGTACATGAAGATTTGTGAGTACAAGAGGTCAAGGTCATTCTTTGACCTTTGACCCAGAACTCTCATATTTTGACAATATCAAACAATCCCCTAAAAAAAAACTGGGCCAGTTGTAACGAAATTTCATATAAAGCCTCCAGGGATTGAGGGAATGAAAATTTGTTCAAACAGTCCAGGTCACATGACCAACATGGCCGCCAGGACCATATATGGTTAGAACCTTTAAAAATCTTCTTCTCCAGAACCAATCGACCGATGGCTTTGAAGCTTGGTATGTAGCATTGGGAATTCCAGTACTATCAAGATTGTTCAAAATAATGACCTTGGGTTAACCTTGACTATTTTACTGCAAGGTCAAATGTGGGAAAATGCTAGAACATAAGATTTCATGGAAAGTTTTGAAGATATATGCCTAAAAATCGGTATATACAGTCATGTTAATGAGTACATGAAGATTCATGAGTACAAGATGTCAAGGTCATTCTTTTGACCCAGAACTCTGTCATTTTGACAATATCAAACCATCTCCTCAAAAGCCCCTGGGCCAATTTTGAAACCAAATTTCATATAGAGCCTCCAGGGGTTAAGGGAATGAAATTTTTTTTCAAACGTCCAGGTCACATGACCAACATGTCCTCCATGCCCATATATGGTTAAAACCTTTAAAAATCTTTTTCACCAAAACCAATTGACTGATGGCCTTAGAGTAACTAACCCTAGAGTACTGAGGCTGAATGGACCCAGGTGAGCTACAGGACCAATGGTCCTCTTGTTTGTTTGTGTGAGAATATTTAGTGTGAAATATTTTATGAATGTATTATTTTTGGGAATTTCACAGAGGTCAGAAATAAATCTTTTTGCAAAATGGTAATTGCCTTTGTCAGAGGGAAGAAGTTGTATCATAAAAGCAGGTTCAAGTCTTTTGGCATTTCCTTTGATTTTGATTCGTCAGAAATAAGCTATTTGGGTGAATTTTCCAGCTGCAGTATTTTTTATCCAGAATTTTAAAAATACAAAGCTGCCTTCATGTACAGAAGCAAAATTAATAAACACAAGGGTTCAGTCACCAGCAATACATTCTGTAGGACTCAATGCTGTCAGCAAGTAAAAGGTTAATCTTCCCTTTTGCAGTATTTGAGCCTTTGCTGTTTTAATACACAATTAGTCGGCTTTAGCCATTTACACAAAAGAGCAGATATCAGGAGATATACCAATTCTATGTTCAGCTGAGTAGTATATGCATGTACATGTATGTAATTAATCATGAATAGAATATTGTCTTAACCAAGTGACTTTTTATTTAACCCATGTGGATAGTGAAAACTGTGATTAGATGGCAAGTTCTGCATAAAGTTCTTTGCTTATGCTAGGTTATTTTAATTGAGCCTTAGAAGGCAAGACCCAGTGCTCTACAAAAGTTAGCAGAAAAATGCAATATGCATGTTTATTGCATGCATCATATAGCAATATGCAACATTTTCTAATTTGCACTTTCCAATGTTTAGCCTGTTACAGTTGAACTTCATTGGCTCAAACAGGCTTGGGACCGTGAAAATTAGTTCCAGCCAAGGGTGGTTCTAGCCATCCAGGGTTAGTTTCTATGTTCATGTAAAGTGACCTCAAGGGACCCAGGAAAGAGTTCTAGTCAGGCAGGGTTAGCGAGCCATCAGGGTTCGAGCCATTGAAATTCTACTGTATTTTGATTTTCAGCCATGAGTTCACAGATACTCCTGAAGGGTCGACAGACATTATCGTGACTATGGGAAGTTTCAAATCAAGGACAATCAGAGTGAAGGTAAGTAACTTGAAAGTAGGGCAGAGAATGTGATAGGAGCTGGATACTATGTATCATAATGAGCTGAAGTATTGGGGCACCAAAAAATACTTAATTTTCCATATGTACCAAATGGAAAATTATTTTTTACATGTCCCAAACTTTAGGCACATTACAGTATTATGCATACCGTACTGAGCATAGGTCACTGAATCAGCTTGGCTGTAATAAACCTTCTGTTGTACATTTTAAAAAGCTTTAGACAATGCTTTAAACTATTTGAGAAAATGTATATAAGAGAATACGGCAGTTTTTGTTTTCCAAATCTTGTGTTACTATTCCATCATCTGTTGTATGGGAGCCCCAGTAGTTCCTCTTTTAGAGGGGAGACAAATACTTCCAAATCAGAGTGACCCTCCTTTGAAGTGTATCTATGCAGATAGTCCATTCTGAAAGTGTGAATTTTTTATTGATACAAAACACGTATGTAGTAGAACACCGATTTTCCTAGATGTGAAAGATGTATACTCAGTATTTTATTAGGATTTTAAAATTTGTGTTTTGAAAGGTATCCAAGAAGAAAGGTATGGAGAAAGAAAAGTTGTTAGATGA
This sequence comes from Ctena decussata, assembly GCA_963989385.1. Taxonomy (NCBI): domain Eukaryota; kingdom Metazoa; phylum Mollusca; class Bivalvia; order Lucinida; family Lucinidae; genus Ctena; species Ctena decussata. The sequence continues at coordinate 43,577,105 of OZ022513.1, read as the reverse complement.
TAATGGAAAAGAAGAGGGAGATAAAGGCATATGGGACACTATATCAAGGTACTGTATTACTCTAAATTTTCTGGTACCTATCTTCTCTGTCATGGACTCATCCATCTTGAAAATACACCAGGGCATGGTTGTTTGGTACTAACAACATTGTTAATGTACAAGACTTTAAATTTTAGAACTTCTTCTACAGATAAACACTGCCTTTTTTTGCCAAAAAATGTGAGGAGCTTTTGCAGTGCAGCTCCTCACAGATTTGCAGCAAAAAATATTACTCCAATTGAAATTGTGAGTACTAGAAGACTTAACGATTGTGGACCAATGACTTTGTTAAGCTAATGACACTTTGGAAAACCTGGCCCAGATCTACCATATTATTACGCTATAAGACGGGGGGTTGTTTTATTCTGAAATCTACCCAGATATGTTAACCATTTTTGTGTTATTCATATTTGATGCATTTTTTAGTCCCTAACCATTCCAGAAATCAAGTTCTGTCTTACTAGATCTGTCTTGTAAGAAAGATCTAGATTTTTGGGATTGTTTTGGAAAGGAAATAACTGTGTCTTATATCTGAATAAATAAAGTTTTGTTTCACCATTGAATGTCATATAAAACTTGGCAATTGGTGCAACCCTGAGCATGATTTACCATTTTTTTCAGAGACCAAAGATATAGCCTTCCTAAAACATATTCAAATCATTGAAATGGTTCTGCCCTTATGCATACGTAATATTTGCCAGCATCAGGAAAATCTTTAACAAATATTTATCATGATTGGAGAAACAGTTTCTAAAATTGAATCACAAGACATCAGCCTTATTTAAATAAAGGTCTGTAATATGTAGGAAGTTGGGTTTGTATTGCAACAGTCATAACAAAAACTACAAAAGTGCCACATAAAGAACTCCAGATTATATGAGCCACAACACGAGAAAACCAACAATGTGGTTGTGCGCATAGCGCAGACTCAGATCAGCCTGGGCATCCACCCAGACAGATCAGATTTTTCACTAAGCGCTTAAGGGGTAGCTAAGGGTCTTAACTACCTCCTTGCAGACAGCGAAGACTCTGATCAGACTGGGCGGATGCCCAGGCTGATCTGAGTCTGCACTGGCAGCACAACCACTTTGTTGGTTTTCTCGTGTCGAGGCTCATATGGAGTTTTGAGGACAATTCTGAGACAACTGTTCTTATTTAAAAGCAAAAACATAATATGCAGTGACCCTTATTAAAACTACCTCTGCGAAATGGTTCTAATGGGCAGGGGGGGGGGGGGGGGGGGGAGTCACAACCTATATTTTTATGGAAAAAATAATGAAAATTATCCCTGTTACTTCTATTTGGAGCATTGTGGCAGTTGTGCTTGGATGGGATGGGTGTAGTGTAGGATTGATAATGCTGTGAGGCAGCATTTTGTAAAGAACATAAATCTTGGACAATATTCCTCAAGAAAGTGCTTTATTTCTACTTCCAGCTCATGGTCAGGAGGTGAAAATTCTGGTGAAGACCAAGATAAGACGTTAAACATCTTTTCTGTGGCCTCAGGACATTTATATGAAAGATTATTGAGGTAACTAAACCACTTATCCAGTTCTTTGTCTTAAACTATGGATTTTCAGTCAGCTTTTTTGCTCACCTGAGCCGAAGGCTCAGAGGTGAGCTTATAGGATGGGAGTCGAGCCGTCGTCCGTGCGTGGGTCCGTGGGTGCGTCAACACTTTCAAACATAAATATCTCAGAGACCAGTGGGCAGATCGCAATCAAATTTTATCTGAAGCATCATTTGGGTGGGGGAAAGGCTGCATAAGGTTTTGGTGCTGTTCAGCTTAGAACTCCGGTTTCCATGGCAACAGATAGCCCCCATAGGGTTATAATGGGGAAAATGGCGTCATCACGTTTTCTCGACTGTTTTTGATTAGATCCTTATCATACTTGCAGGTAATGATGACATACACAAGAGCTTGGATGAGTTCGAAATTCGGCCGGATTTGAACACAGACTACGGAGTTAGCTGCCCTTGAGCGTTTGAAAAAAATCCCATAGGGTTATAATGGGGAAAATGGCGTCATCAAGTTTTCTCAACTGTTCTTGCTTAGATCCTTATCATACTTGCAGGTAATGATGACATACATAAGAGCTTGGATGAGTTCGAAATTTGGCCGGATTCGAGCACAGACTGCAGAGTTAGCTGCCCTTGAGCGTTTGAAAAAAATCCCATAGTGTTTAATATAATGGAGAAAACGTCATCACATATTTTTAGAAAAACTTTGTCATCGCTCTATTGCCTACATTTCTCAACGGATTTTAAAATAACTTCACACAAATGTAGGGCATGACAATATCTCGAGCAAGTTCGACTTTCAGGATGCTGCGCCAAAGGTCAAGGTCACTGTGGCTATTTTTAGAAAAACTTTGTCAGCGCTCTAGCACCTACATTTTTCAGCAGATTTTAAAATAACTTCACACAAATGTAGGGCATGACAATATCTCATGCAAGTTCGACTTTCAGGATGCTGTGCCAAAGGTCAAGGTCACTGTGGTTAATTTTAGAAAAACTTTGTCATCGCCCTAGCACCTTCATTTCTCCATGGATTTTGAAATAACTTGACACAAATGTAGGGTATGACAATATCTCAAGCAAGTTCGACTTTCAGGATGCTGTGCCCAAGGTCAAGGTCACTGTGGCTATTTTCAGAAAAACTTTGTCATCGCTCTAGCACCTACATTTCTCGACGGATTTTAAAATAAATTCACACAAATGTAGGGCATGACACTATCTCGAGCAAGTTTGACTTTCAGGGTGCTGCAATCAAGGTTTTTGATTAGATCCTTATCATACTTGCAGGTAATGATGACATACATAAGAGCTTGGATGAGTTCGAAATTTGGCCGGATTCGAGCACAGACTACGGAGTTAGCTGCCCTTGAGTGTTTGAAAAAAATCCCATAGTCTTATAATGGAGAAAACAACGTCATCACATTTTCATTTTTCATCGGATCTTCTTCATACTTGCAGGTAATGAGGATATGCATTAAAGCTTGGATTAGTTAGCATTTCAGCTAGATCCCACCACTGGCTATGGAGTACCTGCCGTGAGCATCCAAAAAATCAATGTCGCCACTTTTTCTTGGTTTCTACTGATCCGATCCTTTTCAAACTTGCAGGTAATGAGGAAATGCATATTATCTTAAACAAGTTCAAATGTTGGCCAGATCAGGCCAACCACTACGAAGTTAGCTGCCCTTAACAGCTCTGTCTATTGTGCTCTTGATTGGATACTTTTTAAACTTGCATATATTAAATGAGGGCATACATAATGTTTTGGATGAGTTTAATTTTTAGCCTGATTGGACCACTGACTGTGGAGTTAGCTGCCCTTGAGCATCTTAAATATCCCTATAGGTTTACAATGTCTCTCAGGTGAGCAATTGTTGCCCTTTGGGCTACTTGTTTTGCTAGGAGAAACTTGCTGTTCAGGGCCCAGTTGTTCAAAACACAATGTCGTTAGTTAATGAACAACTGGGCCCAGATGTTCAAGTGAGCCTTATTTCAGTATAAAGTAGGTGTTACATAATAGTTAAGTTTACAGGGTTGCCATGGTCAAGGAAAAACATCGGGGGGGAAAATTCCAGGTCAGGGAAAAGTCAGAGAACTTTCTGATCAGGCAGCTAAATTGGAAAGGATTTGAAAAATGTGGGGAACAATAAAAAAAAATTGAAAATAAATGGGTATGACAGTCTTCAGAAAATATCTTTATTATTGAGCTCAAGGGGAAAGGATATACTTCCATGCACAGAAATATTTACTGCCCTCCTCATTTGGGGCTACTTATAAAGGAAAACAGTTTCTTGCACACCAGATAAGGATATCCACATGTTTCACCTGTACATGTACCTACAAATCTTATCCCACTAATGTTATCTCACCCAAGGCCGGATAAAAAGTGCAAGCATTCAATGCATTGGGTATATAGGAGCTCACGTTTACACGTTGTCGAGTGACATTGGTTCTTTCAGATAATGACATTAAGAAAATTGCAAAATGACGTCACCCTATGCTACTCTGGACATTGATATAAAGAACCAAACATCAGTCATTGAAAGTGCCGGCTTCTTTCAAAATTAAATAGAACCCTCTAAAATCTTAAGTTTGTACATTTTAAGAAGTTCTTTGTTACAAGTACTGGTTGTAGAAAGTAGGTTTATATAAGAAAAAGTGTATATCATGAGTATGAGGTGTGGAAAGAAAAAATCTGTCACAGGGCATCATTGTTCGGCATCACTAGGCAAGCCTTGTGATGCCTCGTGATGGATTTTTCTATCCACACCTCATTCCCATGAAAGGTACTCACCTGCTCTCAGGGGGATCAAATTCTTTACTTTAAGAGTAGTTTTTTCGAATTTTCAAGGAGCCCAGGTAGCTAAATGGGTTAAGTGCTAGCCTGCTGATTTAGTAGATTGTAAAAACAGGTTTTCTCCTTTTCTTACAGAATAATGATGATGAGTGTAATAAAGACAACAAAGTCTAAAGTCAAGTTTTGGTTTTTGAAAAATTATTTATCCCCATCATTTAAGGTAAGTTTTCATTTGACAGTCATTTTGACCAGAGTATCTTAACAAGAGATATTGGTTGTATCTGCATTTAATGGCAAGATACATGGTAAGGTTCTACATGTAGTTTTCTGTCTGTCTATTTATCTATAAATGCATGTGTTTAATTCTGTTTCTTGTAAAAAACAAAGTGCAGGGCAGACGTGAATGCTATGTTTAGAGATTTCAAGGCTCAAATTAACTTTCTTTGAAAAAGTGAAAAAAAATTCAAAGCCTTAGCATTCTTGGGTTGGCTGAAGCTTTTAAAAAAACATTTAGTTTGGTTGTCACCCGACGTAGGCGGAGGGGGACTATAGAAATGACCCTCGTCCGTCCGTGTGTCAGTCCGTCCGTCCGTCTTTCCGTCCTTCCGTCCGTCCGTCCGACCGAAATTTAGTTTGGTTGTCACCCGACGTAGGCGGAGGGGGACTATAGAAATGACCCTCGTCCGTCCGTGTGTCAGTCCGTCCGTCCGTCTTTCCGTCCTTCCGTCCGTCCGACCGAAATCTTGTCCCCGCAACTCCTCCTACGTCTTTCATTGGATTGATTTGAAATTTTACAGATTGTATTCTTATGATATGAAGATGTGCATGTGGTTTTTTATTTTTGTTTCGGCCATTTTTGATGGAGTTACGGCCCTTGCTGACTTAGACCTTGTCCCCGCAACTCCTGTCACATCTTTTATCAGATTGACTTGAAATTGTGCAGAATGTTTCATCATGATCTGAAGATGTGCATGTGATTTTGGAATTTCAATTGTCCTATATTTTACAAAGTTATGGCCCTTTGTCGTTTTTGGTATTTTTCCAACTTTTGAACCGTTTGACCGAGAGAGCTGAAATTTGGTATGCTATTAGCATTTGGTAAATTGAGTATTCTGATTATTGTTAGGATATGCTAAATTTATTAGTGACAGAGTTATTTCCCTTTCATAGATAATAGACATTCACTTAAAGGTAAAGGGAAAACTCAAGAACTATTCATATTAATGGGCTGAATTTTCATAAATGCATTGTTCTTTTTCATCAGATTCATATTAGGAGGATTATGGCCCTTGTTATTTTGTTATTGGGTATACAGTCTTATGTTTTGGGCATTCTGTAAGGGCCTAAAGTTTCAGTAGCCTGATTTTACACATATACGCCCAGTTCTGAACTCAAGTATTTTATAACCTCATAGAGGCCCAGTAATTGGGGTATATGTCTCTGCTTATGTTTCAATCATTATTTGCTTACCAGGTTCTGTTATACACATATTTTCTGGTTTTACACATAAATGCCCCTTTCTAAACTTAAGTATTTTATAACTTCATAGAGGCCCAGTAATTGTGCTTCAGTTATTATTTGCTGACCAGGTTCTGTAATACACATATTTTCTGTTTTTGGCCACATAGTTACTCTGAAACTGAATAAAGGGCTGCAGTTTGTGACACATTTCAAACGTCGGGTGACACTTGGCCGATGGCCTTTTATTATTTTGCTTTTGATTGCAGGATTTTATACCCCACTATGCTAAAGAATATGGATTTGAATATGAACTAGTACAATATAAATGGCCAAGATGGTTAAATCAACAAAAAGAAAAACAAAGAATTATATGGGGGTAAGTGTCTTATACGAGGGTCATCCAATAAGTCTTGCAAACGCCGTCATTACTGCTTTATTAATTGAGGTAGGGTTATCAAATTACACCATTAACAGCTTACGTATATAATACACATATGTGATAAAAATCATACATGTGCCATTCCTTTCTTAGATATGGGAGGGTTTTGAATGCAAAGGTGTAAGCGATACCGGCGGTGAAATTGCACAAACATGACGTCTTTTACAAGAGGTTAGGCGAAGAAAAATCCTGCATGTATGTTTATCATTCTTTCAAATTACAAGAATTCATGTTCTAAAGTAATCGCCTTATATTTAAGAATTCAAATAAGAGACAGTTATTACTTTACATCACCAAACAAATGTGGTTGCTAGGCAACAAGAGAATATTACAGAATTTTAGCAGAACTTTAGTTTTTGACGTTTACCTCTGGTTTCTTAAGGCTGCAAATGATATTAAATAAGGCTCGAAGTTAATATTTTTTTCAAATATCTTCATTTCAGCGTCTCGGGACTATTCTTTGATAACAAATTAATGGCAGTTTAGGAAACACTTCATCTGCTGTGAAAGCCTCTTCTTCATATACTCATTTTATATGATATTTTAACTGCCCGAAAAACATGGTGAACTTCCTTTGAACAATAATTATATCTTGACTGACGGCAATATCTTAACTTTGGTACCGTGTACATACTTCAGTATTCTTTTCCATATCCCCCAGCAATTTTCAGATATTTACAAGGGTTCTGAACTAAGCTAGGGGATCTTAAACAGACAACTAGAAGCCACCGCCGCACCCATCATGATAGTATTCTTCAGTTGCCTAGCAACGCCATTTGCAAGATAACAACGTTTCTGGAAATTGTTGACTGGAAAGAAGGAGAGATGCAATGTAGGAATGTGGATTGCTTGATTCGTTTTTAATTCTCATTTGCCTGAAACTCGGCCGTTTGCAGGACTTATTGGATGACCCTCGTAGCTCAATGAAAGTGACAGTAAAGGAAAGTGTTTAATACAAGTTTTACTGATGCTTTTTAACATGCAAGAGAAAGAAGTGTATTTTATGACAAATATAACTTCATAAATCTTAAATGTAGCTGACTATAGTTGAAGGAAACTATGAGATAAACTTGGGAATTATTGTGGCAGAGTGGTTGATGTAAATGCATGTCATACATGTTGCGGTTCCATTTTTGTTAGACTATCCTGTATTTAGAATCAGATGGCCAATTGTTGCCTTTCTGTGTAATATCAGGTTTCATTGTAGTTGTGTATTTTGCCATAGAGTTCAGTATAAAATAAGCTCTATTGAGAATCTGGTTGATGTAAAATCTGATCTAATGTAAAGATCCTTTTGTATTTTGGGGAAATTTTCTTTCATTTATAATTTTCTTTTTTCAGGTATAAGATTTTATTCCTAGATGTGTTGTTTCCACTAGATGTAAAGAAAATAATATTTGTAGATGCTGATCAGGTAAAAAACAGGTTTTTGATTTTATTTTTGAAACACGTTATCAGGTGGGTTTAATCGCAAAAATTTAGATCCCTCTAATAAGGATATAGATCTTTTAGATTCTTTTGGAAGAGAAACTTATAAGATGGATCTTGATCTGTAGGATTGTTTTAGAAGCTGAATCACACAAGACTGATATATATTAGCCACAATTCGAGAAAACCAACAAAGCTTCCGCCAAATCTGATCAGAGTCTTTGCTGCCTGCATGGAGGTAGTTTAGACCCTTAGCTAACCTTTAAGCGCTTAGGGAAGAGTCTGTCAGACTTGTCGGATGCCCAGGCTGACCTGAGTCTGCGCTGGGCGCACGGCCACTTTGTTGGTTTTCTCGTGTCGCGGCTCATATATTTGTGGTAATTTTGGAAGGATAAACTCCCGTCTTATAACCAAATTAATACAGCATTTTGAATACAGCATTTTGAATTTGAGCCGCGACATGACAAAACCAACAAAGTGGTTGTGTGCCAAGCGAAGACTCAGATCAGCCTGGGCATCCGCCCAGTCTAATCAGAGTCTTTGCTTTGCACTTAGAGGGTAGCCAAGGGTCTAAGCTAGCTCCATGTGGACAGCGAAGACTCTGGTCAGCCTGGGCAGATGCCCAGGCTGATCTGAGTCTGTGCTGGGCGCATAACAATACTGTTGGTTTTTCTCGTGTCGCAGCTCATTTGTATTTTCACAGGAGGCTCTGTGGATTGACAAGGTTTTCATAATTGATAAACAAAGCAAGCTAACAGGGTCACGTGAATAGATTCATAAATTTCTGTATTCTTTGTATGTGATATGAAATGCTGACATAACTGAAGTACTGTTGAAAGGGCCATGAAAATCATTCAGCAGTCAGTCCCAATTTACATTGTCATGGTTATGAATTTGTTTTACAGATAGTAAGAACAGATCTACAAGAACTTCATGATTTAGACCTGGGTGGAGCACCCTATGGCTATACTCCATTCTGTGATGATAGAAGAGAAATGGATGGTTTCAGGTAGGTTTGTTTACCAGAGCTCCAGATAAGAGGGGGTGGTTCGTGATAATAAGGGACACTTTCTGTTAAACTTGAATAAAGATATGAGCCGCAACAAGACAAAACCAACAATGTGGTTATGTGCCCAGCGCAGACTCAAATCAGCCTGGGCATCCGCCCAGTTTGACCAGACTCTTTGTTAAGTGCTCAAAGGGTAGCTAAGGGTCTAAGCTACCTCCATGCGAACAAGGAAGACTCTGATCAGACTGGGCGGATGCCCAGGCTGATCTGAGTCTGCGCTGGGCGCAGAGCCACTTTGTTGGTTTTCTGATGTCGTGGCTCATATATGTTTGACCTAAAAATATATTTCAAATCCCCTTCCATTACGGCCGGTTTTACCAAAAACATATGTTAATTTATGTTAAATTCCCCTTAATAAGAAATAAGAAAAAATGTTCCATAATTATCAGATTATTACCAGTAACAACACACCAGGGAAAATGAAGTTGGTATATCCGTGCTTATTTTGTTTCTTCAGTACTAGAGTCAGTACTTCAATACTGCTTAATAATACTAATAAATCTATTTCAGGTAAAATTCTCTAAAATATTCTTAAACTTAGACTGTTTTGTAAAAGGGACACGAATCTTAGCACATGTTGGCTTCCACTCATTTGGCTTATTGCAGGGTTTTGCTGCAGTAGATGTCTTCCTCCTGATGCCCTTGTCTATTGTTTTTCTTAGCCATGGCAGATAAGATGGCTCGGTGAGGGCACCTGCTTTAGCAGTGATCTCTGACATACTGTATACAAGATAATTTTCACGGTGTTCCATTTTTCGCAGCATTTCGGGGTCACTTTAATAGAAACCGTGAATATTAAAATCGCGAAATAATTTCCTGTTTCTTACAAAGAATCTTCTTTAGACACAGTGTTCATATATTTTGTTTCTATTTGCTTCGGTAATTGCTGGTACTTTTCACTTGAGCCAGTTATTTCATTAACCTGTGGCGACTCCACCGCAGGTTAATGAACGAAGTGGCTCAAGTGAAAAAGAAGGTTTTGCTTTTCAGGCATGTTGCTAACCGCAAAAATAAATGTTTATGTTTTTGACCCTTCACCGCAAAAATTTGAAACCCCAAAAATTATCGTGTATACAGTATCTAGCCTGATTATTGCAGTTGCTTTGTCTTTCAGACTATGTCATAAGTTACTAAGAGAGGGATGTCCTTTGCCAGCTAAGACCTGCCTCTTAGATCTGTCTTATAAGATGGATCTAAATTTTTTTGGTTGTGTGGATAACTGAAGAAGAACAAAAGACTAGGTTGGCAAAAATTAGAAAAAGTTGTCACAAGTGATGGCTTTTAGCTGACCTATACAAAAGTTCAGTTAAAACAAAATGTGTAAAGACCAGTTCTCTTTTTCTTTAGGTTTTGGAAGTCTGGTTACTGGGCTAGCCATTTAGCTGGTAGAAGATACCATATTAGGTAAGCCAAACATTTTCTTTCTTTACTGAATGAAAGAAGAGAACACAGGGTTACATCCTTATCAAAAAAAAAAAAAAAGAATCTTAGCCATTATAAGTAAGGGATGGGTGATGGATGACTTGTGATTTTATGTCCTTTTCAACAGTATTTCAGTTATATCAGGACGATGGGCGGATGATTATGAAAGGCTGTGTGCAATGGATCCCAGTTTACAGTAGGAAAGATTCTCACCTCAAGCGGGATTCGAACCCAGTCTGCTAGATCAGTAGGCCAGCGTTAACCCACTGAGCTACTGGGGCTCTGACCATGTGAGTAAGGGAAGTAAACAGACTGGTTATGGAGGCATGAGTAGCCCCCTTAGCAAAATATTTGTTGCAATTTTCTGTTTTGTTTCCCTCCTTGCAATCTGTTAGTAGCTACACTTACCTTATAAATATAGTTATATATACATGTATATATAGAGAAAAGTATGTTAGTTTCTTTTGGTATAATGTTTATCAGGCAAGATCAGAAAATGTGTAGGTATGTTGAGGCTAGCTAAGCCATACCACCTTTTCAAGTTCAGCCTGATAAGCATGAATCAGAAGAAATTAGCATGGGTCTTTAGTAATCATGCATTGTTTTAGCTGGTAGATTTATATAAATAAACAAGAATGTAAAGCGTATTCTGATGGAACTTTTTGATATTGCATATCGCCTATGGCGTAAATTCAGTAGCTTCATTCAGCCAATCGAACGGTGAGATCATTTCATATGTCAGCGTCTAGCCAGTCAGGCACTGAAAGAGGTACCAGATGTATTGCATAATGATATTTTAGCAAGCTTATTGTTGCATTGATTATAAGACCCCTGTCATTTGTCTTTTCCTGAAGTAGTTACATGATAAATAGAGAATACCATGTTAGTGTCTTTTGATATCAAATTTATGAGGCAAGACCAGAAACAGCGTAGGAATGGTTGGTTGGTTGGTTGTTACTAAGCCCCAATTGGCCGTAGTGATCTCTCAGGTATGTTTCTCTAGGTATTCTTCTTTAGGTAGATTTAACACACTTGTACTCGCGAAGTAGGTGGTGCGCCGAATGTTCTTTTCACGTCTTAAATTTAAGATACACAAAACACACTGTTGAGAAACTGGATTAATGACTCCGAAGCCACTTGAGTTCTGTAAAAAACAAGGCCAGCTTACTGCACTATTATGATCCTTCTTTGCATTTACTCAGAGTATCCTGTACGATTTTCAACTAGCTCAAGTCCATGGAGTATAATGAGCATTTTTTGAAAATCAGATTTTGTAGCGAAATTCTTCCTATTCATCAACTAGACATGTTGAAATATATGATCTACAACAGTCATGGTACCTTAAACAATACCAAACCTTAATTGTTAATCTATAAACTGTCTGATTTCAGTATCACTCAAGTCCATGCAGAAAAATGAGTGTTTTAAAGGAAAATCAAATATGCATATCTCCTCTCCAGAAATGTTTGATCAACAGGCAATCTCACCATTCACTCTTGATAGTGAGGACAACTGATGATCATTTTTCTGACATATCACTAACATATATTTGACATAGGCTAAGCTCTAAGCATAATTTATAAACATATATGACTACTTAGTTATTAGTTAACCATCCATACACAACATCACAGAGAACAACAGTACAGCTCCTCTCAGCCTTTAAGGAATGGCGAAGCTTGCCGAGCCAGTCCAACGTGTTTCTGATGAAGCCTGATAAATCACGGTTTTCTTCAATAAATGGTCCATACAGACACCATGTATTGATACAAAATTCGGACATTTGGTATGGACAGATATGTTTGAATAGAATACTTGTTGAAAAAATGCAAAATATATTATCTGTAGATGAATGGATACACCTCAGTTTTTTTCTTCTGTTTCTACAGGGGGAGGAGGAGGGGTGGGGGGGTGGGGGGGGGGGGGGGTGGGAAGGGGCAACTTTTGTGATTTTCTGTTTGCTTCCTTGGAAAACAAAGCCCTTTCAAAATGGGGTCGACTCTTTAAGGGAAGAATTGCTCCAATAGGAGCAAATTCTTTTCTTTTAGAGTTGACACCTCAACTCTTTAAGGAAAGAATTTGCTCCTAGAGGAGCAAATTCTTTCCTTTGAAGTTGACGCCCATTGAGAAGGGAGGCAATAATGATAATGGCAGAGTTGCTTCCCCTCAGAGTGTACCCATTCACCTTAAATGCCTCAAAATTATCATCAGCATTGACCTTTATCTGAACCATAATTTTGTATTAATTATTTGCTATTATATATCTTTTCTTCTTTCATTCCAGTGCATTATATGTGATAGATTTAAAAAGATTCCGGCGAATAGCAGCTGGAGATCGCCTTAGGGGCCAATATCAGGGTCTGAGCCAGGACCCTAACAGTCTTTCCAATTTAGATCAAGATCTGCCAAATAATATGATCCACCAAGTTGGAATAAAATCATTACCACAACATTGGTTGTGGTGTGAGACGTGGTGTAGTGATGAGTCTAAAGCTGACGCCAAAACTATAGATTTAGTAAGTACCAGTTAAAAGCTACTGAATTGGTCATTTCACTTATTCTAGAAGAAATTAGGATTACCGTAACAATTCTAAAAAATTGGGACACTGTAAAATTAATTGCATTGAATATGTTTGGCTGAAAAAATATGAGATGCTTTTGCATTGCAAAAGCCTCTGTTTATAATTTCAGTGTAATAATCCTATGACCAAAGAGCCGAAGTTAAAAGCAGCCATGAGAATAGTTCCAGAGTGGAAGGTGTACGATTATGAAATAAAAGTTTTCTGGGATACTATATATGGCACCAATACTAGATCTCAGGTGGAGTATGAGGCTCCAGAGTTAAATCAGGAGAAGAAAGGTAAGGAAGTTAGAGCTAGAGAAAAATGGTAAAGTTGTAGAACTAGATAAAAATTGTAAGGCTTTAGATCTAGAGAAAAATGATTAGGGTGTAGAACTAGAGAAAAATGGTAAGGGGTTAGATCTAGAAAAAAAAATTAAGGGGCATAGATTTAAAGAAAACAGGTAAGGATGTTAGATTAAGAGAAAAATGGAAAGAGATAAAAGTTAAAGGAGTTAAATCTAAAGAAAAAAGTAAGAGTAAGATCTGAGATAACTGTATTGAAAATTGTCATTTGGGGAGGTTAATCAGAGGTTTGCAGAAAGATCAAAGCAGCCACTGAAGATAGTGCTGAACTCCTGACCCTGATCAAGAAAAGGGAACTAAGGTAGTTCAGCCTCGTCTATAGGTCTTCTGGTTTAGCAAAGACGATTCTACAGGGCACAGTGAAAGGAAAAAGAAGAAGAGGTGTACAGAAGAAGAGGTGGGAAGACATTATTAAAGAGTGGATAGGAATGGACTTTGCCAGCTCAACTATGGCAGCTGAAAACAGGACAAAGTGGAAAGTCATCGTTTCGAAGTCATCTGGTGCCCCAATGACCTTTTAAGGTTATGGGATAGAATAGAGAATAGACTAGAAATCAGAGGTTTTATGGTCGCAAATTGCATTTTATGGGGCTTAGCTCACCTGTAGCTGTTAAACAAAAATTGCTGATATACCTCCCCAAATGCCAATTTTGAGTACAGTTATCCCTTAAATGGACACTTATGCTTAAATCAAAAGATCTGTAAATTTTACCTGAAGATGAAAATTTTATGACAAGCACTAAAGACTATAAAATAGATTTTCTAAATCACCAATCTTATTCCTGAGTGAGTATTTGGTGATTTAGAAAATGTATTTTATAGTCTTAATTAGTTTATTGGCACTGAATTAAGAAATTAATATGATTAAAGAGTCTTTAATCATATTAATTTCTTAATTCAGTGCCAATAAACTATAATTATTTTCTTTTTCTTCTCATTTCAGAAGCATGGCGGGACAGAATAGAATTATAACACAGGGAGAAATCTAGGAATTAATACAGCAAATTCTTATTTATAATTGTCATACATAATCTGCTGCCACCAAAATTCATCCTTTATGAGACTCTGGATTCAGAGCTCCAGAGAAGCCTAAATTTTGGTGGGAGTTTTCACTTATTTCTCCACAAAAGCATGCATGCTCTTCTGGTATGTGTCATATATGGACCGAGTTAACCCTAATAAATGCCCCTGCTCTAATAAACGCCTCCTGCCTCTTTTCCGAAAATAGTGTTATAATAACTTGAATGCATTCCTGTTTGTTTCTCTACTTGAGATAGCTCTTTGACATGGAATCTACTCTTACTCTGGTGGAGCAAATTCTTCCATTCAAGAATTCACCCCTACTGAGAAGGGAGTGGGTGGTGGAGGGGGGGGGGGGTGCAAGAAATAATAGAGTTGCTTTTTCTGAAAGTAAACCCATCACCTGTATATTGCTTATCGTAGGTATTTTTGGCAGTGGTTGATTTACTACACTTCAGGTTCTAAATAATGCCCCCCTCCCCCCCACCACCCCTTTGCAAACTGCAACACCCCCGGGGCTTTTAATAGGATTAATACGGTGTATTGCTTATAGAATGACATACAGTGCAGGCCCATTCTGTCTGATCTGGGTCCACACTGTTACCTCATTATACTTTGAATGTGTCATTAAAGTATGGGCGTTTTGTGGAGAAAAAAAAAGCGAGTTTCATCCTCAAAATTTGAGTCGCGACACGACAAAACCAATAAAGTGGTTGTGCAACCAGCGCAGACTCAGATCAGCCTGGGCATCCGCCCAGTCTGTTCGGAGTCTTCGCTGTCAGCATGAAGGTAGCTTCGACTCTTAACTACCCATTAAGCACTTAGCAAAGAGTCTGATTAATCTGGGTGGATGCCCATGCTGATCTGAGTGCGCTGGGCGCACAACCACTTTGTTGGCTTTCTCGTGTCGCGGCTCATTTATGGCTGCTTAAACTCTGCAAGTACAACAGTTAGAAAGTAATAGTGATCTCATTCCTTCTTAGGTCTTTGATAATTTCAGATAGAGTGGGGTTGGTGATTTCTGAACAGCTAAGTCATAAATACTGTAAATCATTTTTATGACAGAAATTTCTAAGTACCCTAATGTGCTTAAATATTGGGTCACCTAAAACCCATTAATTTTCCATTTTGGACAAAGTGTCCCAAATATTTCAGTGTTTTAAGTATCCATTTACATTTTTGTCATAGTCCAACTTATGCAGCCATAATATCTGAAATACCCTCTCAATATTCATGCTCAAAAGTAGCCATTCAATATAAATGCATGTGAGGGAAAAGGCCATTTTCTTAATATGTACGTCTTTGCCAAACACACTCAAACTTTTTAGCGACACAAATTGTCAGGGATAGTTGGTAATATAGCTTTCTGCAACATTGATGCAGTGCTTTTCCAACATAATTCCTGAAGGTCAAATAATTGTTTTTGATACACACATTAAAATATACACTGATTGCAACTTTAGAATCATTGCATTCACACATTGTCATCTTATGGAATTCACTAAATTTTCATGGGGTTCATTTACATCATTTTTAGCTCTCCTGTACGAAAGTACAGGGAGCTATTGGTGTCATTTGGACGTCGGGGTCGGATTGGGTGTGGGCGTCACACTTTAAAGTTTTATGTCAAAGTTTTTTATGTGATGGGCAAGGCAAGCTATCCTGTAGGTGGACAGGTCTTGTTGAGTGAATGACCATAAGTTTTAGCAGAATCATGGTTTAGATAAAAGTAATTGTTAGTCTGGACAGTAATTGCTGATGAAAGTGCTGGAATCACATCATGAAAGCAGGATATTAAAATGTGCTCTGTTAAATTAGGGGATAACTGTACTCAAAATTGTCATTTGGGGAAGTAAATAGTCAGTATTATGTCACAAATTTGGTTTTATAGCGACACAGTGCAATTTGCAACCATAAAAACAACGATTTACTTCTGCAAATGCCAATTTTCAATACAGTTATCCCCATTCTTGTACACCTTTTCCACATTTTCATCTAGATTAGAGAATATTTCAAATTAAGAGTAAATAAGTGAAATAAAAAGTATATAAATACATGTAGTAAACTGTTGTTATTGGGTGGAGAGGAGATAGCCAAGACAAATCATTCTCATATCCCACCTTTTCACAGCCTTTATCTCAGCTGAAAGTCTCATTGTATCATTTTATGTCTACGGATAAGAAGAGTATTTGATTTTTAAGGTCAGTGGGTATACTTTCAGGGGAAGCATCTCTGTCACTTTCATTTTTGCCTCCCTTCTTAATTTGGGTCAACTCTTCAAAAGAAAGAATTTGCTCCTCGAGGAGCAAATTCTTTCTTTTAAGAGTAGATCTCATTTTGAGAGGGGTACCAGGGAAGCAAACAGGGAGTCACTAAAGTTGTACCCCTTTGTAAAAATGGAAGAAAAACATGGAGGTGCACCCAGCCACCTTAATGTCCATATAACTTCTATTAACCCTTAAAGCGCCAAAAATTAAAATTGTTGAATTGGCAAACATAATGAGCCACCTCATCTGAATCTACACTGTTCGCCCTCTAGTGTTCGAATTCTCAATATGATATTGCTTGGACGAGACATTTTTTGAAATTCTGCAGACATACATTTTGTCGTCTGCTTTTTGGCGCTTTAAGGGTTAATTCTCAATGAAAGCATAAATTGTGAGTCTTAGTTATTAAGGAGCCAAGACTTATGGAGAAATGATAAATATTAAAACTTTATTATCAAATACTTAGATTGTCAGGGGCCATAGTCTAGCATTGTTGTTGACTGCATTTACATTTTATATGTATATATTGGTGAAAAGTTTACTAATTATTTTTGTAGTAAAATGTATGTTGTTAATGCAATATGTATGTTGTTGATGCAGAATGATGCTTTGTTAACTTACTATGTTACTGAGTTCTTATGGTGCAGACTTGTGCCCAGCTGGGCAATTGGAAGTCTGGTCCAGCCTGACCCATAATGCATATTTATCATGACATCACTGTTATTCAGTGGATAATGTCATGTCATAAAAATCGTATAAGCACACGTGTAATAATACTTTGGAGCATGCACATAACGTCATTGACAATGTCCATGTCATCAATGCATTTTCCCATGTCAACAATGCGTTTTCTTATTGAAATAATGCTCATTTTGAAAGCAATGAGATCCCATTTTAAAGGGTCATATGATAAACAGAGTCTTACACTCATGGTCATTTCATATGAAATTTATGAAACTCACCGAAGGCTCATTTCATAAATTTCATATGAAATAGCCGCTCGTGTAAGATCCGCTTTATCTAAGGCAGGAAACCATACCCTGTTTGCTTTTGCCTTTTCTATTGCACCACTGGTTGGAATGGTGAAATCATTGAGAAGCTCACGGAGTTTAGGACTGGGACTAGTACCCTGGTACCCGAGCTCGGGTCGAGTAGAAGAATTACCCAGGTACAAATTTACTTCTCATTACCCGAATGCTTATAATTATGTAGTGCATAAATATTCTATTTCGATAGAATTTCAAGCAAATGGAGCAAAATGTAGTGAGACTGTATTGTATAAGTTGCAATCATATATTAACAAACCATTTTTGTACATCATAACAGGGAAATAGCTACATTTTCATACTCTTCAGTTGCAGACGTGTACAAATGACAGATATCTTACTTATAATTTGATCTATACCAAAACATATACTTCCTAACTGCGGATATGCTCAAAATCTTATGGTAACGGGTACCCAGGTACCCGCGGGTAATAGGGACTTGGGTACCCGGGTACAAATACTCTACCCATCCCAGCCCTAATGGAGCTCATGCCTTAATTCATTAACAGGTGAAGTCAACAGAGATATAACAATTTTTGCAGTGTTTGCAAGATGTTGTAGGCTACCCTTACCCATAAACCCTATTCCATGGGTATAACATAACATTTGAGTTACGGTATTTGAAAGGGCATGGCATGTCAGTTATGGAGTCCTGTATGTGGTAAAAAACATGGAGGATGATGTTCCGGCCTACATTTGCCAAAAGGCATAATGGGAGTCAGGCTGACCCAGGCTATGCAACCGGATCAGGCTTTGTAGCTCACATTGACAGTCTTTGCACCCTAACAGAGCTCTAGATAAATGGAGTATTTGATGATATTTGAGGATAATTTTTCTTATTTCTCATTGAAACCATATGTTGTGACCCCTCATTTGAACTGTCTCGACGAGACGGTTCAGATGAGGGGTCACAACATATGTTTTTATGCAGAATTAACAAATTAACAAAAATTATCCCTAGTTATTACTAAATACTCCTTCTTATCTAGGGCTCTGCCTGAGAAATCGGTACAGTGAAAATTGAAAAGACTAACCAGTGTGCCAGTGTCTAGACTGATCTGAGTCTTTTCTTATCGTGCATGGTATATTTTAAAGTAAATGGGTACACTTTCAGGGGAAGCAGCTACATTTTATTTATGCCTCCTTTCTCAGTAGGGGTCAACCTTAAAGGAAAGAATTTGCTCCTCCAGACCCCTTTCTAGAAGGACTGTCAAGCAGAGAAGCAAAATGGAAATCACTATAGTTGTTCCCCTTTGTAAAAATGGCAAAACAACATGTTCGTGTACCCATACACCTTAAAAGGCATGTGTTCTCATTATACAGCTCATAGAAAGAAAACTTACATACATTGTTTGTACCACACTTACATGATGATTGTCTAATTGTTAAACCTTAAAGCACCAAAAATGCAGACAGCAAAATTTTGGTCTGTAAATTTTCTAAAAAAAATTTGAACGATCTATATCATACTGACAATTCATATGTTATAGGGCATACAGTGTAGGTCCAGATGAGGTAGCTCATTATGAGCCACCTGATCTGGATGTATGCTTTTCATTTTTGGTGATTTATGGTTTAAAATCAGTTTTCTCTGAAATACCATTGTAGTTATTATAATAGCACGTGTGCTAAAGGTAATTTTCTTATTTAATCATGTTTTGAAATTATCTCCCGTACTGTGAGTTTTGTTGAGTATGACATGATAAACTTACAAGTGGGGAAGGCTTTGTGCTCAAGATGATTGACAGAGAGTCTTTTCATTTTCATCCTCTTTTCCACTCTCAGTGACTAACATAATGCCAGAATAATTGCAGCATACTGATTCAGTTTTAGCTTACCTGTATGAAATGACTGGGAGCTGTTGTTGTCACCCTGATGTAGGCATTACTATAGGCATGGGTGTTAGCATCACACTTTTAAGTTTTATGACAAAAGTTTTTTTATATGGTGAGCAAAGTGCTGTCAGGCAAGCTATTCTGTGTGCGGACAGATCTTGTTAGAAATACAACATCTTGCTTTGCTGTAATGGGTGGTGATATGCAACTGGAAAATGTCTGTAGGGCGATGCAGCTGTCTGTATTTTATGGCAGGCTGGAATTCATAGTTTGAATTGTGTACCACATAGGTGTGAGCTTCTATTTGATGATCTCAAGTAAGGTCTCTGTTTTATTAGCTCACCTGAGCCTTAAGGCTCATAGGTGAGCTTATAGTATAGCCAGGCATCCGTCCGTCCGTCCGTCGTCAACATTTTCAAACATCTTCTTCTCTGAAACCACTGGGCAGATTGAAGCCATATTTCATATGGAGCCTACCTAGGTCGGGGGAACAAAAGCTTGTTCGCGGTATCTGGGTCACATGACCAAGATGGCCACCACGCCCATATATGGTAGAAACCCTTCAAAAATCTTCCTTTCCAGAACCAAAAGGCCTATGACCTTGAAACTTGGTATGTAGCATTGGGCATGCGGGCCCATCATAGTTTGTACAAATCATGACCTTGCGTTGACCTTGACCTAATTTATGGCATGGTCAACTTTGGTACGTTAGGCTTTTATATGGGAAAAAACTTAAACAGTGGATTTCTCAGAAACTATTTAAGTCTAAGGTTTAATACTTGGTAAACATGGTCGACTAAATGACCAGATGAAGATATTATGTCACTAAAGATCAAGGTCATTCCGTCGGACCATCCGTCGTCAAGATTTTCAAACATCTTCTCCTCTGAAACCACTGGGCCGATTGAAGCCAAATTTCATATGCAGCCTCCATGGGTTGGTGGAACAAAAGTTTGTACGCGGTATCTGGGTCTCATGACCAAGATGGCCGCCACGCCCATATATGGTAGGAACCCTTCAGAAATCTTCTTCTCCAGAACCAAAAGGCCTATGACCTTGAAACTTGGTATGTAGCATCGGGCATGCGGGCCCATCATAGTTTGTACAAATCATGACCTTACGTTGACCTTGACCTAATTTACAGCATGGTCAACTTTGGTATGTTAGTCTTTCATATGGGAAAACGCATAAACAGTGGATTTCTCAGAAACTATTTAAGTCTAAGGTTTAATACTTGGTAAACATGGTCGACTAAATGACCAGATGAAGATATTATGTCACTAAAGGTCAAGGTCATTCCGTCGGACCATCCGTCGTCAAGATTTTCAAACATCTTCTCCTCTGAAACCACTGAGCCGATTGAAGCCAAATTTCATATGCAGCCTCCATGGGTTGGTGGAACCAATGTTTGCTCGCGGTATCTGGGTCACATGACCAAGATGGCCGCCACGCCCATATATGGTAAAAACTCTTCAAAAATCTTCTTCTCCAGAACCAAAAGGCCTATGACCTTGAAACTTGGTATGTAGCATTGGGCATGCGGGCTTATCATAGTTTGTACAATTCATGACCTTGCGTTGACCTTGACCTAATTTACGGCATGGTCAACTTTGGTATGTTAGGCTTTTATATGGGAAAACGCTTAAACAGTGGATTTCTCAGAAACTATTTAAGTCTAAGGTTTAATACTTGGTATACATGGTGGACTAAATGACCAGATGAAGATATTTTGTCAGTAAAGGTCAAGGTCATTCCGTCGCGCGTCGGACCATCCGTCGTCAAGATTTTCAAACATCTTCTCCTCTGAAACCATAGGGCCGATTGAAGCCAAATTTCATATTCAGCCTCCATGGGTTGAGGGAACGAAAGTTTGTTCGCGGTATTTGGGTCACATGACCAAGATGGCCGCCATGCCCATATATGGTAAAAAACTTTCAAAAATCTTCTTCTCCAGAACCAAAAGGCCTATGACCTTGAAACTTGGTATGTAGCTTTGGGCATATGGGCCCATCATAGTTTATACAAATGATGACCTTGCGTTGACCTTGACCTAATTTACAACATGGTCAACTTTGGTCTGTTAGGCTTTTATATGGGAAAATGCTTATATAGTGGATTTCTCAGAAACTATTTAAGTCTAAGGTACAATATGTGGTATATATGGTCAATTAAATGACCAGATGAAGATATTATGTCACTGAAGGTCAAGGTAATTTTGTCAGTCTGTCCGTCATCAAGATTTTCAAACATCTTCTCCTCTGAAACTACTGGGGAGATTGAAGCCAAATTTCATATGGTGTCTCAGTGGGATAGGGGAACTAAAGTGTATACCCGGGGTCTGGGTCACATGACCAAGATGGCCGCCATGCCCATATATGGTAAAAACCCTTCGAAAAATCTTCTGCTCGAGAACCAAAAGGCCTATGATCTTGAAACTTGGTATGTAGCATTGAGCATGCGAGCCCATCATAGTTTGTACAAATGATGAGCTTGCATTGACCTTGACCTAATTTACGACATGGTCAACTTTGGTAGGTTAGGCTTTTATATGGGAAAACCGTTATACAGTGGATTTCTCAGAAACTATTTAAGTCTAAGGTACAGTACATGGTATATATGGTCAACTAAATGACCAGATGAAGATATTATGTCACTAAAGGTCAAGGTCAATTTGTCGGTCTGTCCGTCATCAAGATTTTCAAAACATCTTCTCCTCTGAAACCACTGGTCTGATTGAAGCAAAATTTCATATGGAGTCTTAAGTGTGATCGGGAAATAAAAGTTTGTTCTCCGGATCTTGACCAAGATGGCCGCCATGCCCAAAGATGGTAAAAACCCTTCAAAATCTTCTTCTCCAGAACCAAAAGGCATATGACCTTGAAACTTGGTATGTAGCTTTGGGCACTCAAGCCCATCATAGTTTATACAAATGATCGTGCTTTGACCTTGACCTAATTTATGACACTGTCAACTTTGGTACATTATGTAGGTTTTTATATGGGAAAATGCTTAAACAGTGGATTTTTCAGAAACTATTTAAGTGTAAGGTACAATATTTGGTATATATGGTTGACAAAATGACCAGATGAAGATATTTTGTCGTTAAAGGTAAAGGTCATTCTTTGACTTTTGTACAAGGTCATTGAGATTCTGTCTCCCGTCAACATTTTCAAACATCTTCTCAGAGGCCACTGGGGTCAATTGAAGCCATATTTCACATGGAGCTTCACCGGCTTAAAGGAACCATAGTTTGTTCAGATGGTCTTGGTCACTTGACCAAGATGGCCACCATGCCCATATATGGTAAAAACTCTTCAAACGTCTTTTTCTGGAGAACCCAAAGGCCTATAACCTTGAAACTTGGTACCGGTATGTAGCATTGGGCACTCAGGCCCATCATGGTTTATACAAATGATTACTGTATTTCATATGTAGCTTTTATACTGGGTCAAAGGAATCAAAGTTTGTTCAGATGGTCATGGTCACATGAACATGGTGGCCACCACGCCCATATATGATAAAAACCCTTCGGAAATCTTTGTCCAGAAACAAAGGCCCAGTGACCTTGTGGCTTGGTATATAGAATTGGGACTCAACATTAATCCCCAAGGGAGGGGGGTTATCTGCCCCTGCCCTGGTGCTATATACATGTATAAAAGCATTAAAATATATATCAGGACCAAGTGTCAGGTGAGCTACAGGACCATTGGTCCTCTGGTTTTTTTTGTGACAATGCTCAATTCTCCAACCTTCAAATCTCATTTTCCCTTCCATCTTGCCAAATATACATTAGTTTTTCAATTTTTCATACCATAAAAATACAAAGTATTGGGACATATGCCTGTGCAATCAGTGCAGACCCAGATCAGACTGCTCCCAAAGAAGCAGTCTTATCAGGGTCTATACTGTTTACCATTCCTTGTGTATCTTTTGGACACATTACTGCATTGTTAAACCAAACTGCATTATTTTCAGGACAATCACTGTATTTTTTAGGTGTCACACTTTTTAGCAACTTTACGGTAATAAAGTTGTCCAAAGAGGCTCCAGGGAACAAATTCAAAGCATGCAGCCCTTGAGCTCAGAGTCTATCACCCTTGATATGAGTTTTGTTCAGTATGACAGTCAAGAGACACTGACAAGCCTTTGTGCTCATGACATTTGATACAGAGTGATTTTTCCTGTTTTCCACTGCATACTGGTTCATTTTTAGCTTGCCTGTACAAAAAAATTACTAGTGTGAAAAAGCATAGAAAGAGCCTGTATACAGAAGAGTTCAGGGTTCTAGGTTATAAAACTTGAGAAAAATCTCAAACTCAAAATAAAGCACACTGATTGGCTGTTTCCGAGCATGTGCTCGGAAGCAGCCAATCAGTGTGCTTTATTTTGAGTTTGAGAATGTACTTACGGTAAGTTTTATAACCTCTGGGCCAGTACTGCCTGTAATGACTGAAGATTGAAGATTGTACGAAAGTACAGGGAGCTATTTTTGGTAACCTTTCCTGTAAATATTAATTGGCATTCCATGAAAAGGTACCTGTAGGTATGTGCAAACTGTAAAGACTTGGATCAGCCTGAACATCCGTGCAGTCTGATCAGTCTTCCCTTTCTGCATATACCCTCTGTCTATATACAGATCAGTTTATGCTGTTTGAGTTAAAAATTAAGTCACTAGACCTTTTAAGGAAAAAAACAACACTTTTTGCATTTAAGAGCAACCACTTGTGAGAAGAAAGAAAAAACTTAAAAATAAGAGTGGTTTCCCTTGTCATAGATGTGCAGTTTGAAAAGATAAGAGCCATCTTCCATGTCACTGGGGAGCAAATTCTTTCTGTTAAGAGTAGCTGTGAGCTACTCTTAAATGAAGTAATTTGTTCCCCGAGTAGCTACCATTTATGAAGGGCTGTATTATACAAGGAAGCAAACCGGAAGTCTCAAAAGTTATTTCCCCTTGTGAAAATAGAAAAAAATGGAGATGCAAACCTACAGCTGAACTCGTTTCGGTAGACATAAAACTTCCATCATATAAAATTTATAGATAGACATTAAAGGCCCAGATCAGACTGCACATTTGTTCCGATCAGTCTGCGCAGATATGCAGTCTGATCAGGGTCTTGGGAAATCGCAGGTGCCATCAATTTTCTTAAGAGGGTGTCTTATATTGTGTACATTTACATGAGTATATGACTGTGTTACTTAATGAATGTTTTACTGAATATTCTGGCTTGAGTAAATGTTTGTAAAATGACTGAATGACAAAATAAATGAATGAAAAACTAAAATGGGAGTTCAGTTTTATCATTATCATATTAAGGTGAATGGGTACTGTATATATATGTCTGCCATTTTTACAAAGGAAAACAACCTTTGAGGCTTCCTGTTTACTTCCATTGATGACAGAGCTCTTTCAAAATTGGGGTTACTCTTTAAGGAAATAATTTGCTCCACAAGGGAGCAAATTCTTTCTTTAAAGCAGCCCCCATGCAGTTATTTTCATGTCACCATCTGATGAAGGAGACTCGGTAGCTCAATAGGTTAAGCACTGGCTGCTGATCTAGCGGTCCCAGGTTCGAGCTCCACTGTAGGCGGGAATCTTTTCAATGGTAAACAGGGTTCCATTGCACAAGCCTTTCATTATCACCCAACCATTGTCCTGATGTAACTGAAATACTGTTTAAAAGGATGTAAAATCACAAGTCATCCATGCACACACAAGAATTGACAATACTTGCTTTCATAGGCACCCTTTCATAGGTAGACTCCCTGAGTTATTTCCCATTGATATAGGTTGTTTCAATACTGCATTAGCTATGGTGATACAGTAAAATGGGGAAAAGTAAATTACTATAAAGATCCTAGAAATGGAACAGTGGTTTTACCATGCAGTAATGCTTCCCAAAGATTAAGATAGAATGATAACCAGTGCAGACCCTGATCACATTTCCTGGTCCATTGTAATACTCCAGGGATGCTAACCCTGGAAGCACGAAAAAAATCTGAAATGTTCCTTGAGTAGTATTCCATCAGCTGTATGTTTTTTGGCCCACTGCTCTTTTTATTGGTTGCCATGGAAACCAAAATGAAAAAAACGGGGATAAAATACTGTCAACATTATGTCCTGAAGCCAATTCGACCCAGATTTGATCTGTAGCATCCTTGGGCTGGGTTATTGAAAGTTTGTGGGTTTTTATGCCCCCATATTGTCACAGGGCATTAAGATTTGCCCCTGTCTGTCCGTCCATCTGTTCGTCACACTTTAGTGTATAGAGTTTGTGTAATCAACTCCTTCCACAGTTTTCAATGGATCTTTTTCAAACTTTGCATACAAGTTGTGGACATATTGAAGATGTGCATATGGATTTATGATGGAGCTATAATTAATTTTGACAGAATTACGGCCTTTTGAACTTAGTCATTTTAGGGAAATTTTTGCATGGTTGGGTATGGAGTTTTTGTAATCAACTTCTTCCACAGTTTTCAATGGATCTTCTCCAAAGCATGCATACTTGCTGTGGACATTTTGAAGATGTGTTTATGGGTTTTTGATAGAACTAGAATTAATTTTGGCAGAATTACAGCCTTTTGGACTTAGACATTTTAGGCATGTGTTTTGCATTGTAGAGTATGGAGTTTGTGAAATCTACTACAGTCAAACCTGCTCATGGGGTCACCTCTATTAAGGGGTCACCTGTCTTAAGCAGCCACATTTTCTGGGTCCCTTGAACCAAAATACAGTGCAAATGAACCTGTATTAAGGGGTCACCTGTCTTAAGCAGCCATTTTTTCTCCTTCCCTTGGGTGACCCCTTAAGACAGGTTTGACTGTACTCCCACGGTGTTCAATGGATCTTTTTCAAACCTTGCATACATGTTGTGTAAATATTGAAGATGTGTT
Source organism: Ctena decussata (assembly GCA_963989385.1). Classification (NCBI taxonomy): domain Eukaryota; kingdom Metazoa; phylum Mollusca; class Bivalvia; order Lucinida; family Lucinidae; genus Ctena; species Ctena decussata. The sequence goes on along the minus strand of OZ022513.1, from coordinate 43,550,944 downwards.
TATGGGTTTTTGTTGGAGCCAGAAATAATTTTGACAGAATTACAGCCTTTTGAACTTAGTCATTTTAGGCATACCCTAAGTGTACGGTCAGTACTTTGTGTAATCAACTCCTCCCACAATTTTCAGGCATTGAACACTGCTGATGGTCATACTAAAGATGTGCATTTTGAATTTTATAAAAAAAGAAAAAATAATAATAATTTTGCCAGAATTATGGGCTTCCAAACTTTGTTTTCTATGCTGCATATTTGCACTATAGGTTATGGAGTTAGTGTAATATTTTTAGTGAGTTCTTTGTAGATAGTGATTTAGCTTAAAAGGTGCTTTAGAAATGTACACGTCCTGTGACAGGCGCTGCACGGGGGCATCATTAGTGTCTTACAGACACAATTTTCTAGTTTTTTTTTTATGAAAAACAGCTCTTTAGTTTGGTTATAATAGCAACTTAAAGATTCCATTGACTTTATAACGGGCAAAATTGAAAAAGGGCATTTACTGCTGAGCCTCTGCAGATCGTTTGACAAAACTTTTAAAGAATAGGTTTTTTGAGCAGTCTTCTATCAGCCATAAGGTATTGTTCCACTGCTCATTTTTACTGGTTGCCATGGACACCAAAAAGCAAAAAAAAATATACTTAAAAATTATTCTCTCAGAAACCATAAGCTCTATGATATTGAGACTTTATGGAAATATTCAACACATAAGTCTGTACAGATTTTATGATTCCTGTGAAAATTGGCTTTTTAGTTTGGTTGCTATGGCAACTTAGAGTTTCCATTGACTTTATAATTGGCAAAATTGAAAAAGGGCATTTACTGCTAAACCTTTGCAGATAGTTTGACAAAATATTTAAAAAGTATCCTCTCAGAAACCATAAGCTCTATGATGTTGAGACATAAGTCTGTATAGATTTTGTGTTTTCTATGAAAATTGGCAACTTAGTTACCATAGACTTTTAATGGGGGAAAATTGAAAAATGGAATCTTCTGCCAAGGCATTGCAGATATTTTGACAAAACTTTTATAGAAATATTCCTTGAGTAGTCTTCTATCAGCCATATGATATTAAGGCCACTGCTCATTTTTATTTGTTACCATGGAAACCAAACTGCAAAAATAGAAAAGATACCATTACTTTTCTCCTCAGAAACCATATGCTCTATGAGACAGGAGATTTCATCGACATACTAATTATATTAGCCTTTACATATTTCATGTTTTCCATTGTCAATGTTCAAAGAGCATGCATGATACACTGAACAAAATTTCTAATTGGTCACTTTTTCCATAGAGTTAAGCCTGAAGCAGAGTTAGATTAGCCTGGTTACCAACTAAGACGAACAAATGTACAGATATTCTTGTATTTTACCAGCAGCACAAGCGCTTATGCATTTCTAAAAAGATTTACATCAATTCGAGGCTTCGGTTAGGGTTTACGCAAACATTGAAAGGGAGGTAATTTGAAAACGTCAATATTAAAATTAATACAGGTGAAAAATGCATGAAGACTTAAAACATACCACATGTTTTTATGATATAAAACGTTTTTTACTTCTGAAATATCATGGTTTTGTGGAAGTTTGATACAGCCTGTATGTGTTTTCAAAGCATTCTATGGTTTAGATATAATGGGTCATAACTCTAATACTACAATAAAGTTTTGATTACAACATTGGCTTTTAATAAGTATCTAACAACCAAAAATTTTGATTAAGATTATATTCAAAAATACAATTTGAAAATCATATTTCTGCATATTAGAAAACTGACCAATTAGAAATTTTGCTGAGTGTATAGCAACTTATAATGAAAGAAAACAAAAAAAAAATGGAATTCATTGCTAAGCCATTGCAGATATATTGACCTAACATTTTCAGAAATAGTCCTTGAGTGGTCTTCTAACAGTCCTATTTTTCTGTACACTAGTACTGCTCATTTTGATCAGTTGCCATGAGAGGCAAAAGGAAGAAATAGCCTTTGGAAGTTATCTTTTTTTGTTGCCATGGCAATCAAAATGTAAAAAAAGTTATATTTCTATATTTTGTTATCAACTCAACAGACTGCCAGACTGAGACTTTGTAGCTGTATATTTTATATTAGCCTGTACAAATGTGACAGTAGTTTTGGGCCTATACAAATGCGATGGTTTTAGCTAGAGCTCTGGTGAGCTTTGTGGCCCTTGGGCCTCTTGTTTTATATTTCTTGAGTTAACTCTGCTTTGCTGTAACTGCATTCCTGTAGCAGAATATAGGAAAAGCTATTGTCTGGGTACGTCGGTGTGCATGTCATTGTCGGTGCCTGATTAAGGCCTATGATTACACCATCATTCTTTCCCGAATTTTTAAGATTTTTATAAAGAACAAGAATTCCGCGGAATGCTATGTCGCACCTGCATTGCGTTTCCACAGTAGTAGAGACTATATAGTTAAAAGAACTTTATGAAAAATGGACAAAAATGCTAGGGTCAACACAATTTTTGGATGTAAAATTTTACTAAGTCAGAAGAGCATGAAATATAGGCCAAGGGTAGGAATAACTGCATGCCAGGTGTGATGACTACAGGTATCATACTTTCAGACGAAAGGACTAAAACGTCAGGGCCGATATATATTTTGGGGTTTAAAAATTTTGCGAAGTCAGCAGAGCATGAAATATATGTAAAGGGTAAACTAATTGCATCAGCCCTCAAGAACATTCTAAGAAGAAACTTGATGCCAGGTTTGATGATTCTAGGTATCATAAATCATGAGAAATGGACTTAAACACTAGGGTGGACATAATGTTGAATATAAAATTTTACTAAGTCCGCAGAGCATGAAATATAGGTCAAGGTATATATAAAAGCAACGGCCCTCGAAAACATTCTTAGAAGAAGCTTTATGCCAGGTTTGATGATTGTAGGTATCATAGTTTGCGAGATATCTACTTAAACGCTAGGGTTGACGTAATTGTTGAGGGACGGTTTTACAAAGTCAGCAGAGCATGAAATAAAGGTGAAAGTAAAAATAAGAGCATCAGTCCTCGAGAACACTCTAAGAAGAAGCTTTATGCCAGGTTTGATGATTGTAGGTATCATAGTTTGCGAGAAATGGACTTAAATACTAGGGTCGACACCAGGGTCGACGTAATTGTTGGTGGTCTGTTTTACAAAGTCAGCAGAGCATAAAATACAGAGTAAGAATAAAATTAAGAGCAACAGCCCTCGAGAACATTCTAAGAAGAAGCTTTAGGCCAGGTTTGATGATTGTAGGTATCATACTTCGCGAGAAATTGACTTAAATGCTAGAGAGCCTAGGGTCGACATAATTGTTGACGGATGGACGTACGGACGGACGTACGGACGGACGAACGGAATGACTGACGGACGGACGGAAAAGTGAATTCCTAGATCGCACCTTGCTAAAGCAGGTGCGACAAAAATGACGATTGGCATTCTGTCTGTTTACTTTGATGACAAAGCCCTTCAAAAATTGGATCTCTCAAATGAAATAATTTGCTGTTAGATGAACAACTCCCCTACACCCCCACCCCACGAGAAGGGATGCAAAAATGAAAAATTGAAAGAGCTGCTTGTCCTGAAAGTGTACCCATTTATTTTAAGAGTTTTGTGCGTTTGCAATTAGAGGAGCTATCCTGTACATGGACAGGCATTGCCCTTTCAGTACTCGACTCAAAAGATTTTCAGAGGCTATACTTCTGGGCCCAGTTGTTCAAAACTAACGATGTTGTTAGCTAACGTTTTGTTAAAATTTCAAATGTCAATAGCGCAAATACGCAAATAAGTTTTGTTAAAAAAATGTGAGAAGCTTTTGCACTGCAAAAGCTTCTCACATTTTTTCAACAAAAATTATCAGTGTATTTGGTTATAAAAATGTGAAACACTTAACGAGTGGACCTCTTAATGAGCTCGTTAGGCACACAATGCTTTGAACAACTGGGCGGCCCGAACACCTTTGATCGTGACAGTTGCATTTGCCTTCAAATGAGCTGGTCGACTTACCAGCTCCAACTTTCTAACATTTCATGCTCGAACCAGCAAAGCGTAAGCCTAAAATTCGTAACCCATTATTGGCGATAGTATTTATGACAAACTGCATTTCCAAAAAAAAAAAAAAAAAAAAATACAAACAAACATGAACCACGTTTTATTACGTGTATGGGCACACCTCCATGTATTTTTTTGTTTACTCTGCTCGAAAAAGTAGTTCTTCTAAATTGGGATCAATTTAAATGGAAAGAATTTGGTTCTAGAGGAGCAAATTCTTTCTTTTACGAGTAGTCCCCCATTGCATGGGGGGGGGGGATGAAAATGGCAAAGTTGTTGCCCCTGAAAGTGTAACCATTCACCTTTTAGAGTCCAGTTCCAAAACTGATACTTTTCTTTTTTTGTAACGCAAGTGAAAGTTCCTTCAGTTTCAGCCTGAATGATGAATTTCTTTAATTGTCCCAGTGGCTCATAGTTCCATACAAGATACTGAAGTTGACATAATGAATCGTCTAATTCTTTTATCATAATTATTGTCATTATAAGGTCAATTTGTGTGAATTTTGTCCTTAACCTGCGGCAAAATATTTAATTCTTAAAAGCAACATAGTCAAAGACAATTAGCCACGACCGCCAGAGAGCTAAACAGGCATGAAATCGACAATCTTGTAATGTTTTATTAGAAATTTCCCGGCATACTTGTTCCCGAGATGATGACAGCCCTCGTCTGAAATTGACATGTCAATGATGTCAATCATCTTCATTTTTCCGCGTGCTGCCATAACAACGCACGAGGTGTGCACGAGAGCCACTCTTTAGATATTGCCAATGGCCGTAGAAGCCTATTTAGCGTCAATGAATAGATTCTTCATTAGACAGGACGCGTTTTAACAATGCCATTTCTTTATTTCTCTCTCAATTTGGAACTAATACAACAGACAGCACATAAGAAAGAGCATCTCATATTCCGTGACATCAGTACAAGAGTTTCAATGCCACAGTACAATAGCTCATCGTCTTTTCTCATTTTCAGCTAAATAGGTCCTTTGGTCTCTTTCAATTCACTAATGAACCTTTTGAAAGCCGAGACGATGCTTCTATATCAGTTCAATGCTTACAGAATTCGCCTTTTAGTAGTTTTCAATTCCTCCAATTAGGATATTCATTTGGGTTTATTAACGTGGAGAAAAACAGCGATTATGTATAATGGAATTACAAGAGTAGGCTCTTTCGCTTTCAGATAGCTTCAAAGACTGACCGAATATAAGAAACGGACGTTCGTGAGACAAGTTTAGCCCTTTCATGCCCATATCTTTCTAATGGCAACTTCCGTATATGACTTGTCTATTAACCTTCCAAGACTGGGGTAGTGATGGGGTTGTATCATTGTGACTGCAGTGCACATGTTCTGCTTCTGCATGCACTTAAAGTTATATGGTCTGTAACTTTTGATCATTTTGACAATTTTTAAACGTTTTGTTTTTAGCGATTTTAAAAGTTGAGTAAATCTAAGTTCTCATCATAAATCTATTCATGCATGAAAAGGTCATAACCTCTATGAAAACAGGAGCTTTTTACTTTCAAGTAATTACATTCGGGACGAATGAAATTCTAGACAGTTAATAGTTCACCTAAATTACTATTGTTTTTGTAGCAGTACTGGCTTAGATTTGTTTTTATCATGAGTGTTTCATGGCCACCTGTGCTTAATTACTGTATTCTTGAAAATGAGAGACATTGCCTACAAAAATAAATTCCTTGAAGTTACAGACCATATAACTTTAAGCGCGGTGTGGCCATATCTCCGTTCTTGTCCCTTGCGAGTACTGGTGTAGTTTATATTTTCTAGTCCTTTTGGATCTCTGGTGTTTTTTACATTTTCTGGCCCTTTGGGATTATACTATGCTACTGTTAGTTTCAAGTGTGCCTACCCATGCCATTTCGTTTTGTATCTGGGGTTATCTGGCCCTGTATACACATTAGGACAAGGGATGTAGCATATATTTTCTGGTCTTTTGTGGTCATAGTTTTTTTCTGGTCCTTTGAATTCACTAGTTTATTTTATATTTTTGGTCCTTTGTGGTCACTGGTGTAGTTTATAATTTCTGGTCTTTTAATCCACTTACTTTTTCAATATTTTCTGGTCCTTTGGGATCTCAAGTGTAGTTTACATTTTCTGGTTCTTGGGATCACTGGTATAGCTGATAATTTCTGGCCCTTTGAAATCACTGATGTAGTTTAAGTTTTCTGGTCCTTTGATATCAATGGTGTAGTTTATATTTTCTGGTACAAATCACTGCTGTAGCTTACATTTTCTTGTTCTTTGAGGCCACTGTCATAGTTTATATTTTCTGGTCCTTTGAGGCCACTGTTCTGGTCCTTTGAGACCACTGTAATAGTTTATATTTTCTGGTCCTTTGAGGCCACTGTTATAGTTTATATTTTCTGGACCTTTGAGGCCACTATTATAGTTTATATTTTCTGGTCCTTTGAAATCACCGGTGTAATTTAAAATTTCTGATCCTTTGTTGAAGAACGGAGCTACGGCCGTCACACGGCACTTAACCCATTTATGCCCAGTGGATTCTTCAGTCCTTATCAGTTGGATGAGTCCATTTATCAATCAAGGGGTTAAAATTATATTTATCATTTTCATTTTACAAAGAAATACCCGTATGTCATATGCAAAAAGTGTGGATCCTGATCAGACGCCGCGTTTTCGTTGATCTGGGTCTGCACTGTTTGCCTTCATATGTCCTATTTATGGGGCGGTTTAATAAATATGAATTCACACAAAACGCATTTATTTGCACGTAAAATGAAACGGCACAGTCCTCAGTACAGTACGTTGAATTGGTGCAAATGTTTTCTTGTCATTAGGGACGGAATGAATCCCATTTTACACGGTTAATAAAGTCCCACCTCCCCGATAAACAGAGGGAATTAATCTATTTGTTTCTGGAGAAAACATTTTGTATCTCTTTTCTTTCTTCTCTATCAAACACTGATAGAGGACTCAAACCAATAAGTGATTGCAAATTGTTTGCTATTTCCGTGGTAATTAAGTTTGGCTGCAAATAACAGGCAATTTACATAAGAAAACAGCAATTCCAATGTAGTTTGCGGCTTTGTCAGAAAAAACAACGAGAGAAAAGACGTGGTCAAAATAGAAGAATGCTTAAGAGTCTTAATGTATTGTTGGAACAAGTAATTAGAAAACAACAACAACAACAACAACAACAACAAAACACCCCAAAAAACCACAGCTTTTTCGAACAAGTATGAGTGAAATTGTAGTTTCAAAGTAAAACTGATCAATTTGAAAAAAAAAAAAAAAAAAAAAAAAAAAAAAAAACAAGAAAAAACAACAACTATATAATAAAAAAATATATATTACTGATAATAATATAATGATAATAAACGATAAAGAAATAACAATAATGGATGAATAAAAATAAAATAAAAAAGAAATAATAATAGACAAATAAAATGATAAACAATAAATACAATTGAAAAACAAATAATAATAATAAAAATGATAACAGCAATAATAATAATAAATAAAAAACAAGATAAAATGATAATTAATAATAATAAAATAAACAAATTAATGAATGAAAAAGTCTTTATTTCTTTTTATCGGCTTTATATTGTGACTGATGGTACAGTTTTTCTTTAAATATAAACATTTATTTATCAAACCTGCAAAAAACACTTAGCACGCGATAATTATATAAACAGATTTAATAGTGATTTTTCCAGCTAACCACGTGTTTGGCATTTGTAATGCTTTGCCCTTCCCGACCTGTGCCCCCAAGTGAGCATCTTCAACTTCAAATATTTATATCAACAGACAAAAGCGATATTGTATTACGTACATATGTGTTTTTATTTTATATCAATTTATTGAGAGCGCTTATGTAAAAATTGTTTTACCAGAAAATCTGCCCAAATTGAAATAATGACACAGGAATGGTGTTAGACGTCAGTAAACAACAGCTGGAATGCTTTGACGGTGAGTAAAACTAGTACTAGGGCCAAACACGTTATGATTAGGGATGATGCTAACAAGTGTGCCGTCCTTCGGATCGGGACGTTAACTGGAGGCCCCCTGTGCAGGGAGAGTCATACCCTGTGCAGGTTAAAGATCCCTGCTATAGCTACATGGCTATATTTAGGCTTTCATCCTGCAACACTGGAGTGTACAAAAGTACACCTGCTCATAATACTCTGAAAAGAGGGTGTAGCAGTAAATAGAGCAAGAAAATGATAGAAAGCAGAAGGGTCCATTATATGGCAAGAGAACCAGGAGGTCTGGTAGAGGTGCCTTTTTAACAATAAATCCCCTTTTTGTGATAACACAAAATCGAATTTGTGATATCACTATGTCGAATATGTGATATCACATATTATCATGTTTATGATATCACTCATTATTATGTGATAGCACTAAATCGAATTTGTGATATCGCTATGTCGAATATGTGAGATCACATATTATTTTGTGATATCACTCATTATTATGTGAAAGCACTAAATCGATTTTGTGATATCACAAAATCGATTTAGTGATATCACTAAGTAGGAATGAATTAGTCACAAAGTCGATTTAGTGAGATCACTAAGTACATTCTGTGATATCAAAACGAGGATATGATTTTTTAAGATCACTTATTCGATTTTGTGACATCACTAATTCGATTTAGTGATATCACAAGATAACTGTGATTTAGTGATATCACAAAATCGGCTTTGTGATATCACTTATTCTTTTTGTGATATACTAAATCGCGCATATTTTGTGATATCACTTATTCAGTTTTGTGATATCACTAATCTTAATTTGTGGTATCACAAAACAGGGAATTTATACTAAAATGACACCTCGTACTCGTATCATTCCCTTGACAACAGATACTTTAGAAACTAAGACTGTTCAAAACACGAATTTAAATCACTCGAGGGCTGCACTGTTGTAGACTTGAACGACACTTTTTAATTTACCTACTGAAAGACAATAGGAACTTCAAATGCCCAATCAACCAAAGTTCTGTACCATTTGGCAAAGTCTATTTGTAGAAGTTTATGCTAACGGACAAATTTTTGCAACGTTTCAGCGTTCCCACCCTTATGGCTATTGAGGAGGTATTTTCTAACAGTTTACTATTTTCATCCTTTTATTATACCCACAATATACGAAGTATGTCAGGGGGTATATAGTTTTTGTCACTCCATCCGTTCATCGTTCGTTTGTTCGTACGTTCGTTCGTTCGTCCGTCCGTTCGTCAACTTTACGTCAAAGTTTTGCGTTAAACCATTTTTGTTTGCTCATATCTCTGTAACTACACATCAACTTCTTTTCATATTTAGTTCATGATATCTCTATTGCATTACCTTCGATGTAAGCTATCTAAGCCTCCGGTCCAGGCCCCAGGGTAGGGCCAAGGGTCAGTAATTAGGGCTTAGGCACTTTCATTATGTCAAAGTTTTGCGTTAAACCTTTTTGACTGCTTATATCTCTGTAACAGCGTCGACGATTTCTTCCATATTTAGTTCATGACATCTCTATTGCAATACTTTTGATCTAGACTACCTAAGTTACGGGGTCAAGCTCATGGGTGGGGCCTGGGATCAATAATAGGACTTAGCCATTTTTATATATTTTTGGGTTAAAGTTCTTGTTCACTTGAGTGGAGCCTAATTATACATGACTACGTTTATTTCATACTGGTTTACACATATGGATGATGCTGCTGACATAAGGTCAAGGTCAAGAACTTTGAATTTTGTACATGTATAACATTAGCATTGTAGTTTTGTGGTAAAGTATGCTTTCATTAGGTGGTGGCACTGGTCGGGGTATACGTGAGCCCCTGCTCACTAGCTCTAAGTTGGTATGGCATTACGACAATTTAGAAAATGCCACCATTACCATTTATCTGAGATGCAAGTTCCCATAGCAATCAAAGTTCTGGACACAAAACCAATAACTTCGTAGAGGACTATGGAAGGAACATGTCTGTAGAGTTTCAACCTTTCAAACATTATGGCTACCAAAAAATTAATTTCTAAATAATCACATACCCTCTGATTTTATTTCGGAGAAACAGTGTTCATACTTCCATGAACAACAGTCGGTCACGTGACATCGTTCGTATACAGCGTCACATGTAAACAAACGACGCCATTGGCCGTTGTAATTTTCTGTTTGACGTCACGACATGATGAGGGCCGTTTAACGTAAGCGGTTACCTGAGTGACAGCTTTTGGTCGTATATTTTACAAATGTTGCTCTTATAAACATCGAAAATGATGCTCAAAATAATTTTAAAATCAAATGTAATTATAAGAGACAAATTTAATTTCCCGAAGTTCATGGAAGTATGAACACAAAGGGTCATGTGCAAAGTTAACGTGAACGCCTTTCGGGCGTCACTTACTTTGCACATGACCAATTGTGTTCATACTTCCATGAACATCGGAAAAATGAGTCATTTCTTAAATATCTTAACATTTTTATCATTTGGCTCCCATGTCAGGAGAGACACCTTTCAAGTTAAAAGAAAACCTTAGACTAAGGAAGGTTTGCGGTCGGTAGGTACCCCACTGGCTGAATCCAGAGCAAACGCAAGAGCGTATTAAAAAGCTTCACAACTTCTAGCCATCTACAAGGGCAAGGACCCAATATTATGAGTGAGTGAACTCGGGTTGAATGTCCCACCAACAACTAGGCCATACGGAGACGGGACCTTGGTTTTAAGTCTAATCCAAAAGACCGGGGAAGCGGGGAATCTATCTTGCGATCCATGGATTAGTAGTCTAGCGTGTTATCCACTACAGACCAAATGTTTTCACAGATGTTGAAACCTGGGTGCATTTTTATGAGTCCGAGAACGAGAGAAAACAAGAAAATGATCAACTACTAGCTTTATTCAGAAACAGCACTTATAATTCTCAGAGAGTGGGCGCGGCCGTTTAATACGAGGGTCATCCAATAAGTATTGCCAACACTGTCGTAACTTCTTTATTATTTAAGCTAGGGTACTCAAATTACCCCCAGAAACAGATCACGCATAATATACACATATATGTAAAAAATCATGCATGTGACATAACTTTCTCAGAAATGGGAGGGGATTGTTAGAAAAGGTGTAGGCGATACCGGCGATAAAATGCACAAACACGACGTCTTTTACAAGAGGTGAGGGGAAGAAAATTCCTGCATATCTGTTTATAATTCTTTCAAAAAAGAGAGTTCTTATTTTGAAATAATGGTCTTATATTAAAGAACACAAATAAGAGACATTTATCATTTCACATCACCAAGCACATGTGGCCGCCAGGCAACAAAAGATTTTCCAGAATTTTAACAAACTGCTAGATTTTTGACTTTGCTTCTGGTTTCCGAAGGCTGCAAATGATGTTAAACAAGGCTCGCCATGTATACTGAACATCAAAAGAAACGCCCACAAGTTTAATTTCAATTTTCTATTGTCAGCTTATTTACAGTTTTAAATCATGTATGGAAGTACATAATACTGACGACTGCTAACAATACAAACTTATAGCTTCTTGCAAAATTAACCCTTGATTAAAAGAGTTATCTCAATTTATCGTAAAACATTAAAACTTGTTATAAGGGTTGTCTTTCCTTTCGCAGTTTAACAAATTGTTTCCAAAATGCGGTTTCGTTCTTCAACGGGGAAAAGAGAGAATGTATTCATCCGAAACGCGTAACAGAATAAAACGTGTTTAGCAGACTTTGTCCGGGAAAATAATTGAAAAGGCGTACATGTTTAGCTATATGACATATTCCTAAACATGTTTACACCTAAACATGTAACCACTTGTGTTTTATAGCTAAGCGCGATTTTTACAGTGTATGGCAAACCCAAAAGTAAGCAAGTGTGACTGTTTGCACTGTCAACTTTCACCCGGTTGTTTCTCTGAAACGCAAGGCCGGACTGCTCTGATTTTTTCGCTGTTTCTTACCCTTGCTGTGGACATTATGCACGGAGAAAATTATTGGCCGAACATTTTATGGAATTGAAAACCAGCTTCTCAAAGTATGGTAACTTTAAGTTTAATCCAATCACAAAAGCAAGCGTTCTGGTGTCAATAGTTTATGGAATATCGATGCGCAGAGGTGCTCATTCTGTCGGAATAGCATAAACAAAGTAACTTAAAATGTCCGAGTAAAATAAAAGCATGTACCTATACCTTTAAATACATTAGGCGTATTCATTGTATGCGTTTCTTTTGACGTTCAGTATATATTTTCTTTAATTTCTATATTCCATCACCTTGTGAGTACTATTTGATAACACAAGGATAAACTTCATCTGCTGTGAACGCATCTTTCTAAAATACCCAGATTTTCAAATGATTTTATTGTACCCCGAAAAACACGGTGGTATACTTGTTACAACAAAAATATCTTCGCCGACGACAAATTCTTAACTTTGGTTCCGTATATGTACTTTTAGTATCATTCGCCCAGTGAAATTCAGATATGCACTTTTGTTTTGAACTACGCTGCTGAGTCTTAAACAGACGATTTGACGCCACCGTCGCACCCGGGCCGAATGTTAGTATTCTTCCGTTGCCTAGCAACAGCAATTAGAAGAACATGAACTTTCTAGAAATTGCTGACCTTGAAGAAGAGAAGATGCAGCGGAGGAATACAGACCGTTTGCTTCGCTGTTAATTATCATTTGCCTGAAACACAGTCATTTGCCGGACTTATTGGATAACCCTCGTATATGATCCGAGACACGAGAAAACCAAAAATGTGGTTGTGCGCCCAGCGCAGACTCAGATCAGCCTGGGCATCCGCCCAGTCCGATTAGAATCTTCGCTGTGCGCTTAAAGGGTAGCTAAGGGTCTAAATTACCTCCATGCGGACAGCGAAGACTCTGATCAGCTGATGTGAGTCAGCGCTGGGCGCACAACCACTTTGCTGGTTTTCTCGTGTCGGGGCTCATATATGCCAGGTTGCTTGCAAACGTACGACTAGGAGGCGGATTATGTACGATTATGTATTATGTCGTATGCCCTGCTTTTTGACAATGATGGACAGGTAGCCACGCTGGTATTACTGGTATGTTTTACAAGGTTCCCTTTTCTTTTCTTGTGCCATTCAGCATTTTGTTAGGAAGCCTCCATTGACAGAAGTGCTTGGTATTCATTTGTTGCAAGATTATGCACCAGCTCATCGTTTAGCCGTCGATTTTGGTTATTTGAAGGTTAGAAACTCAGCATTCTGCACGTCCTCCCTATAGTCCTGACCGTGGTCCATGTGACCTATTCTGAATCCTCATATCAAGCCTCATATGCACGGTCATCGTTTCGAGTCACGCAGTGTAATGGGCAGTGCGTTATATCAGTTTCTTAACAAGATTTCCTAAAGAAGCATTCAAAAACGCATTTTGGATGGGCTGAGTCGCTCGAAAAAGTGTGTAATTGTGATTTGGAGAATGCATCTAGCCACTTTGATGAGGAGTTTTAAGATTTTAATTTTCCCTCACTGCAGCTGGTGTTGTGCCGTGTGGCGGCCGTAAAACGTCTCCCCGTACATCATCCATAGTGCAGATTATATTTTATTTACATCCTTTGAGATCAGAGGATAGATTCTGAGAAATTTAAGATTTGAGATCGATTTAGACTATTATTCTAGATCATCGTCTTTTATATTATTTGGATCCTTTTGAAACTAATCAGTCTTTGAATCGACTGCTCAATTAAAATAAAGAAATAACAGTATGTTTTTTTTCTGGTTTCGACACCAGATATTGTCAGGGTCATTGACGAGGCTTTATTAGCCGAAACTACGTAGTCTGGCCCATGTTCCTACTTCTGTATATATTCTCTGCTCTTGAAGGAACTTTTTAAGATTTTAATTTTAGATGTCCTGTCACTCTCATATATCTCTCGTATTACATGTACCGCACTTTTGTAAAATGTCTCAGTATTCCGGGAAATTACATTCAGAATGTACTTGTAAAAGATCAAAAGACGAAAATAAGTAGTAGGGTGCAAAACTCGCTGAACCTGGGGGATAAACAATTTAAAATTGTAGTGGTAACGAGAGACTTCCATAACATGTCTAACAGCAGCACATGCTTTATTTGTTCAGAACAATTTGAGCCGCGACACGACAAAACCAACAAAGTGGCTTGTGCGCTCGGCAAAGACTCAGATCTGCCTGGGCATCCGCCCAGTCTAGTCAGAGTCATCGCAGTGCTCTTAAATGGTAGCTTAGGTTCTCATCTAGCTCCACGCGGACAGCGAAGCCTCTGATCAGACTGGGCGGGTGCCCAGGCTGATCTGAGTCTTCGCTGGGCGCACATGCCACTTTGTTTGCTTTCTCGCGTCGCGGCTCATATCTGTTTCCTTTATTTGAAATGGCAATATATTATTTGCTATTATATCATGAAATAGCATCACTAAGAAATTGCTTGAAATCTCATTATTCGTAGATAAACAAGAAGCTCTAAAGAAACAATATCCCTGTTTGTTGAAGTCATAACAATCAACTCCCCTATCAGATGAAGATAGGGAACAACAAAGAAATGTTTTAAATGCCGCATCTTGAAAGTTATTACGTTTTGTGACGATAGGATCAGATGATTATGACAGAAGACTCGTCAGTGAATCACCGGTACGAGGGTGGCGGCATGTTTTAGCCATTCCTCTTCGGGTATTTTCGTAAAAACTCTCGGCCAATTCCGTGAACTGGATCAAGGTGTGAATGAAGATGATAGTGGTTTTAATGTTTTCTTAAAAATGAATTATTACAAACATTTCACTGTCAGCTGGTTTTGTTTCGCCCAAAACTGCGAATTGCGAATGTCTGGACCTGGTGTAAATGCTGGCTAGTGTCAAACACCTATATTCAGCGGTACTGAATTTTGGCGATATTGGCGGTGGAGGCGCGAAAAGCTCTAAAATATATATGTCTGCCAATTCGCGGCTGAGAAAAAAGGAATACCTGATGAGAATTAGAGATAGTTTCTATTCCTTTCCATGAAACTATACATTGTGGCATTCCATTAGAATCGCCTCGAATTTAATAAAAAAGTAAGACGACTTACCATGGTGTTTCTAGGGCAGAGTTCAGCCTGACGGAGCCCATCCCTCTCCAGGTTATATATGTTAACCACAGTCGAAATCCACGATTATTGTATGGCTCGCCTTGGTCACGAACACGTGGCCGTTGACTCAAAGAGTTCTTCCGCTCTGGCCGTTGACTTCTCCTATAGGAAGACTTCCGCCCAGTGATGTTGTGTTAACACCACCCCTTGTTGACCCAAACCTGCACAAGGTATAAAATGGAAAATTGGAGATCAGTGCTGAGAAGACCAAACTGATGACAAACAGTGCAGACGCCATCCAGAGGGAGATCCAGGTAAAAGGGCAGAAGCTGGATACTGTAACAAGCTTCAAATACCTTGGAGCAGTTGTCTCAGATGATGGCTCAAAATAGGACGTTCTCTCAAGGATTACACAAGCCACCTCAGCTCTTACCAAGCTGAAACCAATTTGGAGAGACGACAACATATCTCTTGGATCAAAGGTGAAACTTATGTGCTCCCTTGTCATTTCCATATTTCTGTATGCCTGTGAATCGTGGACCTTGACAGCAGAGTTGGAGAAAAGAACGCAGGCCTTTGAGATGAGAATGCTAGCAAAGGTTACTGAACATTACGTACAAGGACCATTTAACTAATGAGGAGGTCCGCAGAAAGATCCAAGCAGCCATTGGAGACTATGATGAACTCCTGACGCTGGTCAAGAAACGGAAACTAAGGTGGTTTGGCCACGTTTCAAGGTCTTCTGGTTTAGCAAAGACGATTCTACAGGGCACAGCGAAAGGAAAAAGAAGAAGAGGTAGACAGAAGAAGAGGTGGGAAGATAATATTGAAGAGTGGACAGAGAGGGATTTTGCCAGCTCAACTAGGGCAGCTGAGAACAGGACAAGGTGGAAAGGGATTGTTTCGAAGTCATCTGTGGTGCCCCAACGACCTAGTAAGGTTATGGGATAGACTAGTATAGTATAGAATAGAAAAGAATAGAAGACGAATTGGTTCAAATACAATAGATTTTCTTTACTATCTGAAGCCATGGTATATCGCCAATGCTAAAATGCACAAATATGTCATTTTTATTAAACCGCGAAATTTTAATACTGCAAAAATTAAAGTGTTGGACAGTAGCATGAGATGGTGCTTCTTACTGTTCCGTTCAGAACAAAAAACCATGACTTAGAAAACATGTTTAACAAGAGCGACAGTGCCCATCATGACTTAAACGTGTTTAAAGAATTATTTACTCGTGTTCAGTGCAAACACACACCACGAAACCGCGGACAAGTTCTTCTTTCTTTCTTTCTATCTATACTGTCTCGGTCAATCATGACCATGATGACAGGTTTCTGGTGTGGCGCATAAGTTGTCACAAAAAAAAAAAAAAAAAAATAAAAAAAAAAAAAATAATAAAAAAAAAAAAATGAATTTGTGACAAAGCCACCAGCAGGTTAAAACTATTTACAAGAAGTCCTCAGGGGCAGGCATTCCATGCCTAACCCCTGCCCTACCCTAGGATATTAAATTTTGGCCTTAAACCCATCAACTGTTTCCGAAGAGACAGCTTCGGTTGTAAGGCCATTCCAAGTTGCAATTGTCCTGGGGAAAAAGGAATTCTTAAAACTGTCCGTGTAAGCGTTTGGACGGTGGTACTGGAATGAGTGGGACCTAGTTCTCCTGCTCCCTTCACTGACCTCAGATAGGTACTTATTCCTATCTACAATGGCAAGATTATTATGGACTTTGTAGAATAGAGACAGAGAAGCCTGTTGTCGTCTTTCCTGCAGGTCTGGCCATTGGAGTTCTTCTAACATTTCTCCCACATGGCTTTGATTGCGCCAGCGCCTACAGGTCCAACGGGCAGCAGTCCTCTGTATTTTTTCTATTCTGTTAATATCAACTTGGTGATGGGGCATCCAAACTGGCGCTGCATATTCTAATTTGGGCCGGACCAGAGTTTTATATGCAGCAGCCTTGATTTCCTTCGATGCAAAAGTCAAGTTTCTACGAAGGAAACCCAAAGTCTTAGTAGCCTTACTGGTAATTTCATTGATGTGCTGACCCCACTCGAGGTCATCCGAAATTTCAACTCCTAAATATTTGGCTGACGATACATTCTCTAGGACTTGGTTATGCAATGTATAACCATGGATTATTTGCTTTGGAGGGGGGTGCCTAGTCACCCTCATAAAGTGACATTTGGCAACATTAAATTTCATGAGCCATGCCTCTTCCCAAAGTGCCAATTTATCTAAATCATCTTGGAGTATCTGTTGGTCTTCGGACCGTCTAATATTTCTATAGAGTACACAGTCATCAGCAAAAAGGCGGACTGTGGAGCTTATGTTGTCTGGCAGGTCATTAATAAAGATTAAGAACAGGATGGGCCCTAAAACAGAACCCTGGGGGACACCAGACAACACGGGGAGAGGGTCTGAACAGACACCATCCAGAACAACTTTTTGTGTCCTTCCAGATAGCCAGGCTGAGATCCACCGGAGGATATCATTTCGGATACCATAATACTTCAGTTTATAAATCAATCGTCTATGGGGGACCTTATCAAAAGCCTTGGCAAAGTCCATAATAATGAGGTCTGTTTGTTTGTGACCTTTATTATTGGCTCTGTCTAGGTTTGCCTGCAAATCATGAATGAACTGGACCAGTTGAGTCTAGCATGACCTACCACTTCTGAAGCCATGCTGAGACTCAACTAAAATCTTATGGTCCGATAGATGTCGCATGATTTTGCTCACGAGAATGTGCTCAAGAGACTTACAACAGATACAAGTCAAGGAGACCGGCCTGTAATTCAGTTTTTTATTGAACAAAAGTGATTTTCATTAGCTTTAATTATGGCCATTTTTTCTATATATATACCAATTAAGCAAATAAGGTAGTCATTTGCATTGTGAATGTATCTGTGTTTACCATAAACATAATTAAAATTGTGACACCTGAAATTATTACCGTAAGTACCCGAATATGGGACATTTTGGGTTTAAAGTGTAGAAATGCGTCCGAAAGATACAGATGGAATAGCAAACAGTGAAGACCCTGATCAGACTGCAGTCTGATCAGGGTCTTCACTGTTTGCTCAGACCTATCTGTCCCAATATTTAGAATTTTAATGGTAAAAAGGATAATTTTTCACATTTCTAAACAATCCCTCCCACTTCATGCTCTTGATAGGCGCCGTGTCGTTGCAGAAATAGTCTTACACCGTTTTCGAACAAAAAATGTTCAGTCTGGCCAGTCTGGGCATATGCGTAGTCCGGTCAAAGCATTGGACGTTTCTTGTAAAAATTCCTTAATACCTTTTTTGTCAGGGCACTTTGCATATCCTCTGATGAGCTTGAGTAATTGCTCCTCCGCTATAGTTCGTGTGGCTGGTTTAGGGAAAAAGCGGTATATGTTCGATTAAAAACTTAACGATTCTGCGATGGGAAATTATTTTAGCTAATAATGATAGGTTCAGTACATTTCCTAAATTTTACAAGTATCTTTTATAGGTTTGCCACTGACTCTATATGGAAAAAATGAAAACTGGCTCTAAATTGCCTAAGCATTGCATTTACTGTGACATTTTTTATTCAGAAATGCTCCTTAGATGAGCCTGCATCAGTCATGTTTCATTTTTTTTCGTGACAACAGCTTAAATGGCTTAGTTGCCATAGCAACCGGCAAGCTGAAAATGGCAAAATATTAGAATAACTCCTAGGTAGCCATAGGGCTGGAAGTTTGCAGGAATATCATTAGCATAAGCGTTTACAAAAACAATGCTGTTTTTTATGCCAGTCAGTTTAAAACTTTGATTGCTATGGTATCTTGAATTTTCCATTGACCCTTTATGGGAAAATGAAAATTGGCTCTAACTTCCTAAACTTTACAGATATCATAAATATGTTTTACTTAAATGCTTCTTAGCAAAGCCTGCTTCAGAATAACACACGTTATAACAAATGCCTACAAGCAAAGCACGCTGAATTCCTGATGCCCTTGTAAGTTACCTGTATGGAAACTGAAATAAAAGAGCACAGGGTATAAACCAGTACGCCAATTTTAGCTTCCTGCAAAGACTGTCCGTCATATTTGGCTTCCGCCGAGACTGTCCGCGATCTCATGCTTCCTGCTGAGACTTCTGTACATGATAACTGGCTTCCTTCAGAGACTGTCCGCGTGATTCTGCTTCCTGTCGAGGCTCTCCTGTCGGCAGTCTCGGCAGAAACCATTTCTCGAGAGCAGTAGTCTCTGCAGGAAACAAGAGATCGCGGACAGTCTCGACGGAAGCCAAATATGACGGACAGTCTCTGCAGGAAGCGAAAATTGGCGGACTGGTTTATACCCTGTGAAGAAGCTACTGTGAAAACACTCTCAAAATTTAGTCATGTCATAAGTAGGTATGTTACAATTTATAGTATGTAACACTTTATAAATATGAGATTTCAGATCAGTTGCTTAAAATAACGAAATTATGCTCTAGGTTAGTTTAGTCTATCCTGTAACCTTTAAAGGTCGTTGGGGGAGGGGGGGGGGGGTACCCGGCAGATGACTTTGCAACAATTTCTTTGTACCAAGTCCTGTGTTTTCATCTGCTTTAGATGCTTAAAGTGTTCCGAGCACATTCGGGGTCTAATCTAACTGAGCTGTTCTCCATACGCAGTGCCCACGAATACGCGGTATGCTAGAGGCTCTAATGCTGGTCCTTGCCGCGCCATGATCCCTTATGACAGCCACATACATGTACTTCGACAAGAAGATGATTGATTACTGTATATGTACATAAATCACCCTAAGCATGTTTCTCTAAATGATTCCATTTTTTGTTTCCTTCGCTTTTTTGCGTCTGACGAATACGTTTGAGCCGCGACGTGACAAAACCAACAATGTGGTTGTGCGCCCAGCGCCGACTCAGATCAGCCTGGGCATCCGCCCAGTCTGATCAGAGTCATCGCTGTCCGCATGGAGGTAGCTTAGACCCTTAGCTATCCTTTGGGCTCTTAACAAAGAGTCTGGTCAATTTGTGCTGCTGCCCAGGCTGATCTGAGTCTGCGCTGTCCGCACAACCACATTGTTTGTTTTGTCACGTCGCGGCTCATTTAACATTGTCAGGACATACGGAGTAGAGACTATTAACACATTAGCTTCGTAGTTGAGTTAACTTCTTTTAATGGGATTTACCATATCAAACTATTACCAAATAGATCACTAAAAGGTTTTAACAATATTGCTTTATTTTCAAACATTATAAGTGTCAAAACTTCAGTATTATTGTTAACTTCATTAAACGAACCGATACGACAATGCGGTTCTTGAAAGAAGACTCAATATTTTCAAACTATTTCTTTTCACATATTGTAATTGAATACGGTGAGGTCGGAAAGCTGATTTTCTTCAACAAAAGCCTTCTATGATTCACGCAAATGAATAAACACCTTTGAAAGCACGAATAATGGGATAAAAGGCGGTTTTATTGTAAAAATGTAAGAAAACAACACTATAAACGCATCTAATGACTTCGTAAAGATACCCAACAAAAGGGATTTTATAAAGCCATTCCCCAGTGTGTTAGATCTTTTATACTGCTATTGTTACTGTTATCAATAACTTCAAATTACATATAAAGCCAGCCTTTGAAAATTTAAATGAAATTATCATAGATTTTAACACTACCATCGCTCCTCTGTTGAATCGCCGCTTCTTCTTTTGTGTGTGTTAAATGAAACCCGTCTCAGACTCTGTATGATTGAAAAGAGAAAATAAAAGCTAATACGAAAGCAAGCGGCTTTCTAATAAAGAGTAGCTTTTTCAGAAAACCTCAACAGGCTTCGGATTTTATAATCCTGAGGACACTTGTGCTGATATTTACGAGTTTCTAGCACAATAACACAGACAGTGTTGAATAGAATCAAATCTTCGACTCTATAGTCAGTAATCGATGGGGAGCCATTTTGTTCTTGTCGTCTGCCCAAGACCGTGTCAAGGAGATCATGACCCTGTCATGCGCAAACAGGGACTATTTAATATAGCGGAAGGCTATCTCACAGAGCTATTTCATCTCTTGAATTAAAGAGCAGTTCGCCGGATTTCGCTTTCAATGGAAAACAGCTTGATACATTCACAAGCGACAAAAGTCATCTTTGAATGGGAAAAGAGTTTGTTTCTTTTTCTTTTATCCGATTCTAATTGAAAACCTGCATGTAAGCTTTTATGGGAAAAGTAACACCCAGTGTAATAGACAACATCTGGCTCAGACTGGGCCTTTTACAATTTCTTAATTACGCTATAAAACTGGGTAAAATCCCTCTCCGAAATGACTCCAAATACTTGAAGTGAGTGAGTGAACTCGGGTTTAACGTCCCACCAACAACGAGGTCATATGGAGACGGGACCTCGGTTTAAAGTCTCATCCGAAAGACCGGAGAAGCGGGGAATCGAACTGGCGACCCCTGGATTGGTAGTCTGGAGTGTTATCCACTACGCTACAGCCGCTCCTACCAAATACTTGAATCTGTCATTTTATTTCTGCTGTAAGATAGATGTTCATTACTTCCAAAACAACCCAAAAAATCTAGATCCGTCTTATAAGACGGATCTAGATTTTTGGTTGTTTTGTCCTATAAGACGGATCTAGATTTTTGGTTGTTTTGTCTTATAAGACGGATCTAGATTTTTGGTTGTTTTGTCTTATAAGACGGATCTAGATTTTTGGTTGTTTTGTCTTATAAGACGGATCTAGATTTTTGGGGTTGTTTTGGAAGGGAAGAGGCCCGTCATCAAGGGTTAATACCAGTTTGGCTACCTGTGCTTTCGACTGAGTCTGTACTATACAAAGTGGCTTTTGACCGAAAAAAACGATCGTTTATACGCATTACCAATAACGGTTAATGTTACTATTGTTAATGGCTGTCGACCGAGCTGAAAGTGCTGTCGAGTGTCTCGGTCGACAGCCACTTTTGCATTTATGGTAATTGACTGAGTCGGTCGAAAGATAGCATTACCCCCGTGGTCATGTAACCGGATAAATATTGTAGTTGAAACGTGTCATCCTTTCTTGACGACCAGCCAGTAGATCAGGAATCTGTTACCACTGTGCCTTATGTCTTTTATTTTATTGATACAATTCCAAACTACTGTGTGTACATGTACCATCGGACCCAAACCTAAAGGTATACGCAATCCGAAACCTAAGTGGACCCAGTAGGAACATTTTATTTAGCTGAAGCAAATTAAAACCTTAAAGAGCAGGGGCGGATCCAGGAATTCTGGAAAGGGGGGTTCAAATTAGCTGAAGGGGGGGAGGTTCGATTTGTGCAGTTAGACCAATTTTTCCTGAAATTCCCCATGAAAATGAAATATTTTGTGCTGAAGAGGGGGTTCGTTTGAACCCCGCGAACCCCCTCTGGATCCGCCACTGAAGAATTCCTTCGAGAGCACACCATTCAAAAGAAGAAACATGAGCAACACTGTCATTTTTATTATTGCCATTGCCTTCTAAAGACCAATGATTGTAAAGTTTCTTGTATGCTGTGGGTAGAATAACTAAAGTTTAACGCCCTACCAACACATAAGCCACTGTGATATGTAGACGGGACATCGGTTTAAAATTTCATCCGAAAGACAGGAGGACCGCGGGGTCGAACCTGCGACCCATAGTCTGGTCTTGAATGTTTTCATGGCATGCAAACATTGATTGAAATATGCCTTCTAGACAAAATCAGTTCTGCGGCTTTAACAGTCACCCCTGGTTAACTATATATGAGCCGCGACGTGACAAAACCAACAATGTGGTCGTGCGTCCAGCGCAGACTCAGATCAGCCAGGGCATCCGCCCAGTCTGATCAGTCTTCGCTGTCCGCATGGAGGTAGCTGAGTCCCTTAGCTATCCGTTAAGCACTTAGCAAAGAGTCTGACCAGACTGGGCGGGTGCCCAGGCTGATCTGAGTCTGCACTGGGCGCACAACCACATTGTTGGTTTTCTCGTGTCGCGGCTCATATATACAAGGGCTGACGAAACGAAAAAGAGCTGATATGAAACGAAAGAGTCATAGTTACCAAACGACATGACCAGGTCATTTGGTAACTATGACTCTTTTTCGTTTTGTAACAGCTCTTTTTCGTTTCGTAAAATCTTTGAAAAAAAAAAAGTTAACCAGGTGTGACATTTTGGATTTGAAATTACTTACTCTTGAACTAGAAAATATGAAGCAGAAAGGTAGGCTACAGCGGAATTAAAGGTATTAAAAATTAAAATTATTATGACCATGATGACAGACATTATGTAGATCTACTAGGCAGATTTTAAAGAAATAGTATAAGACCAAATCAAAACCAAATTATGCTGCTACACTTATTTTGCTCCTGGCTGCAAATTTTGACAAATATCCTCTTTTCATTTTTCAATCGGAAAATTGCAGCCTTTGTAGAATTGTATTAAAGAGAAACTACCCAAAGGGCTAGTTATTGTAATTACAATAAATTTCCCGTAAAATCCAAACCATTACTATTCATACGTTTGTATTTCGAGTGTTTGATGCAATTATTAGAGTCAAAATGATTTTTCGCCATTGAATCATTCTCATTTGAATAGAAATGTCAGAGAATAAACCGGAAATATACAGACAATGATAATCGAACAAATGGCATACTTGATTGGTATTGAACAGGGAGGCGTAACAGTCGGTATATAGTCTGGTTCACCAGAAAAACGATAGAAATAAACGGCTCTTGTGAAGAACCTAACAATTCAAGCGCCTGGAAGCTTTTAATCGGCAAATAATGCAATAAAGTAAAAGTGTTGTGTTGTCTGAATACAAATCAGGTTTTAGATTCCAAAGGGCAGATAGCTTATAATAAAATTAAGTTAAATACTCGAAATTATACCTTGTGGTGCAAAGGGGTGATTTGAATTTATTACCAATTGTCACCAGAGCTTAAAATAATCCATGTGAGTGGTACAAATATTTATGTCAATTAAAATGTTTCCTGATAAAATTTTCTTGACACGACTTGGGTTTCCCGTAGGCAAAAGTTGGAATATATTTCCTTAATTCAGTTTAGTAATAATTACTAGTTAAACAGCTTCCACAAATTCTTTGAGTTAAGCGTTTATGACAAGAATAAATAAGCCATATTAATTAATAAGAAACATCAAAGGAAATAGGAGTTATCAAGGATAAGAACTATATACATATTTTGCTTCCGTCTATGTCCATATTTTATTGATATCGTCACAGTTTATATGTTGTACATAGAATTTTTGGAAAAAAAAATGAGCCGCGACACAAGAAAACCAACAAAGTGGTTGTGCGCAAAGCGCAGACTCAGATCAGCCTGGGCATCCGCCCAGTCTGATCAGAGTCTTCGCTGCCCGCATGTAGGTAGCCTAGACCAATATTTACCCTTTAAGCCCTTAGCAAAGAGTCTGATCAGACTGGGCGGATGCCGAGGCTGACCTGAGTCTGCGCTTGGCGCACTACCGGTTTGTTGGTTTTCTCGTGTCGCGGCTCATATACGTATACATAAAATAATGATACAAGAAAATGAACAAAAACCATGCCATTCTTAGATAGAATTGTAAGAGACTATTTCAGCTGTACAACATACAACGATTAAAGTATTTTTCTAGAAATAAAAGTATATAGTATACAGGTGGTCCAGATAGGAGAGAGTAATTGACAACAATAAGGAATAATCTTCCCCAAGTCCGGCAGAAAACACAGATTGTGACCCTCATCTGAACCGTCTCCTTGAGGCAGCCCAGATAAGGGGCCACAATATGTGCCTCCCCACAGATCTAACACAAACAGTCCCCGATCATCACCAAGCACTCCCTCCTATACAGAGCTCCTATATAAACGATATGCATTTTTCCCAATTTAAATGTAGCATATTTTAATAAGAAATATCAAAGGAAAGGAGAGCTTCAACGATAAGAACTATATAAATATTTTGCTTCCGTCTATATCCTTATCATATTGATATCGTCACAGTATAAGTAGTTCATAGAATATTTCGAAATAAAATATGTTTAAACCAAAAAAATCAACAACAAAAAAATCCAGAAATGTGTTTAAACCTGCTACCTGCTTTTAAATAAAGCCATTCTGGCTCTAGATTAAGGATTGTTTTATTTTCTAATTGATCTACTGGACGCTTTACTAATTAGATACGCCCTTTCTAATGTAAAATTAACCCCAACTACACATACACACACTTTACACATGGAAGCGGTACATATGAGCAATATATTCACCCACTTTAACCAAAGAACATTATTTCATGAAGTATCAAGTGAACGGACCAATATGATAAGTTCATGAACAGCTAGCCCACGATGGAACAAGGCAAATTTTCTGTTAAAATAAAAGTCATACTGACAAAATCAATATACAAAGAAACAAACAACAACAACAAAAAAAAAAAAAAAAATAAAAAAAAATAAAACATGATTCCGTTTGAATTTACAGGGATATGAAAAACTCGCTACAACAAGGGGAATGAAATTCCGACACTGTTCTCTTTCACTAGTGGTGAAATCTCACCTTTGAAATTTTTATACATCTAGAAATATCTCATTAAATTGTATGAAATAATATAAAATATGAAGATGCAACTGTAGATGATCATAGCTTGACATCTTAAATTTTTGCTTGTTTCTACCCAAAATCAGCTGCTGTTGTTATGCCAATTATTAATTTCCATACCACCCAATATCAAAGAAATTTTATTTGAATAATTTAGAAAATAAATTGAATTGTATAATAACTACAGTTTTGTTTAATTTACACCTTTTTTCTCTTACTTTTCTGAGTTTGAAAACCATCTATCATATCAATTTTACCAGGTGATAAATACACATCAGACAAAATGGCGACAATAAGTCACTGTCATCCATTCTAAATAATTCATTATATTTGAAAAAAAATCTTTTATCTGTCTCCGTATTCTATGCTTCATTCTCTAGTCAACCATGCAGTTTATTCAGGTACAGAATTATTAATTCTTTATCTGTTTAGAAACGCCACATCCTATCATTTTATTTGGCTTTAATGTTGCGTTTGTGAAACGTTAACGATGTTGCCATTAAACCTGGTGTGAATCATTTGTATTTCTATAATACAGCACTTATTATCGCGTAAGCTGAATATGTGACCTATTAATTAGGAAGTTCAAAATGTCATTTCTAATAAATAAAATTGAATGCACTAGAAACGTTTTATTCTGTTAATGCTTTCTGTCCTGCGATTTCGTATTTTACAAATAATATAATGACATAATTGTATCACTGTGATCTGGGTCCGAGGTTATAAAACTTGAGTATAAACTCAACCACAAAATAAAGCACACTGATTGGCTGCTTCTGAGCATGTGCTCGGAAGAAGCCAATCAGTGTGCTTTATTTTGTGTTTGAGAATGTACTCAAGTTTTATAACCTCCGGGCCTGAAGCTTCGAAGGCTAATAACTCAGTCATCCAATGCTTGAATATTGACCCTTAAAATGCAGTGGGCAGACGACGAAATTTACAAAAAAAAAATGTTTTGGTTTGTACTAGCTATACTAAGAATTCAAAGAGGGGGGGGGGGGGGGGGGGGGGGGCTCATCATGATCCGTCTTATTTGATCTTAAAGTTAAGATAACGCCAGAAATAAAAACAAAGTTACATATAGGACTTCAGTTATCGCAAACTGCAGAACCTGCCGGTTAAGCATTTTGCATTCTCCTGAAAAGTTAAGAGAAGTCCGAATATGTGAAACACCTATTTTTATCGAAACTTTGATTATCTATCCTGAAATGCTCAAAAAGGGGATAACCAGATAGGCACAGACCACTTGCCTGCATCGACTTTTCGACTTTCTAACTTTGAAACGGTCAAAAAGGGGATAAGAAAACGTAGCTTTTATTAACAAAATTGCAAATAAAAAGCCATTAGCCATTCTTAAAATGTCTTATATATGTTATAATTCCATCTTATTTTCTCATCGTTATAGATGAAAGTTTTATGTTAAAACTCACCAAAACATCATGCAACATTGCCAGAATAAAGAAGAAGAAGACCACTCCGTACCATCTAATGGGAAACGGAATAGAAGAGTGGTTTGACAAAATTTTACAAAACATGGTAAGGAATTTAAAAAAAAACAGCAAACCATGGGCTGGAAATCACAATGAATTTCCCATAATAGCACCGTTTAATTGGCGTCTGACTTGATGTACGAACGACACTCTAGACTGGAAAAAAAACCGTTTCTAAATGTCAAAATTTCTGCACTGAAAAAAAAACCCAAACTGTTTCATCTTTGGAAAATCAGTATTTATTTTGGGTGCTCTAAGTTTCAGAAGGTGTGCGGTACATTTGCTATTGTTACCTAGACGATTTATTTCTGTTGTATTCACCTATAGATGTATATATGTATACATCCTGAATGACTGCCGGCATGGATTCAGAGCCAAGAGAAGTTGTGAGACACAGATACTCACCCTATATCATGAGCTGGCGTCATCTGTGAACAAGAGGATCCAGACTGACATGGTCATTCTAGATTTCAGCAAGGCCTTTGACCGTGTGCCTCACCAACGACTACTGAGGAAGGTCCACCATTATGGTATCAGGGGCACGACATTCCAGTGGATTGCATCCTTCATTGGAAACAGGTCCCAGCAAGTCATGGTAGAGGGGCAATCATCTGAGAAAGTACCAGTCGTAAGTGGAGTTCCACAGGGATCAGTATTAGGACCAGTACTCTTCCTAATGTTTATAAATGACCTTCCCGAAAATATCAACTCCCAGACCAGGCTGTTCGCGGATGACTGCGTCTTATACCGACAGATAAAATCCAGCAGTGATCAGTCCCTACTACAAGAGGATTTAGATAAACTCGCTGCTTGGGAAGA
This sequence comes from Ctena decussata, assembly GCA_963989385.1. NCBI lineage: Eukaryota > Metazoa > Mollusca > Bivalvia > Lucinida > Lucinidae > Ctena > Ctena decussata. The sequence goes on along the minus strand of OZ022513.1, from coordinate 43,522,981 downwards.
CAGATGGGGAATGGAATTCCACCCACAGAAATGTAGTGTCCTACGAGTGTCCAGAGCAAAGACACCGATGACCTTCCCATACAAGCTAAAAGGAACAGTTCTGGCAGAAGACACAACCACTAAATATTTGGGAGTGGACTTGCAGTCAATCTTAGCTTGGAACCAACATATCAGCCGGGTCACAAAGAAGGCAAATAGCATGCTCGGTTTCCTTCGTCGCAATCTACGGCATGCCAGTGAAGAAACCAAGACCAAGGCATATGTTACCATGGTAAGGTCAAACCTTGATTATTGCTGTACCATTTGGAACCCTTATCAACAGGACCAGAAGTACCAAGTAGAAATGGTACAGCGAAGGGCGGCACGTTTTGTAACCAACAGATACAGGAACACCAGTAGTGTTACAGACATGTTACAGCACCTTGGCTGGGAAACTCACGAGGCCAGGCGAAGCAAGCTGCAACTGATTGTCTTCTACAAAATCGTGCATGACCTTATTGCCATCCCATCCTCCAGCTATTTAACACCAGGCAGTACCAGGACAAGAGCAGCTCATTCCCTGAAGTTTCAGCAGTACTCTACATCCACAGACTGCTTCAAGTACAGCTTTTTTCCAAGAACCATACCAGCATGGAACAGACTTCCAGCCACAGTGGCTGAGGCTCCCTCCTTGGCATTCTTCAAGAGGGAGCTGTCTAACCTACCCTTCTAATTGGGGGCTTTCCAACCCAGCTATGAAGTAAATCCAAATGATGAGTGTTGAGCTGTGTCGGCTGGACTTAGTGTCCTGGTACCGCCACGGAAGCCGGATTGGTCAAGTGCTCGGATGGACGAAAAATAGCTGGGTAAAACTTTTCTTCCTTCTATCTTGTTATCTTTACTATGCAGCTCTTACAGCCTAGACCGTTTCTTTTTTTTTCTATGCTTTGCTATTTCTCTATTTTACTCTTTCTTGCGCACCATTAAAGTATTGTCAAGTTTGACAGTTTAATGTCCAGATGTAGATGTAGATGTAGATATGTTGCTGGTTCTGTTCTGTTCAATTCTCGTATCGACGTTACCCAAGTGGCTCAACGGTACGTAACCATAGTTGCACACACTTGCCGCCGTGATATGTTGCTGGCTCACAGACTCATCCTTATATACTCCTTCCTAATGATAGATAGTTATTGTATATAGATTTTAGTGCCCGGTATGCCATTCATTTAAAGTAATAAATTCGAAATTTAAGATGGACTGAGCTATTAGCTATTGATAACAGTGAGTCGACAATACGGCTTAGGTATCAGAAAAAATACCTAATTCAGTGGAAGCTCTTTAGGATTCATCAGATTTTCCATATTTTCAAAATTGATATAGTAAATATTATATTTGTCATCTAAATATCGGGAAGCTTGGTTGAATGCTTCAGTAAAATCAGACACTGACAGACTTCGCTGCGAAAGAGAAAGCACAAAGTCTCTTTCAAAAAAAAAAAAAAAAACAATCTGCAACGAGTGGTTCACAGTTGATACGCATGGAGATACACGTATAAATAAGTGCCAAATCTGACACTCAGTATGTATGTATGTCAACCAAGAGAGCTTCGCTAACCTTTTTGACTGGTGTTTATATTTTTCAGAAGTTAAAATATTTAACATAATTGCTGCATTCTGAGTTCACAAAATCTCACTGTATGAGCCTAGCCTTCCCTTTAGTCTAACCTATAGCCTTACGAGATCGTTGGGCACCGCAGATGACTTTATATGTAGAGCGGTCAAAGTACAAAAATCATAGGTCGAAACACACTTTCCACCTAGACTTGTCTTCAGCTGCCCAAGTTGAGCCAGCAAAATCCATCCCTGTCAATTTCTTAATATTGTCTTCCCAACCCTTCTTCTGTCTACTACTTCTTTTCAATTTCACTGTGCCCTGCAAAATTGTCTTGGCTAACCCAAAAGACCTTGATAAATGGCCTAACCACTTTACCTTCTTTTTCTTAACCAGGTCAGGAGTTCGTCATATTCTACACTGTCAGCTTGGATCTTTCTACCAAAATCCTCATTAGTGACATGGTCTTTGTGCGAGATATTCAGCAGCCTTCGGTAGTAGGTATAAGCCAGGTATCCCAAAACAAAAGGATAATATTTGAACAATGGTTGAGTATGGGAAGACGTATTAAATAGTGCATTTACTATCATATGCTGTGAAAGTAAAAATTTGAGCCGCGACACGACAAAACCGACAATGTGGTTGTGCGCCAAGGGCAGACTCAGATCATCCTGGACATCTGCCCAGTCTGATCAGAGTCTTCGCTGTTCGCATGCAGGTAGTTTAGGCTCTTAGCTACCCTTTTATGCCTAGCAAAGAGTCTGGTCGGACTCAGCGGATGCCCAGGCTTATCTGAGTCTGCGCTGGTCGCACAACCACAATGTTGCTTTCATACTAACTCGTTTCGGCAATTGACTCTCAGAGCTGATCTGATAATGTTGTAATAGAAGGAAAGAAATCTAACTTGCAATTTGAGAATAGTCAAAGGAAAAACTGTGGGCCAATATTAAGTTATTGAATGATTTCAGTTGTCTTGATCCAACATGACCAGAAAATATCATCTGCATCAGCTGTAGTGCAGGCAAATTCCTTTTAGAGATATAGTTTTAGAATTTTTACTCCAGTTTGTTCAACAGCTTTTGAAAGAGTGTAATTATTTGTTCATGACAAGAAATCCGATGATTATTTCCTTTTGGATATATCAATATATTTTATCAGCAGTAGATTCTGCTGCCCCCTATTACAATGTTTTTCAAGGAAATTACAGTAGCTTGACCCAAACTAAAGTTTCAGTATATGTACATGTAATTTTTGCGTCTTAAATCTAGAGAGCCTTTGCATGTAAACTGTTACACAATGCGTTAGAATAGTTTTATTGTAAATAAGCGCTCCACAGCCATTTAGACCACAAACGAATCAAAATACGTTAAAATGTAGTTGGATAATTTTTCAGCCCAAAAGGCATACCAAAATGCACACCATATATTAACATAGTTCATTAGGAGTAAATATGCAGGCGTTCCCTGTAGATGTCATGTGAAAACGACGTATTATATACTCATGGTAATATTTATTTGGTCTAATTTACATGGCAGCTGTTTATGAATCTGGTTTATATGACCAAGTAGTTCCTGTATTAGAAAACCTTACCAGTAAAACAAAATACTGTAGATCCGAAGTTTGTTTCCTTGTCAGTTGCTTATGCATGACGACATGATCATCACAGGGTGTCAGTGTACCTTTATCAGTAGAGAAGATAATGAAGAAATTTGGCATGAATGTTAGTTCAATAGAATTTGGCGAAACTTTCTTATATTTATTCGGCTAATTCTAAGGTGAAGTTACAAATATTTTAAATGATAGTGGTCAAGGTACCCAAATCATAAGTCCGAACTCGTAGGTCATTTAAACATAGACAATTCCGGAATATTTTAGATACACAGACATGGACCCCAAAACAGAGGTGTGATCAGGTGCCTGCGGGATAGTAAGCATCACCTGCCTATTATAATACACCCGCCATATCTATGTATCTGTGGAAAAAGTCAGTGAAAATGAAAGTCCGGTATTTGAAAGCTTAACTAAGCTTCGGCTGAGGTCATCAAATCCGAGATTAGTTTAGAAACGGCCACATTGAAGGGATCAACAAGGTCATGGTGTCTCCCATAAAACTTTTTAACTGTCGACACAAGCTTTGCTTTATGATAACCCTGCTTCAACAGTTTCTGAGTGAGTAGCTTCCCTCTTTCAACAAAGTCTTGATATTTGAAACAGGCCTTAGCATAGCGGACTAGTTGAGAAACATAAACTCCGTATGCAGGTGCCGAAGGGATATTACTACTCAGAAATGGAAAGTTAACTATGGGAAAGTTGAAGTCGTCCCTCTTGTCATATAGCCTAGTAACAAGCTTTCCATTGTCAATATAGAGATAGCAATCTAAGTATGAAGCAGATGAACTGGACTCTGTGGTATCTTTAATTTCAAGTTCACATGGATAGATGAGGTCAATATACTCTGAAATCTTTGGATTATTCAGAGACAGAACATCATCTATGTACCTGTAGGTGAAGTTGAATTTCTGTGCAAGGTGTTTATTACCTTCTTTTAAGAGCCCTTGTATAAACTCCGCCTCATACCCGTAAAAAAACAAGTCGGCAAGTAAGGGGGCGCAGTTAGTGTCCATTGGAATGCCAACTGTCTGTTGAAATATCTGTCCGCTAAACTCCACGTAAATATTGTCGATAAGAAATTCCAGCATTTTAATGACATCATCTTCAGAATATTTTGTATGAACTTCAGAGTGGTCCTTAACAAAATATATATCCGTATACCAAAGAACAATGTATTTGTACCGACGATTTCCGTTTTTGTGAAAGAAACAATTATTAACAATTTCTTTTAATTTAGATTTCAATTTGTCATGTGTTAATTGAGACAAACATCACTGTCAGGTAAATGGCATATCAATGACAATGTAGCAAACATAGTGTTATGTCGATTCAAGAACCTACATTGTAGAGTATATAGAAGTTTTTTTATATAAATTTGTCCTTTAGGCTTGGATTGCACAGACTGAACCCCTTCTTGTTTTTGGAGCTGCAGCGGAAGTGAGTGTGAGGCTGTGCGTATAGTTTAGTTTAAATCCCAAGTGCTACTATCCAGTCAAATGGTTCATATGCAGTTCGCTTGTTAAATCTATACGTCGAAATATGGCAAGGCATACTGAATAAGAGATAGGAGGACAATGGACATGAAGATTTGTGTCATGTCGATGAGCAGCAAAGACTTGGGAAAATTACAGCGAACGCGTCACGATGCCGTTGATGACACTCCTATGACTAGCTAAGCTAGGGAAGAAGTGAACATATAATTTTCAAATATTGTGGGCTCAATACTCACATTACAGGTTTTATATTCCGAGGCAGAGGCAAAAGAAGTGACGGATGACAATGTCAAGAAATGGATAATTTATTTAATAATTACCATCCAACAGGCAGCTTAAACGAAGAAGAAGTGGGAAAAGATGGTCATGAGATCACCAAAGATACCGCTACGACCAGCGCAGCTTGCGAAGAAGTGAATTGAAGCTAAGTTTTTGACAGTATTTGGACCTTATATAGAGTCAAGCTATGGTGGGCGAACCTCGCATATATCTGACCAGACAGGTTCTGTCCTGTCTGAGTCAAGCACTAGTTCATCAATCATATGTTGTAATTAGCCAACCCTCAGTTTATTATATGTTGTACTATTACTTTTCAATCTTTCAAATCTCGGACATTTCACTGTTTTATGATCAAATTACCTACTATAATTATCAGTTATTAGTTTCTATATTTATTCCCTCACACAAAGGCTTACGAAAAGGGAATCAAATTCCTTTATTGTCACCTAATAACAGTTTAATAATTATCAATTGTAGTCAATATGGCATTGTCCCCCAGCCACGTCAGTCAAAGCAAGAACTATTTTATTATAATTTGGTAAAACGTCTGAACGATTACAATGATTTTACAATGTCGTTAAAATGAATTCTATCATCTTTTATTGATGTTAAAATTTCCTTTATGTTGCCTATTCTTTGATTTAATAAATGCTTTACAAATGAGTGAATAGGAGATATGTTTTTATTTATCGCTTCACATAGAGTATAGATCAGTTAATAATACGAGTTTGACACCACGCGGCGATACGTGTATCTTTTCTATTCATAACAATCTTTCAAAGAGGCAGGGCTTTTCATATGGTTTTTATCAGGGTATTTATCGCCTGATCGTTATTAAAATAGGTATTTGTCAAAGTCAAGTCATTCTATACAACGCCGTATGTCATTAATTCAATAGAAGAAAAAAGTCCATTGATGTTGTACAAAAGTTTCATTTAGATCTTGAATAGATTCTGGCTAAGGTTTTGAATCCCACAACCGTATATACTCTTCCGGTTGCTTTTTATGACTTAGATTTTAGCAACATTTTGCTGTTGTGAGCGAATTAGTCGAAAAATGAATTAACTCAATTAATTAAGGGATACCGATGGAATTATGTAGTTATAAAATTGATTAAGCCACGGAACGAGAAACAACACGTCTTGATGTCACGTGCAACAAGCGAAGGCAGAGATCCGTAAATAGCTTTTATCGGGTTGCACTAACAGGGACAATATATGCATATATACAAAATGTAAAAATGACTATTGAACATATTATAGCGCTGCACTCCAAGAGTAGTATCAGCCCCTGGCACTTCCCGGAAATCAAGCGGCCAATAATTCTAAAGGACCGCCGAAAGTTTCAATACAAAATTGCCTATTCTTCGTCGAATTAAAGAGCTTACTTGGGAAGTCTATGTTAAAGATATTGGCATAACAGGTAGACTTGTGCATTATTAAGTGTTTTTTATATTGATTTTGACAACTTACCACGTTTGCGCACTAAGATGGGATGAGTTAAGCCCAACGTAGTCCAAAAGACACCTATTTTTCGATTTTTATGTTATTTTTATTTTGTTGAATATGCTTAAAATGACAAACCCTACAAGTGTTCATAGCATGCAATGCCATTTTAATTTTTAAGTACTCAAAGATTATTTTAAGACACAGAGGGTCTAATTAACCACCCACTTTTGAGTTTTCAGCGGTACGTATAGACTTATCTTCCACACCTCCTCATGGCCTCAGCATCCAATTGCATATATAACACACTCGTGAAAGTGGAATGTTGAGGCAGGGGGTGGGGGTGAGGGAGACATTAAAGGAATATATGCAAAGTGGATTTTTGAGGCACGGGGTAGCTATAAAGGTGTGGGTAGGAGGTAATATTAAAGGGGTATATGATGCGGGATATGATGAAAGTCAGACGCGTCTAATCTGAGTCTACACTGTTTGCATTAAAAATATTCTTGTTTATTGATTGGGTGTCATAACCCCATTATGCAACAGTCCAGTGGCACTGGTAATTCATCAAAGGAAATACCTCATCTCACACAGGTAATGACATTACAGGGTCATAAAACCCCTAACAACTGGGTGTGTCTTCTGTATAGTAGAGAATCTTTGTCTTTAAAAGACAAATATTCTTGTTTATTGTGTGTCATAATCCTATCATGCAACAGTCCAGTGACACTGCTACCTCATCAAAAGAAATGCCCTTTCTCATATAGGTAATGGCATAACAGGGTCATAAACCAACAAAGAATGAAGGCGGTGTTCTATACAGTAGAGAATATTTGTCTTTAAGTACAGGAATTTCTGAAGGAAAAATAAAGACGGAATTTGACGCCATTTACATGGAAAATGGACCTATTTGAACATTAGGTAGTAGAATCCACTAAGCAATAAATGAGTTAAAATAATAAGTCTATCAGCAACGCTGTCACAGTCAGATTTAAAGTATGATATGTCGATAGCATTCTTCAATCATTAAAGAGTTGAAATCAGATAATTTGTCAGGCCAGAACTTTAATTTTAATAATTCAAAGTCTCCTTCACTCGGATGCAAACTTCACATGCACATTGGTGGGATACATTTCTTTCCAATAATACTTTTTCTGTTTACTATGAAAACTGTATCGGATTATAAAGATCGCCTTATATTTTTCAATTATATTTAGACCCAGTATCAATAGGAGGCTTGCTGTTTAGGAAAAAGGTGTTATTTGCTTCTTTTATTAAGACTGAATGATTAATAAGCTGGGTTGCGGCACCCATTGTACTTCATTGTTTGGAAATTGAAAATCTATCTAGGCGCATTCTTTCTTTAACAAAAGGGGTCAGCCAAGGATGTAACTTGATACCTTATCGATACATTAAATTAAATAAAGGACTGATACCCGAACAATTGCGGGCTATTCACATCATGAGCAAAGAAAATCTTCTCTGGGATGGATAAAGATCTTTAATGTCAAACTGAACAAAAGATATGTTTCTTTAAGTGGCAATTTCGACGGGTGCTTGGAAGAAGAACTAATTTACACGATATAAGGTTTATTGTGAAAATCTTTCGACATGAAAGACATTATAAGGGTACTTCACAAGCAAGGAGCGAACTGTTACCAGATAATTCAATTCTGAAGATGCGCTCTAAAGGTGAAAGGGAGGATTATTCTTTCATTATAAATTACTGAGGGTGAAATAAAATCGCAATAGGCGTTATTTTAGACCTTTAAAGGATTGTATTTACATTCAATTTAAAGCAACTTGAATCCGATATTATCATTCTGTTGTGTAAATTTCAAATTAGGACGGAATAAAGGGCATAATTCACTCGCTTTTTGATAAATTATAAAAGGGTTTTGTTAACACGTCTTGTTGAATTTAAACACAATTTTTTGATAAAACACCCTTTTCTGATTAAAGATGAACAAAAAATAGACAAAACTGAAGCTTAGTAAACAGATTGAAAACACTTTTCCAATTAATATGAAATACTTTTTAGACAATGTTTTAGTCAAAATTTATTTGATACTCCTATATAAAAGGTTTCTCTTCAAAAGCGTATACGTTCTTCTTTAAAGTGGAAATGTCACTTACGAGCATCGGGAGATGCTTTCTTTAAGATTTGAGCCACGACACGACAAAACAGACAATGTGGTTGTGCGCCCAGCGCAGACACAGATCAGCCTGGGCATCTGCCCAGTCTGATCAGAGTCTTCGCTGTCCGCATGGAGGTAGCTTAGACCCTTAGCCGCCATATGATCTCTTAATAAAAAGCCTGATCAAACTGGGCGGATGCCCAGGCTGATCTGAGTCTGCGCTCGGCGTACAACCACATTGTTGGTTTTGTCGTGTCGCGGCTCATTCATGCTTATATGCCAATATGAACCAATATGTTAAAGAGGGATGTCTCATTATGACAATTTTTCGTTAAAAAAACAAACATTTTTTATTTGTTTTTCACTAAGCATGGAACCGTCGTTCGCTGTTAGCCAATAAAATAAAACAAAATATTTTAGGGGAGGGCATTGAATTATTATCAACCTATAATCTATTTTACTAATTTCTCTTAGTTCTGCAATCACAGAGAGAGAGAGAGAGAGAGAGAGAGAGAGATGGGCAGACTGTCTTATTATAATATATATTTTGTAGGATAGCATCTCTTTAGACCTTTCTCTCTGCGATATATATTTTGGTTGAACTCTCATTTTTCAGTCAAATGATTTGGCTATCTGGATCTTTGACTGCCTTAAACTGAATTATCATATGATGTCGCATCTGAGAGTGTAATAAAGCCATGCATTTAACGTTATGCGTTGACGTTCATAAGAACGACGCGTTTTCTAATGGCAAAACGTGACGTTTTAGTGCAAAATTGGCTTATAAAATGCATTTTAATGCCATATGATAAATAGTATCTTGCATTCGTGCTCCTGTATTTATTGATTTATCAAACTCGTTGAAGAAAAAAGATAAGATGCTTATCTTTTTCCCCAACTCGTTTAATAAATCAATAATACATGAGCACTCATGTAAGATCCTCTATTTAAAACACTTTCAGGGGAAGCAACTCTTCCATTTTAGTTTAACCTCCTTTCCAATTGGGTTCACTCTTAAAGGAAAGAGTTTGCTCCCTCAGTCTCTCTCAGGAGCAAACTCTTTTATTTAACAGTTGAGTCCGAAGCTTTAAAGGCTATATCGTTCAGAGACGCAAACAGAAAATTACAGAAGTTGTTTGCCGCCGTTAAAATGGTGGAAAACACAGAGGTGTGTGTACACGTATAGCTTACACCTTAAGTTTGACCCTAAAGCCGTGGTTCATTGCTATTCGCATCTAACCCTACCGCAACTGTTTTTCATGTTTGTTTGCTTTGCATGGTAATTAATTCTGAATCAAAACTATTATATTTACTTATGTTTACAGAGCCCAGTATGAAATAATAAAGTAATGAAATACACCATACTTCAGTTTTGAGAAAAAGAGTATACATTTCTTCACGTATATAATGAGTTTTCTGTGCAGTTTTCATAATATTGAGAATTCCCAAAATAATATGAACTTGAGCGAATAATGATTATGACAGGCTACGAGAACTCATGGCTTGCAACGCACAGCTCGCTCTTAACTCTTATTTTCACTCAAATCTTTTTTTCAGTTTTGAAAGAAATGCATATTGCATCACTGTATCGTCGCTGTTGAAGTATTTAATGACTTTACCATTTGCAAATATGCATTTTAAAAGATTTATTTTCAAACTGATACTGAAATTGACATTTCTTTGTTTTGACATGATAAGAATTAACAGTTTTGCAAAATTCTATATTCCCGGATCACCGAATTTTAAATAACTTAACAAACTACAGATAAGAAGCGAGACTCATCATAGATATTTGTTCATGCCAAAAGTACGGAAGCCTATATTTGACTGTGTGTTATATATTCTAACACAAAACACTATGTCACATGCACGCTTCCGTACCAAAGCAATTGCAGCCCATGAGCATATAAACAAATGTAAATAAAGCTGGCGCACATTGACCTGTCTCTTAAGCCGTGTTCATGTGCACTTTTTGCACTCGGGTGCAAATCTGCACCCAGGTGCAAATTTGCGCCCGGGGGCAAATTTGCAACCCCTTGTGTAGCGTTCATATGCCAATAAATTGTGTCCATACGTATCTGGATTTGACATTAAGCTTAACAGTTACCCAGTTTTGAGGAGAAATTCGCTCTGTTAAGATGTTTAGAATAGAGCAGAGAAAAGGCTATTTGGGAGAAACCGCGTAGTCAAGAGTGGCAGACGACTATAGTGCTTGGGACTTACACTGATGATCAGTGGCGGAACGATTTCCGCATTTCAAAGGCCTCTTTTCACAATCTGTGTAACAGACTGCGTGGGCAGCTCCAACGGGATGCGCGGATACACGTTCTTTCAGTTGAGCTGCACGTGGCAGTAACTCTAAATCATTTAGCTGGGACTTCAGAGTATAGAACGATAGGGAACCTTTTCGGGATTGCCAAGTCCAGTGTGTGTGAATGTGTGAAATGGGTCTGCTCGGCAATCATGGACGAGCTATTCACAGCCAACGTTAAGTTTCCGGAGGGAAATGCACCTCTTCCACTTTTTTTCAGGTTGTCACGCCAGATGTCCAACAAGACATTGGTTATCTCGTCGTCCCAGCCGCTTCCACATTTACAATGTTGACGGGTGGACATCTTGCTTAAGAATGACCAAAATCGTAGTCTCAGTAATTTATGCATATCTGTTTTGTTAACAGTCTGATTTTCAATTTGATAAAAAGATCTTTGATAGCTTATTTTGGTATTTGATTTACAAGGTCATGTCATTTTGAAAAATCCTAGATCAAAATGTATACTGATGAACACAGTTTGCGTTCATGTGCACAATTTGCACCCGGGGGCAAATTTGCACTGGGGTGCAAATAAAATTGCACCACCTCAAAAGTAGGGTCAAATTTGCACCCGGGGGCAAATTTGCACCCGGGTGCTTTTTCTTAAAACACCGTTCACGTGGCCAAAAATACACCCGGGGTACAAATTTGCACCCCGGGTGTATTTTTGCACCCAGGTGCAAAAAGTGCACATGAACACGGCTTAAGACCCCTAATTTAAATATGCTAGTAGGTTCAGTTGATTTCACAGATAGGGATGCATGAATTATAAAACAAACTTTAGGCCATACTTTAAAATTGTGTTTGTTGTGCTCCAATGCAGACTTAGCTGGGTCGGTAGGTTGGAAGGAAGATTAATTTTCGGTTGCAACAAAGTACTGGTTGCGACTAAATGTATTTGCAAATAGTGCAGATCTGAATCAAAGTATTCCTTAAGAGCAGTCTGGTCGGGTCAACACTGTTTGCCATCTTACACTGACAGTCTTAACTCTGTTCAGCAGCCGTAACCTAATTATTATGATTAAGATATTACTACGAAAAAAAATCGTGAAGGAAAAGGCCAAAAGGCCAAACCTTGGCTAGGGTGGAATGCAGCAAACAAAATTTTAATCATGGCCTTACACATAAGCAATCTTATCATGATCCACGAGCATTTCCACCTGAAATGAATTACTGCATGCATTTGTGAACAGTTTACCAGATATACTTGCATAAACCTATAGACGTCTTGTATGTTAACTTTGGGTATAATTACATGTGGTTGGTACAAATAAAGTTTATCGTTCCTAAATAGGCCTCTTGATTCGGGGCCGATGATGCTATGTATTCCAGAAGACAAAATTCGTTTTAATCGCAAACAGAAGCAACTGAAAAACATACGCCTGAAAGAGGGTTCATAGCGTGGGCAGGGAGGGGGTGGATGGATGAACGACTTGCAGTTTTACTTCCGTTAGTCATATCAGGACGATGGGCGGATGATAATGAAAGGCTGTGTGCAATGGAACCCCGTTTACGATCGAAAAGATTCCGGTCTTCAGCGCATCTCGAACCAGGGACCGCTAGATCAGCAGACCAGCGCTTAACCTACTGAACTTCCGGGGTTCCTGGAGATAGATCATTGTGTGTGTTTGTGTGTGTGTGTGTGGGGGGGGGGGGGGGGGGTGGTGGTTTCATTTTAAATCTTAATAGCAGGTCACACAAAAAGAGAATACTATGTAACAAAAAATACATAGACAGGTACATGGATAGTGTATTACATCCCTCTGAGTATCTGGATACTTTTTGAACGTCGTACTGATACTTGATAAGATAAACAATGTCATGGGTGAAAAACATGAGCATCTTAACTTATTCTGCTTTTGAACTACAGCATCTTGGTTCAACCTACTGCATGATTCTCGTGTTTGCAACCTTTTCATTCAACGAATGCATGCTCTCTCTCTCTCTCTCTCTCTCTCTCTCTCTGACCAAATCTTATAAAATCTACTTAACAAGCTCTGAAATCAAACATTCATAACTAGAAGGTTGTCCAGGGACAACTGGTCGAGCCCGCTGTTTGCTTTAGTGACCTATAAGCATGTCAAGACTTAGTAACTGCTTCACTCTAGAAAGAAGCCAAAGATCATCATGCTTAGCCAGCATTTTCTTTTTTTTCCAAATTTTCACAAAGGAAAATAAATAGAAGTGATGACCCAGACAAGCTCAATTTATGACAGTTACAATATCTGACCTTCAAGTGTGACCTTGACCTTGGACCTACCCAAACACATATGTCACTTGACACTTTCACTCATCAAGAAAAATAATTGTGTCAAATCATTTTGAAATCCATCCGTAAATGTAGAAGTAATAGCTCGGACAAGCTCAACTTATAACCATTTTATCATTTGACCTTCAAGTGTGACCTTGACTTTGGAACAACTAGAACAAATGTTCCAAATGGCACTTCTTCTCATCAAGGAGAACAGTTGTGTTAAATTATTTTGAAATCCATTTGTAAATGTTGAAGTTATGGCTCAGACAAGCTCAAATTATATCCATTATATCATCTGACCTTCAAGTGTGACCTTGACCTTGGACGGTCGGGCCGGATAGCGCAATCGGTAGGGCACCTGACTCGTAAGTCAGAGGTCCTGGGTTCGAATCCCGGTCTGGCCACATACTTTCGTTTCTCCTTCCGCTGATTCAAGAAGGGCAGTTGTCAGTTACTGGCGAAAGTATGTGCACTTAGTACTGGTTAACCGCTTAGGAGGTCTAAGCCTGCCCAGGAATAGTGTGGTTAGGTTAACTGACCGTCCCGACATGACCTTAGTTGTTTACCGTGGACGTTAAGCATCAAATCAACCATTGACCTTGGACCTACCTAAATAAATTTTCCAAATGTCACTTTAAAACATCAAGGAGAACAATTGTGCCAAATTATTTTGAAATCCATCCATAAATGTAGAAGAAATGGCTCGGACAAGCTCAATTTATGGCCATTTTATCATTTGACCTTCAAGTGTGACCTTGACCTTGGACCTACCTGAACAAATGTTTCAAAAGGCACTTTTACTCATCAAGGAGAACAATTGTGCCAAATTATTTTGAAATCCATCAATAAATGTAGAAGTTATGACCCGGACAAATCCTGACGGACGCACGCACGCACGGACTAACGCACGCACGGACATACACCGAACTGACATTGTAACAACTATGTCTCGCTCTCCGCAAGCGGGCTCGACAAAAATGATTATATGATTGTTGAAATTTAGGCGATATTCCCTTTAAACAGTATTGTTACGCGCCAAAACCTCTTGACATTTGCATTACGTGTAGCAAATGACACCTACAAAACATGCTCAGAAATATGAAAAAAAAAAAAAAAAAAATATATATATATATAAAAAACACAATTGAGTCCGATTTCACAGTAACGTATGATTTATTTCGCTGTTTTCTACCGGTTTCACTGTTACAGTACAGTATATATATATATAAAGGTATTTACTCAAGGCAATGCGTGGCAAATATAATCGAGGATAAGGAGTTTCGACGCTGAAGCCAGCCAAAAAAACGCTCTACGAAATCCGGCTTCAGAATATAGTAGTAGTCATTCAACCGCGTAAATACGTGTAGGTGTGGTTTTTCTAAAAGGCTTTGTCTCCTATTTCGCAATGAATTGTGTTATTTTGCATATTCATTCATAAAGGTCAGAAAGACAGGTCAATTTGCGCCAGCTTTTTTTTATACAATCAAATACGGGACAACAAACAACACATGAGATTCTGTTTATCATATGGCCCTTTCAAATGGGATTTTAACGCCTTCAAACTGAACAAGATTTCAATAAGAAAACGCATTGTTGACAGGACGTTGTCAATGACGTTACGTGTACGCGCTGAAGTGTTATTACACGAGTGGTCATACGAGTTTTATGACACGATGTTATCCATCGAATAACAGCGACGTCATATTATGATAAATCATCTTAACATACTTAAGAAGGACAGGGTCGCTTATACACTTTTAGCTGTTACTAGGTGATTTTGCAAGAGGAATCTAGAAATGCTAGATAAACATAAAAGAATTCTCGTGATTGTCCCGGTAAACATGGTAAGGAAGTTATGACAGGGGTCACTCAGTGAGTTGAAAAGAAATCCGGTTCATGAAAGATGCTTTTCCGTAAACCTTTTGTTGCGGATGTTAGGGGCCATCGATCTAGAATAATCTCCACGATCTTTTCCCTTTTATTATACCTTACACAATAGATCTCGTGGGTTTTTATTCTACCAGTTGTATGTAAACAAGCAGTATATATTTTCATGGCATTCTCAGTCAGGTGTCGATTTCTAGATAAAACAAATCACTGTTTCTCTTCTATTGTTGGAAAACAACGCAAAGCGGTGTTAATTACCAAAGTAACAATGGACTATTGATGCTGAATGGGGCAAACGGATATATCGAATAATAGAGGAAGCTTTGTTTACCATTTATTACAATAGATTGATGTTTGACTGACTTCTAATATTGTACTTAAACCCCCAAATGGTTTACTCTGCTATTGTACTTGCCATTTTAAGCTATTTTATAATGGTGATGATTATTTACTCGCGGTAGAAAAACACAGGTATCGAATGTAGTCAATTTGGCAATATTGTCGTAATTACGTGAGCTAAAACATCAGGGCCTGCGTTGGGCGCGGTACACTGAAATACCCTGAAATACCGTACAAAATTCTACTTTCAATATGTCAGAAAATAAAAAAAAAATGGACTAATTTTCGGAGACCGAAAATGTCACCTATGTCTCTAAATTATCTGAATTAAAGTTAGTCTAGATGTATGATCAATTTTCAAAATCAGTACAAATCTTCTTTAATTAAAATGTATGTCTTCATATTGGTGCCAAATTATTTGAACTTTTGCTCCCCGAGGAACCAGCAATAAAGCAAAATTGCATTGATACAACCATGGGTCCTTGAAGCGGACTACAATGATTTGAAATATACAAGAGCACGATGGAGGTTGAACAAAACCGATTTCTTTGGCAGGGTCCATTGTGGAAGACCTGATATTTTTAAACATATACACAAAAAAATGTCATCACGCGTTTTGAGAAACGTAAGTGCATGTACTTAAATTATCTACAGCTTTAAGCATTGTTGTTTTCCATGGTTCGTCACAAACTGAATTTATTATTTTGAGACTCCATGAATATTTCTTTTCCCTGTTGACTCGTTCTGAAACATTCCCATCATACATAGTATTCACATGTCATTTCCGGTGATCTCTCCTTATCAATCTTGCTGGTGCAGAAAAGATGTATTTTTGTCTGCAAAACACAAAAATGTCACCAACATTTTGAGAAACAATCATTTAAATGCGATTATTGTCTAACACGTGTGGGTTGGTAATACGAGATCTCTCAGGGGCGCAGGGGCGCTGCTATCAACAATCAGTGTACCAATCAACTCCTGTATCGCCAGCATCTCAAATGATTTAACATCCTTTTGTACTATTTTTCTCTCAAAGAATCTCTCATTATGACTCGATAAAATCTAAAGGGGGAATTATGATCGCGGTATGAAATAATTTACAAATTAATTAAGGTTAATACGACTTCGCCTGGTCCCTCTGAGAACGCTTGTCAAAATTTTGACGAGAAATTATTTACACTTATCCCCCAGCGCAATGATATCTTGAATACAAAAAAATAGATCGTTGAAGAAACATAATCGTTTGAAATCTTGGATAACGAACGTGAAAGAATATTGCGATAAAAAGCATCTTGAATTCGGGCTGGTTATTAAATAAACAGCTGTCCTGTCATTTTTGAACCAATAGATATGATTCTGATGATTATCCATAAGTTCGTACAGAACTAGCACTCGGTAGTTACCGCATTGTATAATTGACTGAATGTAGCAATGTGTGCGTTTGTTAAAGTTATTGACTTGAGTAGGCCACCCAGAAAATCCAATAGCAAAAAAGCGAGCATTTAGCTGTTTTCTGTCTATGGAATTGAAGGCGTATAGCGATGCCTCTAAATATTAATACAGAACTTCCTGAACTGCTTCAACAATCAGTGCATACTAAGATCAGACTGCTCAAAGAGCAGTCTGATCTTGGTTGCACTGATTGTCAATTCACCAGCCTGATAATTAAATCAGTTTGTTTAAATTTTAGGTTTATCTCTGTACTTGAAAGGGTATGCCGAAATTAGGGTCCCTGCGGTAATCATACCCATATCCGAACCTGCGGATAAAATATATGAAAATCAATCATAAATCGAACCAATCGACACTTGGATATCATTCTCGCGAGATGCAAACGAGAGTTTGCAATGACCTCTCAATTCTGACTCATGAGCTTATGGGTATTATCCAGATTTGGGTAAAGATGGCGGATAAAACTTTAAGTAACCCGAATGAAATTTCCCAGCTCTCTCGCGAGAAATGCGACAGATCGGTACGGAAAGTGCCGACTGTTTGCGACTGCGATAATAATGGCTTCAATATAAATGGAAAGGGTGCCACAGTCTATAATGTCAGCATTACAGAACAGAACAGAAGAGAACTAAACTTTATTATGTAGGTTAGGCTATTCACAAGGATTTTGTTGCAACAGAGGTAGTAGGCTGCGCTGGAGGTTCAATTACGGCATGCTATTAGTAACGTTTCTCTTAGTGGTCCAAAAAAAAAAAGGCTTATAATTTCTCACGATTATTTTTATAAGTCTCTGTCCAAAACTAATTTAAAAATGCAATGAACACACGAAGCTGGACTCGTATATCATTAACAAACAATGATGTGAACGCCTTTTTCATAATAGTGTGCCATCAACCAAAATGACTCATTTAGTTCATTTTATTGTTTTGTATATGACATGAATTGATGCTACTTTGCAACTTCCGGCGTAGATTTTGCACACACATATCATCCAGTTTCGTCAGTGATTCGATGCCAGTCGTAACAAAATATACTGACCTAATCATTTCAGTCATAAAATGTCTGTCATTTGCTGAAATTGGATGTGAATAAGTAGAAAATCACAATTTATTGGTATAATGCATTTATAATAACTTTGCATTTATAACCACATGGCAGAGAAAAAATCTCATTTATTACGTTACTGGTGTAGAATCTGGAATCGATTTCTGTATAACTTTCTAATTTTACATTTAAAAGATAGTAATTACGTGCTTCTTTATTAAAATATATCATTTTATCATGGAACAAACAGCAATAGAACACAAGAGACTTTCGGTGTAAATGTACAGTTTCCAGTACCCACACCCTTATGACGTATAAGCACTTGCTGTCATGCATGAATGACATAGAAATTCGTTTAATGCATACCATTCTAAAGCACTTGAATTTACCTTTTCAATGATATATAAAACCACCACTGCTAAATATCAGCCAATAGACTACCCGGAGATCATTTACATTATTTCTGAAATGCCCCTCGTATCTTTCACAATTACAATGTAATTCTAAAAAGGCAAATAGTATGAGCAGATTACAATTTTTACTTTTAGTTGCCATAATACCGGTAATTGCCTGTAACGGTGGTCCTCTTGAATGGTACTGCTTCTGTAGTGTTTTGGTCTAACATCTTTTCCAGATTCCGTTTATATATTTCTTCATGCAATGTGATAAATTTGTATTGTTGATATACTGTACCTTTGCTTGCCTAATTAAAACCATTCAGGGCTTTTGCTAAAATGTTACTCATAATTTACAATGAACAAATCTTTCTGTTCTGTTCTACATTGGTCTGCTCGCACATTAACCCATTGCATTCTGGGTATATTTTCTTGTCTGCTGAAATTGTCGTCTGCATAAAAAAATCAAGAATATTTTGACAATACTGGTCTAACTAACTGTTGTAGAAATGATGTCTAGGCAGCAAACAGTTTGGATCTCAGATCAGGCCCACATTTGTGGGGCCTGATCTGGATCCAAACTGTTTGCCCAGATACACCTAAAGGGGTATCCCGAATGCAATGGGTTAACAATCTTCAATTAAGAAACGTCGCTTTTGGAAAGTTGGGTCGTTTTAGACAATATAATTGTTCACACATCTTTTTGCAATTTTACACATAAATTTTAGATGAAAGACGAAGATCTTAGAAACAAAAACTTAGTAACAAGAATGTAACACAACTTCAAATTAGTTTACTGTTGATGTTTTAACCCTTAAAGTGCAAAAAGAAGCAAAAAACAAATTTACATCTGCAAAGTTAGAAAAAAGTTTCGTTTAAGCTATACCATATTGAAAATTCAAAGACCAGATGGCAAACAATGTAGATCCAGATGAGGCGGCTCATGATGAGGTGCCTTATGTGGATCTACTCTGTTTCCAAATCCAACTGTTCTCATTTTATGGCCCTTTTTAAAAAAGTTAACTATAAAAAATGAGCTGCATCATTGGAAAGCTTTATAAAATGCAATAGACCAACCGCACAAGCAGAGAACTATCTGCACACATGCGCAATTTGTAGATGACATGTACAATTCACACTGTCAGATTGTTGTCACGGTCTGAGCGTGCGCAGTGTGCAAATGCCCGAAGACGTGAGTTTCTTTGAACTATAGTAAAAAAATCAACATTATCTACCTTGCCTGTTGCAGCATACAGGGTACGCTGTTGTTAGTTTCTGTCTTCTCCGTCAAATAGTATTTTCATAATTGAAACACCTCTTCCAGGAAATAATAAATTCACATTATATAGAGGATCTTACATGAGTGCTCATGTATTAATGAATTTATTAAACGAGTTGGGGAAAAGATAAGATGCGAGGCTGTGCCGAGCATCTTATCGGTTTTCCCCAACGAGTTTAATAAATTCAATAATACAGGAGCACGAATGCAAGATTCTGTTTATCATATGACACTAAAATCGCATTCTATAAGCAAATGTTGCGCTGAAACGTCACGATTTCGCCATTAGGAAATGCGACGTTTTTACGGACGTCAATGCATAACGTTACGACGTAATTTGCATATTTAATCCACTAGTTGATTATCGTTTTTAATGCATGGCTTTATTACACTCTCAGATGCGACGTCATATGATAAAACAGTATTGTATCAGTTTATAAAGATTTGAGGTACTGCACTCGTGGTCATTTCATATGAAATTGATGAAACTCGCCGAAGGCTCGTTTTATAAATTTCATATGAAATGACCACTCGTGTAAGATCATCTATTATCATATGACGTCGCTGTTATTCAATGGATAACGTCGTATCATAAAAATAGTATGACCGCATGTGTAATAACACTTTGGCGCGTACACGTAACGTCATTGACAACGTCCATGTCAACAATGCGTTTTCTTATTCTCAACTCAACTCAACTCAACTTTATTAATCTCAGGTCACAAAGTGACATATGAGTAACATGTACAACAAAATAATAAACAGCAATGGTGCAGCGGTACAGCAAAACACATGAGTGGATACAATGGTTGAAACCCTAACATCAAAATGGTATGTTGGTATTATTGAAATAATGTTCAGTTTGAAGACGTTAAAATCCCAATTGAAATGACCACGCGTGTAAGATCCTCTATTCCTATAGTTTCCTTAAGTCTTTAAAATTCTCCGTCATCAAAGCTAACAATTAGGCTAGACAGCAATGTCTATTAGTATACATTGATGCCTAAACGTATTTGATGCGTTCTATACAGAGCCTTGTAGAAACGATTCTTGTAGAAATTAAATACGGTGCTCTTTTAAATATTTTAACAGCGTATATACATAAATGCGATGAACTTAAACCGAAACAGCTTCGAATGCTTGCTGCAATAACCACAGTGTCCGAACGCCCTGTACCAGCTCTTTCGGTTTTCATAGCGTCGTATCGAGAGTACAAACATTCGCTTATAACCAGTAGTCGGAAATCATTATGTTTTGAGATGTTATCCGGGATTTGCTGCGTCATTTATAGTTATTCAGCTTCGGAAATGTAAAGAGGTAAGTTTAATATAATTTGCTCTTCGGTCTTTTACTTTATTGCCTTGTACAATATCGTGTATGGGTGGATGTAAACGGTACAGTATTCAAATTGCCCTTGGCATGATTCTATAACCTTTTTGAGCCTTTTCTTACATGTTTTATAAAAAATCTTTAAAATAAACGGAAGGCGTTATCAATCTACAGTTTGTTAGTTTTGGTAATAGGATGATAGCTAGGTTTTGCACGACACAAACTCGTGTTAAATTAAGCTGTTCGGAATAAAATTTCTGTGACGGCCATGAGGTTTTCATTGTATAGGATAACAAAGTAAAAGACCGAAGAGCAAATTATATTAAACTTACCTCTTTACATTTTCGAAGCTGAATATTTATAAATGACGCAGCAGATTCCGGATAAAATCACAAAACATAACGAATTCCGATTACTGGTTATAAGCGAACTTTGTACTCTCGATTCAACGCTATGAAAACCGGAAGAGATGGTACAGTGAGTTCGGACACTGTGATAACTCGTGCCACGTAATAACGCTGATACCAGGGTCATCTAAGGAGTCTTGGAAACGCCATCTATTTAGCTAGTGTAATCACATTACACCACTAGCAGCTCACGTATAATACACGCATATGTGCTAAAAATCATACATATAACATATCTTTTTCAGAAATAGGAGGGGTTTTAATGCAAAGGTGAAAGTGGTACTGACGATGAAATTTAACAAACAGGACATCTTTTACAAGAGGTAAAGGAAAGAAATTTCAAAAAAAAAAAAAATATGTTTAAAAATCATTCAATTACAAGAATTATTTTCTAAAATGACTGCTTTATATTTAGAACTGAAATAAGAGCCGATCATCATTTTATAGTGTCAAATAAGTGTGGTCGCTAGGCAACAAAAGAATATATAAGATTTTTGGCCTAGTTTTGAACATTCGCCTCTGACTTTTGAAGGTTGCAAACGATATTGAACATGCAACTACATTTAGAAATAAGCGAATAAATGTCATTTCAGGAAACACGGCATCTGCTTTGAACGTGTTTTCTTGAAATGTTCAATTTGATATGACATTGTAGCTGCTCAAAAACCATCATGGTAATCTTCGGAGCAATTTAATGTAGTGACTGACGCAGATCTTAATTTTAGTTAAACGTGTTCTTACTTCAGTATTTTTTTTCGTATCTCGCAGCAAAATTCAAGTATTGGCAAGCGTTCTGGGCTAAGCTAACAAGGGATCTTAAACAGACGACTAGTAGCCACCGCCGCACCCCTAATGTTAGTATTCTTCCGTTGCCTAGCGACAGCATTTGCAATATCGTGATGTTTCTGGAAATTGTTTACTGAAAAAGTGGGGAAGATGCAACTGAGGAATCTGAACTGTCTCGTTTGCCTTTAAATATTATTTGGCCGAAACTTTGCCGTATGCAAGACTTATTAGATGTTCTTCGTAAAGGTGTAAAAAAAGGATTAGTTTAAGGTAAGATTTAAATTAAGTTTAGGACTTTATTAAATCAGAGGTAGGTTTAGGGGGCCGCCTTTTAATGGAGCTAATTTTTAAATTCTGAAAGTATAGAATGGGGCTAAATGAAAAGGTATGAATGGGGCTACGCTTACCTGTACATTAATAAGTTCTTCACACCTATTATAAAGAATGAAAATACAGGGTATAAATTCAGGGCAAGAATGACCTAGTGTAATGTACAACTAACTGTATTTAAAAGCATTTTAAAGTTTCAGGTGGCGATGACCACAAACAACTACGTGAAATGGATCACAATGCAAGATTGAAGTCAAACAATAGAAAGGCACCAAAGAAGAAATTATTTAAAATGGCAAGTGGCGATAACCACAAACAACTACGTCAAATGGATCACAATGCGAGACTTAACAAAAAAGCACCAAAGAAAACATGATGTGAAAAGGCAAAAGGCGATGACCACAAACAGCTACGTCAAAAGGATCACAAAGCAAGATTGAAGCCAATTAATAAAAAGGCAGCAGAGAAGGCATAATATAAAAAGACATGTGGTGATGACCACAAACCTATACGTCAAATAGATCACAATGCAAGTGAAGCCAAGCGATAAAAAGGCACCAAAAGACATTATGTAAAAAGACATGTGGCGATGACCACAAACAACTACTTGAAATGGATCACAATGCAAGATTGAAGTCAAACAATAGAAAGGCACCAAAGAAGAAATTATTTAAAATGGCAAGTGGCGATAACCACAAACAACTACGTCAAATGGATCACAATACGAGACTTAACAAAAGACATGTGGCGATGACCACAAACCTATACGTCAAATAGATCACAATGCAAGATTGAAGCCAAGCGATAAAAAGGCACCAAAGAAGACATTATGTAAAAAGACATGTGGCGATGACCACAAACAACTACGTCAAATGGCTGAATATGCAAGATTAAAGTCATAGAAAACAAAAACGAAAAAATAAATAAAAAAATAAAAAAAGGAAAAAAAAGACATAGTGTAAAAAGACATACATGTGGCAAGACCACAAACAATTTAGTCAAATGGATCTCAATGCGAGATTCAAGTCAAACAATAACATGGCACCAAAGAAGAGATATAGTAAAAACACATGTGGCGATGACCACAAACAACTACGTCAAATGGATTGCAATGCAAGATTGAAGCCACAAAAAAAAAGAAGACATAGTATAAAAAGACATGTTGCGACACAAACAACTACGTCAAATGGGTCACAATAAAAAGGCACCAAAGAAGACATAATGTTAAAAGGCTAGTGTCGATGACCACAAATAACTACGTCAAATGGATGACTATGCGAGATTGAAGCCAAATACATGTGAAATAAAAGGGCCCTAAAGGAGACATAATGTAAAAAGACATGTGGCCTTGACAAAAAAAGAATTACGTCAAATGGATCACAAGGCAAGATTGGAGCCAAACAATAAAAGGGCACCAAAGAAGACATTATGTAAAAAGACGTGGCGGTGACCACAAATAACTACGTCAAATGGATCACAATGCGATATTGAAGCAAAAAGATAAAATGGCTCCAGAGAAGACATAATGTAAAAAGGCATGATGCGGTGACCACAAACAACAACGTCAAATGGATCACAATGCGAGATTGAAGTCAAACAATAAAAAGGAACCAAAGAAGACGGACTTTAAAAAGGTATGTGGTGATGGACAGAATGTGAAAAAGGCATGTAGCGATGACCACAAACAACCAAACAAATAGATCACAATGCGAGATTTAAGTCCAAACGACAAAAAAAGCACCAAAGAAGACATTATGTAAAAAGGCATGCGGCGATGACTACAAACAACTACGGCAGATGGATAACAATGAAAAATAAAAGCCAAACCATAAAAAAGGCACCAAAGTAGACAGAATGTAAAATGCATGTGGCAATGATTACAAACAACTACGTCAAATTGATAACAATGCGAGATTGGGGCAAACAGTAAAAGCGCACCAAAAAAGACTAAAGTAAAAAGGCATGTGACGATGCCTACAAACAACTACGTGAAATGGATCACAATGCCAGATTGAAGCCAAACAATAAAAAAGGCACCAAAGATGACAGAGTGTAAAATGACATGTGGCGATGACCACAAACAACTACGTCAAATGGATCTCAATGCAAGATTAAAGCCAAACGATTATAAGGCACCAAAATAAGACATAATGTAGAAAGTCATGTGGCGATGACCACAAACACCTACGTCAAATGGATCACAATTCGAGATTGGTGCCAAACAATAAAAAGGCACCAAATAAGACATATTGTAAAAAGGCGTGTGGCGATAACCACAAAAAACTACGTTAAATGGATCAAGTCAAAAGATAAAAATGCACCAAAGAAGACATAATGTTAAAAGGCTAGTGACCACAAACAACTGCGTCAAATGGATGACAATGCGAGGTTGAAGCCACACAATAAAAGGCACTAAAGAAGACCGAATGTAAAAAGGCCTTTGCCAACGACCTCAAAACATGTATAGAATGAGCGAAAGTAGATCCACTACAGTAGCTAAAAAGGGGGGTTTGAGTTAATTTTTTCAGGCCTAACCTTTACCCGTACCCTCGGTTCCGATGTTGTTTAGAGAGCTTGAAACTGATCGGCTGGTATAGAAAGTCTATCTATCTATCTATCTCTCGATACTGAAGACGATCATTTTCTGATTATTTACCTCATGTCTTTTGCTAGGACAGTGAAAAATCCCATAAAATTAAATTACCTCGATGAAACAAAGATTCTAAGGAATCATGGCAAATATCACGGTGCTAAAGCTGGTCAAGAAATGAAAAGAGTTCAGTAATCTCAGTAGAACTGTTTACTAAATAACTGGGAATAGGATTCACTTAGTTCATTCTTTGTTAATGTGTTTACCATTTGTTTATATAGACCTTTCAGCTTGTGCGGTTTCTATTTAGTTATCTTTCTTCTCACAAGTCTACATCTGTGCTATTACAATTCTTTAATTAGGCGCTTTTAAGAGTATTGATAGATTGCACGTTCTGTGTTCCACACAACATACGCCAATTACACCCAAACAGTCCTTATAATAGCTTCCTAGCAACTGTTTTAAATTTTCTTTTAACATATTTTCAGTGCTTTGATAAAAGCTTAATCATATCCTTATTAATTTTCTAATTCATTTCCTCAATTATCTTTAGCTCCGATGACGTCAGTAGTATATACCGTCACTTTTTATGAAAGAAAAATAGGTGCCCACAGTGACAGTATAAACCGGTATATTCTACTGACATTGTAAATAGGCCCATTGTTGTGACCGTGCCATGTCAACATCCTTCCGCAGAAACTACAGTGCTTCAGGAAATGTTGTTAATAATAAGTATTTTTCAGAAGTCTTACAGCATGTTTTACTTGTGGAATTGAGAATCGTGTCCCGACACATTATAGCCCAGTCAGTTTTCTAATTGTCTTCTTTCCACTTACCCTGACAATTTATTTAGAAAATGCGTTGATCTGGGCTGACGGGGCGGAGCAATATGAAAACTTGGGTTGCTGAAATAAGATTCTTGCTGTTACTGAAATTGTTATCTTGCGATGTTTCACATTTGCTTGTCCATTTTTGAAAATGGAAAATTCCAACATTCGATTTTGACAGAACCTAATGATTCGAATTGCCAATACGGTAGATCATGAGTCTGTATCGTTGGGTTGACGAAGTTAAGTTATCTGTAAAACAAACTCTGTTATTTTCTTCGAAAACAAGCTGTTGATGGGAATAGTCAAGAAGACAAAATTTCAAAATAAGATATGACGTGGGCTCGTTGTCCATGCCCAAAGTGTGCAGGAATCATACCGATTTAGAATTAAATGCTTAACAATAAAATGCAATCTCAAGGGATTTCTTAACAGAATAATTGTGCTTGAAATAGCAAATGCCAAATTATAACTATCAGCATGCCAATATGCAATTGTCGTTTTGTATACCTGATTCAAACATCATTATGCGCTACAAATGTATCAAATACCTAGCAGACTTGCAATCGCATCACACGTTGGCACTGATGATTAAATTTTATCAACAATTAATCATAATCTCCTTGGCAGATATTCAGCTCTTATAAAATATTGCAAAAACGAAACTGCACCTAGCATCCTCTGCTATCTGCATTGACGAAGGTGAGGAAGTACGTTTTCGCTTCGTTGCCTGAAAATAATCTCCGTTTCGGGCAATTATTCTGCGTTTCGCGGAATTATTAAATCTTTTGTCCGCCTCACTAAGTCGCATTCAGGAGAAATGGTTGTATACAAAAGATATACATTCAGCTTGAGAATGTGACACGTACAGAAAATGAGACTGATTCTGCGCTAGTGAATTACAATACTGGTGTTAAAGCTGGATATAACGCAACTTGTGATGTCTTCACAATAGGGATGAAAGGACATTTTGAGGCGTATTGAAGTATAAACGTCTCATTTCTAAAGCAATAGCGAGGGTATTTGATCCTTATTCAGGCTCCGACTGGCTTTCAATAGTTTTGAATGATTTTCAATTTTCGTCCGAACAATACGGAAATCAACCTGAATAGAACGACTGTTGATTTCATTACGCGGGAGGACAATGGGCTTTCAATGGAAGTCGATTCTTTCTGAAAGGGCTGTATTTGTCTACGAGAGCTCATTATGTCACTGACAATGGGACCTCTTTCCAGCGTTTTTCTTCTGAATTAAGAAGGGTATTGTTGCCATGTGATTTTTACGTCCTCTGCCATTGCGACAACCGCAAACACAGATGGAAGCGAGAACGGTTTGCGTTCACGAGGCAACGGCCGCTTCTTTCATGAGTTACCATCCTTGTAAGGTTTTTAGGTAAGGTTTTTTGGTAAGATTTTTTTGGTGAGACAGGAGACCCATAAAAGGGACATTAGCCAACAGTGCAGACTCAGATCAGACGCCGCAACTTTTTGCTCCAAATATTCGACTTTTTAAGATAAACTACGTAGAAATAAATCTGACACCCCTTAAGTTGGAAATGAGCATGACCAAAGAATGGAAGAATTCATTCGTCAAAAATGGGTTAACATATGAGTCGCATAAAAGGAAATGGTACTTTACAAACTGTGCGAACAATAACAACTCGGCGTTTTCTGCTCAGAATATTTTTGTACGCACTGACTAAGGATTCTGAAAAATCTACGTAGAACGATAAAGAATGATCAGACTGCACAGAGACGTAGGCTGATATGAGTATTTGCAGTTTGAATGTGCGACAAAGTGACAGCGCCGCTATAAAACTTAAAGCATCGCCTTAGTTTAAACATATTTTATTGCTCAGATGGTATGTAGCAATGGGGTCAAGCTGCAAGTTCTCACAGCATTAGTTACAGCCTCCCCTCACCCCCCCCCCCCCCCCCCCCTCGACACACACACAATATTCCATACAACAGCAACATGGCTAACAACTAACAATTCAATTACCACCATAATACCAAACAATGATTCCGGTTTGATTTACTTTATGTGGAAAACAGTGAGCACTCATATCAGACCGCTCCCATTGGCAGCTGTCTGATCCAAGCCCACACCATCCCGCACAACAGGCACCTTGTCTCAATATTTAGGACCATGACGGTAACTACACATAAACAAGATTAAAATAAATAAATAACAGAGAAAAAAAGCAGAAACATAACTCGAGAACCACAGTGTCAGCCATTAGCCCCAGTATACCAGAAAATGTATAGGAAGAACAACAGATTTAATTCAATCTTCCACTGTCTTTTATATATTGCTGAACAGCCAATCTCCTTATGCTTATTGTTTCAAATAATGCAATAATATCTTAAATACTTGAAACGAAGCTGATGCTTTTGAATGAAACTTTAATCATATCGTGTTTGGATTGCACGGATTTAGTTTTAAAACTGCAGCAGTTTTCGATCAGCTGCGGTACTTTTAGCTCTTTCGGCATTGACATTTTTCGTCACTATCCTTGGGCGCCCTTTTATTAGCCTTCAACAGTTGCATTACAAATAAACTCTCCCGTCTGTTGCTATTGCAAAATAGTCAGTTTATGAAGGTGGGTAAAAAGGCACTACTAATGACACATATAAAGGCTATTTAACATTTTTACAGAAATGACTTTCCCTGAAAATACGGTAAGCCAGATATTGTGCCTATTTTCACTGAAGCTTATAAAGAACCTAAAAACCGGGTCAAAACTGTCTAAATGATCCGTGAAATTTTCTTTGAACGGGAACTAGCAAAACACAAATCGCCATGATACTCTCAATATTTCCACATGGTAAATCATATTCACCTCTACTAAATGATATAAACACAAATGCTATTGATATAAATGGTATTACTAACGCCGGTACTGAAGGTTTTGATGGGTCTTGGGGTCTGTATGTGTGGGGCATATCAGCTGTTGAAATATATGGTTTACCGTAAATATTCTAAATTAATTACCGTAATTGTCCTCAGTGTAGACCTTGATCAGTCTGATCGGGGTCTTCACTGTTTGCTAGGACACATCTATCATAGCAAACTATCAAAACTATCAATCTTTTTCGTATCGTAACAGCCCTTGTATATACATAGTAAACCAGATGTGTATATGTTCTTTGTTTCAACTGGGCAATTTTTATAGATTTTTAATGGAAGACAATCACATGAATGAATAGATTGCGATTGGTTCGACGATCTTGTTAAAATAACGTCGCAAAATTGCCTGATGAAATGCCTGGATAAACCAAAATGTGGAACCAAGTGTGTCTACAAAATAGCAAACTAACTGAGACAATTCTTCTTAATTTTACATATGGTTGCCAATCTAAAGTGAGTGAGAGAATGAGCTCGGGTTTATCGTCCCACAAACAACTAGCCATACGGAGACGGGACCTCGATTTAAAGTCTCATCCGAAAGACCGGAGACGCGGGGGATCGATCTTGCGACCCCTGGATTGGTTATCCACTACACTACCGCAGCTCCTCCCATCTAAAGAGTAATTAGGCAAAGAAAATTCTCTTCACAGTTTACCGTACCATTTTTATAATAACACTTACTGTGCACAAAGTTGCTCACCAATGCCACAGCGACCGGTAGCCTCTTTGTTGTGAAGGATGGTTTATTTTTCGGCATCTCAAACGGTCTGACTCAGTCAAACTGAGTCTGCTACTTTCATTTATCAGATGATGTTTTGACTTCTAAAGATGTTATTTAACGGTTGTTACTACAGGGATCAGACATTTTCATGCATTAACATTATTATTATTTAGGTCCCGAGGGAACTGTTGAAAACCGGGACCGAAGGCCGAGGTTTTCAACAGCCCCCGAGGGACCAAGCAAATGGTAATGCAATGAATAACCATGTTTGATCGTTAATATTGCATAAATTGAACCATCATGCTTTAAGAATTATAAAAAAAAATGTTTGGGCACTATTTTTCGGCCTAATCGCCATTACCTTGCTGATTCCAACGCGCACAATGCTTTTCTATAAAAAATCTTGTTTCAGGCCAAAGTGAGCAATCGTGAATTTTTGTCCAACCTTTAGCAGCAGGTCACAAGTCAAAATCATTTTCACTAAAATTTTCACTCAATGTCGCCTTTTCTTCCATTTTTTAAAATATCTGAATCTGCATTACTCTTGTATGCAAGTCTTTTATTGATAGCTACAACTGCAATCTTGCCGCTTGCTGCTGTACTAACAGACTATAGCCCTGCAACTTGCATACGAAAGGTCGCAAAGCCGGTCATTATAGCCTGTGGGTCGCCTTGTTATTACATGGTTTTATGTTCGTTAAAACATGCTGTTAATATCGTGTGACACCGCTATTTGTGCAATTATGTGTCTTTATACGTCAGAAAGCAAAAATAACTTTGGATTCTAATCCAAAACCCCAGCTCCAGCGCAGATTGGAATGCTAAAGTTTGATCTGAAATCGTATCATCAGAGTTTGATAAATTGCAAAATTTCTTTGAACGAGAACTAATGAATACATGCTCGTATGAAGCCATCAACACAAACTGCACGGTGCCTTTATTTAAAAGCAATAAATGATATAAACACAAGTGCTTTTGACACAAATACCATGAAGAAAGTTGGTTTGGAATACTTGATTAATATTGAGCCTGTATGTGTGGGGTAGCCAAAAATTTTACAAAGGTAACTATATAAACTATAATATAAAGATAAGTTAAATAACTGCTTTTATTTTGCAAGACGAAATAGCAAAGAATCTGGCAGAATGATATATGTTTTGTTTCATATTAGATTTGCAAATTATTTGTACGTACAACTTTCGTAAGTTTATTTGTTTATGCAGAACATGCACATTAACTTGTGAAGTCGGGAACACATTAAGAAGTCTTTGATTTACAATTAAAACAGCAAATACGAAAAAATACTTATTTTATACTGTATAGAATTTATGTCATTTTCTATATTTTGCAGTTCTGTACAGCAACTGTAAAAATCAAGCTATGATAAACAGAATCCTGCATTCGTGGTCATTTCAAATGAAATTTATGAAACTCGCCGAAAGCTCGTTTCATAGATTTCATATGAAATGACCACTCGTGTAAGATCCTCTATATAATTGCGAAAAGTATTATCATATGTTGACAAAGTATTTGCAAAAACTTTAATTTTTGATTTCCAGGTGGGTATGAAACTGCACGTTACAAGGCGTGACTGTGGGCAATCAAAAATGTGTCTTTAAAGTTGGTTGGGAATATCCAGATTCTGTATTCCGTACACTAGAGCAGGCCTGAGGCAAGGCTGCATGCGAAAGAAATTGAAATTTGGCTCCTTCTGAAACAAGCATTTGAACCACAACTCGGGTACAGTGATTCCTTGAAAGACTGCTTAAAGACCCATTTTTGATTGCATAATACCCTAATGACTGTTTATTGAAACATGCTGCTCAGAGATGAACCATCCTAGAAGACTTTTGACTGAAATACAGGTAGGGGCCAGATAAAGGGAAATCAGCTGTCAAGGGAAAAGACACAATATCGTTATAAACAGATTATAATTTGATCAGACTGTGTTTTTGTAGACCCACATAGAGCTGTGTTGAAATATAGTGCCATGATTTGCTCAAAATCTTTGAATCCATACAAAGGGCTAATATAAACAGGCCATGTAAATAGGTACTCGTAAATTACAACTTTCTTAGAAGACTCAGATCAGCCTACGCAGTCTTATCAGTCAATCCTGTTGCATGAACAGTCTACGATTCCGAAAGAACAAAATTGAAGACTATGATAAATCTACAAAGATGTGACAACTGATTTGAATATTTACTGTTCATATAAAAAGAATGCCAGATCAGTAGTGTTATTTCAGCCTCCACAGCTAACTAGTAAAAAAAAGGCCATTAACAGCATACATAGATATGAGAGCTGATTTTGGATATTTACTGTTCACATGAAAGTTATGCTATAAATGTGTATTCAAATCAGCCTGCACATTATGTGCAGAGTGATAAGTCTACATTTTCGCCTTTTCAAGTTTTGGGCATATATATATGCTTATTTTTATTTTATTTATTTATTTATTATTTCACAAAATATTATATAGAATTAGAAAATAGAAATAAAATAATCACTTCTTTTTTGGTTTACAAGTTTTATATGCCATGTTCTACATGTGTCTAGCAAAAAAAAATTTTAAAATGCCAGAAATTTTCAAATATTTATCTTTTAGACAGTAAAACGTTGCAGTTTGCATTTACTTGAACAAATAATAAACATGAATAAATCAAAGTAAAAAAAATGAAAACGGTTGTATATCCCTTAGTTTCTATCAAATCAGAAAAAATCCGTTTTTTTCCTTTATTATGAATAACTTTTTTTTTATCTCATTAGTTATTTTTTTTTGTTTTAAGAAGATGCATCTACAGGATAATACATGTAGCAGTTTCCCCATATTAGGCCCAACTTTTGGGATTTGTCACTGTTATAATCCCCTCGTATTCACCAAGATAAGATAAGCCTTTGATATGAGCTGTGGCCCTAAGCACTGTTTATTGAGAGCTATCAATTTGTGCCACCACAATTTGTTAAAGAAAAGAAATGTGTCTTTAAAATGTCATTTTCAGTTTGAAAGTGTAACGGCTTGCGAACGCGTAATATTTCTTCTAATTTCAACATGATTATGCAATGAAAACAATGGCATAACAAAAGTTGTTTACGAAAAAAGGCGGAAAGGTAAAGTAATAATCATGCCTTGAAAATTCCTATATTTTTTAATTCAAAGACAGGTAGTCTGTGATTTTGAAGAACTTAAACATCGCAAGTAAAGCCTAGGTACAAGATATTGGACATTTTTCGATATTTTTTTTCGAAATATTTGCATTACGGACTTTTCTGCGCAGAAACAAAATTATTCCTGCGCATGCACAGCAATGAGCTTCATTCCAATTAATTCCTAGCGAACTTGAATTTTGCCAGATAACTCTTGTGTGGAAAAGTATGGGCTGACGATTTTCTTAGCGTTTTGTTCCATGGTATCTCCCAGTAGATAGTGAGCCTCGATTAACTCCAATATTCACTGGGTTCCTTGAATATCTGACCAATACTTGGTATCGTTGCTGTTTTATCCGGTGTATATAAAAACCTGTTACTGTGTGAAAAGATTCTGCACTAAACATGAAGAAAAAACTACGACAGGTGTGAAATTTTGTGGCCAATTTTTCTTTAGTAAAAATTTGCAGCAGCTGATTTTCATTTTTTTACATTTTTTTCACATTAGTAGCACTTTGTTACATAGCAGCCTTAAGCGGATATGCTTGACATATTAATGGCCTCTTTTACGGCCATGACATGCTTTTAAATGTACGTGAAAATACGATTTTTTTGCTAAATGTCATAAATCTCATACAAAAACAAGAGCTAGTATTTCTTTATAGTCTTTAACATCATGAAAACACTGTGATGACTAAATGTCTGATTTGCAAGAATTAAAAAAGTGTCATTGGATTAAGCTTCTCAGAAGTGATCTAGACATGTAATGAATTTTATTAACTTATTCGAAGACCTTTAAGTTCAACTTTATATGCACTAATGCATAAATACATGTACCTGTATTCGTGGCCGAGGAATTAAAGGGTCGCCAATGACTTCACTGCAGGATAGCGCCGACTTATTCTCTGCACCGGCATTGCATAGTATGCTGACACAATGAAATACTGCTTAAAACTACAAAAGCATCTGGAGCTTAAGCCTTCAAGACGCGCCAAGTAGGATATTCGGTTACCTGTTACCTGGAGCAAGTATTAATGCGAATGCAGTTATTTCCCTTAGACCCACGGAGCGTTAGGCATTAATTGATATTAGAAAGGTAATATCGATTCCATATCTCAGGTGTTGCACAGGTTTATCAGCATAATAAGAATACGAAGGAGCGGGATGGGACATGTTGAATTTTAATAACTTTTAATATTTTTTTCTCAGATAAAAACATTTTTTTCCTGATTGCTGATTTTCGGTGTAATAAGTCTTTGAGTGAGTTTCATCGGATTGATTTAGTTTCTGACATCAAAAACATAAAACAAAAATGTTTTTGATAATGAAATAATAATAATACATTTCGATCTCTTTGAGAGTCTCATCTTTATCCACACACCATAGTTACAGTCAAACCTGCTCATGGGGTCACCTCTATTAAGGGGTCACCTGTCTTAAGCAGCCACATTTTCTGGGTCCCTTGAACCAAAATACAGTGCAAATGAACCTGTATTAAGGGGTCACCTGTCTTAAGCAGCCAATTTTTGTCCTTCCCTTGGGTGGCCCCTTAAGACAGGTTTGACTGTATATAGGATACCTTCATTTTTGTCTTAAAACATCCGTGAGCATGACAAACATCATGCTGCCAGTACACAGTTTTGCTTCACTTCAATTGTCATTAGAAATGGTTCGAACTCCTCTTTATCATTTACACTGGTGGAGCATACATTCATGACATAGCCGTATAAAAGCTTGGCTACACAGCCAATCCCATCAAGACTGTGTTGATGCTTTTGAAAGGTAAACAGGTCACTAAGAAATCCTGATTTGATTCTTTGCATTGTATTTGGGGCGTTCTTGCTATAGAAGATAATGCCAATTACTCTTCAGTCTTTCTTTTGAATCCATACAGATAGAAGCAGGCTTGTCAAGAAAGAACTCCACCTGTGGATCCTCTGAGTCCATATACGAGTTCTTCTGCTTACTTGCTACTGTATACCGCCAACTGATACGCGGTCACTATGTCCAACAGACGCGTATATACTGACTAAATCTCTGATTCATCATAGGTCTTATCCGTGATCTGTTTGTTTCTTGTGATGATTTATGGATGGAAACCTTCATGCAGACCAAATAGCTTACTAAATTTTTCGAACCACAGCAGAAAGAGAGAGTAAGGTTTGGATCTAGCAAAACCAGTTTAAGCCTCGCTTCCTCCACCCCAATATTCTTGTACTGACCGTTCCAAGGCGGTACTTCTGTTGTGATTCCCCAATGTTACAATGTTGTTATGTCCGCTTGTCTATGGTCTCTAGCACACTGCTAGAAAACAAAACAAAACAGAAAAAAGGAGGGACAGCTATTCAGGTGACCACACTACAAAACAGAAAAAAGGAGGGACAGCTATTCAGGTGACCACACTACACTGGTCACCTGAATAGCTGTCCCTCCTTCTTTCTGTTTTGTTTTGTTTTGTAATTTGAAAAAAATAATAAAAAAGGTAAAATAAATGCTGCATCTGTTTTTAATGAGGGGAAGCTGAATGACCACCTGTTTAGAAGGAACTGCTGATTCGGATTACCGTGCATGTATTTCGTGAACTTTTGTAAATTTTTGTGGGTGTGCTTCTTTCCCTTTTGATTAAGAGAGCGTGATGTGGAATTTGATTGTATTAATTCCTGATAATTGCTTATTTTGTTCTTACTTTTCATCTCTTGACTAGGCGTATCAAGGCATGTCGGTTTCAGTTTGGAGCTGTTATCTAAGATGGACTGCCGACTGAAGAATTGGGGACATCATGTAGTTTGCCTTTTTTGAGTGACCGTCTCCTAGGAGGTTATCGTCCAAGGCCAAATATACTCGAAAAATATATTAAGGGGTCAATCTTTTACCCTGCGATTTCTTGAACATTTCAAACATTTGGGAAAATAAATCATTTCTACCTTCTATTTTATTCATTTTGCAGTTTTATACAAATGAAATTGAACCTATAGCCTTTGCCTTGACCAAGTCCAGGCTTTAAGTCAAACTACCCCTAAAATGAAACTGGTTTGAATACCCATAGCAAATTGAAAGTGTGTCAGTCTGGTCGGGCGTAACTTTTAAAATTGCTATGAGTTTCAAACTTGTTACAACTTGCTTACCTTAAAAATGATTAAATTTGATGACTATTGAGCAATTTTGCAAAAAAATCATGAATTGGCGAAATCGAATATTTTGGTGAATTTGCTCCTTATGGACTTTTGACCACTTTGATTTTGACGGAGGTGTGAATTGAACTCTGGACTTGGTCAAGATAAAGGCTATAGTTTCAAACTTTTTGTGTACAAAACTTGCAAAATGAATGAAATGGAAGGTAGTAATGATTTATCTTACCAAATGTTTGAAATGTTCCAGAAATCGCAGGGTAAAAGTTTGACCCCTTCATATTTTTTTTCGAGTATAGCTCATTTTTTCCTAGAAAGCATTTGCTATTTACTCATACGACACCATAGGCGTATGCAATTAACTTATTTTGAAAGATTTTAAGACGCTGTCTAGAGATCTAACAATTCTTGTGTTGATTGCTAAGTAATAGGGCTAGATGTTCATCACACCCTTTCATATGGTAACTCTTAGGAGATTGCAGACCAAGGTTACGGGTTCCATAAATTCCTTCTAGTTTTTGCCTAGAGACTTTGCAACTTCTAGATGGGGTTTCCTTCCAGGCTGAGGAGTTCGATCTGCCCACATGAAACAGGAGGATGCAAGGGCTCGAGATTATAAAACTTGAGGATAATCTCAAACTCAAAATAAAGCATACTGATTGGCTGCTTCCGAGCATGTGCTCGGAAACAGTCAATCAGTGTGCTTTATTTTGAGTTTGAGAATGTACTCAAGTTTTACGAGGGGTGATCATTAAATAAGGGAAAGTAGCATTTATTTCATTAGCTATGTATAAAAACAGTACTCAAGATATATAAAACCTAAGAAGAAAGCATATGACATATAATTAAGTTCTAAAGTACTTTTTAGGACTATCGTTGCCATGGCAACGGTGCCTTAAACTTCTATGGGTTTAGTCTCTAATTTTTTGCATATTTTCATGTATATTTACTGCTGATAAGTACAAAGAATTGATAAATGTGTGTGATTTTTTAATGGCTTGATGCAAGTCTTAAATACTTAAAGAAATATATAAGAATTCATGCCTTACACTCAAGCATGGCAGAAATACAGATCGTGAAAGACTTTTGATTGAGCAAAATTTGACGTTTTTGGCCGATTTTAAGCCACAGGGACCAGAATTGTGCCGTCATTGCATTTTAACAAGCAGGGTCCTGGGATAATTGTATAGCAGAAAGAACCAAAATTATCCTGTACTTGATAACCGATCAATTAACTTTAGCGTAATACTGGAATTTACGGAATAAAATCTCGAATTCCCTAAAAATCAATTATTTCAACCCTTGCTTTAGCTTTAATTCATGCCAGATTTCAGAACATTTTCATTTACAATCATTTTATGTGTGTCTCTGAAGCCAAAACTTAACTTTAACAGACGTTGTTCCTAAATTTTCAATATCTCTTAACATATCGTACATAATGAGCATAATAAAAACACCTCCTTACCAAAATGACGTCGAAAAAAATTCACACGTGGTACCCGGCATGAACGTGACGTCATGTGTTGCTATGGTAACACGGTAGAATTTTGATCTCAAACATGGATTCGAAAGCTTAAAAGACACTCTTTGGTGTTACATGAAGGATACCTATTTCTGTATAAAATCAACTAATCTACAAAGGTGTTTCCATTACTTAATGATCACCCCACGTATAACCTCTGGGCCAGTTGTCGGTTTGAGATGACCTTTCCAACTGCTTAAATCATAATGTATTTTAAGTCAGAAATACTTTCTCTTAAGAGTATCGCTTTAAAAGACAGCTTTTTAATCAAAGATGGTTGCAGGTCAACACAACGGTGCAAATAGAAGTTCATCGCCGGTGATATAGCTCAAAATGTTTGAACCGTTTGTCTCTTTATGGATGAGTTTTGTGCTTTATACACTGTAAAAATCGCGCTTAGCTATAAAACACTAGTGGTTACATGTTTAGGTGTAAACATGTTTAGGAATATGTCATATAGATAAACATGTACACCTTTTTTATTACTTTCCCGGACAAAGTCTGCTAAACACGTTTTATTCTGTTACGCGTTTCGGATGAATCCATTCTCTCTTTTCCCAGTTGAAGAACGAAACAAAGAGACAAAAATGTTGACAGGAAATTTTCAAAATAAAAGGTAAACTCCTAAACATGTAACCAGTTTTGTACATGTTTAGTTTCTAAACATAAACCTAAACATGTTGCAAATTGAACATGTTACGATTTAAACACATAAAAAATCGGACTGCATTTTTGTTAAGATTCTAAACACATTTTTTACAGTGTAGGTTATGCCTGTGTTCCGTTGTAAATACCGGTACTAAAATGTTTCTCTTATAAGCTTTATGCAGTGACTTCTATGCTTTTTGTTTTAAAGTGCTTTTTTTTTCGTGTGTAAAATCAAATTATGTTTATACAAACACCATAAACTGTTTCAAAGCATTTCTATAGCACAGTGGGAGGGTTTAATGACGTTTTGAGTTTGATATAAATTTGTTAAAACAATAATCATTTCTTTAAAGTTTGCTAAAAATCAAATGTCAAACATGAAAAAATTGCAAATTCAATTTTTGTGCAAACTTAGTGTCTTTTGAACTTGTTTGCTTATAAAAATATGTTATGCACAATATGTTCTCATGATCCTAAACCTGGGACAGCAGGGCCTTCAAAACAGTGCAGACCAAGGTAAAAACAGCTCCTGATATTTTAGGTACGCACTACTTATCAGTCCATCAGCTCATTTCGACACAAAGCAAGATACTAAAACCAAATTCTGCAAATGTAAATATTTTATGACAACCATTTTAATTTGTTATGATGTTTTGATATTTAAGGAAACAACGGAAACCCCATGCCATTAAAAGATAACTATTATGAATAATTCTGTCTTGATTATTTGAACGCTGTCACTAGAACGGTGAATTAGGTAGAAAAAAGTAATTCCAGTGACAATGCCTTTTGTTAATTTTCTCAATTAGGCCGTTTAGTTAACTATTGTTAGAGTTGGTAAATTATTGAGTATTTGTATTCATTGCTCTTTGACTAATTACTTGCATTTCAATCATTTTATACAGCTATTGTCATCCAGGGAGCATCTTCAAAAGGTAAGTGAGTCACGATATGGAAAACTGAAGCTTAAAGCATGAGCGGGAAGCCAAACCTCAGCTCGGCCTGCGCAGTAGCGGAGGAATATAGGAGTTTTTGCTTTTCGCTCTATACATTCTTAGGGTCCGCCGGCGGTTGGTGCCGAATGCGTGGACTGAGCAGATTGCAATTATGCGCCTGCTGGACTGAGTCTTCCGCGTGTGCATATGGTTTGAAACACCATTCCCCGTGGAGCATTTCTGACAATGTGGTGGTAATAAAATTTGAATGAAGTAATGTGCATATTTAAAAATGGCAACATGTCACTTAACTCTAACTTTTGAAATGTAGGACATAGATCAAACTACAATATTAACATTTTTATAAAATATGTTATTATTGAAAACAGGAATTTTAAAATGTTTAATTAGTTTAAACTTTATTTTTTTGTATATATATCATGAAAATACAGAACATGCCAATACAATGTAATTGGAAGTACAATATAATACAAATGGGATTCAGAAGGAAGTCTTAGACTTATTTTTATCTGTATCCCATTTTGCAATAACATTAACTTTGAAACAACAGGTGATTTGAACTAACATCTAGTAACAAAGCTTTTGTGTTCAGTCATAAGATACAAATAGAAAGAAAATGAAATATATAGATATGCATTTGCACGCCTATTTCACAGAACATCCTGACTAGACCTCATGCAGGTAAGACTCTCCTATGATCTTACTCAGTTTTTTTAATATTCTTATCGTGACAGACGGTCTAATCATTGTATTGCTCCCCGTAGTAAATAACACATGCATGACGTCACATCAGATGTCCTGCGTCAACAGTTGTGCTTTTATGACTAGCTGTACGTTTATTTCATTTAATCAGCATAAACTTAGGTCTCCACGGGGAATGGAGATATCAAGTACTATTTAAAGGATAATATAAGTGATAGAGTGGTTATTGGTTATTGTCGTCAAATCTCACTTATTCTAGTAACACGCGAGACATTCAGATATAATGGGAGTAGATGGTTAAATAAGGTTTATGTTCCATTCCATAAAAACGTTACTTGTGTCCAAGTTTAGTTGTTGGTATGTTAGGCAGTATTTCCAGAGGAGATGAAATAAAGAGAGAAGTCTAGTGACTTTTTAAGTAGCGCATGTATTCTAGCAATTGTCCTAAGGCTAGTACTCTAGGAGATTATGGGGTAAGAATAAAACTATGTATCAAATTATGTTATTTGAAATCGTTTTGATTTTACAATGAAGTCTTGTACTGCTAGAAAAATCTCCTTGTTTTGTTGGTAGGTAAGCTCGTGACGGCCATAAAGAAATACGTTTGTAGTTGGCTGGCATATCTGTGACACTTTGTCGAACAGTTCTTGCCTCAAGTTATTGAAACGTCCACATTCAAATAAGTAGTGGTTAGCATTTTCGACTCGCCACATACACATAGTGGACTTCCTATTATATTTTTTGAAAAGAGATGATAGTTAAGAGCGCTACAATTTGTTCGTAACCTAGTATGATAAATTTGCCCGAGTCTTTTTCCGTCAGAATAGAATTTAGGGGGATAAATAATGTTTGTGTTTAGTTGGCTTCGAAATGCGCGTAAGCTAGGTTGATTACGTGTTTCAATCCGGGTTTCGTTCCAGCTACGAATTACAGAAGGAAGAAACGAATTGAAGTATAGTTGGGAATTTGTTTAATGTTTAATTGATCCCCATTTGTACTGTTTTGTATAACACTGGTTTATAATACACTTATGCTTTAAAATGGGATAGTTTCTGAGATTCGGGGTGGAATTGATTAGCTTTTGGTGCCTAGCTTATATGTTCTTCATCATTTCGTAACGTGTTTTCTTCAGAATTTTTGTGTTTTTCTCTGGTGGTAAGAATTCCCTTCCCATAAGCCATTGTTCAAATATGGCGTCCATACTTCCGGTTGGAATGTAATAGGTTTTCGTGACCAGCGATTTGGACAGATATTTGTCCAATTTGAGGTGGTAGACAGTATAGTCTGGCGTATTAATAGTAATTGTGTCTATATGCTTCTTTGACAGAACTAGTCATGAAGCAGTGGATGTTTTCATTGCTTTTCAGTGTAGCCTTTGTGGCTTTCAAGATTCGTGCTTGTTTTGGTGAGAAGGACTCGCATTCTGGCAGTTTTCACTTATTCCCAGTGAAGCTGAGTTACAGTGGTAAGTCCTACTGTGAATTACAGAAGTTTGATAATCTGCCACACTTGATGGGATCATGTTTGTGGAATAATATGAGAAGGTTCAAGGATTTTCAGAAATCCCCTAGAAAATTGATCTACTTGTACCTGTTCTTCATCATTATTTGCAATTCATGGGATACTGAACTCAATCCTGGTCCTACATCCCTTAGTTCCTCACATTTCCCATGTGGTGTATGTGAGGCCAGTGTTGGTTGGGACGACCGTGCTATAGTTTGTGACACATGTAATAAGTGGTATCACATTGACTGTCAGGGTATGGATTCCAATATGTATTCAATTTATAATCAGTCCCTGGATAGGAGTTTGGCATGGGAATGCCTGAACTGTGGCATGCCAAACTTCTCAACTTCTTTGTTTGACACATTAGGCCTGATTGATACGAGTAATCGTTTTGATTCCCTCTCAATTCCTGACAGTCCAATTCCTACTGATCTAGGCACACCAACAGCTACTTCTTCCCCAGTTGGTCTGCAACAATCAAAACCCAAGACAGGCAAGAAGTCTGTCTTAAATCATCCACTTCGAATCCTGATTATGAATTGTCAGTCGATTAAAAATAAGAAACCTGAACTTCAGACCATTGTCGACACAGCCAAACCTGACATTATCTTGGGTTGTGAATCTTGGCTCTCTCCAGACATCGCCAACTCTGAAATATTCCCTGATGGGTATGATGCCATTAGGAAAGACCGGGCGGGTGATGCTCATGGGGGAGTTTTTGTTTGTTTTAAAAAGGATTTGGTTTGTATTGAGGTACCAGAACTTGAGACTGAGTGTGAACTTGTTTGGGTTAAACTTCAAATTGTTGGCTGTAAAACTTTGTATCTTGGCTCCTTCTACCGACCTCCAGATATCATTGATCCAGAGTATTTGGATCATCTAAATGCCTCTCTAGGACGAATCATGTCATGTAAAAACTCTCATGTCCTTCTTGGAGGTGACTTCAATTGTGGGGACATTGATTGGAATAAGTTATATGTACCCCTGGGAATGCCCAAAAGGCAGGTGCAGTCCCAATTAGTAAACATTGTTCAGGAGCACTGCCTCTCTCAAATGGTTGATATCCCTACAAGACAAGAAAGGACCCTAGATATCCTTTTGACTAGCAACCCCACCCCTGTCACAAGAATTAAGGGTATGCCACCAATTGGTCGAGCTGACCATGATATTGTTTTGGTGGAATATGACATAAAAGCAAAAAGGGTCCTTCAGTCACCACGGAAAGTTTTCTTGTACAAACGGGCTGATATGCAAGGTCTTAGAGACCATATGCTTGCCTTTGCAGACCGTTTCATGTCGCAGAACTTTGCTCACGTTGATGTTAATGAGATGTGGATTGAGTTTAAGACGGTCTTACTAAATGCAGTAAACAAGTGTATTCCTTCTAAAATGACGAAAGGAAAACTTGGCTATCCATGGATAGATGCACGCATTAGGGCATTGATTAGGAAAAAAGAAAAACTGTACCACAAAGCTCGCAGGGCAGATAAAACGAGTCCCTGAAGAGTCGTTATAAACGACTCAGAGCTCATGTCCAAAACGAAATAAAAAGGTAAAGGTAAAGGTTTCCCATAGCCTAATAGCCGTAGGGGCAGTGGGGGTTAGAGACCCACTGTATCTTGGGCACAGCTGATGAAAGGCGGAGCCCATCCCTCTCCTTTCGCTGCCTTATCCTTCCCTGATTCGAAAAAGGTACCCATTTACTGCTGGGTTGACAGAGAGAGTTTTCCAGTCATCGTATGGCGATAGTGAGCCGCGAAC
Organism: Ctena decussata; assembly: GCA_963989385.1. Lineage (NCBI taxonomy): Eukaryota > Metazoa > Mollusca > Bivalvia > Lucinida > Lucinidae > Ctena > Ctena decussata. The sequence goes on along the minus strand of OZ022513.1, from coordinate 43,480,194 downwards.
TCACGACCTTACGGTGACTTTCTGCGCAATAGCCGAGCCACTCTAACCACTCGACCACCGCGCCTCTCTAACGAAATGCGTGATGCCTATTGGAGGTATGTTTCAGATATCTTCAATCCCTCAGATACAGACACTAATATAGAAGCACTAATATAGAAGATAAATTGGCACTTTGGGAAGAGGCATGGCTCAAAATTTAATGTTGCCAAATGTCACTCTATGAGGGTGACTAGGCATCCCCCTCCAAAGCAAATAATCCATGGTTATACATTGCATAACCAAGTCCTAGAGAATGTATCGTCAGCCAAATATTTAGGAGTTGAAATTACGGATGACCTCGAGTGGGGTCAGCACATTAATGAAATTACCAGTAAGGCTACTAAGACTTTGGGTTTCCTTCGTAGAAACTTGACTTTTGCATCGAAGGAAATCAAGGCTGCTGCATATAAAACTCTGGTCCGGCCCAAATTAGAATATGCAGCGCCAGTTTGGATGCCCCATCACCAAGTTGATATTAACAGAATAGAAAAAGTACAGAGGACTGCTGCCCGTTGGACCTGTAGGCGCTGGCGCAATCAAAGTCATGTGGGAGAAATGTTAGAAGAACTCCAGTGGCCAGACCTGCAGGAAAGACGACAGCAGGCTTCTCTGTCTCTATTCTACAAAATTCATAATAATCTTGCCATTGTAGATAAGAATAAGTACCTATCTGAGGTCGGTGAAGGGAGCAGGAGAACTAGGTCCCACCCATTCCAGTACCACCGTCCAAACGCTTACACGGACGGTTTTAAGAATTCTTTTTTCCCCAGGACAATTGCAACTTGGAATGGCCTTACAACCGAAGCTGTCTCTTCGGAGACAGTTGATGGGTTTAAGGCCAAAATTTAATATCCTAGGGTAGAGCAGGGGTTAGGCATGGAATGCCTGCCCCTGAGGACTTCTTGTAAATAGTTTTAATCTGCTGGTGGCTATGTCACAAATTCATTTATTTATTTATTTTTTATTTTTTTTTTTTTGTGACAACTTATGCGCCACACCAAAAACCTGTCATCATGGTCAAAATTGACCGAGGACAGTATCGGTAGAAAGAAAGAAAGAAAGAAAGATCATTTGATTCAATTTATGTTAATTTGATGGTAAAAGAAAATAAAAATAGGGAAAAACCTTGCGTTGTCCGTTGCTTGGCCCTTCGGGGGTTTAATTGGTCGTTTTATTTTGCTTCGGTATTTTAGTAGTGGTGTTTGACACCTAAGGGATTTCCAGGTGGTGCAATAGATTGTTTCTGTCGAGTCCTTATTTTTGATTCATCATATACTGAAAGGATTTAAAAACTTCCACCCATTAATTTTGAATATCTCAAAAACAAATGCAGCTACGTCCATCGAAATTTTACAACAAATATTTTCTTTTATACCTGATTATATCCGTATCTTGAACTTGAAATCTTGAATTTGTAAGTATATGTATATGCAATGAACTCGTTGTCTCAAACACCGATATCTTAAAGTACCTGCTTTTCTCAAAGCCAGATTGAGATACTTTTTGCTTGAGTTTGACTCTTTTTATCGCATACTAACATTAACCCAAAGTAAAATTTCTGGTTTCTTGGACTTTGAGACAGCAATGGTTGACTGTAGATTACCTCATAAGTATTAGCTCTTTTGCCATATCGAACAGGCTGATGACAGCGTTGATTTTGATGGGTTGACGTCATGAAACGCCCCATCTGGATCTCCGCTGCTATCAGCTTGTCATGTATATTACATATTGGGAGGTGAAAGAACTAAACGGTCTCCCGGGATAGATAACCAGCTTAACAATAAGGTCTCCGCAATGGGCGCACGGCATGGAGTCAGCTCAGAGTCAATGCTGTGCACCTGCTCTTTAACAATTCAACTGGCTTGTTTGTATTTCATCACTGTAATATTTCATTTCACAACGCCAACGCCATAACCATTATTGTATGAATGTTATTGTTGATTCTCTTGCTGTTTACATGTAAACCAGAGATGATCAAATAAACTTGGAACTTGGAAATCGTTCAACCGAACCGGTTAGGAATAAGCACGTGCTCCTCATATTTTTAGTGCAGTTTACATACAGACGGATCACTTTATGTATAAAGTTTTCTGCTTACACATTTCTCTTACAATATCAAATTGAATTTTAAAAGTTTGAACTCGATCCGTGGCTTTATTTGGCACAACGCGCCAAAATATCGCAAACAGGTGCACAGTTTTGGGCCTTTTAAGTGCTGAAATTTCAGAAAGTGACGTCGCGAGATAATTTTATGCGTTAATTACGGCAATTTACAATCTCAGACGACGCGCACGGTTTACAGGAAGGTCAAAAGACCGTCAGTAAAGCAGCTACCCGATATGAACAACCAGAGGTCATGACGTTAACTCACGTCGACGCTGTCTGCGTGATAGGTTTTACGTGACAGCGTCAACTGCAATAATGCTTGCAAACCAACGTGGATGACGTAACAATAGTAAGACAGTAAGAAATCGTCAAAAAGAGTGTTGCATAAGATAACGCCGTTATTGCCTCATGCGTTTCAGAGACGTAACGCTCTTTTCTGACGTCATTTAAGTAAATGGTCCGGATAAACTTCGTAATCTTTAAATTTGAGAAGTTTCAAGCATTTTATCGTAAAATACTTAACACTATCACAAGTGAAAGCATCAGCAGCCAGCAATAAAAAATGGAAGTTTTTAAATCCTTTCAGTATAGGTATTATCCATGATTCATTTTTGTTCCTTGTGATGATTTATTGATTGGTTGGGAAATCATTATGCAGACCAACAGCTAACTAAATGTTTCGAACCATTGCAGAAGCAAAGGACAAGAGTTTGGATTCAGTAATTTAAAAGTAGTTTAAGCAACCGAATTATCTATTCCTGACCGTTCCAAGGCGGTACTTCTCCTGTGGTTCCTCATTGATACATGTTCTTATGTCCTCTTGTCTGCGGTCTTCTAGCAATATGGTAGCTCGTATAACTGCCCACTTTGTTTTTAGTTTTGTTATACAAAATAGAAAATATGTAAATGATAGATATTACTGCTGTTTTCAATTAGGGCAGTTGAATGACGATCTGTTTGGTAAGAGGATTTCATTCGGGTAGCCGTGCGTGTCTTTCGTGAACTTTTGTCTATGTATATATTTCTTTCCCTTTTTGGTATTGAGGGCGGGATATGGGATCTGACAGTATTAATTCCTGATCATTGCCTAACTTTTTACTTTGTTGCAGATTCTTTAATAGATTGTGTGGGTATAAACAATCTCTACATAAAAGAACATACTCTGACGTTAAAGCAAAATAGCCTCAAAAATTGAAATATTGACTAAAATAGATGTTGCCAATACTACTTAATTGCTAATACTAACATTTCTTTACTACTTTTACCGCCATTGTATTGTATTGTATTGTATCTTCTAAATTCTGCCTTCATAGGCACACCTGGAGTACTCCAGTAAAATCTTCTTGAGTAAAGTCTTTACACAATTAAGAGCCACGTACAATAAAAGTTCTATCCAAGGAATATTTACAAATAATCCACCACCATTTACATGTGTATATAAAATGTTCAAATTTAAGAAATGTCACTATAGCGTTTCCTCTAGTTGTTAAGGGTAATCATCTGTGCCTCGTTGAAATAGAATAAGAGTACTCTATGTGCGGTTTGCTGCGCTCTTTACTTTTCTATTACGTTTCGGCACTAGTTGGATTTTGTTATATATGACTGCATGTAGTCTATAGATGAGCCTTCTGCTATGATAATGTAGAGAGTCCACAAGATGTCTGATCTCGCTCTTTGTGTTAATTTTGTTATTTTGTATAACAATGTCAGAGTCTATTAGTAACTGAAGTAACGTATATTCAGCACTCACAGGGTGCTTGTCAAGTAGATTAGCCAGTACATGTAAAAAGTCAATGAAAATAGGTTGTCGAACATCTTCCAGGGGCTTGCAGTCGATCAGGAAGTGTTGAAGTGTTTCATCTTCTTCTTTACACAGTTGACACACCGGGTTTATTTCGTTCTGACTTTGCTCTGTTCGTTTGTAAAATGTATGTCCGGTTAAAACTTTATACTTCACTGGAATTCTAAGAATGTCTCTGTCACTATTCATGTGAGATTTCACAGCTGGGTGACATTGTCCCACAATGTAGGTTTTGGAAAGGTACTTCAATGAAGAATACAGTCTTGATTGTGTTACTATTTGACTGGTCCAGTATTCTTTGATAGCAGTGTTTAGGAGTTTTTTCCAAGCTAACTTTTCCACCGGGGTTTCAAGTAAACTCTCCGGATTTGGTAGGTTGTACTGTATAAGTATTCTCTTCACAGCAATGAACCAGCTATGACTTTTATACGACTTAACGTCCAATTGCCTTTTGGCCAATTGATGCTCTACTGAATCGTGTGGGAGTCTTGTAATATTACCGTACAAGGACAGTATTCTTTTATGTATCATGGCTTCAGCAGGAAGAGTTCCCGATAAAATATATACGCGGTGTACATCTGGATCAGCCACAGTCGATATAATGATAGTATTTGTTTTAATAATTTCTTATATTGAGTTTCAAGCACATCTAATGGTTTTCCTGATGGTATGACAACTTCAAGGCCATGAAATAACACTGGGAAGACATATGTTTGAAGGAGTGATATCGACGTTTCCGGATCAAGACCGTTTTCACCATGTAAACCGGGTTCAATGAGACTGTATACTGTACGTTTAGCTTTCTGAATTTTCGATTCGACAGTTTGCATTTCTTGATTAGAAGATGATCGTAATATTCCCATATGTGCTGTGTTCTCAACAACTGGCATTTCCTTTTCACTTATGTACCATGCTTCGTGATCAGGATAGTTCCTTATGCTGTCCATTTTGATAACAACACTCTTGACCTCTTATAAGATATATCCATCTTTTCACTGGAGTCTTTACAGATATTAACGAGGGACTGTAGGCTGTAGGCATCATTGCTAAGGATAGCCACATCATCAGCACATGTTGGGGCTTGTATGCCAATGCCTCCAATTTTGGCTCCTTTTCCAGATACCTGTATTCTGTCCAAGAGTCCATTGTCATAACCTTTGAAGAGGTCAGCGCTGAGGACACCACCTTGTCGGACGCCTTGTTGATTGGTGTATGTTGAGGATAGTTGTCCTTCGCATTTGATGGCAGTTTGTGATTCGTGATGTAGACTGTTTATCTATAGCCAGTTAAGACCATCGATACCGCTATTATATAGTTTTCTCATTAGGTTTGGATGAACCACGACATCAAAGGCTGACTTGACACCCATGAATGCAACGTATGTAGGCATATTCAGATATTTATTGTTACGATAGAATTCTTCTACAAGCAGCGCACAATTCATGGGAGAGGAGTTTTCTGTAAATCCTCTCTGAAGGGGGTTTTGTTTTTCCAGTAATACCGACTTAATTCTGAACTTTAATATTGCTTCAAGTAATCTTGTCAAAACTGGAGTTATTGTTATGCCTCGATAATTTTGGGATTCTTTACAGTTTCCTATATTCTTAGATATTGGATTTAGTATACCAAGTTTCATGGATGACGGAATTTCTTTATTGAAGAGAATGTTATTAATCATTGTTTGGACACAGTTCATAACATAAAATGTACCCGTAAACTGATGACGTAATTGGTACTTTTACTCCTTACGTACATAAGAACTCCGTTATCATAGGATCTAGGATCGGCAGACATGCTATAAGGCATTATTCCAAATGTCAGATGCGGTGTCGAATGTGATACAGAACTTTTGTCCGCAAAAGAATACCACTTATGCTATGGCGAACTGTATTGATTGAATGGTGACATGTAATTTCTAAACATTTTGATATTTTATGTTCTTTCAACATCAGTTCGCGTTGTTCTAGGGCCCATGGTGATTGGATGATAATAATAACGATGATAAACTAACGACACAAGAAACAGTATACAGTGACGTTCGAAACCACGCCACACCTTTACTATGGGACGAATATGGTGTCATGAACAACAGAATTTGTCGAGTACTAGTGATTATAATATATCATACTCTGGTAGGACCATGGTGTTTTGTCTTTACGAGTTGGTTTTACTGTTTAATTGTATCTTATTATAATACACAATGACTGGTAACAAAACGATTATTATTGCCATTGAAACGATTCGACACCGCATCTGACATTTGCAGCCTTATAGCATGTCTGCCGATCCTAGATCCTATGATAACGGAGTTCTTATGTACGTAAGGAATAAAATTACCAATTACGTCATCAGTTTACGGGTACACAACAGTTTTGGCACACAATTTGAAAACTAAGAAAGCATCAGCTTCTGCCATTGCCTAAAATTGACGCTGAAATTATATTTTCTTCTACATTCAGTTGGTGAATATGTAAAGAGAGAGAGAGAGAGTGAGAGAGAGAGAGAGAGAGAGAGAGAGAGAGTTTAATGTATGCTAGTAGTTTTATTTTGCAGTTTTTAACACTTTAAATTCTTGACTGGTTTTCTAAAACAATATCAGGCCCCGAGGTTATAAAACTTTTTTCATGCTCAACTCAGCTGAGCATGAAATTTTCTCTGCTGATAAATATGAAAATGCCAACTAATGTTGGCATTTTCATATTCATAAGCAGTGAAAATTTCATACTCAGCAAAACTGAGCATGAAAACAACTGTACTTATCAGTAATTTGCTATTTATCAGCAAGTAAAATTTCATGCTCAGCTGAGTTGAGCATGAAAAAAGTTTTATAACCTCGGGGCCAGTTCTGTAAACAGTTGTTGGTTTTGAGTTTACGCGGCTCTCCACAGTGCATCATTGGGTATCATTTAAGGAATGAATTTCATTTTTTCTGAGGTTTTTCGAGGTGTAAACTACATTGGGTCGCGTGCAAAGTGAATGAACCCCGAAGGGGTTCATGTAAACTTTGCTAGCGACCCAGTGTAGTTTACACTTCGATAAACATCAGAAAAAATAAGTTCATTGCTTATATATATATTTGTTTCAGTCAAAAACTTGATGAAAAATCTTATATCAGCACTGAAATTGCGGAAGTAAAACATTAACACGCACTTTTTCTGGTAACAGCGTAACAGCGTCAATAACATCATAACGTCGCCGACGTCCAATCATATTATAAGGAGCCATTATTTATTTTGACGTCATCACGTCGCGTGTCTCAATGTAATTGTTGGAATGTAAACTACATTACGTTCCAATGGTTTACTATAGGGCTTTTCAGTAATTGCACCAAGAATGTAAATATTTTTCTTTGCTTGTTTAAATTTCGAGTCCCTCAGGATCTATGGTCTTAAATAACCGCGATTTGCAGGAAAGGTACATGTATTGTATTCTCTAAAAGGTTTGTATTGAGGCCGTCTATGAGAAATAAATTGGCACCTTACTCTATATGTCCATTGATCTATGACCATAGTCGGATCGATAATTGTCTTGGTGTTTGATGCTTTCTCAACATTTTTCTCAGATAAGTTTCAGTTTAGAAATGTACCTCTTCTACAGTCTTTTAAATTAGCAATATGAGGACATATTTACATGTACGTTTATACACCATCTCTGTTATCCCTAGATAGCATTTTAAACAAAGTGGTTTTGGCGAGCACAGGTGGCGCGAGTTAACTTCATCCTCAAGAGGTCTGATAATGACAGACTACAGCCACGGACAAACACAGGAGTGTCAATTAAACTTCACGTGAGAATGCTGTCACAAACACTTGAGCCGCGACATGAGAAAACCAACAATGTAGTTATGCGCCCAGCGCAGACTCAGATCAGCCTGGGCATCCGCCCAGTCTGATCAGAGTCTTCGCTGTCCCCATGGAGGTAACTTAAGCCCTCAGCTACCCTTTAAGCGCTTAGCGAAGAGTCTCACAAGACTGTGTGGATGCCCAGGCTGATCTGAGTCTGCACTGGGCGCACAACCACATTGTTGGTTTTCTCGTGTCGCGGCTCACTTTTACTTTTGTTGATGCAGATTGCATTGACAGCAGACACAATTACAAAACAATAGCGGGCGGAAGAACATGGACGACTGAGAACTCTTTTGTGGCTGGAGTTGAAAAAGGTATCATTTAAGAAACAGTTTAATTAACTGACCGGTGAATGAACTAAATGGATGCCCGGCAGAATGTACAAGCAAATTCAGATGGTTTTAATTCAATGTGAACGTCAATATTTTGAAAATACAATTTCAGGTGTTTGACCTTCTACCACAATTTCAAGCGTTTTTTCGGTTACGTCGCATATGTTTGGAGCGGTATTATTTTCTAGTAATACGATCCATTCTAACGCAGTGTGTCTGGGGCAGCAATGGAGAACATAACAGTAAATCAACGTTGAAATGAGCAAAACCACTTTGCCGCGATTTTAAGCTTCCGAGGCTCCCGTTTAAGTTAGAATTATGAGTTGACAATGACTTGCTGTGTCATTAGATATAGAACAGACCTTCTCTTGCATAGATTCCAATGTAATTTTTTAAATTTTTAATTTTTCTGTATGTTCAGTTCAGTCAATGGCCAAGCGTGCATGCTCCGAGAATAAAGTAACAACACGATCTATTTTCGATTCTTCTGAAAAAAAAATGCATAAACTTAGAAATATATTGGAAGCTTTACTCTTTATTTCCGAAACCTAGACACAATACAGGTACCGTTAGCTTGGCACTGCAGTAGTGAACAGTCAACTCTCGATATCTCAACGTAGTTCTTTTCAAACTAATCACATCTCAAAGTAAATATACTGGTCCCAGAAAAATTACTTTGAGGTATCAGTAGTATGAGATAGCAGGAGTTGAAATGTATATAAAATTTGGAAATTTTTCCAAACTATATTCTTTGATACAAAAGGGAATATTGAGATATCAGTGTTCGAGATATCGGGAACTGACCGTCTCTCTGAATCATTTTAGGGACGTCAAACTTAACACTATAGCATGTGCACGTGCTTAAATAAGTGGGGTTTAATAGCATGTGACGTGCTTAGATAAACGGGGTTTATCGTTTACAATCTACAAATAGGATTTAGTATAAAAAAGCATGGAAGATTTTTTACAGTGAATCAAAGAACGAAAACCTTCGGCAACACCTATGATCTTAGATCGCATCTTTTTTTTTTCTAAAACCAATTGCTTTAATACCGGTCTGCCTGTTTATTGGCGGTATGTCAGATATGGCACTGACCGTCTTATACCTATACTTTGATAGTATTGTACATGTTCAAACACCAAGATGAATCACTGTGTATAGAAGATCTTCTCCCTTCTCCCACCTCTCCCCTACCCGGAAAATCGAGGGTATATGCAAACAGCGAACTATACATCCGCATGCTCATAAAGGTCGTGGCTGCTACTTGTTTTTAGTTTCCAGACGGTCCAGATATTGCCGAAGATATTGTCTGACTATGCTGACAGGGTTCGAGGTTATAAAACTTGAGAATAATCTCAAACTCAAAATAAAGTTTCCTTTTAAAAGGAAAGGCTTGTCGAGATTTTTACTGACGTCGCACTGCGATGTTAGCGCCTGGCATCGACGTCATTTTGACGTTATGTGCCCGCTGGGTTAATACCAACGGAAGGGAAATTACGAGAACTAGCGTATGAGGACTAAACAAAAAGAAATTTAGCCTAATTATGAAGTTGTTGTCGTACACTTCTCGTTACAATTTATTTTTTTAACTAAATATCCTCTTAGGCCAGAGAGAAGCCCCGGTAGCTCAGTGGGTTAAGAGCTGGCCTACTGACCTAGCGGACCCGGGTTCGAATCCCGCTCGAGGCGAGAATCTTTCCTACCGTAAATGGGGTTCCATTGCACACAGCCTTTCATTATCATCGTCCCATCGTCCTGATATGACTGAAATACTGTTGAAAAGGACGTAAAATCGCAAGTCATCCATCCATCCATCTTAGGCCAGAGATTCTGCAGTGTTTGGATTCCAGTTGCATACAAAGGTTCTACTTGCATGTCAAGAAATTCCAGTACAACCAAAATGACGTCATAATCACTGACAAACTGCTTTCCAGCCAATTCTTGAAAACGGTGGAAGTAATCAACAGAAATGCAGCGACAACACGCCTTTGATATCTTTACTCGGCGATGGATCTTGATTTTCTGTCTCAGCTGCTTCGGAATCAGTAATTGGCCTCGCATTCCCCACTATTTACCTGTCCCTAAACAGGTGGTTAACATGCAAACACTTTATGAATCCTGAATGGCTGAAGCGATTACTTTGTCATCCGAAGGCATAGCCATTGCCTTCTTTGGAGACATGGCGAGGCGTTGTGGCATGTTTCCATAGTTTCGGGTGTTGGTTCGGTTCTGGCTGAGAGAGATAGACCAATGGCTCATCCAGTGTCTAAAAACTGTCAATGAATCCCTCAGAGAGATTAAAATCTCAACGGTTCTGAAATTGTCCACTCTTTTCGTTACCTGCATTCCTACAAGAGGTTTCAAGGACAGACTATTCATGAATGGTCAAACGGTAATGTATTAGATGTTGTATTGAGTACATTACACCGCTGCTTGCCATCAACATGGCCTTTACAATGAATACATGTTACCTATACACCGGCGTTACCGTATTTTGCATATATTAACACGGCCACTGTGCATATTAGCCACTCACACACAGAGATAGATGGGATACTTTATTTGGTAAAAGGTGATGAGTGATGAGGAAAATCTCCAGAAGCGCTTGCTAGTTGAGTTTAAACAATAAATTTGAACGTTGATTTTTTCTGCTTTGACAGGTTTTCGAGATACACAAATCTCCAGACGCATCGGCGCAGTCTGATCAATCCATCCTCAGCATGACGTATTCCTGGATCATGGAGAATAGAAATACCGAAAAAGAAAGACCCTGATCAGTCTGCACGGATGCATCAGCTCGAGCGTGGTGGCTGCTCTACGTAGTTACATTACACAATACCCTACGGCCTTTTTTCGCCCAAACGCCGCTGTATGCTAAAAACAGCAAGCTTTTTGGAAAAGTTAATTCTTGTACGATAAGCGTCATGTGTACGGAAAGTGCCGACCGTTGGCGACAATGCGATCAAAAATAGAACCAAAAATTCCAGCTGTTATTTTTAGCAGAAGCGGTAAACCAGCTATGGATATAAATAGACTAATCGGACGAGTTCTCCGTTTGTTGCAATGAAACGTTCGTATATGTGAAGAGCAACATGAACAGATGCAGTCTCAAACCGGAACGAGCTTTTCAAATCTATATGGCTTGCGGCCTTTGGGCCGCAAGCCAATAAAGTACATTGATTTGCTTCTGCCGAGCACATTAATCTCAAACTCAAAATAAAGCACACTGATTGGCTGCTTCCGAGCATGTGCATGGATCAATATTATCAGAGCTGGTATAGTAATATCAACAATTCTCAAAGACTTGCATCGTATAGCCGCTATAAACATTCCTTTGTGTTAGAACCATATCTCGATAGCATACATGAACGAAAATTTAAAATATGTTTAAGCAGATTTCGATTATCATCACACGCCTTAGAAATTGAAAGAGGACGTTATTTTAATATACCAAAACGTGAAAGAATTTGCAAACTTTGTGCTACAAATTCTGTCGAAAACGAGTATCACTTCCTCTTAGTTTGTCCCACATATAGAGATTTGCGCAAAAAATTCTTGAAGCCGTATTATTGTTCTTGGCCAACTCTCAATAAATTCGATAGTTTAATGTCATCGGTAAACAAAAACGAAATACTGAATCTTTCGAAGTACATATATTTTGCAAGTAAGTTAAGAAATGATATTATCAGTTGAAAGTATGTTTTCTCCGATTTGCTTTTCATAGAAGCTCTCTTTTTCAGAATATGAATGTGAATGTATAATTCTTTATTTTAAAGTCCTTACACTACAATGTTTAATTATGTAGGCTAGAAGCAATATAGTTTGCTTAATTGCTGAATAAAATGTGTTTGTTTGTTTGTGTTGTGAGAATGTACTCAAGTTTAACCTCTGGGCCAGGTCTTTCGGCACTTGCTGGTTGTATCAACTTCTGGGTTTCCAGTGTTTCGGCTCATTATTATGTTACTTAAACCTGTCCGTAGCTCACAGCTGCCTCTGACATTATTGTCAAAATTTATTCAGCGGATAAATCTTTTTATTTTGTTTTAAGATCAACTTATTTTAAATCGATTCTCAGCTGCGAAATGTCAAAAGCAAATCATAAGAGGCCCTGTTAAAACCATTTAAAGCAGGATATGATTTCAGAAAAACATCAAAGGTTTATTGTTTAGAATTTATTGAACAAATAAGTTGTTTACTTTATAACAATAGTTGATCGTTTAACACATTATAAGCCATTGAAAGCCTTTGTAAATGATGAAAATGGCCCCTTTTAGCCACATATTAGTTGTTTTGACTGTTTTTGTAATTTATTTATTAAGCGCGTAACCTCTTATTAACTTTGAAAGATAATACCACGATATCGATTCAAAATTTTTCAACTGTAAAAATTTATTTCCATTTGCTTGCTATGGTTAATGTAAGCGTTGTTTTAAAAACTATTAATAAACAAAGCCTTGATTTAATCTGTATATTAATCTGTATATTAAATCAATCAGCGATGATTAATAATCTGAGCATGTTTGCAGCTGATGTAAACTAAGGCTAACCCAGATTTGCAACTGAAAAGGTCCACAGAAGTGGCCTGACAATGATTTGCGAAGCTAAAGCCTTTTAATTTGCGAAGTCTTTTCGATAGTGCAGATTATATTTTAATTTTGTTCTTTGAGATCAGATGATATATTCTGAGATTTCAGAATTTTTTGATTGGTTAGACTCTTATTCTAGACCATCGCTTTTTATTCATTTGGACCCCTTTTTGGTTCTAATCCGTCTTTGAATCGACTGCTTTTTTTTTAAAGTAAGAAAGTACAGTATACTAGCACATGTAGAGAAAGCAAGTTGAACAAATATTGAGAAGGTCAAGCAGGTGAATAAAAAGCACAGATCTCTATTCCACGATAAAAATTCTTTTGTTGTCAACCTGCATATCAAATATGAAACTTCTACCTTGAACAGTTGTTGAGAAATCTGTTACGAAAATTTAGAAAATTGGATGTATAGAGGGAGGAAAAGTGAACAAATATGGTAAGAATATGCAGGAGAAAGTCGGTTCTCAATCACACGGTACAACTTGTCGAGTCACTGTGTGTTTAAAAGATAATAATAAAATTATAATAAATTTAGATGAACATTCATCTTATTTATGGAAACTTTAAACTTAGTTCATTGTAAAACTGTTTCCAATGGTCAGTTGTTCAGACTCTTACTGTAAATCCAGTACTCTTCCAAGTCTTCAAAAGCCACTAGGTGCACCAAAGCATTCTTACTAAACAGTCAGGTACATAACCTTTAAAAGTTAAAAAATATATAACTTGAAGCAGTTATAATTTTTTGTGACTATAGCAAAAGTAACCTGTTTAAGTTAAAGTGTTTTTTTTCACCGTCATATTCTGGAGTTACAGCAATTTTTATGGACAGTTTGGTAATTTTCCCTGAAAGATCTCTTACATAACTTTATGATTAAGCAATAATATTCTGTACGCATCGTCTAGAAATTGGTACGCGAGGCCCTTGAAGATCAGGAAATTAGCTACTTTTTAACTTACAACAGTTATTTATTTGGAGATTGTAAATCTGACCTTGGCCTAAATAATTTCAGACATAACCTAAATAAGTTATTTTCTACAGCCTCATTTTGAAATTAGTGGTAAATAGGATAATTTTTAACTGCTTCAAGTTATATTTTTATTAACTTTTAAAGGTTATGTACCTGACTGCTAAACAAGAGTCTGTTGACTCTTAACGTTTCAGCCTTTTTGTGATGTATTTAGTCAAAGAGTTTACAATATCTACACCATTTCAGGGGGTCACAATTCTAGTGGAATAGTGTCCTTTGGTAACTATACGCCTCGCCAAAAGTTTAGCATAATAAATTGCAAACTAAACAGCAGATATAAATGATACATAGGACTTCTGAAATGGTAAAAACATGTCGTCATTGTTCTAAAAAAATTAACAGAAGATGCTGAGACACTGGAATTTTGTAACTCAGAAGGTTGGTGATGCTTTGGACACAATTTTTAAATGGGTCGAAATTGTCATTGAAATACAGTGGTGATAACATTACAATTTCGACCCATTTAAAAATTGTGTCAAAGGCATCACCAGCTTTAACTTCATCTTCAACAAACTAGCATAGTCTATAGAAGAAATGTTATATTGTAAGGTGTTACATTGACTGTCGTCATGTCATTTCAAACTCGGACATTAGAAACAAACTTGTCAAAACTTGTTTCCAAAATGAACGATACTGCAATGTTCCTATTTGTTCTTAACATTTTTGTCTTACGGAAAATTGGTAGTCTTTGATACTGGAACTTCAAACTTTTTATGAAACACATCAGTACATGGTCCTTTATCACACGTAGCACAAAGTTTTACATGCGCGACTTTGTTTTGCATGCAGAAAATTAGAATTCAAAATAGTGTTTAACTAGAAAACAAAATAGTGTTTAACTAGAAAAATGCATTACAATTACTCACACCAAAATTCGTAAAACTTATAGGTTTGAACCAAAAAAATCAACAGGCACATGCCTATGCATACTGTCTTCCCAAGCCAATAAACTATTTTTTCAGAGCCATCGTAAAACTGAAATATGCGAAACTTTTGTCGAGGTGTATATATTTGGTGCATGCAGTTTTTTTTCAATAAGTTGTAAACATAATAAATTTCGTTGGTATTCCGAATAAACGATTGTCCGAAAAATTGTCCTCCGGTCAGTTGTCATATGCCTAATGACGTAGGTAATGTCCCGTATGAGCTCGACTCCTAGAAGATTTGGGCTATTCAAAACGTCACCAGAGATTTTATTTTGATAGACCAAAAAGACATCGTATCTGCCAGATATTTCCCCTTGTCTTGTTTAAAACGGCTGTCTTTTACAGACAATTTATCCAAAGTCAATTAGTATGACAGTAATAAAATAGAAAACACGTTATAACAATAGATCTGAACAAGTTCCCGATCGTAACTGGTAATCGTGAGTTCATCAATAAGTGAGCCGCGACACGACAAAACCAGCAAAGTGACATATGCGCCCTGCGAAGACTCAGATCAGAGTTTTAGCTGTCCGCATGGAGGTAGCTTAGACCCTTAGCTACCCTTTAAGCGTTTAGCGAAGAGTCTGATCAGACTGGGCGAATGCCCAGGCTGATCTGAGTCTGCACTGAGTGCACAACCACTTCGCTGTTTTTTCCTGGCGATGCTCAGTAGTGATTGAATCGTCGGGACGACATGTAATGAGTTCTAGTGGTTTAACACGCTCTTCAACTGCGGAGGTTTAAAAGCCACTGCGCGCCATTTTTAAGTGACAATTGTGGAAAAAGCATACAATATTATTAGATAAAATCTTTGTTACAGATAGTATTATAGCACATAATGAAAGTGAGCGTTCTGTTCAGTATGTCAGTGAAGTGATTCGGAAAAAAAAACGTCAGCTGTATTTTTTCTCATAAGGCCAAGCCATTTTTGTATGTGTTTAGCTTCCATCCATGACATTAAAATCCACCTGTGCCATTCAATGAGGACTTGAAATGTTTTGTCTTTGTTCCACTTTCACCTACGGCATGAAATCTGCCTGTCTTTAGAAAAAATGACATTTACAGGGAACTTGCAAAGTAGATTTTTCAGTATGCTTTTCTCTGGTTTCGTCACCAGATATTTTTAGGGTCACTGATGAGGCTTTATCAGCCGAAACTACGTAGTCTGGCCCGTGCTCCTTCTTCTGTATCTATTGTCTGCTCTTGAAGGAACTCTTTCAGCTTTTAAATTACTCGCTGCAGCTGGTGTGTCGTGTGGCGGCCGTACAACGTCTCCCCGTACATCATCTATAGTGCAGATTTTATTTTATTTTCGTCCTTTGAGATCAGCGGATATATTCTGAGAAATCTGAAATTTTAGATTGGTTTAGACTATTATTCTAGATCATCGTCTTTTATATTTTCTGGACAGTGTTTGATACTTGTCAGTCTTTGAAGCGACTGCCCAATTAAAATTAAGAATTTTCAGTATGCGTTTCTCCGATTTCGTCACCAGATATTTTTAGGGTCACTGATGAGGCTCTATTAGCCGAAACTACTTAGTCTGGCCCATGTTCCATCTTCTGAATGTATTCTCTGCTCTTGAGGGAACTCTTTCAGATTTTAATTTTACATAAACAGGGTTTAAAATAAGGGGATTATGTCAAGGTTATTCGAGACAATTTCCTACATATCGCCTAAAGTTATGTGTGATCACTACTGTCGGGGTGCTCTTTCCATGCAATATCTGTTTTTATTTCGGAATATGGGGGCATCGGAGTATTAAAAATTACTATCTTAGAACATGTTTCAGATATAAAACCCAATTTCAGCCCTTCCACCGGGCTTTAAACAAAGACAAAAACTGACATGGCCTTACAATGAAATGCTCAAAACCCTCTGATTTCTGTCAAAATTGAGATGTTTTGATCAAACGAAGAAATGGATTTCTTTCTTTAAATCATATTGATTATATCAAACTTTCAACAATAATTTCTAGCTATAAAACACCCGCTCTGGTTTTTGCCCCTTTATTATACTCACGCATAATTTAGTGAGATGGGACGCGTTGATAGTTACAATACCTTCTTATTAAATTCCCTATCATTTTGATTTATTTCAAAAGTTCTTTTTTTGTGGTTTTGTAAAAGAAAGAATTTTAAATTATTTTAGCATTGTAGAGATTGTTCACATAATAATCACTGTAATAAAAAGAGTTAAAGATCAGTTCCAGTATTTGTTAGTTTCTTTTTTTTTTTTTCACTTAAACCGAAACAAAACACAGAAATTCGTAAAGGTGAAAATAAATTGAAATAAAATAAAATCATCATTGATGATTTTATTTTATGAAATTTTATTTCATTTTTATTTTTATTCATTTATTTTTCTTAGTTACTTAGAAGTATCTTCATTTTAATATTTTACTTGATCGATTTCTAAATTATTCTGGTAAATAGCTGGAAGAATGGTTTTACTTACAAGTATCTTTATTCTATATATATATATATATATATTTTACTTGATCGATTTCTAAATTCTGGCGAATAGCTGGAAGAGTTATTTTGTTGAATATAGTAGCAATTGCTTTATTTATAAAACTCTTTCAAATGATATACGAATCAGCAGAGAACTACTAATGGTTACAAATTTCACTCTTTCTGGATAGCCCCTATTACTTTTGCACATGCAACCGATCTCGTATTTTAATGTGATTCCACATACTGCAAAACCACAAAAACCGATCAGTAAGACAGAACACTGAAACAAATAAAAGCGATTTACAACTTCGATGGAATAAAGTTGAGAACTCAAAGCCATTCAGAGGGAGAGAGAGAGAGACACACACACACACACACACACACACAACACACAACACTAGCGCGGTGGACCCTGTCGAAGATGTAGACAAGAAAATTCTTTCCCTTTCTAAGAGTACTCCCCATTAGGTGTTATCTTACAGAGGGAAGAGTTATCTTTAGTAATCTTGAAAGCAAAAAGCAAAGGTTCTAATCAAACTGCCATTAATCTATATTTTCAAAACACGGTAGATTAAATGTTAAATGACCTACTAGAGCTGCAACTAAATTAAACAAATAACAGTTAATTCTAATACCAAAGCCCAAAGTTTTGATTTACACTCAATACATTTATCTATCTGTACATGATGGCATCAGGGGCCGTATTCATAAAGCCACTTAAGTCGTTGCTATGCTGTTGCTAAGGCTATATATCTATAAAGGAGATTCCCTACAACTAGGAAATTTGGTCTGGAGGAACAGTCTTTGTAAGACTGTTCCTCCAGAGCAAATTTCATAGTTGTAGGGAATCTCCTTAAAAAAAATAGCCTTAGCAACAGCATAGCAACCACTTAAGTCGTTTTATGAATACGGCCCCAGTTCTATTTTATTACGGTATCCTGTACGGTAACTGAAAGCCTGGATAAATTTAATTCTATAGCTATTGGTAAAATTCTCAGGAACTGAAACAATTCAATCCCAGACCTCAACCAGGTAACCATGTGGGAAAAGACAACACAAACATAGACACTACCAAAGACGTCATCAGCAATAGCCTGGTGAACAGCCATTTCCATGTAGGTGGTCACTAAGCTAACAATATGCAAATAACAAACATACAAACAATTCATAAAACAACTAAAAAAGTGCCGCTTTTGGGCGGCCAGCAATGAAATTCTTAGGAGCTTTTAACCGGTTTGCAGTCAACATTGTTTCTGCTTTGTACATCAGACACTTAGTTCGGCTTGGTTTGAAGATTCCGGGGCTCATAAGTGTAATATTTCAGAAACATAAAAAAATATCAAAATTAAAACTAAGATAGAACAAACATGAGGACTCACAGAAACAGCAACACAGAGAAGAAGAAATCCACCAGTTAAACCCCGGCCCGACCCAAGAGTAAGACGTTCAAGTACGGGCGTCAGGCGCCAACCGTCTATGTTACATGTAGTATTATGCTAAGTTTCGGTTGGCGCCTTCATAAAGTCTGAGGCCCCACCCACAATCGTGCAATCGAAGAGGTAAGCAAAGTTATTAACTTAAATTGGATAATCCACCAAGTATAACCAGAACATTTCAAACAGTAACGTTAACGCCAGTTAAGCGCACCACAGACTGCACTGGAAAGGTCAGCAAAAAAGACAGCTGAAACGTTTAAATGCCATTCATACAGCCATCTTTTGTCAGTGAACATCAGGAACACAAAAAAATGATAATACATGTAATGAAAATAGCAATAATAATACTGATGGTGATGATGATGCCATGAACAATAACAATAATAACACTTATTGCAAGCACGGTAAAAAACAACAACTGAGGATTTAAGGACGCAATGTTGATTTAAAGCCGTTGTAAAATTAAACCAGTAGAGTTATCACAGAAGGCCAGACCAAAGAAAAAAGTCATCATTGCAAGATGCCACTTGTTGGCACACGACGCGGTTCACAACGAATTGTCATCTGAATCGAATTCATAGCATGCCGTCCTTTTCCTATTTCCCACTGATAAATGAGCCGCGACACGACAAAACCAACAATGTGGTCATGCGCCCAGCGCAGACTCAGATAAGTCTGGACATCAGCCTTGTTTGATCAGACTCTTCGTTTAGTGCTCAAAGGGTAGCTAAGGGTCTAAGCTACCTTCATGCGGATAGTGAAGACTCTGATCAGTCTGGGCGGATGTCCAGGCTGATCTGAGTCTGCGCTGGGCGCACAACCACATTGTTGGTTTTGTCGTGTCTCGGCTCAACTATAGAATCTACTGGCGTCGCGTGAACAGAACCTTGCGGCATGTGCGATCAGGGAACATCCACACACTCTGATCAGTCTATTCTATTCGCATATACAACCTCTGAATCTTGGGGAACTGGAAAAGTGAAAACTGAAGTTTGTAATTGCTTTGCGCTTATGGCCTAAGTAAAAAGCTTCGGGAAAATATATTTATACTGCTCTCAAATATGTCTCTGTTAGACACCCTGGCTTTTGAAGGTGTCCAAATTAAGAGAAAATAAGAGATCCTGTGGCACGGTACCCCGCAGCCGCGGCCATGGTTTCCAGAATGTCGCTGATAAAGGTGTAAAGCACTTTTCTTAGCATGTGTACGCGATATTGCATTTGTATTTGTTTTAATTGCGTTCCTTTCATCCTTTGATATATGAGCCGCGACACGAGAAAACCAACAATGTGGTTGTGCACCCAGCGCAGACTCAGATCAGCCTGGGCATCCGCCCAGTCTGATCAGAGTCTTCGCTGTCCGCATGAAGGTAGCTTAGACCCTTAGCTACCATTTAAGCACTTAGGGAATACTCTGCTCAGACTAGGCGAATGCCCAGACTAATCTGAGTCTGCGAAGGTTGCACAACCACATTGTTGGTTTTCTCATGTCGCGGCTCATTTTGTAATGACAAAAAAGCAGCTCACATATAATTACAGTTCGGTCTGTAAAATATAAAAGGTGTTTTAATTGTTACATTTGCTTGCTGTCTAAAGTTAATTTGGTATTATAAAATAATCTTGTTTCCAGATTATTATGGATTTGGAGGGTTGCAACCAAAGATTCCTATTATAAAGTCGTACAATCCAAGAGTTCAGTTTCTGCTGCCGATGTAATTCTAAGACTTGGAACGGATAGAGTCCTTGCCCAAGGTGTGTACCTAAGCGTTTCGATCGTCAAAAGTATCGCTGGAATCGTGAAAGTAACACATGCATCAATCAGTGTAAAAAAAATGTAAGGGGAAATCCATGACAACTCAGCTCAGACTTTCGTCAGAAAGTATTGAAAATGGAATAAAGCATTTATAGACAGTTTATCAATGGTAATGAAAAATTTCCAAAGTTCATTTAATTACATTTTAAAAACAAAGTAAAATGTCTTTGAAAGGTACGTTGTATTGCATCCATGCATCCACCCATAATTAGTGTATATTTAATGTAAAAATTAAACAACCCAACCATTTCTGTATTAGATTCTCTGAGAACCATAAGGAGGTGAGGGGTTGTGTGTGTGTGTGTGTGTGTGTGTGTGTGTGTGTGTGTGTGTGTGAATTGGGGTGGCGTGGGGGCGTGGGGTGGGGGGAAGCGAGGGAGGGGTGCGGAGTTGGAAGAGTTCGGTGGGATGATATAAAATAGCGAACAGTTCATATTCTGAACAGTGCGATCAGGGTATGTACTGTTTGTTTCTCTATATCAGTCACAACAATGCACTGTTTGCTCAGACGTTTACCGTAAAAATCTAAAAATTGGGACACCTAAAATAGTGACTGTTATTGTCCCTCAAAAGAAACAATTCAGTTTTACAATGCAGTATTACGTCCAAAAGATGCAGATGAAATGGCAAGCAGTGTAGAACCTTGATCAGACTGCTCCCTTAGGAGCAGTCTGATCTGGGCCTGCACTGTTTGCTCAGACCCACCAGTCCCATACGGGTATCTTCGAATAAAAACTGCAAAATCGGTATGCATTTTGTATGTTCAGGATTGTTTGTATGAAGCGGCATAAATATTAAATATTTAGTTGAAGTCTTTGATAAAACTTGGCGGGTCAAAGTTGAAGAAGTAATAACTTAAGTTCCTTTTCTTCAAAGCTGTCATATTTGTTTACACGGTGCACCGAGACGCACTTCAAAAAACAATAATCGCGTCAAAAATGCACACAGATGTTTGATTAAAACAGTAAATTAACAACTAAATTGCTGAGCAGATACTTTTTTCTTTCTTCTATACTGAACGTCAAAAGAAACGCATACAATGTATACGCCCAATTTATTTGAAGGTATAGGTATATACTCTTATTTAGACATTTTGAGTTACTTTATTTATGATATTCCGACAGAATGAGTACCTTAACACATCGATATTCCATAAACTTTAGACACCAGAATGCTTGCTTTTGTGATGGGGTTAAACTTAAAGTCACCATACTTTCAGAAGCTGAATTTTAAATTCGATATAATGCTCAGCTGATTGTTTTCTCCAGACATAATGTCCGCGGCAAGGGTAAGAAACAGCGAAAAAATCAAAGCAGTCGAGCTTTGCGTTTTAGAGAAACAATCAGGTGAAAGTTGGCAGTAGAAACAGTAACACTGGCTTACTACTGGATTTCCATAGACCTTTTAACACCCTGTATTTCTTGAAAAGAACAGAAACCATTCATACGAAGAGGTTAAATGAATTAACAAGAGTAAAATAAAAAGGTTTGCAAAGAAATTTTTTCGAAGCACTGCAGAACTTTTGGTGTTATTAGACTTCCCATTTTGCTATTTGTTTAATTGCAAGGGAGATAATTTGACAAGCGTTCAACTTCAAACTGCTGTCATGTTCCTAAGAAGAACACCATGGTGATAAAACCGACGTTTTTTTCATAACCACAAATCAGAGTCGTGTTTGGAAACAATTTGTTATGCCGCCAAAGGAAACACAACTCTTACAACAACTTTGAATGTTTCACGATAAATTGAGATAACTCTTTAATCCACTTTCAATTTTGCAAGAAGATAAGTTTATATTGCTGGCAGACGTCAGTAGTGTTTTCTGCTATATATGACTTAAAACCATAAATCAGCTGACAGAAGAGAACTGAACCTAAACTTGTATGCGTTTCTTTTGGCGTTCAGTATATATACGAAGGCTGATAAATTCAGGCAAATAAAGTGTGCAACATTTCGATGTCGTTATGTTTAAAACTTTGCAGCAAACCTATAAAACTTTGCAGCATAAACTCTTTTATCATATTATGACGTCGCTGCTATTCAGTGGATAACGTCGTGTCATAAAATCGTATGACCACATTTGTGATAACACCTTGGCGCGTACACGTAACGTCATTGACAACGTCCAAGTCAACAATGCGTTTTCTTATTGAAATAATGTTCAGTTATCCTATTTTAAAGGGTCATATGGTAAACAGAATCTTACAGTCGTGGACATTTCATATGAAATTTATGAAACTCGCCTAAGGCTCGTTTCATAAATTTCATATGAAATGACCACTCGTGTAAGATCCTCTATATTTGCCCTCGGATGGGAATTTCTGCAAAAAAGGCGAACCAAACACAAACTTGAAGAGCTTTCTTATGAAATGGATAATGGATCATTGTAACATACTGAGACTCTGTGAGATGCGCTGGAAAAACTTTAGTGAGATGTCAACATGCAAGACATAAAGCATCTCAACCAGGACTCGAGGTTATTAAACTTGAGAATAATCTCAAACTCAAAATAAAGCGCACTGATTGGCTGCTTCCGAGCATGTGCTCGGAAGCAGCCAATCAGTATGCTTTATTTTGAGTTTGAATATGTACTCAAGTTTTATAACCTCTGGACCACATTAACTATGTCTTGGTGAGGAAGTAGTTCGATTAGGAGTCAATATCTATAAGATAGGAGCTTTCTTGGAGAAGTAATGGAAAGTGACCATGTAGGAATTGACCGCGACATGGTGATGATGGCCTTCCGGGTTCGTCTATAGAAGGCCAGAAAGCCAACACAGCCAAGACAGAGGATTCAACTTGAAAAGTTAAGAAAACAAGCTAAGAAACCAACTTGTAATAATGTATAAAATACTAAATGAACTTCTTCCTATCATCTATTTAATTCGTTTCATCCCGTAGGCAAGAAAGCACAGCTTACAGCCTTAGAAACTCCGATGACATTCGCAGAATTCGTGCAAATACTGATTTTCTCTTTCACACATTTTCCCCTTTACAATCAGAGTATGGGATAACAGCATAAAATGCCCCCAAAGTTGCCATACACATATATTTAGTGTCATTAATGCTTGTCAGGAGGAGATTTTTATACACATAAACTTGAAGCTTTTCATCAGATGCTTTTGCCATATGACCAAATATATTGTATGAATAAACTATTGCATAATCTAAAACTAAGATGAATAATGATTTTTTTAAAACATGAAAATTAAGTGTGCATCTCTCTGTTTTTTCCGCCAGTTTTACAAAGGGGCAATTTTTATGACGTCCTGTTTGCTTCCAAGGGCAAGTTAGCCCTTCCACGATGCGAATTCTTTCTTTTTTGACCCCTATTTAACTCTTTAAGCCCCAGTGACGAAATAAGCAAAATTTGCAAACAGCGTTGATTCTGATGAGCCGCCTCATATAGATCTACACTGTTTGCCCTCTAAGTCTTTGAATTCTCAATATGAAATGCCTTGGACAAGGCATTTTTTAAATTTTTGCAGACGTAAATTTCGTCGTCTGCTTTTTGGTGCTTAAAGAGTTAAACAGGAGAAAAAATGGAAGCAGTATTCACCTTAACAGTCCTCGAAACTTGGAGTAAGGAACATCTCCAAATGGTCTGCTGCGCCAGAAAAGCAGCATTATAAAGAAAACATTTGCTTTTATCATAAACACTTTTTACCGGTTATCCGGGTCCGCCGAAAAGTTAACGTCCGGACTCTAACAACGACAAGAACAACCATGATACGATTTCAGACAGCCAACAGCTGCAGTACCATTTGCCTTTCCGATAAAAAAAGGCAAAGAAAAAAAAAAAAAAAAAAAACGCCTTTAGTACCCATATCTGCCCGGTGGACGCGTTCATCCAAGGAGTATCGCCTTTAGTCTATTTTTATCATTTTTATTTTATTTGTCTAATGCAAATAATGTCGACCCTGATCAGACGCCGCAATACGTGATGTAGATCTGCACTGTTTGCCAATGTCTCTTTCATGAGACACAATGCGTAAATTGGTCAAGTTCATTATAGGTCGACTTTCTGGGACGGAGGGAATTTTGTTCCTTTTGCGCATGCTTACTGGAGGTTTTCATGAAAAGTCCATTTCTTACAGTACACTTATTCTTATAGTCATGAGTTGTAGAAATATGACGAAACGTGAAATGAGCCGCGACACGACAAAACCAACAATGTAGTTATGCGGCTAGCGCAGACTCAGATCAGCCTGGGCATCCGCCCAGTCTGATCAGAGTCTTCGCTGTCCGCATGGAGGTAGCTTAGACCCTCAGCCACCATTTGAGCACTTAACGAAGAGTCTAGTCAAACTGGCGGGTACCTAGGCTGATCTGAGTCTGCGCTGGGCACACGACCACAATGTTGGTTTTGTCGTGTTGCGGCTCAAATGGTTATTCTGTTACGTACAGGAATTGCTGTTTTAGATAGCTAGACTTGTTATTCAGTGCTGTATGTGGCAAAACAGTGCATCAAAAACTCGATATAATGGAAAGCTAGAGCGCTGTGCCAAGAGCTAACTGCAATGTGTTAGACGTCGCATGTCAGTTGCTTATACAAAAAGGCCAAATATACAGTAGACAGTTGGCTGAGAATTCCACAATGATCAAAAGTGTGAAATTAAAGGACAGACCACCTCCTAAGTTCCCTATTTTCACGGACCCCTAGTAGGACATAACACAAATGAACCGCCCAAAAAACTATAGTGAGCATTTGCATATAGCAGTTAGCATTTTTTCATGTAACATTATGAATTTCGGTTTTGCCATTCGGAAGTTTAGCAGTTGACACTTGGCATTTAGCTATAAACATATAGCATTTCGAACTTATCACGGCGCACAGTATAGGTTGCTTTGAACAATGTCAAACTATATATGGATCCGCCTTGAATATAGATTTTTTTAGTGATTTTTACCATAATTTTACACTCCCGGTCATTATGGGATTCTCAGCTAAAATGCCTGCTATATTACATTTGGCATTTTGCAGTCAGCAACTAGCATCTTAGCATGGCAAACTGGCTTCCCAAATTTTTAAGATAAGAGTACTTCCCAATATACATGTAAAATATTGCTCGCGAAAAAAAAAATCTAATATGTGTGTATGAACAAAGAGAAACAGACAAAAACAAATAACAAAAACAACAAACAAGTTATTATTTTTCTCCTTTTGTATTTTCATTTCAAACAGTTTTGAAACAGATCACAAATACATATAACAAAATATTCTAACAATAATAATACATTTATAAATGAGCCGCGACACGAGAAAACCAACAAAGTGGTTGTGCGGCCAGCACAGACACATCAGCTTGGGCATCCGCCCAGTCTGATCAGAGTCTCCACTGTCTGCATGGAGGTAGCTAAGACCCTTAGCTACCATATAAGCGCTTAGCGAAGAGTCTGGTCAGACCGGGCGGATGCCCAGGCTGATATGAGTCTTCGCTGGGCGCACAACCACATTGTTGGTTTTCTCGTGTCGGGGCTCAAATGCTTTAAATGAGCTAAATGAATTGAGGGTGATCTACCTAGGAACTGAAGCCGAAGCGGTTACCATGGAAAAGGGACTATTTGTAGCATGTGCCCAAAATGGTCCCTCAGAAACCCTTGAAATTATTTGGCATTTTCATTCGTATAATATTAAAATCGAAATATCTTTCTCTACCGATAAGTTATCGCTGAATACCACGTGATGTCGTGCAAATGCAAACAGTAATTCACTCCAGCTTCGCCGTCGTGAATACATATTCACAGGGTATAATGGATTCCGCTAATTTTCGCTTCCTGCAGAGACTGTACATCATATTTGGCTTCCGTCGAGACTGTCCGCGAACTCTTGCTTCCTGCCGAGACTTCTGTACATGATATATGGCTTCCTGCAGACTGTCCGCGTGATTCTGCTTCCTGCCGAGGCTCTCGGCAGGAAGCACAGTCACCCGGACAGTCTCGGCAGGAAGCCATTATTAGAGGACAGCAGTCTCGGCAGAAAGCAAGAGTTCGCGGACAGTCTCGGCGGAAGCCAAATATGACGGACAGTCTCTGCAGGAACCGAAAATTAGCGGAATCGATTATACCCTGTTATATTTCGTGATCTTCTTTGAAACACCATGTAATTCATCGGTAAGGAAAACTTATTCCTTGATTAACACCAAACCCTTTTTTGAATCATATATAATATTTGAACCAAATCATTATCAATTTCTTCATTGAGAAATTAAAGGTATCCTTAATTCTTTCTTAGGAAAAGGATCAGCCATTGAATATAAATGCATGTAACTCAAGTGTGAGAGAGACAGTTCAGAATCATACATTGATTAGTATTACATTAAAATTTTGAGACATTACACTACTTAAGGAAAAGAAGCTCTTCATTTAGCAACTTTTATAAGAAAGTATCTATAAATTGGTAGCCAATCAAATTTTTAGTCAGTGTGTGTAAGTAATACAATTTCTATAATTTGAGACAGAGACTTTCTAATCAAAACTTAAAGGACAAATATGCTCTTGAAATGAACAGAGCAGCATTATGCTGCGAAATATTCTAGGCAATATTCTAACTATGGGGATGTCAGAACTGTCAAGAAAATTATAGAATCGGCACTGGTGAAAAATATGTTACACAAAGAATAAAAAAGTCATAAAACATTGATAAACAAAACTGTTTTTAGCTTTCGACATTGTAAAAGTTTTACTTGAGAGCCGTGCTCCATGTTTAGTTGTGCTGTTATTTGCTATTTTTACCTGTTTAAATTTTTTTATGTTAATTCTTGTTAAATGTGTAAGTAATAAGTCCTCATGAATTCAAAAGATTCCCCAAAAAGTCGCATTAATCACAATTTACTACAATACGGCGAGCATCTAAAGAGTAAGAATAATAATAATGATAATAATAATAATGAAATAATGCTTCAAAGCAAGCTACTTGGTTCAAGCAATGATAATAAATCCTGATGACTATGTTCATGACTTATCAGCAAAGCCATACACATGCCCAACTAAAAGCTATTTGGCTGTCGTACAGCACCAAAAGTGAAGCAATGATCATGATAAACTTTGTACAAACTGTATGTTTTAATACCCTGTAAATCCGTATTTTTTTCTCGCAAAACTTTATCCATTAATTATAAAATGGATAAATGATACATAAAACCGTTCTAAGTAATAACATAAGATATAAAATTAGAATTATTATTATATCAATATTACACCATCAAATGTTCGATATTTTGTAGTCCATATAAGAATATATTGGCAGTCATAAGCACTGCCACAAGATATGGTTTCTTCTTCAGGGCCAGAGGTTATAACACTTGAGTACATTCTCAAACTCAAAATAAAGCACACTGATTGGCTGCTTCCGAGCACATGCTCGGAAGCAGCCAATCAGTGTACTTTATTACATGCTCGGAAGCAGCCAATCAGTGTGCTTTATTTTGAGTTTGAGATTATTCTCAAGTTTTTATCGGATACTGATTATTTATACCACCCTTACAAAAAAAAAAAAAAAAAAAAAAAAAAAAATAGCCCAAAATATTTCGCAACGAACAAGATCTACACAAACAAAGAAGTTCTACCATTGTTATCCGCCTGTACGGGGAGATAATCCACGAGTTTTGGCGAGTGGATTATCCCTTCGTACAGGCGGACAAACCATGGTATAACTATTTAATCTATAGCTCGGACAGTTTTTTGTGAAATAATAATAATAATAATAATGATAATAATAATAATGATAAAAATAACAAAAAAGTCTATACATCTGATATTCTTATCTCCTAATTTCCTGTCAGTATGCATGAATCACATTTAGACAAAATACTGAAGACATCTTGAGACAACTGATAAACCGATAAAAAGACTATTAACTCAAGGAAAATAAAGTAAGTACTAAGTGTAGAATGTCACGCTAAAATATTATTATATAGCATGATACGGACTATTTTAAGTCTGAATTGAGAAATGCACATATTAAGCAGGATATGGTTAGTTTTGCTTGCTGGTTCCGATTCTGGATTTCTTATATACATTTCTTACGACGAATCTTAAAACAGGAACTGACCCCTACCCAAAAATATGAGGGGCGGGGGCAAGGAGAGCCTTAAGGGCTATAAAGTCAGGCTTTGGCTTCCATTTAGACGCAGTTTGTGTTCTGTCGTCAGAATCACACCAAACTGCCATTAATGCCCATTAGCAGAACTTAGCTCCAACACGACATAACCAATAAAGTGGCATGTGCGCCTAGCGAGGACTCGGATCAGCCTTGGAATCACTCCAGTCTGATCAGTCTTCACTGCCCGCATGGAGCTAGCGTTGACCCTTAGCCACCCGTAAGGCACACAGCAAAGACTCTGATCACACTTGGCGGATGCCGAGGCTGATCTGGGTTTTGGTTGTTCACGTGCCACTTTGTTGGTTTTGTGGTGTCGCGCTCAAATGCCTTATCAGAACTTCAGATACGTGAATAAATTAATAATAATTTTGAAAAACCTTTTATTTTTCCATCAAAGCATGCGTTTCGAACCCTCACTAGAACCTCTGGGTGAATTGTACTATTTAACATTGAACACCTTACAACAGATAGTGTCCTTATCAATAAATGACCGCAGCTTACAAAACAGTAAATATGGCATTTCATATACATGTACAATTCTATTTAAAGATTGTTCAGACAGGGGCCATCTCAAAAGTGAAATTGATAACTCTACTAATTTAAACAGAAACCTCTATCAAATTGGACTAATAATGTTACCGCTATTGAAGTTATCAAATGAAATGAGATGCATTGGAATTTGAATTGCGCTATATTATGCTAAATTAATACTTACAAAAATTCAAACTAAACGCACAAGTCTATTTGTTTAAAGTGGAGCCTTTTTGGAATGGCGAATTAAAAGCAGCATGGGTTCTAAATTGAAGCAGTGAATCAAGTTATTGTTGCACTGCATAATCATACAATTATGCAAATTTGTCGTAAACATTTGTCATCAGTTAAAAAAACAATCTGCTCAAAGATAAAACTTTTGAAAAGACTTGAAAAATTCCAGGGTTCGAGGTTATAAAACTGGATAATAATCTCAAACTCAAAATAAAGCACGCTGATTGGCTGCTTCCGAGCATGTGCTCGGAAGCAGCCAATCAGTGTGCTTCATTTTGAGTTTGAGAATGTACTCAAGTTTTATAACATCGGGGCCAGTATTACAGTACATATTCAGAAGCTTCCTTGACTTAGAATTGATAATAAGATCATTCCAAGATGTAACACAAAAACACAGTCACTTAAAATTGTGTATGAAACATTTCCGAGAAATAAACGATAAGATACCTCAAAAGATTTTAACCTAATCATCATTCTAATATTGTTTATTTCTTGATGCTAATTGAGATATTTCCGAAAAATCAGAATTTATTTGAAACTTAAACATTCATAATGTGAATTCACTAACATGTAAATGAAACCAGCACACAACAAAATAAAATTTAAATCTCCGTATGATAAAAAAGTGAAGTTACAACCTGTGGCATTAACATCCTCATTGTACATCGGAATATCACAATCACATTGAGTGAGTGCAGTATTTAAGCATTACTTTTAAAGTAATTCGAATGCAAAATTTAGATGTGAAAAAAGAAAACCCATCATTAATTTATCAGTATCATAGTATACAAAGCCCCCTTTTCCCCTGCTTTTCGAAACACCTGTGTGTGCATTTGTGTGTAAGTGTGTGTGCGTGCAACACACACAGGTGAGGAAACGCAGAGCCGACGGCTGCGTCTGAGGGCGGTCAAAGAGCACTAGGCAATAGCGGACACAGCCTTTCTGAGTTTACCTGTCGCCAAACAGGAGCATACTATAGTATAGTTTAGGAAAATGAAATCTTATAATAGTTGAGTAACTGAAAAACATAAAACAATTCAAAACAAATCTAAAACAAGCAATATTAACAATTTTAGCACTTGCAATTGTAAAACAGCACTTCACAGTTAACTGAATATAACAAATACTTCAAAAACTTCTAAATGACATGTAGAGTATAATAAGAGCTGACTGGCGTCACGTGATAAGGTACCGCTTTACTGCATGGGCAAACAGTCTGATCAAAGATTTCTTTCTCAGATATTATACTGTCTATGGAACTGGTCTGGCGAATCTAAATTGGAAAATGAGGACTCTGGTCAATTTACACAGCTACATGTAGACAGGCTGATTTGACTATATTTTTTATACTTGGATTAGGTGCCTTTTCACGCGGTGCCAGTCAGAAAAATATTTGAGCTTTCGAAGTTTCTAAGCCAATTTTTAATTGCTCCAATTCTATATCTATTTGCTTAAAGGGTGAGCCATCATTAATGTGGTATTACTATTTAATAATTGGTGTAATTTAACCTATCAGTGATTTCAAATTGGTAACCGCATTTTTCAGTTCCTACCTCGTACCTGAAAATTAAGGATTCAATCTTCAGCAAAGGAATTGCCAAAATATAACAATGTCTTTCGACTCATCTATGGTACAAAATTTCAGCTTTTAAAATATAAACGTATTCATACCAATTTTAGAGCGACAGAAGCGCGTTTCTGTATTTAACTTCTTCAGTGTCGCTAATCGCCAAAAGTTTGAACGAAAAGACATGATGGCAGGTCTCGGCAGGCAACGAGCATCCCTCTCCGAGATAAGAGATATATTGGCGGAGTTAAAATTTCGTTTTGCCTACTTTCAGAAAGTTTGTGATAACACTACTTCAAAGCAATACCACAGGGTATAATCGATTCCGCCAATTTTCGCTTCCTGCAGAGACTGTACATCATATTTGGCTTCCGCCGAGACTGTCCGCGAACTCTTGCTTCCTGCAGAGACTACTGTCCTCGAGGAATGGCTTCCTGCCGAGACTGTCCGCGTGACTCTGCTTCCTGCCGAGAGCCTCGGCAGGAAGCAGAATCACGCGGACAGTCTCTGCAGGAAGCCATTTATCAAGCACAGAAGTCTCGGCAGGAAGCAAGAGATCGTGGATAGTCTCGGCGGAAGCCAAATATGATGTACAGTCTCTGCAGGAAGCGAAAATTGGCGGAATCGACCCTGTGAATACAACAGTATTATACAATAGTATTATACAATAGAATATACCATGTGAATACAACAGTTGAATAGTATTGTTATATTTTGGCTAACTGTTGGCAGAAACGTGAATTTAAAATTTCCAGGTGGGAATGACATTTCGGGTTTACAAGGCGTAAATAAAGACTTTATAATAAAAAAAAAAATATGCTATTATATAAAAGACAGTAGTACGTAAAATTTTTCAGACTCTCACCATGAAGCACTTGCAAAAAAAAAAACAAAAAAAAAAACAGAAAATTACTACATATGATTTAAAGTACGTTTTACCCAAGAACAGTTAAATTGTAATCGATTGCAAAACATCGAAGACCTATAGGCTGGAGTTATCAATACATTGTATTGTCAATGAGCTATAGGCTGGATTTATACACTGTATTGTCAATAAGGTGAACACTAAGTTAACAATTTCATTTCCTGGAACTGTTTTTCAACATTCTCTAGTTTGTTTTTCAAAATCTTCAGAAAGACTTTATTCACAAAGATACGTGTATATCTCCTATATTTTAGAAGAACATGCACGTGCAGCACGAGACGATGAAAATGTTTGATGATACAGAAGACAACTTTGGTGGTATTATCAAGTTTCCTCACACGCCCGAAAAAGGGGTTGTCTCGAAATTTGCCGCATTTACCCTATATACTGAAACACATTAACCAATTATTGTAATTATCCTAAACAATTGTGTCTTAAGTTCTGGATGCATGACACATAATATACCCTGTTCATTTAGTTATAAGACGGGATTATCTCTTCCAAAACAATCCGAAAGATCTAGATCCGTCTTACAATCCAAAACGATCACAAAGATCTAGATCCGTCTTGTGAGACGGATCTAGATCTTTCGGATTGTTTTGGAAGAGAAAAAACCTCATTTTAATCACAGAATTACTTAAGACAGATGTACATATTTGTTGTAATTTTGGAAGAACAAATCTTTTTTTTATAACTGAATAAATACACTATACCATTATCACACTGCCCCATGACAGTCTGATTAGGGTAAACACTCTTTGCTCAAGCATCAAGCACTTCAGATATAACGTTTTAGATAATTACGTAATTAACTAAATGCAATGTTTAAATGCCATAAAACAAGCGTACATCAACAGTTTGATAACGACAGAAGAGATCTTTGAATTGTATATTCTCGTATTCAACAATTTGATATATGATATAATCTTTAATGTACATTATTCTGTAATGAACATATCATATCACTGATGAATGCCTATAATGATCTTCTGGTTTTACAAGAACATATGCCACCGGTCTGTGAACGTCCTGTGACGGTAGATACCCGGGCGGGCAACATGGCACTAGATACTGTCCTGGATGAGAGTGGGCTGTTGG
This sequence comes from Ctena decussata, assembly GCA_963989385.1. Classification (NCBI taxonomy): domain Eukaryota; kingdom Metazoa; phylum Mollusca; class Bivalvia; order Lucinida; family Lucinidae; genus Ctena; species Ctena decussata. The sequence continues at coordinate 43,447,366 of OZ022513.1, read as the reverse complement.
GGGAAGAGACCCCAGGGCAGCACTCTGCGCGGAGAGATATGAACTGTACAGTGAACTAGCTGATAAATGTGACATCTGAGACATCTGTTCTGATAAAGAAGTCCGGAGATTGAAATTTGAAGAGTCTATTTTACTACTACTGTTCTCGAGATGTGAAAATAAAGGATGAGACGACGTTGGCGGGTGAAACGCCCGCATTTTTTCACTGAGTATAGCCTGATTGACGGCACTGTCCGACTGTCCGCCTATGCTCATTGGTGGAAAACTAGGTGGAATTCCACCGAACGCTGCAGGACCAAGTCCAGGTAACATAGGTAGCGGAAACGCATATTTATCCTTTTTAAGAAGTGATTTGGGCTTTCGACGTGGACGATATTTATAGTCCGGATGTTCCTTCATATGTAAAGCTCGAAGTCTCTTAGCTTCATCAATGAACGGTCTTTTTTCTTCCTCAGTTAAAAGTTTCCAGTCAGCACCAAGTCTTTTGCTGATTTCAGAATTGTGCATTTTCGGATTTTCCTGAGCCATTTTCCTTCTCTGACCCCTGGACCAAACCATAAACGCATTCATGGGCCGTTTAACGTGTTCCCCGTGCCTAGACATCCCGTTATCTTCATCCATCAGGCTTCCACGTGGGGACAACTCCCCGGATATATCACTGGAACTCATTTATCCTTTAATTTTCCAGTAAATTAAACACAGCAAATGCCTTTTCCTTTTCTTCAAAAATATCCAAAATATTCAAAGATGTTCCAAAAATGATTTCCCTGCGTATTTGAAAATATATGAGGCTATCTTTTCACTCTGTCATTCTTCGTCAACAAACTAACACAACTGATACAGTCACGCTGTAATAGACGTATTTAAAAGTGTGGCCCTTGTAAAAACACCCCTTTATCAAAGATTTCAAAAACGTAAATAAATGTTTTATTTCATTTACATTAGATATTGAAACGGAAGCCACACTGTGTGTTCAGATCGGGTGTCATATTCGGATCGAAAGACCAATAAAACACATCGGCTTCTCACCGATGACAGCAGCGAACCATTTATTGGCCCAAGACATAAACAATTACTCCGCGGTGATTGGGTCGGCTTTCTTATTTTCACAACCGAATCCCGCCTCTTTGATTTGATCGAATCACCACGTTTAAGCAGTGCTGTTATTGTCATCAACACTATATCCGAGATTCCATCAAAGTGATTTTGCGGATTAAAGACTTCTTACAGAAATTGCAATACATAAGAATGATGGAAACAGATCTGAAAATTGCAGTAACTTCACTAACTATTAGGATGGCAGTGGCTGGGTAAGCGGTGCATACCTTGATCAGATGTTGAGGGCCAGATCAGGGTTTGCACGGTTTGCCATTCCACCGGAATTTTCTGACACATCGCCAGAGATAAAATCCTTTCGTTGAAATTTAAGATAATCATTGTAAATAGTTATTTAAGCCTAATATTGATGGTTAAAACGGTACTTTTATCGTAAGAATCCGTAATAAAATAGTTTTTTTTTTCCGGAGAAAGAAATTCTTTTAATTCTTACTTTTGCAATATTAAAATTTGGAAATATATAAAATCGAAAATTTTCTTAGAGACAAAAAATAAAAGAAAGAAAATAGAGATTATTTTAGGGACGATAGGGACTAAATATAGCTTTAAAAGGAATTATAACACAATCAGTGGGTAATAGAGATCTTCGCGCATTCATACATTCTTCTAAAATACAACGAGCCGCGCCGCTAAAATCATAATCGTGTCGTTTTTTTCATGTGCGTACAACACAAACTTAGATCATCTTGCGCATTAGTAGAGGTTTGAGAGACTGCGCTTTTCACAATAAAAGTCCTCAAGGAAGCAAAGATTATTGATGCGGAAAGGGAGGGCTGTGGTTAGATTGCGCGGATGCACATTCTTATCGGTCTTTTCTTTTCGCCTGTGCCGTACGGTCCGTAGGATTTATTTTTCTAACTACTGCACAAACCCGTTGAGCGCGAAAAATACTACATGTTAAACGGAAACACTTCCAACTATGATACTTTCCCCGGTAAGTGCATTCCCTAATTCTTCAGTCAATCGTGATACATGTGTGTTGTGCGTAAAGTAAGCAACAACCGTTTATATTGTAAACGTACAAAAGCCTACCGTTGTTTTTACTTATATTTTTCGGCAATAAATAAAAATTTAAATTATATTTCAGGAAGAGGATGCTATAACTATGACAAGCTTCATTGTATATACAGAAGGAGTGCTTAAGCGCTGGCTTTACAATAGAAATGCAGCAAACTTTGTTCAACTATGCAGCTCTGAAGAACAGCAATGGGTATTCACAGGATTAGACAAATGCTGTACATTAAATAGTGACAACTGTTTAGCAGCGAAAGCAACGCACACACACACACACACACACACACACACACACACACACACACACACACAACCCAGACAGCCATCAAACCCGGTCGTATGTATCAAGTGGCTTATCATATGATGATAATGCAGTTGTGTATGCATATGCCTTATTATCTGAGTCGGGCTATGCAGCACTTGTTCAGTAGTGCCACTTATTTTTTTATAATATGCAACTTGATATATGCATTTTGCATTATGGTCTGGGTCGGGCTCTGTTGCACGTGTTAAGTGGGGCCACTTTTTTGAAAATATGCAACTTGATGTATGCATATATGCATTATGGTCCGGGTGGAACTGTGCTGCACGTGTTCAGTGGGTGGATGTACATACAGTCTGCGTTTTTTGCCCCTACCTAGCCAGTTTCTCCCTCTTTGTATCTTGAGATGGACTGCAAAGGTCTTAAATACTGATTACTATTTTGTAAGACCTACCAGTGTTTCACTTTTGCCTTAGTTTGATACAGCTGTACTCCACAAAAGATTCATTTGTTTGGTTTCTTCTTTACTTTTATCTTATATACAATTAAAATCTTAAAGAGTTCCTTCAAGAGCAGAGAATACCTTCAGAAGAAGTACTTTCAAAATTTCACACTAACGCTAGATTAGGACGGTGAAGTTGGTTTGTTTTTCGTTTTTCGTTTTTCGCTTTTCGCTTTTCGTTTTTCGCTTTTCGTTTTTCGTTTTTCGCTTTTCGTTTTTCGATTAACGCTGTTTTGTTTTTCGCTTTTCGTTTTTCGCTTTTCGATTTACGCTGTTTTGTTTTTTGTTTTTCGCTTTTCGTTGTTCGTTTTTGGAGTTACGTTTTTTTGTTTATTGTTTTTTCGCTTTTCGTTTTTTGTTTACGTTTTCTCGTTTTTTTTTTTTTTGTTTTTCGCTTTTCGCTTTTCGCATTTCGTTTTTCGTTTTTCGACATTCAAATTCTATTTTGACATTCGCACTGAAGCCGAATATCGATTTTTGATATTCGATATCCTTTTTTTTTGACATTCGAATCCAAGCCGAATAGGGTATTTTGGTATTCAGTTTCCTATTTTTACATTCGCACTGAAGCTGAATATCAAATTTTGACCTTCAAAATCCTATTTTGACATTCGAACTGAAGCCGAATATGGTATTTTGACATTCGAAATCCTATTTTGACATTCGATCTGAAGCTTAATATGGTATTTTGACATTCGAAATCATATTTTGACGTTCGATTCCAGGCCGAATATGCTATTTTGATATTCAATATCCTATTTTGACATTCGCACTGAAGCCGAATATCGAATTTTGATATTCGAAATCCTATTTTGACATTCGAACTGAAGACGAATATGGTATTTTGACATTCGAAATCCTATTTTGACATTCGAATTCAGGCAGAATATGGTATTTTGATATTCGAAGTCCTATTTTGACATTCGAAATGAAACCGAATATCGAATTTTGATATTCGAAATCCCATTTTGACATTCGATCTGAAGACGAATATGGTATTTTGTTATTCGAAATCCTATTTTAACATTCGCACTGAAGCTTAATATGGTATTTTGACATTCGATATCCTATTTTGACATTCGAACTGAAGCTTAAAATGGTATTTTGACATTCAAAATCCTATTTTGACATTCGAATTCATGCCGAATACAGTATTTTGATATTCGATATCCTGAAGCTCGAATGTCAAAATGGGATGTCGAATATCAAAATATGATTTTCGGCTTCAGTGCGAAAGTCAAAATAGGATATCGAATATCGAATACCATATTCGGCCTGAATTCGAATGTCAAAATAGAATTTTGAATGTCTAAATACCATTTTAAGCTTCAGTTCGAATGTCAAAGCAGGATTTCGAATGTCGAAATACCATATTAAGCTTCAGTGCGAATGTCAAAATAGGATATCGAATATCAAAATACCATATTCGGCCTGAATTCGATTGTCAAAATAGGATTTTGAATGTCAAAATACCATTTTAAGCTTCAGATCGAATGTCAAATAGGATATCGAATGTCAAAATACCATATTAAGCTTCAGTGCAATGTTAAAATAGGATTTCGAATGTCAAAATACCATATTCGTCTTCAGTGCGAATGTCAAAATAGGATATCGAATATCAAAATACCATATTCGGCCTGAATTCGATTGTCAAAATAGGATTTTGAATGCCAAAATACCATTTTAAGCTTCAGATCGAATGTCAAAACAGGATATCGAATGTCAAAATACCATATTAAGCTTCAGTGCGAATGTTAAAATAGGATTTCGAATGTCAAAATACCATATTCGTCTTCAGTTCGAATGTCAAAATGGGATTTCGAATATCAAAATTCGATATTCGGTTTCAGTTCGAATGTCAAAATAGGATTTCGAATATCAAAATACCATATTCGGCCTGAATTCGAATGTAAAAATAGGATTTCGAATGTCAAAATACCATTTTAAGCTTCAGTGCGAATGTCAAAATAGGATTTCGAATGTCAAAATACCATATCCAGCCTGAATTCGAATGTCAAAATAGGATTTCGAAAGTCAAAATACCATATTTGGCTTCAGTGCTGTTGTTAGAATACGATATTGAATGTCAAAATAGCATATTTGGCCTCAGTTCGAATGTCAGAATAGGATTTCGAATATCAAAATTCGATATTCGGCTTCAGTGCGAAAGTCAAAATAGGATATCGAATATCAAAATACCATATTCGGCCTGAATTTAAATGTCAAAATAGGCTTTCGAATTTCAAAATACCATTTTAAGCGTCAGTGCGAATGTCAAAATAGGATATCGAATGTCAAAATACCATATTTGGCTTCAGTTCGAATGTGAAAATAGGATTTTGAATTTAAAAATTTGATATTCTGCTTTAGTGCGAATATCAAAATAGTATTTCCAATCTCAAAATTCGTTATTGAACTTCAATACGAAGGTCAAAATAGAATTTGAATGTCGAAAAACGAAAAACGAAATGCGAAAAGCGAAAAAAAACAAAAAAAAACAAAAAAAAACGAAAAACAAAAAAACGTAAACAAAAAACGAAAAGCGAAAAACAAAAAAACGTAAATCGAAAAACGAACAACGAAAAGCGAAAAACGAAACAGCGTAAATCGAAAAACGACCAGCGAAAAACGAAAAGCGAAAAGCGAAAAACGAAAAGCGAAAAACGAAAAACAAAAAACGAAAAGCGAAAAACGAAAAGCAAACCAACTTCACCGTCCTCGCTAGATTAGACGTAACGTCAGCTGTTGGTGACAATTTCATTTTAAGCCATCTTTATCATTTTCCCTCGATACGGTATTTCTAACGAACGAGCAAACGTAATAAATTTTATACCATTTAAGAGGTTATTCATTGAGTATTCGGAGGTTAAAAAGAAAATCTTCATCTATGAGACATAAAAATAAACACACCGTCTTATAATACCAGAAAACGTCAGTTCTACGCCGTAAAACGTTGCAACGCACTCGCAATGCAAATAAGTTATTTCTGCTTAAATTGAAAACCTGAGCTCAAAAACCAACAAAATTTTCACTGTCGATGCAAGTGAAGTAATGTAAACTGACGCCAGAACGCCAATAAGTTAAGCCTTTCCGTCTAGAAGAAAACTTAATATTTACTGATTCAAGAAAAGGGTAAACTTCAGATTTTTGGCACTAAAAAGCGACATCCGATGAAGATCAAGGGGACACTAAAGAACAATACGAAGCAGAAGAACAGCAGAAAATTTACTGACATACAATACCTACTTGGAATTTTTGAAAATTAATGTGAAATCAGACTTCGGAAGGTATGATCCGATTTAAAGAAATACCAAATTTTCCAAATCTAGCGGTTTTGTCCGCAACGCCAGATTTCTTTATACATACTGGGTGGTATTTTCTAAGTATAAAAATCATATCAAAATTTAATTGGAGTAAATTTACATCAGGCGGACATGAAATACCTATTCCGAATAGTTCTTCACCAGGAATGATTTTGGACTTTATTTCTTAGAGCCGATGTAAAATACGAATAAGCAAATCTAGCGGTTTTGTCCGCGACTGTACTTGTACGTAGGTAACGTTTTATTGAAATCAATGGGTAGATGGATGACTTGCGATTTTACATCCTTTTCAACAGTATTTTAGTCATATCATGACGATGAGAGGTTGCTCAAGGAAGGTTGTGTGCAATGGAACCCCGTTTACATTTGAAAAGATTATCGCCTCAAGCGGGCTCGAACCCGGGACGGCTAGGTCAATAGGCCAGCGTTTAACCTATTGAGCTGCCGGGGCTCCCTATTGAAATCGAACAAAATCGTAAGTTGTTCCGAAAATTAATACATGTATATTCCGAATATATTCTGCAAGCAGATGCAGTTGGCCATTAAATTCACATTTAATGAGTATTGCTGAATAAATGCGCTGTGACCGTTGCGGTAAACTGGCAAAAGAGCTCAAAATCTAACGTTTTCTGACGTTACGCTAATTGTCACCAACATCTGACGTTACGTCTATATAAATATAAGTAAAAACATTAATTCAAGTGCATTTTACTGTCCTTCACAGTTTCGTTGTCTGTTGGCCTGGGGTAAAGATACTGCTGCAATATAACTTTTGCATTTCATAGACTCAACACCTTCACGTTAAACATGACATTTTATTAATTAATTTATCAAATGGCGTCGCTGTTATTCAGTAGATAACGTCGTGTTATAAAAATCATATGGCCACACTTGTAATAACATATTGGCGCGTACTGGTAACGTCACTGACTACGTCCGAGTGAACAATGGTTTTCTTCTTGAAATAATGTTCGTTTTGAAGGCGATAAAATCCCATTTTAAAGGATCATATAATAAGCAAAATTTTACACTCATGGTCGTTTCATAGTGAAATTTATGAAACTCGCCAAAGGCTCGTTTAATAAATTTCATATAAAATGACTACGAGTGTAAGATCCTCTAATTGCGAAAAAGCAGAAAACAATGGAGGAAGTATATGCTGTTTGACAAGAATGCGCAGAATCCAGAATTTTTATCAAATCGTCGATATGATATAGCCGTTCAGCATTTTGTGTGTGTATAAGAGTTGTCAGTACATTATCCGAGATTTTTTTTTCATATAAAATACTTCTTAACAGCAACTGCAATACCTATCCAATATGAATGAATGAAAGACATCTGAAAATTAACGTTATGACTCTAAATGTTGATAAGGAGTGCCTTAACCTGAGCAAACAAGAGCAAACCCAGCTTAGACTGCTTATAAGGAGCAGACAGATCCGGTTCTGCACAGTTGCCATTTCAATCGAAATTCTCTGTCTCGTCGTAGAATATAAAATCGATTTGTTTGAAAGTTAGGATTATATGGAAAATTATAGGAAAGTATCATGTTGTCCCAATATACAGTATTCGCGGAATTCTCTGTGTAAGTTTCCGTAAGGAAATAATTCATGAGAAAGGAAATTCTTAAGATTAACCCCTTACTTTTGATTTTGTAAATATATGAAATTTTCATATTAAAACAAAATAAATGAGCAAAATTTTACAGAGATTTAAATAGAAATACAAATGTAGATACCATGAGTGTCTTTAAATTCAGTCATATAGACCTTCGCGCATTCATGCGTTGTTGTAATATATACAAACAGCTGAGCCGCAAAATCATAAAACTGTGCCTTTGTTCACGAGCATACATCAAATACGTAGACCATCATGAGCATCTGTAGAGGTTTGATGTGCTCATGTATTATTGAATTTATTAAACGAGTTCAGGAAAAAGATAAGTTGCAAGGCTATGCCGAGCATCTTATCAGATTTCCCCAACGAGTTTGATAAATTCAATAAAACAAGAGCATGTATTATTGAATTTATTAAATGAAACGAGTCGAGGAAAAGATAAGATGCGAGGCAATACCGAGCATCTTATCAGTTTACCCCCAACGAGTTTAATAATTTCAATAATACAGAAGCATGAATGCAAGATTCTATTCATCAGGAGACACTAAAATCACATTTTATTAGCATTTGCACTAAAACGTCATGATTTTGCCATTTGAAAACGGGGCGTTTTATGGACGTCAACGCATAACGCTACGACGTAATTTGCATATTAAATCCAATAGCTGATTATCGTTTTTAATGCATGGCCTTATCACACTCTCAGCTGCGACGTTACGTGATAAAAATTCTGAGGAAGCTGATATTGATATAGAGAGGAAAGGCCCTGGTGAAATTGCACGGATGCACATTCTTATCAGTATTATGTATTCACCGATGCCATGAGATCATAACTGCTAGACAAGATTTTTTAGCGCAAAAATATCATTTTAATATATGAACACTTTAAACAATTCCAGTGGTTTAATGATTGATTCCACGATTCAGTGCATTCCCTTATTCGCCAGAGTCAATTCTGTCGCATGCGTGTTATGCGATCGTTCCAGTAAGGTAAGTAATAATCATTTGTTTTATGTGTAACGTACAACAATGTAACGTTGTGTGTGTGTGTGTATGTGTATGTGTGTGTGTGCATGGCGGGGAGGGGGCGTGGGGGCGTTGGCGTGATAGGCAATTGAAAGTCAGCAATGCAGTTCTGAAGAACAGCAATAAGTATTCACAGGATTAGACAAGCGCTGCACTTTATCAGGTTTATCTGTTTTCTTCTTTACTTTTATTCTATATACTAGTATCTGTAAAATTTCTCTATAACGCCAAATATATAAAAATAGAAGTAAAAATATTAGTTCAAGTGCCTTTTACTGTTCTCCACAGTTTCGTTGAATGTTGGGCTGTGGTAAAGATAATGCTACAATATAACTTTTGCGTTTCACAGACTCAATATAAAATCTTGAGACAAAAAGTTCTAGTACCGTTCACGTTAAAATTGATATTTAATTATTTCACTTATTTTATTGCAAAAAAAAGCAGAAAGCAATGGAGGAATAAATATTCTATTTGCCCAGAATGCGCAATCCAGAATCCAGAATTTCTATAAATCGTCGATATTATATAGCCCTTTCAGCATTTTGCATGTGTAGGCCTATTAGAGTTGTCAGTTCTCTATCCGAGATTCCATAAAAGCTATGTTTTTCTTAGACAGCAACTGGAATGGTAGATATCTGAAAATTAACGTAATGACTCTAAATGTTGGTAAGAAGTGCCTGAGCCTGTGCAAAGAGAGCAAACCCAGTTTAGACTTTTAATATAGGGATCAAACATGGTTTTTCATGCATTAACGTTTGCCAGGTCCCAAGGGAGATGTTGGAAACCGAGGCCGAAGGCCGAGGTTTTCAACATCTCCCGAGGGACCTGGCAAATGTTAATGCATTGAAAACAAATGTTTGATCGCTGTTATTGCATAATTCAACGAATTATTCGTTAAAATTTGAGAAAAAACTTGGCACTCTATTTTGTCACCGTTTAACAGCCAACGCGCTGGTGCATCTGTTTACTAATATTCGTCTTCCGGGCCCGAGAGCATTCATTCTATTCAAAATGGCTGCCATCATCCTATTTAACCTCATTTCGATAAAGTATCCAAGATGGTCGTTGTAGTTGACGCAAAATAGACGGTAAATTAATCAACAAAAAGCAGATACCTTGAGCAATAATTTCCATGCGGAACAAGCCTGATCCATTCATATACCATCCTGCAGTTCTTGATTACTGAAAGCTTAGGATGCATGTTTTCTTTAACACTTATTTACTCTCCATTTGGCATCGTAAGAATGAAGACAACATGGCTTTGAAATCCGTGGCTGTACTTTATGACGTAATAAGAGTACAAAGCATGATGACGTCATAAGAAAACATAGGTAGCACGCGACCAAATATCGTAAATTAACCGAAAATGGAGAGGCAAGAGTGCATGGCGGTTTTTAGTGGTCCGGCACAAGCATAACGAAAGTTCTGTCATCGTGTTTCAACAGCGCGAGAAAACCATTGTTGAAACACGGCTTTTCGCCTGTTGATGCACGGCTGTTAATACCTCTCGGCACTGCTTTTTATGCAATAATACTTGTTAAGTAATATTAATTATTGTTAATACTTGAAATTTTCATAATGAATAAGGTTTACAGAGTCTGGCATAGGGACCATTGATGTCTTTAAAAGGCTTAAACAAAAAATGAATATAGCCATACAGACCTTCGCGCATTCACGCATAATGCATTAAGCTGCAGCGCAAAATCATAAAACTGTGCCGTTGTTCATGTGCGTGCATTAAATACGAAGACCATCCTGTAGAAATTTGAGGGATTTCGCTTTTCACAATATAAATTTTCAAGGAAGCAGAGATTATTGTTATGGACAGGGAGCGTCCTGGTGAGATATTGCGGACACGTATTCTTATCTCAGTCTTATATGTCCATCGGTGCGATGGGATTTATTTTTTAACTGCTGGACAGGCTTGTTGAGCGCGGAAAGTACTATCTTAATATGAACACGTAAAATGTTTCAATGGTTTGAAAATTCAACGATTAGGTGCATTCCCTAAGTCTCCAAATTCAGCCCTGTTGCATATGTGTGTTGTGTGTTGCCGTTAATATTAGTTACAATCAGCAGTTGTTTTATTTTTAACACCTATAACGAACAACACCCTAACATTATTTGGGGAGGTTGGGAGGGGGGGGGGGGCAATGGTTAAAAAAAATAGGAAGGCAGCAATGCAGTTTTGAAGCAAAGCAATAAGTATTCACCGGATTATACAGTTACAGTACTCTTTATGCGGTGTAAAGTTATCAGCGTAAAAAAAGCAACAAAAAAGCAGACAGCCATCCATCCAAGAAAAATGATAGACGAAAGAAAAAAACATCCAAACAACCCCCCGGGGTGCAAATCTGCCCAGTCTGATCACAATCTTCGCTGTCCGCATGATGTACCTTAGACCCATAGCTACCCTTTAAGGGCTTAGCGAAGAGTCTGACCAGACTGGGCGGATGTCCTGGCTGATCTGAGTCTGCACTGGGCGCACAACCACTTTGTTGGTTTTCTCGTGTCGCGGCTCATTAGCTGACTGTCAGATCCTGATACTTTACACTGTACATTATACATGTGAGGGGATGAATAAAATATTGTTTAAACCAAATAAACTGAATGAGTTGTCAGGCTGGTGTTAAAATAATTGTTGTTCGCTGGAAGATTTGGTAGAATATAAATTTTGGAGCACAACCTCATCAACTTCAGTATGCATACCGCATGGCCATCCGCATGTTTGTGTATACTTAGATCACTTAAAAGTCATTATTTTTTTCCGTAAAGCTTATAAGAAGTAAGATCTGACGTACACGCCAGTATTTACTTGATACTACTTTTACAGCCAACCGGACCGCGTAGCGCAATCGGTAGGGCACCTGACTTATAAGCCAGAGGTCCTGGGTTCGATACCGGGTCTGGCCACATACTTTCGTTTCTCCTTCCGCTGATTCAAGAAGGGCAGTTGTCGGTTACTGGCGAAAGTATGTGCACTTACATGTAGTACTGGTTAACCGCTTAGGAGGTTTAATCCTGCCCAGGAATAGTGTGGTGAGGTTAACTGACCGCCCCGACATGACCACAGCTATTTATCGCGGACGTTAAGCAACAAATCAATCAATCAATTTTACAGCCAAGTCGGAAGATTTTTTGTTTTTCTGTGCAGCCCAAAACCGCCTACCACCTCACTAAGTAGTCTTAAACTGACATACGCCCCAATATTTGATTGAGACTACATGTAACAGGCATTCCGATATGTTAGCAGTTAAGAGGAAAACCACTAGTAAAGTAATAGGCAGTTTTTCTGATATTGCACAAGCGACGATCCTATATGAAAAAAGACTTCTACATTCCTTTCTGATCAATGGCAGTGTCTTATTCACTGATAGATAGACAGATGAGGTAACCAATGCATCTCGTGTGTTTGGAGAATAATGCAAAACGACAAATTTAACGAAAAACTGTTTGCATATGATTCAAAGGATTTTAATACTCAAGGAATTTAAATGAATAAGCTGTAGCTTGATATACATGTACCTAAAATTGGTGAGTATGAAGAAGTTCAACACTTGGACATATTGCGTGCATATCTCGAAAGCTGTGGCAAAGATACGAGCAAGTCTCAAGTATCAGAAAACGTTTTATGAAACTCAGTGTTTGCTTAGGAAAGGTATATAAGAGAAAAAAAAATACTGTCGTAACCACCACTACGATGTTTTTATCAGACACAACACCAGGCTAATTTGAAACCTCTTGGTCTTACTAACAAACGTTCTCAGGAAAAGTGTCTTAATTCTCGACCGAGAGATTAACGTGCTCGGTTCACAGTACAAAGACTGTTGTACGATCTACCTGCGTATATAAATATATACGCTGAAACACATGTTTCAAACGTCCAGATCCCAAGAGTACTAAAGGACAGACCAAAGACACATCCGTTGTCAATCTGTCTAGGGTAGACCTCACAGACTCTGAGACATATATTCTTTCAATAAGGATTGGTTTCTGCCCCCCGATCCAAAAGCTATGATAGAGGCAAACTTATTGAGGACGCCAAGGCTTTCAGCAGACGCATGCGCCTCAAATCCCATTTTTCTGAGGTCACAAACACTCGTTCTGGGGACAAATATCCAGAGTTCGTTCGAAAGAGCGACTGGATGCCTCCGATCTAGGGTCGTGATCTGGAAACCTTCATCAAAAGTATGGAGTCAGATATTACTTCACATCGGTCACCCAAACCAAGATATGACAACCTCACAAAGGCCGATCGTACAGCCCTATATGAGCCAGGACACGAGAAAATCAACAATGTGGTTGTGCGCCCAGCGCAGACTCAGATCAGCCTGGGCTTCCGCTCATTCTGATCAGACATTTTGCTAAGCGCTGAAAGGATAGCTAAGGGACTTAGCTACCTCCATGCAGACAGCGAAGACTCTGATCAGACTGGGCGAATGGCCAGGCTGATCTGACTCTACGCTGGGCGCACAACCACATTGTTGGTTTTGTCGTGTCGTGGCTCAATTATTATATTCTCGGATAAAAAAAATAAAAAAATAAAAAAAACGTAAAGACATTATCATAAAACCAGCTGACAAAGACCCAGCACACGCTGTTATGGACAGAGATTATTATATCTTAGAGGCTGAGAGGCAGATCAATGACTCCAACTTTTTTAAGGTCTTAGATCATGACCCCGCATCTGAGTTGGCAAGACAGGTTTCGGACGTTGTTGAAGTTCTGGTTACAGATGGCCACATTAGCGAGAAGAACCTAGAACTACCTGATTGTCGATCAACCAAACGCAGGTACATTCTATCTTCTCCCAAAGATTCATAAGGCTGGCAATCCGGGTCGTCCCATCGTTTTTGCCAATGGAAATCCCAAAGAAAGTATATCCGAGTTTGTGTATCGGCATCTCCAACCTCATGTCCACAAAATGCCTTCCTTCTTACAGGATACCACAGATTTCCTGAGGATGGCAAGATGCATCCGGTCTTGCATGGCTGTCACTTCGTTATACACTTATATACCTCACTAAGATGGGATCATCTAAGCTTGTGAGGAAGTCCCGGAAGAAAGGACAACTAAAGATCGTAACAATTTCGAGTTTAATGGCAAGCGCTACTTAAAATTCAAGGGACGGCCATGGGAACGAAAATGGCTCCTCTTGTGCCAATATATAAATGGGTCGGCTGGAGAGGCAGCTTCTATTGTCAGTCAGCCTAAAACCATAAAATTTGCTCAGGTTTATAGACGACGTAGACATGAAGTGGTTACATGGTAGAGACAAACTAGAGGTATTTCTCAAAGAAAAAAAGTAGCTTTAGGTTTACTGAGGTTTCGAATGGAAAACATGTCTTTCTAGACACTCAGTCTCATCTTGTCGATGACAGAGTTGTCGATGCCAAACGCGATGATTTTGATTTCGACATTGTTAATTTTCCGTTTTTGGATGGTGATGTTCCCCGCACCACTTCTTATGGTGTTTACATTTCTCGGCTTATTCGCTTCGCTAGGGTGTCTAGTCATTTGGCTGATTTTAATGCTCGTAATAAAAGTTTGACTGCCAAGCTTTTACAGCAGGGGTATCGGTATCATAAACTTCGGAAAGCTTTTTCTAAATTTTATCGTAGACACTTTGAATTGGTTTCTAAATATAATACAGGGTTAAGGTCACTTTTGCAACGAGGCTTATCGGAACCTGAATTTTATGGTGACTTAGTATATAAATGACGCAAAATCGTAGGGAAAACAGAATTTCCTATTCAATTTAAGAACATTATCATGCGATTTAAACGTATTGGCTATAACATAGATGTAATGTCTGCATGCTTAGTGGTTAACCCAATCACGGTTGACAACTTTGCTGTCCTCTTTAATTGCACGCCGGTGGGTCGGGGTTCAGACTCTATGATGGCCCCTACATAAAGCTATATATTAGTTGGTTGGGGCCGGATGTTTTTCTGTTTCTTGGCCCATTGGGGTTCAACTGGTGGTCTTCTTTTGCTCCAGTGTTCCAGTGGTGTTGGCTGACGCCCCAGGGATCTCCAGGTGTCTCAACACGTTTTGGCTGTCGAGTCATCCTTGCTTCATCGCGGCCTTTTCTTGATTTTAATCGTTGACCGTGAAGACTCTCTGATGAGTTAGGGGACCTCCATACGAACCGAACTACCAACTAATTGTGTACACCGCGGCGGAGGGTGAGGGTGAAGGTTTGGGCCCAGTAAAACCGGTTTAAACCCCCCAGTAGTTATTACTGACCGTCCCAAGGCGGTACTTTCGTTGCGGTTGCATTTGTTTTATCTTCGGTGCTGTTTAATTTATTGTGTTCTCATTTTAACCCTTCTATAATAAAATAGAAAATAGGTAAAATAGTTGTTAAATGTTTTTGTATAATTTGCTTAGTCTGTTGTAACCCTTCTGTTGGTCTAAATTATTTAGTTCAGTAAAGATAGCTGAGTTGCCACCTATTTGGGAAAGAGCTGCTGACTCGGCTTATCGCATGTAATTTATTGTTTGTTGGGATGTCTTTGTCAATCTTTCCCATTGATGTTAGGGATAGGGTTTGGATCTGATTCAGTCAGTTCCTGAAGTGTAATTACTCTTTAAATTTGGTAGAGGACCAATAGGCAATGCTACATACCAGATTTCAAGCATCTGAGCCAAGCAGTTCTGGGGGAGAAGATTTTTAAGAATATTTGAACCGCGACACGAGAAAACCAACAAAGTGGTTGTGCGCACAGCGCAGACTCAGATCAACCTTGGTATATGTCTGGTCTGATCAGTCTCTTTGCTAAGCGCTGAAATGGTAGATAAGGGTTTAAGCTACTTCCATGCGGGCAGCAAAGACTCTGATCAGACTGGGCGGACGCCCAGGCTGATCTGAGTCTGCTCCGGGCGCACAACCACTTTGTTGGTTTTGTCGTGTCGCGGCTCATTTTATTTTCGAACCCAAGACCCCCTGCCCCAGGGCCATTTTGGACCCCAGGGCCGCTATTTGAACAAACTTGGTAGAGGTCGACTAGACAATGCTTCAAACTAAATATCAAAGCCCTAGGCCTAGCGATTTCAGAGATGTCATCAAAGCAAATTGTTGACGACGCAAGACGAAGGACGGACAACTCACGACGAACACTGGGTGTCCTGAGCCTATGGCTCAGGTGAGCTAGAAACGACAAATTCGCCGAAAACACAAGCTTTCCGAGTATATCAGGAAATCAAATATGCTTAAACTAGACACTTTTTTAAGAAGCATTAATTAATCATTTCCTATCTAGCGCCGTTGTGTAGACTATCGATAACAGACAGGTAAGGTCGACGCTTGTCTCCTCTTGCCGATTTCAGAAACGATTGATATGCATTTTTGTTCTATAGCAGGCTGGTTAGAAGATGATGGATGTAAAACACAAACCACAATTCGAAATACGGTATAACGGCGTTAGCTTTGGTCATTTTAGAAATAAAATCATTCGTAAACGAAGAAATAACGCCAGACACAAAGCGGAACCTTGTATCACTCCAATTTTTGTTTCAATTCTAGCATCAGCATTCATTTCAAAATTTAAAATCTCACATGGTAGATTTCTTTCCTTATCAAGTATTCTATATAATTTAGCCAGACGCATATATGAATACGAGATGAAGCATACTTTCTACTTTTAGACACGTTAAGACATCATCATGTTAAAGACGATAAGCCTTATTTGTATTTATATAAAAGAACCTGGAAAAAATGTATTTAAATTTTGGTCTTTGAGTCACAGCTGTTTTGATAAAATTGTGTCTCTATTTGTTCAAATAAAACTGTAGGAAGAGAGAATGATAAATTATAGAAGCCACTTAGGGTTGATTTCTATGAAGCATGTCTTCTTTTCATCATTCATAATATACTTCTTATCTGATTAAGCTAGATGAAAAGTTTCATGATTTAAATCTACATTTTTCGCACGCTGATTTCCAACAAAAGTAGCTTTTGTCATCCGTGAATGAAACTCTAAATAAGATCACCCTAAGAGTGACGCTTTTAACTTTTATGAATAGAGCAGAAAAAGAGATATTATCCATCCATAAGTGGGAACTATAATCTATAGCGCATCGAGACTGGATGTTGTATGGCGTAATTTCACGATTTATAAATCTAGATAAATGCTCAATTTAAATATGAAATTTTCTCTTAGTGTATATATCCTTGTAGTACAAATATATTAAAACGAAGTTAATGTGAAGTCTATCCACAAATACGCAACCTTTATTATACTTTCTGAACATTTTCTGCTATGTCGACTAATAAAATCAACTGTGTGAGTTTAATGGCACCCAAATAAAATGTTTGAAATAAGCACAATCTGAAATCTTGTCACCAATATCTTAATTACAAGACAGGTTGAGTCCCAGTTACACGTAAATCTATGAAACATAGCACACATTGAATCTAAGATGACTGACATAGTCATACAAACTTGTAATAATTGGTGTTTTCTATACAAATTCTAAAATAAATGTACCCATTAACAACCTCAACATGAATAACATACTTGCATAATTATGGTTTCTAAAATTAATATTTACTAATGTAATCCGCCCAGCACCATCTCTACGTGTAAGTTTTTCTTTTCCCCACATCATTGGGATATGATAAGATGTGACCTAGACTTTATTTACAATGTCATGGTCGGTCTTCAGCTGCCAAAAGTGCAACAGATGTGCATTTCTGTACTCACTTTTTCAGTGTCGCTAAACCCAAAATTTTAAGAGATGGGCATTCACTGACACTGACTGGCGAGGCAGAGCAGCCGCAGACATCAGCGACCCTACCAGACCCCAACCGAGCCACTTCAACCCCTGTACCCGGAGAAAGAAGACGTCCGATGCAGCAAGAAGCTGTAATAAGCCAACATAAGCCAAAAAAATTGGATCCAACATCCACTAAGATTCATTCATGTTGCTGTGACAAGTCCGTCATACTTTTGGAATAATCTACAAATGAGCCGCGACACGATAAAACCAACAATATGGTTGTGCGCCCGATGCAGACTCAGATCAGCCTGGGCATCCGCCCAGTTTGACCAGACTCTTCATTTAGTGCCCAAAGGGCACCTAAGGGTCTAGGTTACCTCCATGCGGACAGCGAAGACTCTGATCAGATTGGGCGGATGCCCAGGCTGATCTGAGTCTGTGCTGGGCGCACAACCACATTGTTGGTTTTGTCGTGTCGCGGCTCATATATACCTACCCTTTCCAAATTTAAAGCGACAGACGCGCATTTCTGCTTTGAACTTTATGTCGCTTGATCCCAAAAGGTTGAAAGAAATTAAGAAAGACTAAAGACATTACTTTCCACGCTTACCGACTCATTCCGCATTCATCAGGTAAGAAACGTTTACGTATGAACTTGCGAGCCACCTCAACCCCAGCGTCATGAGAAAGATGGCAGACAAGGGTAGCAGGATGGAGATGTCTGATGCAAGCGAGAACCTGCAACAAGCCATAATGATTCAAAAGAACGAAATCCAAACTCCGCTAAGATTTAATCGCTATGACAAGTCAGTCTAAGTTTTAAAAGAGTTTTTTTTTAGAAAGTATACCAAGGTGACTGTACTGTCAGACTCCATGATAAAAGATTATTTTAAATCAGAACTTAATCACTGACTTCAGTACTAAAGGACCAAAAAACTCACTGAAGCAATGACTGCTTGGTTCATCCTCGGGGACAAATTGTCCACCAGCAGTGCAACTGATGCAGTGGTTTCAAAATAAGTGTCTATTCTACTATTCTATTCTAACCCATCTTGGGGCAGCACATATGACTTCGCAACAATCATTTTCCACTTTTTCCTGCTTCAGCTGCCCTTGTTGAGCCTGCAAAGTCAGTCCCTGTCCACTCTTTAATATTGTCTTCCCAGTAAGTTCCCACCTCTTCTTTTGTCTACCTCTTCTTTTCCCTTTCGCTGTGCCCTGTAGTATCGTCTTTGCTAAACCAGAAGACCTTGAGATGTGGCCAAACCACCTTAGATTCTGTTTCTTGACCTTGATCGGGTGTTCATCATATTCTCCAACGGCTGCTTGGATCTTTCTGCGAACCTCCTCATTAGTTATGTGGTCCTTGTACGAAATGTTCAATAACCTTCGGTAGCATCTCAATCTGCGTTCTTGTCACTAACTCTATCAAGGACTACGATCCACATGCGTACAGAAATATGGAAAAGAAAACGGAGCGCATCAGTTTCACCTTTGATCTAAGAGGTATGTTGTTATCTCTCTAAATTGGCTTAAGCTTTGGAAGAGCTGAAGTAGCTTGTGCAATGCTTAAAAGAACCTCAGACTTTTGATCCATGATCTTAGACAGGTCCTCCAAGGTATTTGAAGCTTGTTACGGTACCCAGCCTCTGTCCATTTATCTAGGTCTCCCCCTGAATACCATTAGCACTGTTTTTTCATATGTTTGATCTTCTGAGCGCTGATATCCATCTTATACCTTGTGCAGGTTTGGTCGAGACTGTCAACTCGTTCCTGCTCTTCCTCAGCTAGAGCGTCTATGACATCGGCAAACCGCAGATTGGTAATAATTCTGCCGTCTATGCGAACCTTCCCATCATGCTCTTCGTTCGGGAAAAATGTTGAAGAGGGCGGGTGACATAAGATATCCTTGCCTTACTCCAGTTGTTGTTCTGAACCATTAACGTATCAAAATTTTAAAATAGTTTATCAATTTAAGTGAGCCAGCTGTGCATTTCTCAGTGTCGCTAAATCCCAAAAATAAATGAGAAAATATGACTGGAAGATCGCGTCAGGCAACGGACATCCCTGTCTGGACCATACTTACTGACGTAGTCTGCGAGGCACAGCAGCAGCTGACATTAGGGTTCGAGGTTATAAAACTTTACAATAATCTCAAACTCAAAATAAAGCACACTGATTGGCTGTTTCTGAGCACATGCTCGAGTTTGATATTATACTCAAGTTTTATAACCCCGGACCCAGGTAAGAGACGCCTACGTGTTAACTCTCGAGAGAAGCGAACTCCCACTGAACCACCTCGACCCTGGTTGCCCAGAAAGAAAACAGACAAGGGCACCCTGAAGGAAATGTCTGATGAGCCTGCTACAAGCCAAATTAAGCCAAATGAATTGAAGCCAAACTCCTTTAAGATTCATGTTGCTATGGCGAGTTAGTCAATGTTTTAGAATATTTTAGACATGAGCACTTAGATCAGGGCCTACACTGTTCAGCATTCCAAATGCATCGTTTAGACACATTATCGCATTGAAAACCAAACTTACAGTGTTAGGATGATTACGGCCATTATTAAAGGTGCCTCGATGTGAAGAAATTTCATGGTCATAGAAACCTACCCCTCCTACCCTTTACACTATTCTGTAAGCAAGGCCTAATGTTCCGTAACATCGCCAGTGCTGTCTAAAATCTGGTACCAAACTATTTAATCAATCAAGTTGAATTCCCCAGTATTGGAGAGACAATCTCGTTGTATGTGGACATGAACACGACTAATCAGACATGTAACATTGTTGAAACAAACTGTCGCAATAAAGAAACAAGTTTCATTAAGATATTTAAATATTAAGACTGTTTACACATCGAAATGCAATATCCATCCGAGCGTGAATGGGTCCTAAGCTGGCTTTTACTAGTAATTGAAAAGGATCAATGCTTTCAATTACGTCTTATTCTAAGAGCAATTTGTCTAAATGTGTGCCACAGAAGGTTCATTTGCTTCCTATTCAACTCATTGACAATATTCAAAGACAGTGGCAAAAGGATTGACGTATGCAAATTAGACTATAATGGAATTTTGACGTCTGGTTAACGTGCATAGAAATGAGAACGACCATAGTCCATTGCGATATTACTCCGCGATTGGAATGTATTTTGCGTGATAGACCTAAACATTCGAAACATGTATCCCAAATACTTCTTTCATACATTTAAAAGATATTCCAGCTAACGTAGTTAGAGCTGGGGCCGTATTCATAAAACGACTTAAGTGTTTGCTATGCTGTTGCTAAGGCTAAATTTCTTTGAAGGAGATTCCCTACAACTATGAAATATGCTCTGGAGGAACAGTCTTTGTAAGACTGTTCCTCCAGACCAAATTTCATTGTTGTAGGGAATCTCCTTTATAGATATTTAGCCTTAGCAACCGCATAGCAACGACTTAAGTGGCTTTATGAACACGGCCCCAGATCCATATTACGACAGAACCATTCCAAAAAGGGTCAACTCTTAAAATATCAAAGAGTCGACCCAAATGAGAAGAGACGCAAAAAATGAAACGGGCAGAATTGCTTCTCCTTTGAAAATATACCGTATATAAGGTAATTTTTGCGGTGTTCTGAAAATATACCGTATAAAAGGTAATTTTCGCGGTGTTCCAGTTTTCGCGGCATTTCGCGGTCACTTAGAAACCGCGAATATTAAAATCACGAAATAATTTCCCGTTTCTTACAAAGTATCTTCTGTAGAAACAGTGTTCATATATTTTGTTTCTATTTGCTTCGGTAATTGCCGGTACTTTTCACTTGGGACAGTTCTTTCATTAACCTGCGGTACCCCGCCGCAGGTTAATAAACGAACTGGCTCAAGTGAAAAAGAAGTAGTTTTGCTTTTCGCGCATGTTGCTAACCGTGAAAATTAAAAATCGCGAAAATTAATGTTTATGTTTTTGACCCTTAACCACGAAAAATTGAACCTGCGAAAATTACCGCTTTTACGGTAGCCAGTTAAGCTATGGCATGCTAGGCAAGAGGTCTGGGTTCGGCGGAATTTGTTCAGTTTTTATCCGCAATCAGGATTCGATTGCACACAGCTTTCTATTATCACCCTTCCATCGGCCCGATGCATATATGCCTGAAATCCTTTTAAAGATCTAAAAAAACAAACGCAAGTCACCCATCCATCACAGTGTAAGAGTTAAATGGATTGTGAAAGCCTCCTTGATTCAAATGTATCTTTTCTTTACAATTTCACTGTATCGACAGATATATTTCATCAAAACAAAATACCGTGCCTTTAATAACTTAAAAAATAAAATTGATTTATTTGCTAGATGACAACCTCAATCTTGCAATAATTATGCCTATTAAATTTTTATGACTTTCAAATAAGCTCCGATGCTTTTAGCATTATGTAGCGGGAATAATCGGCATTTTAACTTTATTTGAATATAATTTTAACGTCTTTTGTTATTCTAATTCATGGCTCCTATAATTCAGAACTTTCAACATTATTAGCTGCAAACGGGGTTTCCTGAAGCGGTTGCATTACGACATGCCGTTGTTACTTTTCTTTCCGGCGAGCTGCTTTACGGTACAACAAGAGGGAAGTTGTGTGGGACAAATGTATTAACAACTAAGAAATTCTGTTATGCCATTTTATATGATAATTTGTTTTGAAGCGTTTGCTGGTAGCGTAAGTGAAAAACTCTTTTGCATTGTTGATTTTAAGCTGGAACTAAGCCATTATTTCATGTTGTGCAGCCAACGAGTGCGTACTTCCGGTGTGTCCTCCTTAGACAAACCATCTGCTCTGAAAACAGAAAGTAGCGGTAATAGTTCTAGTTATAAAACATAATACCAGTCAACTTAAGCATTTTAAAAAAAAAAAAAACAGATGTGCAAAATATTTCTTGAAACTTGCGGCCAACATTATATACTGAAGGACAAAAGTTCTGCATGGATGTTAAATTAACATCCGTTCAGAACTTATGAACTTTAGTTCTTAACTTATGTTCTTATGTATATTTCAAAACTATTGGCCTAAGTCAGATTTTGATGTAGAAATCCCCGGTAGCTCAGTTCTTCCCAAATAAAAAGTATAGTCCAGGGGCATATGAAGTAAAAAATAGGATTCCGTGAGCATGAAAATCAATTTTATGCCCTTATTATTGTCACTTTTGACAGTCTTTTAGAAGGTAGAAAACAGTTGTTACCAATTTTTCTTTCTACGTTTTACCTTAACATTGACCAAAGTGGTGGGTGAGGTAACACTGGATTTTTACTGCACCCAGTTGTAACAAATGTGGTATAGAGAACAATTAAAGTCATAAATATGTCTTTATCACTAGTCTACCACATACGAGGGTCATCCAATAAATGTTGCAAACGGCTAAGTTTCAGGCAAATGATGACTAAAAGCGAGTCAAGCAGTTCACATTCCTCAATCGCATCTTCTCGTCTTTTCAGTCAACAATTTCCAAATACGTCATGATCTTGCAAATGCCATTGCTAGGCAACTGAAGAAAACTAACATTAGGGTTGCGGCGGTGGCTTCCAGTCGTTTGTTTAAGATCCCATAGCTTAGTTCAGTTTGCTTGTTAATATCTGACATTTTCTTGGGGATACGAAAAATAATACTTAAGTACACGGCACCGAAGTTAAGATAGTGCCATCAGTCATCATATTACTATTGTTCCAAGGAACATCACCGTGCTTTTCAGGCAGGTACAATATTATATATAGTCCGTTTGCTCCCGAATGCAAACAACATCCCCAATATTTTCTCAAAATTGGTTAGGGGCAGAAGAGTTTTGAATTGCTCATTCTTAATTTTCACCACATACATAACAAAATCATAATTTTGTAAAATTGTGAAGCTTTGCATAAAAAAGTTTCCATACAAAAATGGACCTAAACTATGTCATTTTCACCTCTTAATTACAAGGGAGTAAAAGTTGGCTGTTGGAATTCCCATTTAGTCTTACGTATAAGAGCATGTGACCAATATATGCTATCCATAGACAAAATTTGCATAATTAATTTAAAATTTTTTCTGAATAAATTTTTTTCTACATTTTGTTTCACCCATATATTAGCAAATTTTGAAACATAAACCTTTTACTCGCAAAACTATATAAAAGTTAAATGTTTATTTACAACATAGTATCATCTAACCAGTGACACCATGCGTTACGCGTGCGGACAGGCGAATACATTTTACTATTTCATTCATATACGCCAACACCTGTAGTAAACAACGAGTTTACGCTATTGCCGATCAACAATATTTTGGCTGTTCTAACAAGCATACGACGCCCTTCAGTGAAAATGCTCAGTTTCTGCATTATTGTTAATGGAAAATATCTTACAAAAGCATCCAAAAATTTCGATTTTTCGTATTCTGTTATGTATAGTTATGGGAATCATTAGGACATCAGAACATTTGATGGAACTTTCATCTTTTTCGAGAAAACAAGCAAAACCACGTTTGCACTTGGGAGCAAATGGACTATAAAATGAGTATTTTTAGAAGATGCGTTCACAGCAGATGAGGTGTTTCTTAAAGTGCCATTATTTGTTATCAAAAATAGTCCCTAGATGCATAAATGTAGAAGTAAAGAAAATATAAGCTTTGACAAGCATCGTTAATATCATTTGCAGCCTTAAAAAACAAGAGGCAAACTTCCAAAACTAGAACATTGCTAAAATTCTTTAATATTCTTTTGTTGCCTAGTGACCATATTTGTTGGGCAATGTGAAACAATAACTTTCTCTTATACTGGTTCTTAAATATAAGACGATCATTTTAGTACACGAATTCTTGTAATTAGAAAGAATTATACGCAAATATGTAGGACTGTCTTCCCCTCACCCCTACGTCGTGTTCGTGAAATTTCACCGCCGGTATCGCCTACACATTTGCATATATTTACACTTGCCACTGACTTTCCATAGGTGAACCCTTTAGAGCAACTAGCTTCATACACCGATGAAGGACAACTGATCATGTGACGTTATCGTCAAGCGACGTCTTATGTAAACAAACGTCTTGATTGGTTCTTGTAACGTTCGATTGACGCCATGTCAGGGCGACGGCTGTTTAGCGTTATGGCCGAACACGTCGTTACTAACTTTTCTTCGATCCATATTTTGCCAATTCTACACCGTATTACCACGAAAACGGCACAGATAGGTTCACGAATAAAGTGTAAATATAAGAATAAAATTTTGATTTTTCAGCGTTCATCGTGTGAAGAAGCCAGTGGTCGTCGCTAAAATTCTACAAGAAGCGCTTCGCGCTTCATGGAATTTTAGTTCCGCCCACTGGCTTCATCACACGATGAACGCTGAAAAATCAAATTTCAATTCTGAATTAAATCTCTCCTTCTTCCGAGAAAGGAATGTCAAATGTATGATTTTTTTGCACATATGTGTACATTATATGTGAGCTGTTTGTGGTGTTATTTGATTACCCTGCCTCAATTAATACAACAGTTTGACAGCGTTTGCAAGACTTCTTGGACGACCATCGTAGCAAAGAGAGTGAAATCTTTAAAAGAATTAGTCAACAGTCACGATATATGTGTAACGTATACAACTGTAACTTAAATACGAACAAGCAATCAGAAGCAGTCCAAACAGGTGGACTGAAGTTTATATGTAAATTAATGAACATAATCTATCACTTATCTTGGAATCATGTCCTTCCTTGAATGCAGTGTCTTACATATAGTGAATTACTTGGGTAGCTGAACATTGCAGGAGCAATAGCAGTTGGAGGCAGAATGTAACTGATTTCTTAGGAATTCGCAAAACAAAAGTGAAAAAAAGCTCCAGTAGTTGTAATTTTTATTATGTCTTATGTCAGCAAAACTTTATAATATCCTTGTCTTGTCCAAGTAATATATCAATATTATATCCATGCAAGTCTGGAAACATGAAATAGCTTGTGTTTAGGGAAAATACAACTTTGACCTTAAAAATAGGTTCAATGTCTTCAAACTCCAAAACCACCTTTGCAACGTCCCAGTTATGTATCTTTGCAGAAGTCTTGTAGAAATACATCTGCTGGTTTAAATGATATCACCAAATCTTGTGAAAATACATATGCTCGTTTAAATGATATCCCATTTTGTCAAAAACTAAGCATATCTATGACCTCCTGTGACCTTGAATATAAGGTCAAGGTCATCACAATCTAATGAGCACTAACGTTTGTCCTAATGGTATAGCATTGCACGTGTGCTGAAAATACATACACTTTTTCTAAAAATCGCATGTGTGCCAGAAAAATGTAGGACATTTCGGCCACGGACGTTTCGGCCTAGGCCATTTCGGCCTTGGACACTTAATCCACGGACATTTCGGCCATGGACGTTTCGGCCAAATCTAAAAAAATTGGGATATAAAATATGCTACTGTAAACCATTTAAAATGACACATATGGTTTTCTGCACACATGACACAAAAATGTGTAACTGGGCTTAAAATAACTCCAACCATGTCTCTTAAAGCCAAAATATGGGTGCGCCACAGATTCATCAGCCACAGGTTTGCTTTTTAAGATATTATAGGCCTCACATGAATGATAAAGGCCACACTGACCTGTGAGTGGGGATGACAAATGTGCTATATTATGCTCAAAATGACTTCAAAAGTGTTAAAGGGCTATAAACCTAACAAAACGCTTAAGCAAATATCATATAAGGCCCTAGTTCAAGTAGTTGAAATAATTGTTCACAGTGTTTTTCACCTTGAGATGCTCACAATAATCTTAAAGATGTTGAAGGTCCATAAATAATCAAAACAACAACAACAAATCATTGGCATTCATTAAGACTTAGCTTTAAGTTACTCATATGACTCCTTAATTTAAGTATAAACAGTATTTTTGGATACAGACCGAAATGTCCACCCTTGACAATTTCTGTGGCCGAAATGTCCGTGGCCGAACTGTCCTAGGCCGAAATGTCCGACCACCGTACAAGAATCTGTCCTTCCGCTGATACCGATGCTACAGGATACGCAGTACAAATATAGCACAAAACAATCTCATTTGTTTGCAAACTGCACAAAATACCATGTGAATAAAACCTGGTGTTATAAGAGCATAAGAAATGTAAACGATACTCTTGTTATTATTTCAAATTACCCCACCCATTTACAGCTGGTCTCATTTGGTCATTGAGACATCAACAAGTGATGTTAGACATCACAAGCAATTTGATGCGATGCATACTACGGTTTTGTCCACAAAATGTATAGCAAGTGGATTTCAATAGACACTGAGCTGTCAATATCAATCAGTGAAGAAAGGTAGAAAACAGTCATTTTTCAATTTCAGGGGCAGATAACTCTACAACTACTGACTGCAGAAAAGATAGTTCATAATTTTATGTTCATTATATCTGCTTTATATTTATTGAATATCAATACTGTTGGTATATATCCTGAACAAAAATTGTGGTTTGTCGTTAAGTCGGAACAGGAAAATAGCAGAAATTTAGGTGTGACTTATAAGCAAGTATATTCAATGTTTGAGAGTATTGCATCTGCAATCAAGATTATAGGTGTCTGTGGAATAATGTCATGGCTGATTTTCGCCCACTGTTTCTAACGAAAGTAACAGCATTTCAAAGACAGTAGTGTAAATTATAAGAAAATACCCCACCCACTTGTATCATGCATACTGTCAACAGCTCATTACCTGACAATCTAATATTTCATCATACAACAGCCAATACATAGTACTTATAATACTCAAAGTTTGGTGAATCTGTTCTAGCCATGAAATGGGCCTTACGGAGCCCGTCCTTACAGCTTTTGCAACTTTAAGATATTTCCAAGAATTCAGTTGTGAAGCACAGTGAAAAGGTAAGTACTCCTCCCAAGAATTTTCCAGTTATGACGCGTTGATTCTAAACTTGAACACTGTAAAGTCTTTTAGAGTAAACCAGAACTGTCAGAAGATCTGACTATGCACTGGTATTTAAAAAGAGCAATAAATAAGTTGCAAAGAAAAATTTAAACAAATTTTCAAAATTCTAAATATGAAAAAAGAAAACTGAATGACTAAAGAACGACTAAGAGTAATAATCCTGTTTGTCAATCCCACGATTCAAAAACTCATTGTTTATTCGTATACCAAATATGAAGTGTCTAGCTGGAGTAGATCACGAGAAAACTGTGACAAATTTACCTTGAAACAAAGAAATTTGGACAAATAAAGGAAAGAATAAGAGCAATCAGCCCGATTCTCTATCCCATAATACAGTTAACAACTCATTGTTCATATGTATATACCAAGTTCAAAGATTCAAGCTTTAATACTTCCTGAGAAAACTCTGACACAAAACCCTGACATAAATTTTCAATATCAACATGTAATATATGGAAAGAAAGAAAAAATGGGGATAAAATAGAAAAACAAGAGCAATGAGCCTGAGTCTCGATCCAACAATACAATCATTCATTCTCCATATGTATGCCATAATTGAAGATTGTAGCTTGCACAGTTCCTGACAAAACTGTGGCACAAATTTACACTGAAAAGACAGAAAATTAGACAAATAAAGGGAAGAATAAGTGCAATGAGCCCAATTCTCAATCCCACAATACAACAACTCATTGTTCATTGTATACCAACTTTTAAATTCCAGCTTCAATAGTTCCTGAGAAACTCTGATACAAATTTTCAACATTAACATGCAAAGTATGGAATGAAAGAAAAATGGATAAAAATAGAAGAGCAAGAGCAATGAGCCTGAGTCTCTATCCCACGATACAATCACTTATTCTCCATATATATGCCATGTTTGAAGATTGTAGCTTGCACAGTTCCTGAGAAAATTGTAACACAAATTTACCTTGAAAAGACAGAATAAAGGACAAATAAAGAGAAGAATAAGAGCAATGAGCCTGATTTTTTATCACACAATCCAACAAGTCATTGTTTATATGTATACCAAGTTTCAAGATTCTACCTTTAATAGTTCCTGAGAAAACTGTGACACAAAAAAAGCGTTACGGAATGACGGAGTTAGGGCATTACGGAATTATGGACAGACCAAATCCAGTATAGCCACACTTTTTCAAAGCGGGGCTATAATAAAAATATAGCAGCATTGCGACGAGAAACCATAACATTCGGAGAAACCATAAGATTCGATTCGCGGCCCTATCTATCGGAGGCTATGACTAGATTTGCTAGCTTTGCTAGACCGGCGCAAGCAACCCACTACATAATTAAAAAAAAGTGGCTGTGCGCCCAGCGCAGATTCAGATCAGCCATGGGGACAGCGAAGACTCTAATCAGTCTGGACGGATGCCAACGCTGATCTGAGTCTCCGCTGGGCGCACAGCCACTTTGTTGGTATTCTCGTGTTGCGACTCAATTATTAGACAGTGCTGCTGATGCGTCTTTAAACATAATTACCATAAAATTTCTAAACATTTGGACAGATAGGCCTGGGCAAACAGTGCAGACCCAGATCAGACTGCTCCAACAGGAACAGCGCCTACACTGTATGCCATTCAATATGCATTTCCGTATGCATTATGCAATAGTTATACCATGGTTTGTCCGCCTGTACGAGGAGATAATCCACGAGCTTTAGCGAGTGGATTATCTCCCGTACAGGTGGACAAACCATGGTATATCTATTTTATAACACCCGTGTCGGTGTAGACCTTGCTGATTGCACAGTAATAATTTTGTGCTGAAGTTGGCGTTTTCCGGTAAAGGTGGTGTAATGCATTGTAAAGCTAAACCATTTCTTTCCAGGAAAATTATGCATATTGCACCAGTGTTCAAATTTTTAAAACTTTAACGGTAGAAAAGGTGACCCGGGAGAATTTTGACCATTCTTGAGAGACCAGTGTGATTTTCAATGCTCTATTCAAGTATAACTATCCTGACGCCAGAATTACTAAGTGATAGAAACCATCCCACCCACTTTACGAAAATTAATACTTAAACAACCCAAATTCTATTTCTTGTGTAAACAGTGTCATCTTTATAAACGGCAGTAAATTGTGAAAACAACAACAGAAGTTGAAGAAGCAGAAATAAAGTATAATACACATCTTAATGGTTGGAGTACGCTGTTTTAATAAACTTTCGGACATAAAGACGGGTTGTTTGCATTTACACAGACTATTATTTTCCGTCTCTCTATTTGTAAAGAATGCTTCGTGTTGCATTTCATACATCCATTTCGAGATTTTTTAACTTGTAGATTTTGAAACTGATAGAACCTCTTCGAAGCATCCAATTTATTTACTTTGTAACCTTCTATGATTGGAATAAAAGCCCCTAACCCCCATAGGGAGTCTTAATATACCTTCTTTATATGGTTTCAATACAAGCCATTATAGGACACTTTAAGGTAAAATGGATCCACAGTATGATACTAAAATCTGTTTTCTATACAGAAAAATAAAACTACTCTAGCAAAATGATTTTATTGAAAAATACACTTAATACTCCAAATATAAAATAATGTTCCTTTATATCCATTCAGTCAGTAATCACATCGAAGTCAATAGCGAGAAATGGATTCAATGTGTGTTTATATACAGACACTGGAACAAACATTAAAGATTATGTTTTTATTGTCCCTTTGAAAAGGTATTCATTTGGTTATTCCATGTAATAACTCGTTAAATAGGGCTTGATTTTGTTCGTCTATCGTTCGATTGACTTCTAAACATTTCCCATATTTACCGACTAAATGATTTCTTTATTAAAAATAGTTTATGAAGAACGCTTTCAAAACACCTGAATGCATCAATCTTCAGTATAATTTCCCTATTCACAGTGAATAAAGAAAATATATCTTCATCGTTTTATGTCCTATATCTTCTACTCCTCCCCATTATCTTTTCTGACATTATAGATACATGAAAGGCTTCTTTCAGAAATTCTTGAGCTGTGACACGAGAAAACCAACAAAGTGGTTGTGCGCCCAGCGCAGACTCAGAACAGCCTGGGCATCCGCCCAGTCTGATCAGAGTCTTCGCTGTCCGCATGGAGGTAGCTGAGGCCCTTAGCTACCCTTTAAGCGCTTAGCTAAGAGTCTGATCGGACTTGGTGGATGCCCATGCTGATCTGAGTCTTCCCTGGGCGCACAACCACTTTGTTGGTTTTGTCGTGTCGCGGCTCAAATATTTAATGCTCAAGAAGTAAATATACCACAAAATTATCACTTTTGAGATGACTTAACTAACGTATAATGATTTCACACAAACATAATTCGTTCTGAATTAATGATCATTTTGATGTTCTACTTTTAAAGAATAGTGAAAGAATATGCGGACTTCGGCAAATCAAACTTCAACAGTTCTTGTCTTTATTAAACATGAAACTTGAAAATTCTAAAGTTTATTGAAAATTTAAAGTTATAATAAAAATTCTGCTAGGTGGGTAAGTGTATCAGCACCGCTGCAGATCTTCTCCACCAATCCCATAAACTGGAAAGCTCCGAGCTTCAGTTTACTACGTCTCAACTATCAAATGCAACGACCATCCTTCTGAAGGCAATGGAAAGGACTTCTATGATTAAGGCGAGGATTTTCCCCATTAGACCGGCGTGACAGGTCCGAATTTTCAAAAGTATAAAGTGTGCAATTTTTTCTTAGCAGAGCTTCCACAAATATGTAAACCGTATGAAATCAGATCATTTGTGATTAAGACCCAAAAACATGGGGAGATAATCCATTCTGACCCTACCTACCCTAAATTCAAGGTTTTCGCATACCTCATTTTTTGAGGTAATAAAAGTACTGAAACCCGTCATTCATTCGATACATTTTTCTCATAAAGGCATGCTAAATACACGCATATCACAATACAAAGCAATGATTTTCTTCTTGTTACGCCTGACTGGCATTTAAACATGCAAAACCATAGTTACACTTCCGGTGAAAACGGCCAAATAGAACGCTTCATAATAATTAAAGTACAAGTACTTTCCCCCCCGTGACCCAACATTTCCTTCATGCAGCAGACTTATGCGATGCAAGTACATAATATATATGAGTGGGAAGCTGGGTCACGGGGGGAACGATACTCAGTAAGCCAAAGAAGAAGAATGGTGAGCAGTAGCACTGTGATCTTCAAGGATTATATTGTGTATCATGACATTGAAATGAGGTCAAGGTCACATACATATAGTCAAAACTATCCAGTGGTGTCTGTTATGTAAGTAATGTAAGTTAAAAAAGGGTGAAATGTATACAATAAATCATTATTTCAACGATCAGTTTGAGGATTATTTACAATTTATCTCAACAATGACGTCAACGTCAACGTATGTTTAACGTACTTTACATAGACACAAACAGTTGAAAATGCATTTGTCATGCAAGTCACAGGTCATAGTCATAAATGCAAAGCGGAAGTCAGTAATCCGTATAACTTTTTAATCATGGGGAAAATTCACGCCTTAACCATAGAAGTCCTTTGTTACGGTCAACTGTCGGTTGAAATATGTCGCCGAAAAACTTATTTCTTTTGATCCAAGTATAACCGTAACTAGAAAATGTGTTTATGAAACATTATGCATCCAATCATATACTTGCCTCTAAATAACTCAACAGGAAATTTAGGAAATATGCAGAAAAAATAACCAATTTATCTGCACCTTAGTTTGTAACTGTATGCAAATACAGTCAACTCCCGATATCTCGAACACTGATGTCTCAAAGTGTCTTCTAATATCAAAGAATATATTTCATGTTTTTCTTCACATTTCAGTCCTGTTATCTCAAACTACTGATATCTCCAAGTAAATTTTCTGGTATCAGAAAATTTACTTTGAGATATCAGGAGTTTGGATGGAAGTTCGACTTCGAGATATCTGGAGTTGACTGTATATAGAATCCACGTATCTCCACCGCAGGCCTACAGCAAACCCGGCGACGTTTGAATACAAAACTTTGACGGAAATTACCAGAATCTCACATAAGCAAACAGTGGCAAAAGTATAATTGAGCCGCGACTCGAGAAAACCAACAATGTGGTTGTGCACCCAGCGCGGACTCAGATTAGGCTGGACATCCGCCCAGTTTGATCAGACTCTTTGCTAAGGCTGATCTGGGTCTGCGCTGGGCGCACAACCACATTGTTGGTTTTGTCGTGTCGCGGCTCAATTATATGCTCTTCCCGATTTTGAAATACACGTATGTGGCTAACTGAACAAAGTTTTAAAAAGATTTTTTGCAAAAATATAAAGGTGAAAAGAAAATGAAAAATACATAAGTTTTATGAACTTTAAGAGTTTTAAACTAAGGCAAGCATGAATGGTATGTGTGATTACACACCCTAAAAGTCCGTATTTTCGACTATATAGCAATTGCGAAGAAGGGAGAAATAGATCAAATAAAGATAAATAAGTATGTTCATCTAACAAAACTTATTATCCTGTCACAATAGTGCGTTATAATCCGACCCAAATCAGTATGCACATCTTAATAGATATGCACAAGTACATTTATGTTCTGTAGGGGCGAAAGAATATTGAAGCCATGTCGTTTACCGTCATGCAAGGCAGGACTCTAGCATACTTCCAAACTGATTTGGTTTTCCTCTCTCTCTCTCTCTCTCTCTCTCTCTCTCTGTATATTTGTGATTATATTTGTGACTTGTTGGGTACATTCTAAACAACCCTTAAAACATCCTTCATGTACTGAATACACCGATTCAATAAAATGTAAGAAGTTCACATTCTTTCTGAAACTTTACATACTGTACAGGTAACTACATTGGGGATATAACGAAATTTTCTGCTTTTGCAAAATCTTACAGCGCTGTACTTCAGAGCATGGTTGCAAGTAAGGCCATAGCATAAATCCTGCAAATGTAATTAGCCATGAGACAATTGAAATTTCATATATTCACAGAACTTAATTTCACAATTAATTTCACTGCCAAAAAGCAACCTCGTCATGAAAACAAGTAATCGTTTTTCACCTTTACCAACAGCATACACCACACGTAGTGAATAGTGAGAGTATTTCGTAAGTGTACACTTTGGAAGTGAGCTGCATCAAAGTTTGCATTTCTCTTTAGCAGCAACTTCCGAGTACTATGTAGTAATCTAGCATTTACACGCTTGGAAAATGCAGTAGGTAAAGTTGGGTAAATTCGGGCAGCGGGTAAATTCGAACAATGACATTTTTTCTTTTATATGTCAGTAGTTTGGAATTAAAATAAAATTAATCGGGCAAACAGTGAAAATCCAGATGAGACGGCTCATCATCATGAGCCGTCTCATCCGGATTTTCACTGTTTGCAATGGTATGTCCGAAGTTACCCGCTGTCCGAAGTTACCCGATTCTCCTGTGCAGCTTTGCAATCTGACCATGAGTCCTCCCTCTTTGCATGTTGTACCTGAAGGATCTATAATGTGAAAAGTGCGACCTCTCAAACCTCTACATATCTGCAGGACGGTCTTTGCTGTATGCGCGTGAACGTAGGTATTTGGGTGTAGTTTTATATTTGCAACGCAGCGCATTGTATGTTTAGAAAGTATAGGCTAAATGCACGAAGGTCTGCATCATTTTGTTTGTCACAATTTTTAAGGCGTTTTGGTTCTTCGGTTCCATGGGTTATAAAGCATCATTTTGTAGTAACATCATATCATGTTTCATATTTTGTTTTGGTATTCGTCTTAGCATTATCGAAATTTGTTCAAAAATGTTTTTAAAAATGTGCTATATACCTCTTAAATTAAATTTTACATGACTGTTTAATATACTTTTATAATTTGCAACATATATTTTATCGTGAAAATGCTCAGAAAAGTGTTTTGATCTCCAATATTGAACATAATATCTGTGTGCATATGTATGATTTCATAACCTGAATAAATATTATCTTAAATCTTATCTAATCTTATCTTATCTTCTAATTTACTCAACGCCAAAACTTTAGCATAACCAATGGTGAGCTAAGCAGCAGATAGCACGATACATAGGACTTCTGATATGTTACAAGTTTGTCATCATTCTTCCTATCCGATATCATAAAGCTAACACAAGCTGCCTAGGAACTGAAAGTTTGAAACTGAGCAGTTGTTTGGACTGACGGTGCAAAATGTTAAGACCACTGTATTTTCGACCCTTTAAAAATTGTGTCTAAAACATCACCGAATTTAACTTACCTTCACCAAACAAGAAAATGTTAAATTATAATGCGTTACAATGATTGTGGTCATGTCATTTCAAATTCCGACATCAGAGGCAAACTTGTCAAAACTTGTTTCCAAAATGACCGATCGTGCAATTTTCCTAAAAATACCATTTTCGTCTGATGAAATATTCGAAGTCTTTGATACTGGAACTTTAAATTTTTTAGCAACCCCATTGGTTAGACGATCTCATATCTGACGTAGCACGAATTTTAAACCGCACTACATTTTGGTAAGCAGAAAATTTGAATTTGAAAATAGTGTTTTACTAGAAAAACGAATTACACGTACACGCTAAAATTTTTAAACTGGTATGTTGCGACCAAAATTTCAACAAGCAAAATGCCTGTGCATATGGTCTTTCCAAGCCTATAAATTATCTCGTTCAATATTTTGCAATTAGCCGTTTGAGAGAGTTATTGAATGATCCTCGTATAAGTAGTGCTCATGCAGGTGTGACCATTGTCACAAATGCAAAATGCCAAGGGGTAGCGAACAATTTTTTATAGCAAGCCAAAAACTTAGACATAGACAATTTGTGTTAATATCGTGGATATCATTGTCATTGAGCCAGGTATCTTTACCTAGGCCTTTTACTTTAAGGGAGGTAATTCTGTGTCAGGAAAAGTAGCGTCTAATTAACACTTTCATAATAGTTTTGCGTGTATCGATTAATGACATCCCGATCGGGGTTTCAAGCTCAAATTTTCATACTTATTAGTATACAACTTTAAAACATGACCTTGAAATTTCAGATCTTAAAGGTAACCTTAATGTGATCGATGTTTGGTTTATAATTCTGATAACGATGAACCAGGTTGGTATGGATGGGTGTACGGATGGACTTGCGCTTTTTACGGCCTTTTCAACAGTATTTCAGTCATAGCAGCGATCAGACGATGGATAGATGATAATAAAAGGCTGTGGGCAATGGAACCGATTTCAAAGATTCCCGACTGCAGCGGGGCTCAAACCCGGGGCCGCTAGATCAACAGGCCAGCATTTAAACTACTGAGCTACGGGGCTCCAACTGGATGGTATGAGATAGACTTAATCATTCAACAGTGTAAATTTGTAAATTGTAACTTTACGCCTTCATCAGAGTTAAAACACACTCACACATACATACAGGTAAAGCATACTGACAAAGGAACAAAATAAAATCATAAAAGCACACAATGGCGAAATAAAATAGTTGCAAATCAAAACTACATGACGCTGTAATTACAAATATACAGAAAAAGCGTATGAGATGCCCTTATGGGGTGCATGGAGTCTAAAGTATGAAGCCGCAAAATTCAGTCCTTATGTAACAAAATACGATAAACACCCATATGAAAAAGAATTGAACCAAAACACAACCAATGCACTATCAAGGTGCTATAAAATACTTTTTTGTAACTTGGTGAAGTGCCTTGGTCTGAAACACTACCCAAAACACTACCAAGTTACTTTTGAAAAAAGTACATTAATGGTGTCTTGGTCCACTTTGTTCATGGAGTAGTAATTTGATGGTGCATTGGTGAACTTTGATGAATGCCACAGTGCCTTGATATTGTCTTGGTAAACTTATACTTGGATCCTGCAGTTTTTAATGGCCCAGCAGCAAAACTTAGTGTCTTGGTAATATCTTGGATTTGAAGATTTCTGACCAATAGAAAATCAAATTTGGCAGCCACATGTAATAACTCATTTCCTGTGTTCAAATATTGGAGGGAGTGTTTGAATGTGTTCCTTCTGTTACAGCTAGTCATTCTAGTTCAAATATTTAATCATGATAAATGCTGTAAAGGAGCTTGTTCAATAGCAGTGTAAGTAGTTTAAACATAATTTTAGAATTAGTTTATTTGCATTTTCATGATGTTCCATGTGTTTATGCATCTGCAGCAATTAATTAATTAGTTTTTTCTGATCATGCTTACCTGAACATTTATTTCATATATAGAAAAACATCATGCAACATTGGAATCACTGGAGTGTGTGATATCAAGCAACAAATTGACTTAGTTCATTTTGTTTAAGGAATTTGGAAAGTGCTTTATTGACATATAAAAATCTTTGTTTGGCCTGAGAAGCATACGCTCATCAGCATATAAAACAGTTAAGCAACTAAATATTTACAGAGAACAGTCTTATGTATTCACTACAAGTTGTGTTCATTGTATGTTGAGTTGCAATTGTTTAAAATTTAGGGTATCAAATAGAAGGTAGGGCATAATTGCAGTTGACACGTATACTGACCTGACATTCAGTTCACCTTTGAAATTGCTAGTGTCTTGATAGCGTTTTGGTCAAAGTGTCTTGATAGTGTTTTGGTCAAAGTGTCTTGATGGTGTTTTGGTAAAAGTGCCTTTTGGTCAAAGTGTCTTGATGGTGTCTTCGTTAGTGCCTTTGTAGCTCATTTGCGTGTGAAATTTTGCACTATCAATGCACCATCAAAACACTATGTTTTCTTAGTGTTTTGGTTGAGTGTTTTGGTCCCTTCTTTTTTTCATATGGGCAGCACACCGCTACAATCGAAATCAAGGGCGCAAGGGGCCAAAAGTTTGCGAACAAGAATATATCCCCAATGAGACTAAGATAAACACACCGCTACAATACATAGCCGAGTAAGAACATTATATCGTGCGGTAAAGTGAAGGGAAAAACTGAATGGCTATCAGAGAAGAAGAATTCAAAACATGGCTGTTAACTGGCTGCCTGAGCTTAGGGCAGAAATTTAGTCTCCTTTGTTTATATCACTGGGATTCAGAGTGTTCAAAGGACGGATCCAGTAGCTCTCATGAGATTTTCTGGCTTTGTCTGTCCACTCGGAATTGTGGTCAAGACAACAAACAGAGGCATTGCTTATGTAGTCATGCTTTGGAAAGCAGAAGTGCTCTGCGACAGGAGATCTTTAAAATCTCTGATGCCTCCAGTCATCTGGATGCCCGTTCATTCTTATGTTTGGACAGCCCTCGGAATCCCCGACATACTGTTTTGCCACATTTACCGCACAATACCACTTTTTTATATTCTACAATTTGTATCGTCCTTCAGCTTGATTACTGCACTACTGGCTGATTGTACTGTCTGAGGGGAGGTAATCATCTTACAGGTTTGGCATCTTGCTCTGCCACAGAACTTGCAATCACCTAGGGGCTCATTATTGATAGGGTCTGGCTTGAGTCTAGCCGCACAAGAAGATCTCTAAGGCTTTTTGGTATTCTGTAGACCATGATTTGTTTCTGTGGGAAGAATCTACTCAGATGGTTAGAAGATTCGATGATGGTCCAATATTTATCGAGGATCCCCCTGACTTGAGGAAGGTCTGGGTGATTAGTCAAGACAAATGGCAGAATAGCTTTGTCTTCTGTCGATTTTGACTGGTATGACAAAAGGCTATGTTCGTCCATATGTCTAACCTTCTCTATAGCTTGAGCAATGGCCGGCTTTTGATAGACTCGCTTGCAGAGTTGCTCAGACAGTTTTTTCACTCTTGTTTTGAGAGTATCAGCATCAGAGCAGATGCGTATGATATGAAGTTCTTGCTGTAATGTGGTGGATGGCAAGTTGGAGGCAAGAGGTACTGGTGAGTGTCTTTGTGATTAGTGTAGATGTCTATAGCAAATTTAAAAGAGTAACTACACTTCAGGATCTGACTGAATCAGATCCCAAACCCTATCCCCAACATCAAAGGGAAAGATTGACAAAGACATCCCAACAAACAATAAATTGCAAGTGATAAGCCGAGTCAGCAGCTCTTTCCCAAATAGGTGGCAACTCAGCTTTCTTGATTGAACTAAATAATTTAGACCAACAGAAGGGTTACAACAGACTAAGCAAATTATACAAAAACATTTTACAACTATTGTTACCTATTTTCTATTTTTATTATTGAAGGGTTAAAATGAGATCACAATAAATTAAACAGCACCGAACATAAAACAAATGCAACCGCAACGAAAGTACCGCCTTGGGACGGTCAGTAATAACGACTGGGGTGGGGGTTAAACCGGTTTTACTGGGCCCAAACCTTCACCCTCCGCCGCGGTGTACACAATTAGTTGGTAGTTCGGTTCGTATTGAGGTCCCCGAACTCATCTGAATGTCTTCACGGTCAACGATTAAAATCAAGAAAAGACCGCGATGAAGCAAGGATGAGGATTCGACAGCCAAAACGTGTTGAGACACCTAGAGATCCCTGGGGCGTCAGCAACACCACTGGAACACTGGAGCAAAAGAAGACCACCAGTTGAACCCCAGTGGGCCAAGAAACAGACAAACATCCGGCCCCTACCAACTAATATATAGCTTTATGTAGGGCCATCATAGAGTCTGAACCCCGACCCACAGGCGTGCAATTAAAGAGGACAGCAAAGACTGTCGCATTACATCTATGTTATAGCCAATACGTTTAAATCGCATGATAATTTTCTTAAATTGATCAGGAAATTCTGTTTTCCCTATGATTTTGCGTAATTTATACACTAAGTCACCATAAAAATCAGGTTCCGATAGGCCTTGTTGCAAAAGTGACCTTAATCCTGTATTATATTTAGTAACCAATTCAAAGTGTCTACGATAAATTTAGAAAAAGCTTTCCGAAGTTTATGATACCGATACTCCTGCTGTAAAAGCTTGGCAGTCAAACTTTTATTATACGAGCATTGAAATCAGCGAAATGACTAGACACCCTAGCGAAGCGAATAAGTTGAGAAATGTAAACACCATAAAAAGTGGTGCGGGGAACATCACCATCCAAAAACGGAAAATTTACAATGTTGAAATCAAAATCATTTTTGTCATAAATTTTAGAAGAAACAAATCCGTCTAAAATTGATAAATGTAAATCCAAAAATGGGGCCTCGGTATCAGAAGTATTTGCTTTTTTAACTGCAATTCAGCAGGATAAATTTGACTAACCATTCCTTCAAAATAAGGATTGTAAATATTTACAAAGTCGTCCAAGTATCTAGACGTTGAGCTGAATGCTTCAATGACACGAGCTTGGGTATCATCAGGAAAAGACATCATAAAGTCTCTTCCATAGCAAAATAAAAACAAATCTGCTACAAGAGGAGCGCAGTTAGTATCCATCGGAATTCCTACAATTTGTCTGTGTAACTTAGTACCAAATCTTATGAAAATGTTATCTAGAAGATATACTAAAGCATCAGAAACATTTTGGCAAGACCACATTTTAAACCTTTTTTGGTCATCGGAAATAAAAAAAAGAACATGTTTATCATTTCAAGCAAGATAAAGAGCACCCTCTCTCTGAAAAGTAGTCTCAATTAAATTTATTAATTTCTTTTTTATTAAATTATGGGGCAAAGTTGTACAGAGTGTAGAAAAATCGTATGTTGACAAACTAGACGCGCGATATCCTCTAGACTTCAGTTTATCAAGAACCTCAGTAGAATTTTTAATTGACCAAAACAAATTTTGCCTGACCGTTCGTAAACGTTTTCACAGTACCTAGTTACATGAATGTTGATAGCGGTAAGGCAAGAAGTTAATAATTTGGAAAGTTCAGTAGTGGTACAAGCACTAGAATTAGCAATAAACCTGGCTTTATATGGTCGTTTATGAAATTTAGGTAACCAGTACATCGTAGGAAGCCCGTCCTGCCCTTCCTCTACATTTACAGAAAACTTGAGGGCTATATCATTACAGTGCCTAAAGACAACAGACTTCTGAAGTCTCTTCACAGGCCGAAGTGTCGCTAAGTTCTTGTTTTAATGTGTTAATATAGTGTAACCGTCAAACAACGACATGGTTATTTGCAGCCCTGTCTGCTGGAACCAAAACATACTTACTATGAAACTGCTGGATACCCAACTTCAGGTGATGGAATGTTGATTTAGGTTTAGGCTGCAAAAGATTTGTGTAGTTTGTTCAAATGGTGACCACAGGGTCCAAAATGGCTCCGGGGAAGGGAGTCCTGGATTTTAATCCTAAAATTACACTGAAAATAATAAGAATCTTCTTCTTTAGAACCGCTTGGCTCAGATGCTTGAAATTTGGTATGTAACATTGCCTAGTGTTCCTCTTCCAAGTGTGTTCAAATGGTGGCCCCAGGGTCCAAAATGGCCCTTTGTCAGGGAGCCCCAGGTTTGAACCATACAAAGACATAGAAAAATGTTAAAAAATCTTCTTCTTCAGAACTGCAAGGCTCATATGCTTGAAATTTGGAATGTAGCATTGCCTAATGGTTCTTTATCTAGTTTGAACAAATGGTGGCCCCATGGTCCAAAATGGCTCCACGGCAGGGATTCCGATGTTTGAACCAAAGAAGTACATAGCAAAAATTTATAAAATATTCTACTTTAGAACCCCAAGGCTCAGATGATTGAAACCTGGCATGAAGCATTGTCTGGTAGTCCTTCACCAAATTTGTTCAAATGGTGGCCCCATGGTCGAAAATGGTCCCACGGCAGGGAGTCCAAGGTTAGAACCATAGAAATATATAGAAAAATATTCAAAAATCTTCTTTTTCAGAACCGCAAGGCTCTGGTGCTTGGAACTAGGTATGTTGGATTGCCTAGTGGTCCTCTACTAAGTTTATTCAAACGATGGCTCCAGGCTCCGAAATGGCCCTGCACCAAGGAGTCCTAGAATTGAATTATAGAAATACATAGACAAATGTTCAAATTTTTTCTTCTTTAGAACTTAAGCCTCGGATGCTTGAAATTCGGTATGAAGCATCGCTTGGTAGTCCTTTACTCAGTTTATTCAAATGGTGGCCCCCAGGGTCCAAAATGGTTCCACGACAGGGAGTCCGAAGTTTGACTTATAGAAATACATAAAAAATATTAAAAATCTTCATCTTCAGAACCGCAAGGCTCAGATGCTTTACATTCGGTACGTAGCATTGTCTAGTAGTCCTTTACCAAGTTTATTCAAATGGTGGCCCCAGGGTCCAAAATGGCTGCACAGCAAGGAGTCCTAGGTTTGAACCAAAGAAATACATAGAGAAATATTCAAAAACATTCTTCTTCTGGCAGATGCCCAGGCTGATCTGAGTCTGCGCTGGACGGGCAACCACATTGTTGGTTTTCTCGAGTCGCGGCTCATTTGTATTTAGTAACGTTACAAGAGTCTCATATAGACAATGCTTAAACATACGCCAAAGTTG
Organism: Ctena decussata; assembly: GCA_963989385.1. Lineage (NCBI taxonomy): Eukaryota > Metazoa > Mollusca > Bivalvia > Lucinida > Lucinidae > Ctena > Ctena decussata. The sequence continues at coordinate 43,405,477 of OZ022513.1, read as the reverse complement.
ACGATATTTCTTCATGAACCGTCGTAAAACACAGAAACGTAACTTACATTCGTTAATTAGTGTAAAATTTGGGGATATGAGCATTACACCAATGACAAGGATCGGATCTTATTTAAAATACAATATACATATAGACTGGGCTTGTTTAAGGAAGCTCGTAGTCGTTAAAACATTTTGGTTTAGATTGATTGATTGATTGTTTTGATTTTAACGGCCCTTTGAGACAGTATTTCAGTCTATATCGGGCCGACTCCCACAGAGAGGGAGAAAGAAGAGAGAAATGATAGGCGAGAGAAAAATGTCCAAACAACCCCCACCCGCACCCACCGTAAGCACAGCAGGCCCTTGCCCTACTTTTATCGAAATTAGTAGGACGCCCCGGCACTGGAAGTTACACGCAGCACCATCGCACCACCCAACCGCCCCCTTTGGGTTTAGAAAGGGCGTAAATGCTGTTTATCGCCGTCTTCCCGAGAATCGTCAAATAGCTGATGATGGAGTAGTCGCAGTGGCCGTGAAAGTACTGGGGAAAGTACTGCATCGGTTTATACATTTAACTAATATACCGTATACGCGATAATATTCGCGATGTTCCATTTTTCGTTGTATTTCGCGGTCACTTAGAAACCGCGAAAATTAAAATCGCGAAATAGCTTCCTGTTTCTGATAAAGTACCTTTAGTACACACAATGTCCATATATTTTGTTTCCGTCTGCTTCGGTAAATTGAGCCGCGACACAACAAAACCAACAATGTGGTTGTGCGGCCAGCGCAGACTCAGATCAGCCTGGGCATCCGCCCAGTCTGATCAGAGTCTTCGCTGTCCGCATGGAGGTAGCTGAAACCCTTAGCTACCCTTTGAGCACTTATCGAAAGTCTGATTGGACTAGGCAGTTGCCCAGGCTGATCTGCGAACCGAACAACCAACTAAATGTTTTGTACCACTTCAGTAACTGAGGGTGAGGTTGGGCCTGTAAAATCGATTTAAGTCCCCCAGTAATTCATTACTGACCGTTCCAAGGCGGTAGTTCTGTTGTGGTTCTCTGTTGCCTGTTTTTGGTGTCAGAGTTTCTGTGATGTTTTACCTTATGTATGTTCTTATTATTTTTGGTTCGGTTTGGGTTGCTGAGTGGCCACCTTTTGGGAACAAGCTGCTCACTCGGTTGGCCATATGTTCTCTGTATCTTGATTATTTGTAATCTTAGTTGTTTCCAACTATGGTTTGAGGGCTGGATTTGGATTTTGATTGTTTCAGTTCCTGGTCTTTGCATACTTTTTACTTTTCTCACGTCGCGGCTCAATTCTTCTATAGTTCTTCCTTTTACCTGCGGCCTTATTTGCCGCAGGTTCATGAACGTACTAGCCCAAGTTAACAATAAGTAATTTGTATTTTCGCGCATGTTGCTGACCGTGCAAATTAAAAATCGCGAAAATTAATGTTTATGTTTTGGGCCCTAAACCTCGAAATTTTGAACCCGCAAAAATTACCGCGTACATGGTATGAAAAATCGGTTCGTCTGTTCAAAGTGCCTGCCTCGGAGCAGAACATAACTAGAAAAGGTATTGGCAGAATAGTATGCCCACAAACAAGATGCCTGACCCTAAAGGGATTGGTCTGTGCAAAAAAAATCGACGGAAATCATTAAAAAGTAAATCAGTCAGTCTACTAATCATCAATCAGCTGAGCAAGTTTCACGTTTCAAGCTTAAATTTTTTTCTAAGTATCTTGCTGCAATGTTTAAAATGATGAAATTTTCAAAGGGTCATAACTCCTTAAGTCAATGACATAATTCACTCAAACATTATTATATATTCAAATAATTTATTTATTATTTCCGGTCAGCTTTTGAAATTTCAAGTCCCTAGCTTAGATATTTCTCAAAATATCGCGCTGACAATTTTGAAAATGAAAACCTTTTCAAAGGGTCATGATTAAAAGGAAATTGACAGAGTTTGTTAAAAAATAATCACTTAATTGACTTACCATCTCGAATGAAGTTTCAAGTCCCTAACATATACTTATTGAGATGTCTTGCCGACAAGTTTAAACAATGAATTTTTTGAAGGGCCATAACTTCTAAAAAGTGGCGGAATTCATTAAAACATCTCTTCATTAATTAACTTAACATTGCCAATTAGCTGATCAAGTTTAAAGTCTATAGCTGAATTACTTGTTGAGATATCTTGTTGACAAGTTCAAAAAGCTAAAATTTTCACAGAGCTATAACTCTTAAAAATGACGGAATTCGTTTAAAAGTAAATCAATTCGTTTACTCATCATATCCAATTAGCTTACTAAGTTTGAAGTTCCTAGCTCAAATATTTTTAGATATCTCGCTGACAAGTTTAAATGATGAAATTTTAAAGGGCCATAACTAAAAAAATAAAATAAAACGAAAGACATAATTCATTCAAAGGTTAGTCACTATATTATTTTATCATCTACAATTTGCTGACGAAGTTTCCAGTCCCTAACAAGAATAACTTTTGAGATATCTTGCTAGCAAATTTAAAATGCTGAAATCTTTTAAAGGGTCATTACTCCAAAACAGATTTATGGAATTCATTCAAAAGTTGATTAGTTCATTTACTTAACATTTCTAATAAGGTAGCAAAGTTTCCAGTGCCTTGCTGAAATACTTATCGAGATGTCTTGCTGACAAGGTTTAGTTGTTGTTTTTTTTTTCCAAAGGGGCATAATTCCAAAAAGGAAAATAATTCTGAAAAGAAGACAAATACGGATGAGTTTTTTTTTTTCTTTTGATGCTAAATCCATATGCGAAATTTCAGAACTCTAGCATGCACGGTTCTTAAGATATGGTATGCGTAACGAACGGATGCACGCACGCACGGTCGCACAAAAGGAGGACAACCCAGAAGCAATATGCTCTTAACGTCTTCGAAGTTGGGGTGTGGTAGAGGAGGAGGTGGGAAGGGGGCATAATCATGCTGACTCTAGTTGTATTAACAGACTACAAAAGAAAGACGTATAGAAACTAATAGTGTCATGAGAATGCTTTTGAAACCGATATATTTGAGCACGGTCATTGTCAAAATAATCGAACACATTGTTGTCACAGATGTATATGAAATTAAGATGGAGGCGGAAGCCCTTTATTTCGAATTGCATGTTTTGCATTTAAAAAAACGAAAAAAAAAAAAAACGTCTTCCTATTACCAGCTTAACAAAAGAGATGTTTGAAAGACCACACATATTTGAAAATAATGGTAGGGAATTTAATACATTTGAGCCGGGACGCGAGAAAACCAACAATGTGGTTGTGCGCCCAGCGCAGACTCAGATCAGCCTGGGCATCCGCCCAGTCTGATCAGAGCCTTCGCTGTCCGCATGGAGGTAGGTTATACCCTTAGCTATCCTTTAAGCGCTCAGCGAAGAGTCTGGTCAGAATGGGCAGATGCTCAGGCTGATCTGTGTCGGCGCTGGTCGCACAACCACATTGTTGGTTTTGTCGTGTCGCGGCTCATTTATATATAAGGTGCAGCCCAAATAAATTTGCCTTTTTTCACTTTGCTCCCTTTTTCAGGATAGGTCAACTCTGAAAAGAAAGATTTTTTTCTCTGAGAGTAAATTCTTTCTTTCAAGAGTAGGTTGTTATGAAGGATTTCGTCTCGTAAATAATAATAACAAATGAGAAATTATACTAATAATGTAAATGGCCTGTGCGCCAATATACCCATATGAATACTGACTTCAGAAATTTCAGCTAAGAAAATGAAAAAGGTGAAAAGCACACACACACACCACTTCAAGAGCCCTAATTGTCTTTCTACCTTACCGCTTGTGAAATATCTGTTAAGCTTCACGTTTCAAATTCACAGCAGTATATTCAAAAGCATCCTGACAGTTGCATAATCTTTGACCCTTTCCATCCTGCATCTTTTATCTAGTGTAAGGTGACACCGTTGACCTTTGACTGCTGGTCACATGATACCGGTGATTGGGTTGGCTTTTATACCTAAAGCACACCTATTACTACCGTATCATGACGAAACTGCGGAACAATGAGACGTTAATGTGACATAAAACACATTTTATTAAGGGGTAGGTTTACTCGAGATGAATCAACAATACATCTTTAATGTTCATTTTAGAACGTAAATCAATTTGAGTGTCAGATAACCTTATTCTGTATAATATCAATTATTCTAACACAATGGACATGAAAGCCTCGCATCGCCCCGACTAAACACGCAACAATAAAGCTGTCAGGGAAAGAAGCTGAAACTGTACTCCTGTATTATCCGTTTTCACATTAAATGTAAATTTCTATTGTTGCTATTATGTTGCTATAGTCATTGTTGAAGCGCGAGACAGCTGTAAACATTCACTCATGGATGGGTTCTTTTGTTGCTATGACAATAGACCACATCAGGAATTTGACCACAGACCAAACCTCTTTTGTTCGCTCCTTATCTTACTGATGAAGCAAACAATGGCTGTTTTTGCCGTATTAGCGAATTTAATACCTCGGCAAACGGTACGGTTACCGAACTACTAGGGTGAGAAAATTACGCATTGGATTGAACTGAAGTCGGCTTCTTTTTACATTGGAGTTGTTGCATGAAGAAACGGCACTAAAGTATATGTGAACAGGAAGACTTAGATCAGTCTGCGCACTCGCGCAGACTGATCTAAGTATTCGCTGTTCACCACATAGATTTCTAAGGATCTGCAGAATTTGCCCTGCACATGAAAGACTTTGATCAAAGTGTGCAGATAATGAGGTTGGTCTAAAGCCTTCGCTTTTCCCAGAAGCCATGAGATAATGTTAGCTATGCCCTGTCCAATTTTGTTTTATAAATAAAAGTTGCAGTATTGACAAATATGGCTTTTTGTAAGCGATTACGCAGATTAGTTTTCTTCCTGTTTTAGTTTTTATTGCTGGTGGAAAAAATGCAACTTGTGCAGCTGAAAGTAATCCAAACTTTATTGTGCCAGCTTTGCATTGCAAGGTTATCATATTCACCGTGAATATGAAAACAGCAGCAAAATTATAAAATTTTAATTGCTTTCTATTTTGCACAGCAAATGCGATGCATTGGGAGCATGGGATAATTAGGCAGTAAATACTGTTGCGCTTTACAAGATTTTCTTCGATGATTGCACAACCCGCAGGTTTGCACTATAATCACTGTGTGAGTCCGTCCGTCCGTTATCAGTTAGCGAAAACGCTTATAACTCTTGAACCGCATGGGATATTTTGACAAAATTTTGCATACTTATACATGTCAACATTGTCTAACGACTCGCATGCATAACAACCTTATTTGATTGACGAGGCTTTGCTGAGCACAAGTTGAAATTTTACGGCCAACTTAACTCTTGAACACCGTGGTAAATATAGTCAAATTTTGTATGCTTATGTATTTTAACATAGTCCAGCCACCGGCATGCAAAACAGTGACGAGGCTTCACTGAGCATCAATTTGGTCGGTCAAGCTCTTTTATTGAAAAAGCTCATAACTCTTGGACTGCTAGGTATATTTGCTTCAAATTTTGTATACTTATGTAATTTCACATTGCCCAGCCACTAGTATGCAAAACAGTGACGAGGCTTCACCGAGCATACTTTTTGGCCAGTCGAGCTCTTTTATTGAAAATGCTCATAACTCTTGGACCGCTTGGTATATTTGCTTCTAATTTTGTATACTTATGTAATTTAACATTGCCCATCCACTGGTAAGCAAAACTGTGACGAGGCTTCACCGAGCATCAATTTGGCCGGTCGAGCTCTTTTATTGAAAATGCTCATAACTCTTGGACCGCTTGGTATATTTGCTTCAAATTTTGAAAACTTACATGTATGTAATTTAACATTGCCCATCCACTGGTATGCAAAACAGTGACGAGGCTTCATCGAGCATCAATTTGGCCGGTCGAGCTCTTTTATTAAAAATGCTCATAACTCTTGAACCGCTTGGTATATTTGCTTCAAATTTTGTATACTTATGTAATTTAACATTGCCCAGCCACAGGTATGCAAAACAGTGACGAGGCTTTACCAAGCATCAGTTTGGCCGGTCGAGCTCTTTTATTGAAAATGCTCATAACTCTTGGACCGCTTGGTATATTTGCCTCAAATTTTGTATACTTATGTAATTTAACATTGCCCATCCACTGGTATGCAAAACAGTGACGAGGATTCACCGAGCATTTTTTTTTGACGGTTGAGCTCTTTTATTGAAAATGCTCATAACTCTTGGACCGCTTGGTATATTTGCTTCAAATTTTGTATACTTATGTAATTTAACATTGCCCAGCCACAGGTATGCAAAACTCTTATTGCACAGCCCGCAGGTTTGCACTATAATCACTGTGTGAGTCCGTCCGTCCGTCCGTCCGTTATCAGTGAGCAAAAACGCTTATAACTCTTGAACCACATTCTATATTTTGATAAAATTTTGCATACTTATACATGTCAACATTATCTAACGACTCGCATGCATAACCGTCTTTTTTGATGGACGAGGCTTTGCTGAGCAGAAGTTTAAAATTTACGGTCAAGTAGTGAAAATGCTCATAACTCTTGAACCCCGTGGTATATATGGTTCAAATTTTGTATACTTATGTATTTTAACATTGTCCAGCCACCGGCATGCAAAACGGTGACGAAAGTCTAAATAGTATTGCACGACCCACAGGTGTGCACTTTAATCACTGTGCAATTCCATCAGTCTGTTTGTCCTTCCGCTGTAGTCAGTGAGTGAAATTGCTCATAACTCTTAACCACATGGTGTAGTTTGATAAAAATATGCATCATTCTACAAGAAATGACCAATTTCATTTCCATACATTCCTTCTGGCACCAGAAACTGATTATTCTACATTCACCACGAGTTGTGCATATTACCATCAGTTGATTCTTCGTAGATATTGTACTTACATGGGTGTGATATTTTGCTAGCATTAATTACCACGTCCATCCTCGGGCTGCAGCTTGAATCTGATCACATTCACCTTTAACATCACTGTACAAGCTTACTTTCTGTAGCTATCCAACTGCCAAAGGTTCTTCTTTTACGGAATGTGAATATCGGGAACTGCGTGTCAATGGTGTAGACCATACCTTTCTGTCGTATATCATTGAAGATTGTTCATAGCATATATCTGACGATATCGAATCCTTCGTAGAATAGATTTTTTTCTGGTATTGTTGCAGTTTCTTCCTTCAAATTGAATAGGAACGCTTTCTGTGATGATGGATGGATGGATGACTTGCGATTTTACGTCCTTTTCAACAGTATTTCAGTCATATCCGGACGATGAGAGGATGATAATGAAAAGCTGTGTGCAATGGAACCCCGTTTACGGTGGAAAAGATTCCTGCCTCAAGCACGGCTCGAGCCCGATCCGCTAGATCAGTAGGCCAGCACTTTACCCACTGAGCTACCGGGGCTTCTCGATTTCTGGGAAAGTAATATATCACTCTGATTTCTGCTTCTATTTGTTATTGTTTTTTTCTCCTATGTGATTGCGAGTGGTCTGAGAGTCCTCTCGGAATCAAGCTCTGTTCCGTTCTATTCTCAGTAGGGACCAACTCTTTAAGGTAGAAACATCATGAATAGAAATATTGGTAGGGCATTCAAATCATCATACCAGCTAAATAACCCAAAAGGTTATAAAATATTTGGATAAGAAAAAAAGAATCACCGTTTTGTTTCCTCAAAAGCAAAATTTTATATTTCTGCATATTTTTTTTCACATTTTTCCATTCAATTGCACATGACAGTGCACATGAATGCACTGTCATGTCTACAAATCATTTTATCTATAATTATTTGAAACAAACTGGCAAAAACGAATTGCAGTTATCTTGATAATATATAGTTGTTTACATAAAAATGCAAGAAAATTGATTTTCATGAAATAATTCATTGCGACCGTGTCATGGTCGCAGTCTCTAGTAATGAGTCTGAATCATGGTGTTAAAAGCTAAAGGGGTACGATGAAGAACTTCCGGTATACGGTACCTGTAGAAACCGAAACCAACCACTATTACCGCCTTCATGAGAACACCTCTTACACACAGAGTGGAAGCACTAACAGGAGACTAGTATCATGGGGAAACTAATACTGCATTTAATACTGATCAGTCAAAACATGATGTTTAGAGCTCAACAAACACCCTGAAAGGAGCTCTCATCAACAATGCCATGGTGATTTAGACCTAGCACTTGATACAAAAAAACATAACACGGAAACAAGACACGAACTTCTAAATAAAGGAGCATGACTAGTGTTTGTACACCAGAACACCGAAAATGTTTAGAGCATAACAACAAGCGTGTATGACGTAGAGTGGACGCCAGGTGGAGATAGTATATAGGGTGACTCAGGTAAGCGATGTGACACTTCTCATTACAAGCATGTGGGGTGCCAAGTAAATGAACAAATTAAAATCTAAGAGTTCCTTCGAGAGCAGAGAGCCAATTCTAAAGAAGGAACCAGGGCCATACTTCGAAGTTTCGGCTACTCAAGTCTCAGACTTCACACGTAAATACGCGCTTCTCCTCCTGGAAGGACACGAATGAATGAACTAGCAAATGTTTATAGCAAACGACTTTATTTGGGATCAACATATCTCAGTGATTTAATCAAAGGCAATTAGGACTCTAGAAATTTTGTAGACGCAATTTATCCTTTGCACTTAGGTAAACAAAGGCTGCTGCATACGAAACCTTGGTTAAACCTAAACTTGAATGCATCATCTATTTGAGATCCTCATCTTTAAACTCAGTCTAGAGAACTGCAGCTAGGTGGACCTGTAGGCGATGGCGCAACACAACTAGTGGTGATATGCTCGATGAGCTGGAGTGGCCATCCCTGGAGGCTCATTTAGAGCAGACCTATTTAATCTTCAAGATTCACTCCGGTGCCGTGTATCATGACAAAGATAAATGTCTGACCCCAGATACAGGACTGATACAGGTCAGGACTGTCACAAATTAGAGCACCACGCAGCTCTCAATATCGTCAATGTCAGATATATAGCGATTTTGTAATAGAATAGCTCCCCTTTTTTTCTGTTGAAACAGTAGTATGACAAAAAACTAACATTCTACCAATAATAAAAGCTGAACGGTCGCCAGCTTTCTGAAAAAGCTAATCTTATGAAAAGTATATTTAATCGATGGGGCATGTTATTGCAGTAAAACTTACATTGTATGTCACAGAATAAGACAAAAAATCACCGTTTTGTTTCCTAGCAAAATAATGTTAAAGTTAAAAAATATCCCAAAATCTGAGAAACTGGCAGACGTAATGTTGGAATTAATTTTCTTGAATGGGCTGGTTGGTTGGTGGTTTTTTGGATTTGACGACTCTTTCAGAATTTTAGTCACCCAGGCAGAGGGAGAAAGAAAAGAAAAGAAGGGATAAATCAAGAATAGAGCGACCTAAAAACAACAACAACAACAACAAAAGCAAACAAGCCCCATTCTGCACCTGCTGCAAGCATATCTATTCCCTGATCTACTATATAGCCCCTGTTATTGAGTAATGCATATAAAATGCGCTGATGGAATGGCAACTGTGTAGACCTGATCGAAATAGTTCATAAGGAGCAGTCTGATCTCGGTTTCCACTGTTTGTACAGACATACCCACCAAAAAACTTAATTTCTTTAACGGTAGACATTGTTAGTTTATGTAGTTTACCATACTTGATTGATTTCATCAGGAACAATAACTCTGTTTTGTTTTTAATAAATAAAAAAACAGGGTTATTCACTATCTTTTCTACCTTAAGAATTCTTCCTTTAAGACTGGACGTCTTTAGACTTTAGAAGGTTTCATCATCCAAGGAAGTAAATTGGGCATTTTGCTTGCTGCCAATCTCTTACTTATGTCATTGCGTTACAGTATTACTTTATGTATGTAACATACAGTTAATAAAATATCGTTCAAACAAGTTTTGATGTCACAACAGGTGACACATTTTTAGAAATTCCAGCTCCTGCTTCAGCCTGAAACTCTTCTCCTACTAAGTTCTTGGACGGCTGATGGTTGGTCAACTCTTTCCTTCTCGGTAACATTTTCCTGTCTTCATCTTCTATGTCTATTCTATTCTATTCTATTCTATTCTATCCCAAAACCTTATTAGGTCGTTGGGGAACCACAGATGACTTCAAAACAATCCCTTTCCACCTGTCCTGTCCAGCTGCCCTAGTTGAGCTGGCAAAATCCATCCCTGTCTACTCCTTAATTTTGTCTTCCCACGTCTTCTTCTGTCTACTTCTTCTTCTTTTTCCTTTCACTGTGCCCTGTAGAATCGTCTTTGCTAAACAAGAAGACATTGAGACATGGACAAACCACCTTAGTTTCCGATTCTTGACCAGCGTCATGAGTTCATCTTATTCTCCAATGGCTGCTTGGATCTTCCTGCGAACCTCCTCATTGGTTATATGGTCCTTGTATGAAATGTTCAGTAACCTTCGGTAGCATCTCATCTCAAAGGCCTGCGTTCTTTTCTCTAACTCTGCCGTCAAGGTCCACGATTCACAGGCATACAGAAATATGGAAATGACAAGGGAGCGCATAAGTTTCACCTTTGATCCAAGAGATATGTTGTTATCTCTCCAAATTGGTTTCAGCTTGGTAAGAGCTGAAGTGGCTTGTGCAATCCTTGAGTTAACCTCTTTTTAAGAGCCATCATCTGGGACAATTGCTCCAAGGTATTTTAAGCTTGTTACGGTACCCAGCGTCTGCCCTTTTACCTTCATCTTCCTCTGGATGCCATTTGCGCTGTTCATCATCAGTTTGGTCTTCTCAGCACTGATCTCCATCTTATACATTGTGCAGGTTTGGTCGAGACTTTCAACTAGAGCTTCTAGTTCCTGCTCTTTCTCAGCTAGAGCGTCTATGTCATCGCCAAATTGCAAATTGGTAATGTTTCTGCTGCCTATGCTAACCTTTCCGTCGTGTTCTTCCAGTGCACCAGCCTTGATCCGTTCGAGAAAAATGTTGAAGAGTGTGGGTGACAGAAGACATCATTGTCTTACTCCAACTGTTGTTCTGAACCATTTTCCTGTGCTGCCATTTATCAGGACTGCACTTGTAGCCTTGTCGTATAGCTGCTCAATGGTGTGAACTAGATTTGCACTGATAATGTACTTCCGCATGGTGGCCCATAAGGCTGCATGCCATACCCTGTCAAAGGCTTTTTTGAAATCAGTGAAGACATGGTACAGATTCTGCTGATGTTGGAAATACTTTTCACACAGGATTCTAAGGTTGAAGATCAGTTCTGTGGTGCTCCTTCCTGCTCGGAACCCAGCCTGTTCCTCAGCAATTATCTCTTCGGCTTGTGGTTTAAGCCTGTTCAAGATGACTTTCAGCATGACTTTGCTTGAATGACTGATGAGGCTGATGGTTCTGTTGTTCTGGCAGAGCTGTAGGTTGCCCGTTTTAGGGAGCGTAATAATCAGCGACTGAGTCCATGGAGTAGGCTATTCTCACGTTCACCAGATCCTCTTACAGATATCTGTTAAAACATCAATCATGGTCTGCCCGCCAGCTTGGACAAGTTCTGCCGGTATATTATCAACTCCGGCAGATTTCGCCTTCTGTAGTGGTGCTACTGCAATCTCAATTTTCTCACGAAGGATCGGTTGTTGATCTTCTTCTGGGGGCCAATTGCAGTTCAGAACCGTATTGTCACCGTAAGTCTCATGGTTGTATAGTTCTGAGCAATATTCTGTCCATCTGCTGAGAATCTCTTGTTCCTCTGTAAGGCATTTTCCAGACTTGTCCTGGATAGTTGTGGATCTACCCTGTTTCTCTGAAGTTAGATCCTTCACCAGCTGGTATGCTTTTTTGCTGTTGTTTTTGTTCTGGCAAATTTCAATTTCCTCGCATTGACTAGCTAGCCAGTCCTCCTTCGCTTTCTTCACTGCCTTCTGAATCCTCTTGTTTACTTCCCTGTCTTCTTCTGCTCCTCCTGCTCCATACCTCTTCTTCTTCAAATTTCTCCTCTCATCACAGAGATCGAGAACATCCCTGGTGACCCAGGCTTTTTTCCTGCGATGTTCCTTCCAAAGTATCTCACTGGCAGTTCAGTCACTACTGTATTTTAGGTGGTACACATGTAATCATGGTATCTATGTACATGCCATCATCCCTAAGACCAATGAGTGGTGCAATTTTCCCACCTATTGTTGCTTGAAAAGTGCATGCCACATCTGGGTCCCTTAGCTTCTCAAGATCAAACTTTAGTCTTTGGTGGGTTGGCTTTCTAGCGTTCTTCAGACGAACTCAGAAGGTCATTATCACCAGGTCATGGTCACTTCCTATGTCTGCTCCAGGAAAACTCCTTGTCCTATGGATGTTGACTTCTGATCGGAAGCGCTTCCTCGCCGTGATGTAATCAATCTTATTGTGGTGTTTCCCATCTGGACTGTGCCATGTTCATCTTCTTGATGGTGTGTGAGGTCCAAGGATGTTTGTCAGTACTAGGCTGTTACAGGTTGCAAACTCTAGAAGTCTGAGACCTCTCTCATGTCTCGACATTGCAGTAGGGTCCACAAACATTTTCCCAGTGTGCCTGTGCATCCTTTCCAACTTTAGCATTCCAACCCCCTTGTACAACCAGAATGTCCTTCTTAGGTGTTTGGTCTATGATTTCCTAGAGTCGCTGGTAGAAGTGTTCTACCTCATTGTCATGCCCAGATGTTGGTGCATAAACCTGTATGATGGTGATGTTGAAAGGAGCTGCTGCTCTCAGGCGAATTGAAATCAGTCTGCTGGATGCTGGTTGGCATCCCAAGACAGTAATCACCATTTTCTTATGCACAAGAAATCCAACTCTATACTCATGTTTGTCCTCTTCTCCACTGAAATAAACCTTGTGTCTGTCATCTGTTGACATCTCACCAAAGTTTTTCCAGCGCATCTCACAGAGCCCTAGTATGTTCCAGGGATACCTGTCTATTGCACGTATCAGCTCTTCAAGCTTCCCAGCTGGCCTCAGAGTCCTCACGTACCAGGTTCCAATTGATATGTTCTACCTACCTCTGAACTTCTTAATCTGTGTTACACCAGTTGCATATTTGTCACTACCTCCCGGTGTCCAACAGTAGGCGCGGTCATTGTTAACCCGGGCTGCGACAGATCCGGTATTGAGGTATTATTTATGCTTTCTACCATGGTGCTTCTAGGGCAGAGTTCAGCCTGACGGAGCCCATCCCTCTCCAGGCTATATATGTTGACCACAGCCGAAATCCCATCTTCTATGTACTTAGGTTTTAATTGCTTGATAAGCTTTTTTTTTTTGCTAATTTCTCAGAACTACCCTATGCCCACAGGATTTTTGTTTTTTACATCACTCTGCATGGCTTCATTTGGCAGCCCTAAGCGTTTTCACTACAAAGTGCTCCTAAAGTCACAAAGACCCAAGCTGTCATTTGTGACTGATGCTTTTATGGTTTAATGCTGTTTTGCAGAGCCATGCTACTGTTTCAGTGATTATGCAATTAAATGTGAAGACTGAGTCTGAACTCATTTCCTCTGTACAAGTGCTGCAAATGAGAGGGGTTCAAATCTTATTTGACCCGCGACACGAGAAAACCAACAATGTGGTTGTTCACCCAGCGCAGACTCGGATCAGCCTGGGCATCCGGCAAGTCTAATCAGTCTCTTTGCTAAACGATTGACGGTAGCTAAGGGTCTAAGCTATCTCCATGCGGACAGCGAAGACTCTGATCAGACTGGACGGATACCCAGGCTGATCTGAGTCTACGCTGGGCGCACAACCACTTTGTTGGTTTTCTCATGTCGCTGCTCAAATTTATTTTCTTTCCTAGTTTAAAACGCTTGCAAAATATATTGCTTGTCAGCTCATATACTGAAGGGTACAAAATGGCCACACGTGATAACTTATTTTTCTTGTAATACATGTATTTTATACTGTGAATCTCGGAAAACGTGGGCACCGTGCTTTCACTGCAAGTAAAATATAAAAAGGCACATTATTGTATAAACTATGTACATTGTCCACAACATATCAGCAAAAGCTTAAAAGTTGACTCGCAGGATGATTACATGTTAAATTCTTATCCTACATCTCAAAATATATTATTACAGTGCTTACATTCACATTGGGTACATGACAAAATAGGAGAGGACACGTTTCGAAAAGGTTATATACATCTTATAATACTATCTAAAAAGGGTTAATATAGGAACACATTATTCTGATAATATTTTATATTGTGTATCTGAGAATAAATGCGTTGAGTGCTCGCATTGCTTACAAGTGAAAATAGAAAAGGCCACCTTTTGTAAAGACTGTTTACATTATCTATAATCTATTTACACAAGGTTACAAGTTGGCACAATTAGTGCATGATGATTACAGATAACATTCTTATCCTGCAGCTCAAAATATGTGATTTTGTACCAACATATTCTGAGATATACAAAATAAAGTTTTACAAGAAAACAAAAACTATGGCCGTGCTAATTTATATTCATAAAAACAGGGGTGGTACTGAATAAGGAGGATTAACTTCCACAGTGTCATTCTGTCTCTTGCGCACATAGTGTCAACACGGATCCAGTCAGCCAATGAAATTATGATAATTTGTAGTTCTGGTCCACTGATTGGTTAAATAAAATGTCACACCTTCACCTGTTCAGGTAATTTACGCTATGTGCTGGGAGCCAGACCCCTCCCCCCTTCCCCACACGGAAGAGAGGTCCTGTCTTTAAGTAGACAGGCTGTATAAGATGTATATAACCTTTTATACAGTCTATTCAAAACATGTCTCCTCCGCTTTACTTTATACCCAGTGTTAGCAGTGTACTCACATATAATGGGACTTGGGATGAGTGTATTATATATAATCAAGATGCACGGTGCCGACATGACACCATATGAAGACAGGCTGTAGACAATGTACAAACAAGCAAATTCGACAAATTTATGTCCCCCGCCTGGGAAACTAGGTCTCCACTGTATATACACTTAGTGTTTGAGCTGGAAAAGCGGCTGAGTTCAATTTGCGAAAAATGTAACTAAAAATTATGTGAGGATTATAATCAAACCACATGCATATTTTCAGACCATGACCAAAATACCTGTGAAGTTTCAAAGGAATTGGCATAAAACTGTAGGAGGAGTTGCGCACACAAGGTACCCACTATCTTGTCACTATGATAGTTAAACGCCTAAAAATGACTAAGTTGAATTTGTGAAAAAAAATGACAAAAATAATGTGAGGATTATATCCAAACTACATGCATATTTTCAGACCATGACCAAAACACATGTGAAGTTTCAAAGGCATCGGCATAAAACTGTTGGAGGAGTTGCGCACACAAGATACCCACTATCTAGTCACTTTGATAGTAAAAACGCCTAAAAATGACTAAGTTCAACTTAGAGAAAAAAGTGACAAAAAATAATCTCAGGATTATATCCAAACCACATGCATATCTTCAGACCATGACAAAAAGATCTGTAAAGTTTCGAAAGAATCGGCATAGAACTGTAGGAGGAGTTGCGCACACAAGGTACCTACTACTTTAGGGGGACGGAAGGATGGAATGCCGAAAACTTTTCTTCCAAAAGGCGGGGGACAAAAAGAACAGCACAAGGAAACATAAACCGTGGCGTATGTCAGTTGGCAACACTGTATAAGATGTTTATAGCCTTTTTCAAAACGTATCCTCTACTGTTTTCCCTTGTACCCAGTGTAGGCAGAATAATCACATATTTTGAGATACTATGCGAAATATTTTTTTATCATGCATGGATTAGGCCAACTTGAAGCCTTATGGAAATATGTTGTAGACACTGCACACAGTTTTAACAAAAGACGTCATTTTCTATTCTCGCTTGATAGCAGTTTAAGCACGATACCCACGTATTCTGAGATGCACAATATTAAAATATTACAAGGAAACATAAACTATGGCATATGTCATTTTAACCTTAAGTGGAAGGTTGTTTAAGATGTTAACATCCTTTTAAAAAATGTCCTGTTCATTCATTATAAAATATTGCATGAAAGTATAAACTATGGCGAATGCCAATGTGGCCGTTAAGTAAACAGTAAAGTAGACAGACTGTATAAGATGCAACTGTTTTAAAATACGCCCTCTTTAATTTTCCCTTGTACTCAGTGTAAGCAGTGAAATGACATACTTTGCTATGTAGGATGAGAATGTTATCTGAGGTTATCATACATGGATTGTGCTGACATGTAAACCTTACGTAGATAGGCTGTCGACAATGTACACAGTCTTTACATAAGTTAGCTCATGCCGTGTGCCAATTCGTACCCTTAAGTATGTAGGCTGTTATGTATATAGCCTCCTTGTACCCAGTGTAATGTAAATCGGTAAGCGGTATAACCGCCTATTTTGAGAGTCATGTGATATGTGAAATTACCAATGTGTACCATAATTCTCGGATTGTACCGACTTGATAGGTTGCAGACAATGTACTTAGTCTTAACCAAAGGTAGCTTTTTCTAAGGACCTCTGACAATTGTAATGTTAAAATGCCCATAAAATTAGTCAAATTAAATTTTGATCTACCCATGAATTTCTCTTGAAATTTGTTGCTTTCAGCTTCCCATACTAGTAACTGACTATTAATTTAATGTCTGACTTCAATTTTCGTGCGAAAAGACAGATTTTATAATTTAACGAAATGGTAAAGATACTCCCATCCCACCGTGCCTCAACAAGCCACTTTACATGTATGTGTGTACTATCATTAAACACGGTATTAGTGGGTGCTATGCTAGGGCACAGGGTGGGTAGGGTGTAAGAGAGAGAGAGAGAGAGAGAGAGAGAGAGAGAGAGAGAGAGAGATTGTCTACAGCTGAAAAACTGGAAAAGTGGGTGGGGTACTTACATTATTTACATCTAAGAATAAGCTTAAGTTATTATTATTTAAAAATATTGTATAAAATCAGACACTGTAGAGAATCGGTTTGAGTCACTCTAGAGATATGATAATTTTCAAAATCACTTTTAAATCGTCTTTATAATACACAAGTCTACCTATTGATTGCAAACAATTCAGCTTTTGCTGCCCGAAGAAGCTGCAATAATGTGTTGAAAAATAGGCGAATTTACATTGATTCTTACAGAGGTCCCCCCACTTGCACACAGTGTAAGCACTGTAACCACAAAGTCTGACATGCACTACATAAAATACTACAAGAAAATATAAACTTTGGCCTGTGCAAATTTGTGCCCTAAAGTTGATAATCTGATGTATAAGATGTATACAACACTTTTAAAATCGTGTCTTTTATTTTCCCTGCACCAGAGTAAGCACATCGGTTTCATATTTTGAATAGTATACTTTATGGTTTCTGCTCAACTGTAACCTTATATTATATACTGAAAGGATTTAAAAACTTACACCCATTAATTTTGAATATTTCAAAAATGAATGCAGCTACGTCCACCAAAATTTTACAGCATATATATTCTCTTATACCTGATTATATCAATATACCGAATCTGAAATCGTTCAACCGAATCGGTCAGGAACAAGCACGTGCTCCTCGTGATCTTACTACCATTTGCATAATGATGAATAGCTTCATGTATACAGTTTTCTGAGGAAACATTTCTCTTACAATATCAAATTGAATTTTAAAAGTTTGAACTCGGTCAGTGGCTTTATTTAGCTTACCGCGCCTAAATATCGCAAACAGGCGCAGAGTTTTGGGCCAGATAAATGCTGAAATTTCAAAAAGTGACGTCGCGGTACAATTTTATGCGTTAAGGTGGTGATAATCACTGATTTGGGACAAAGACAAAAATCAGCATAAAATACTCAAAGTAACACTGATCTTTCCAAAACTTAGCAGATGCCTTCTTTATGTTGTTTCTCATAATCTAGAATCCCAAAATGCAGCATTTGTTAATGTTAAAAAGTGTTTTTATAAGAGAAGATCAAAGGGTAATTTTCTGCGAATAAATCTGAAAAAATAATATCATTATTGAAAATATACTTAGTGCTTAGAGTACCTAGTTGCATAATGGAGAGCGTCCTAGCAATTATTTTTTCCATCTCTTTCACACATTATCAGGCTGAGCAGTTGAAAAAACATGCAGTCTGTGTCCAAATTTTTTTGTCAAAACACACAGGTGAGACAGGAGATACTATTTTAACAAGGTTGAACAATTTCATCTACACACCACTGATCATGTCAGTAATGTATTATTCATACTGTAGGTGTTAACAAAGGTATGCTTGCCTACCCTATATTTAATAAATGCGTCCAGTGTACATTGACTTTGTACATGGCTGAACATTGAGAAAAAGCTACCGTTTTCATCTGGTCTACATTACAATTTGAGAAAGAGTTGGAATAAATAATTGCTAGGACGCTCTTCATTATGCAATAGTGCACCTTCAGCACTACGTGAATTTTCAATAACGATATTATTTTTTCAGATGTATTCGCAGAAAATTACCCTTTGAACTTTCCTTATAAAAACACTTTTTTAAGCAGCATGTACGTCTATTTTGTATTCTAAACTGTAAAGAACTACGAAAATAAGAAGTCTGCTAGCTTTCAGGGAGATACGTTCCTTTTTTATGGTTTTATGCAGATTTTTACATTTACCATAAATCACCACCTTAACTACGGCAATTTACAATCTCAGACGACGTGCACTGTTTACAGGAAGCTCAAAAGACCGTCAGAAAAGAACCTAACCGAGGTTAAAAACCAGAGGTCATGACGTTAACTAACGTCGACGCCGTCTCCGTAATAGGCTTTGCGCGACAGCGTCATCCGCAGTGATACTTGCAAATCAACGTGGATGACGTCACAATATTAAGACAGTAAGAAATGGTCGAAAAGGGTATTGCATAAGATAACGCCGGTATCGCCTTTTGCATTTCAGTGACGTAACGCTCTTTTACTGACGTCATTTAAGTAAATGATACAAATAAACTGCGTAATCTTTAAATTTTATAAATTTTAAGCATTTTGTCGTTAAATATTCAACACTGTCATGAGTGAACAGATCAGCAGCCAGCAATAAAAAGTGGAAGTTTTTAAATCCTTTCAGTATATATAGATGAACAGAGTCTTTACAAAGGATGACTTTTCTATTTTCGCTTGTTTAGGGCATTTAAATGTAGGACTATGAACCATTTCTTGTTGATGTTTCAGCTAAAGTAGAGAAATTTTCTGTTCTATCGAGTAGCTACTTTGTTATTTTGTACCCGAGTAACCATATGGTAATAAGTTACAAAAATAGTCTTGTTAATTTTTTGCTCCAGATTCGGGCAGTGCCTATCTATTGCTCCTTTCATCATGTCGCAGTTCATGATACCAGTACAACTTTATGTATTTCGCTCGCTTTTTGACAAGAAATTCAGCCTCAATTAATAGCTTGTTATCTTTTTGCTCGATTTAGTCTCTTCAGAGCACATATTACACGGAATTAAATGACTTGAGAATGATTATTTATTTGAGAAAATCTGAAGTATTTGACAGACTTTCAGTTTGTAATGACTAAAACAATTGGCGGAGCATGACAAAAATTGTATGCCATACTCTAATACCAATGATACCATAGATCAATAGTCATAGCAACTGAGATTTCATATTGCTGTCAAAGTGACATCATCGGGACGTCGTTCTGCCAAGGAACTAAGCACAGCGTTGGTAATTCCACATTTGTTATGATAACAGATCTGGCGTCATCGCACTCATTATTCTAGAGGAGCATGGCATACAATGTATGCCATGCTCCTTTCAAATTATAAGTGAGATGCTACCTGAATTTTTTACAATGAAAAATGTTTTTTTTCCCAAACCAATAATTCATTCTCAAATAATTTAATTCGCCAAACATGACTCGTCCACTGCGTGCATAATGGTTATTTGCTCATGCCGTGTATGCCTGATGATAGTCCTCTCACGAGTTGCCTCAGATACAGTAAATGGGCATTTTTTTCTTTCCATGAATGTGAATCAAAGTTTTAATGCCTAATCAATGTAATAAAATAGTTTCTTTATTTTACCAAGTAATTTATGGTTCAAAGATATAAAACCATATTCGTACAAAACGAGCAAAATAAACAGTTCACGATAAAAGGTTTACTTGCATCTATAGATATTAATTGCTTTACTTTATTATTTTGAAAGAAAATTATCTCAAGCCTGAAATGTGAGACCCTGCCATTTTTAAAAAAAATCAAACGCATAAATATAAAATTGACAATGATAAAATCACAATTTGCATCTATATAAAATTTACAATATGTTTGTCAGGTTTCAATAGAGGAGGGCTGTTAAAAGTTAGTCAGACGTCAAAATAATTATCATTACTCTCTAAAGAAAAGATAGCTTTTAAAATGATAAAACTAGGGACCTTTTTAGGGCCTATTTTCTGTTCCACTGAAGCGCATAATTAAATAAAAGGTTTCATGGCATCACACACAATAAAAATTATAGTGAAACAGAGAAAGCGAAGCCATTAATATTTTTATTCCGAAAATGGAGTAATTTTGTCACCTGCCAAATTTTGAATAATCAGTCCCTAACAGAAACGAAATATTTTAACAAATACCATATATGTCACCAATACCGTATATGGGATTCAAGGAAAGATCTGATTCAGTAAATTGTCTATACATATAGTTAGACCTCTTTGCACGAGTATAATTAATACAAGACAAGGTATAGCTCAACCCCCACTCCTCCCTAACCCCTCCAAAAAAGGGACAAAGACAAACAAAACAATGTTTTCATAATCGACAAAAATGAGCCATTCACATCCACCCCAATCCTTACCCAACTCGAACATACCATCAAATGAATCCGATTATCGTTGTGATCTACGAATAGTGTTTATGGTGGTGATTTACTAAGCATATTTTCTAGTTCCTGTTCTGATAGACTGTGATGCACACTGAACAGGAGATGCGACCTTCATGATGCGTACACAGTGGGTAAATCTATACTATCGTCAACTGGGCATTTGCTCAGTCTGATCAGAGTCTTCACTCTGCGCTTTCTGGCCAGCTAAGGGTCTAAGCTACCTATACACAGGCTGATCTGAGTCTTCGCTTGGCGCACATACCTCTTTGTTGGTTTTGTCATGTAACGGCTCATGTTAATGCGTTTTTGTCCAAGTTAAAGACAAAACTGTAGTAGCTGCCCATGTATTTTACCGTAAATGTAGTAATTACAATTACTGTCATTTCACCCGCATTGATAAAGCTTGATACACTATTCCCGTATGAGACCAATTACATTTCTATATGTTGTGTTTTTTCCTAGCTTTGCCTTTTCTACTTTTTAATCTGTGAAAGTAGGTGGATGATGGATGACTTGCGATTTTACGTCCTTTTCAACAGTATTTCAGTTATATCAGGACAATTGGGCGGTGATAATGAAATGCTGTGTGCAATGGAACCCCGTTTACGAAAGGAAAGATTCTCGCCTCAAGCGGGGCTCGAACCCGGTCCGCTAGATCAGTAGGCCAGCGCTTAACCCTTTGAACTACCGGGGCTCTTACTGTGAAACTAGAACATTTGTAACAGGGTTAATTAGCACACTGAATTATGGAGGTAAGTGTAAAATGCCCAGGAACTGATGCAACCAAATTCCACCGTGTGGCTCGACTGCAGACAGGATAAAATCAAGCACCACCGACTTACCAAAGATGTTTAAAGTTCGAGCCGTTAATAAATCTAAAGTCCTGTGCAATTTAAGATGGAAGCAAATGTTACAGGGTGTAGGTAATTAGGTATATCATACACTTGTACTGCCTTGCGGTACAAGCCGGCCTTTATAGCGACGTGGTAGAGTGCTCGCCTTTAGATCGAAGGGTCCCGGGTTCGTTCATCGGTCGGGGCATTGAGATATTTTAAGAACCCGTGACAAATGGCGCCCATCGTAAAATCCAGCCTGACCCCTGTGCAGTAATTACTCGAGCCTATTTCTATATGCAGCTCTTTAGCCTGGAACTTCGGGGACGAAGTCCAATTTGGTGTAGGTAATTAGGTAAATCATACACTTGTACTGCCTTGCGGTACAAGCCGGCTTCTATAGCGACGGTGCCATTTGTCACGGACTCTTAAAAAAATCTCACGCCCCGGCCGGGGATCGAACCGGGGACCCTTCGATCTAAAGACGAGCACTCTACCACGTCGCTATAAAAGCCAGCTTGTACCGCAAGGCGGTACAAGTGTATGATATACCTAACTTATACCCTGAGACACAAAGTTGTCCAGTCTGTGGCAAACATTCTTTTTGTATAAACTTCTTAAAATGATAATAATTCTTCTGAACCGTTGAGAATTATTAAAATAATTTTAGTTGTCATTTTTTACAAATTTATTACTACACTGTACCCCAAAATGTATTTTCAGTAGCGTAGATGAAGAAAATTCTTTGAAATGAATGAAGTCTTGCAGATTTCATCAAACAGTAAATTTAGACACTCTTACCTGCAACTCTGGTTTCTGGTCATGAACTTGGTTTTCCTTGCACTAATCACCGTTCAAAATCTGGAAGATGATAAGTTATACTGGGGCCGTATTTATAAAATGACTTAAGTCGTTGCTATGCTGTTGCTAAGGCTAAATTTCTATGAAGGAGCTTTCCTACAACTATGAACTTTGCTCTGGCGGAATAGTCTGAAAAAGACTGTTCCTCCAGAGCAACTTTCAGAGTTGTAGGGAAACTCCTTCATAGAAATTCAGCCTTAGCAACAGCATAGCAACGACTTAAGTTGTTTTATAAGTATGGCCCCAGGACCTCTTAGTTCTTGCATATCTGCTGTAGGTCTTTCACTGCAAATTTGCATTTGCTCTCTTCAAATATTGACCAAACCAGGTGCGTAGCTAGGAGCAATTTCATGATACGCAAAATCATGTTTTAAACTCTCCTCCTTGAAGAGAAAGGTAGTATTTCAGCCATTTTGGTAGTTGGTATTGTAATCTTGTTTAATTTATAAAATAACAGCATGCAAATATGCGGGTGCTTTTGAAATTTTGTCAGTTTGACAAAATTTCAATACGCACCTGCGTATTTGTGTATAGGTAGCTACGCCCTTGCAAACTATCAGTAATCACAAATATAAACCTTGTCTCATGTTTTTTTTTCAGAAAGAGTGGAAGAATGTAAATAGGAAAATGCACAATAGTCTGACATCATAAGTAGATCTAGTTCTTGGCAGGGCACGAATGTTTCAATAGTTCAGGACTGGCGATTAGGTAATGAATGTCTGCAGTAAGGACTTTGACCAATGAAAAGTAATAAAAAAAAACTTACTAATTACTTATGCTCTTGCTTGGTGAACTTCGACTTCCTCACAACAATCCTTTTTTCACCTGAGATATGCTTCCTTATCCTTCATCTTTTATACTCAAGTTTCACTCTAGCTGTAAAATTCCACATCCGTCTCCTGTCACAGAGATCAAGTATATATTTTGCGACATATTACGTCTCTGTCCTACGCTGCTTTCAAACGATCTGCAGAGCATATACACGGACATTTCGGGCCAAGTTCCGAGGTTATAAAACTTGAGTACAATCTCAAACTCAAAATAAAGCACACTGATTGGCTGCTTCCGGGCATGTGCTAGGAAGCAGCCAATCAGTGTGCTTTATTTTTAGTTTGAGGATATACTCAAGTTTTATAACCTCGGGGCCAGCTTGATCTCTACGAAAGACATCTAGGTAGCTGACAAATGTAGAGATCAATAAGATAACAGGCAATAGTGTTTTTGTGAAAACGATTCTGACTACATATGACTTCATTTTTTTTCAGCGAAAATGAATGAAAGAGTAAAATACATGTATACCTAATAACACTATCATCCTTTTCTTGGAGAAAATGTAGTAACATACTTTTAACGGGTACATTTAACACATGTTAGATTTGATTAAGGAGAAAGCACTCGATGTTGTTTATTCAAAACCTTGCAAGTTAGTCATACACGAGTTAAGAAACTTTAAGACCCTGAACACTTGTAAATAAAGCCTAAATTTGCTCATCATATGTTGCATCCTTAAATACATTTCATAAACTAAAAAAGAAGTAACATGGGTAACCTGTTGCTAAGTTTTGATATGAATTTTCTAGTGTTTATTGTTCGCCACCTTTTTGAAGAAAAACAAGGGAACATATAGTATTAATTTTTAACAGCAATTTAAAAAAAAGTAAAAATAATGGGGACATGCCTTTATAACTGTGGAAGACTCAAGGTTTCCCTTGCCACTCGTATAAGTAGTTAGTAGAGGCATCCTTGAATGCTCAGACTATTTACTTCTTTTTTTCCACAATGCGTGAAACAGCTTTGTGAATTTCTTTGCTGTTGGCTGACCTCCTTTTTATCCCCCGACCGAAAAGTCGGGGGATATAGCGATGAGCCTGGCGTCCGTCCGTCCGTCAATCCGCCCATAAACATTTTCTTGTCCGCTCTTTATCTGGAATACCCTTTGGAATATTTTCATGAAACTTCACAGTTGTGTAGGAAAGGTCATGACAATGTGTTGCGTACAATACTGGTAACTCCTGCTATTACACTTTTTGAGTTATCTCCCCTTTGGTGATTTTTTGACAGATTCGTGTCCGCTCTGTATCTTGAATACTCTTTGAAATATTTTCATGATGCTTTACAGATATGTAGAACAGGACATGGCGATGTGTCGCGAATAAGAATGACAACACTTGCTTTCTTATTTTTTGAGTTATTTCCCCTCGATGGTTTTATGGATGATTTCGTGTCCGCTCTATAAATTGAATGCCTTTGGTATTGTTTTCATGATACTTCATAGATATGTAGAACAAGTAATGACGTTGTGTTCCGAACCAGAATGACAACTCTTGCTTTCTTACTTTTTGCGTTATTTCCCCGTGATGGTTATAGGTGTGATTTCGTGTCCGCTCTATAACTTGAATACCTTTTGAAATATTTTCATGATACTTCACAGATATGTAGAACAAGTCAAAACGTTGTTTCGTGAACAAGAATGACAACTTTTGCTTTCTGACTTTTTGAGTTATTTTCCCTTGATAGTTTTAGCTGTCACCGTGATTTTGTGTTTGCTCCATAACTTGAATACCCTTTGAAATATTTTATGATACTTCACAGATATGCAGAACAGGTCATGAAAATTTGTCTGATACATGAATGACAACTCTGTCATTCATACTGTCCGAGTTATTTCCCTTTTGGAAATTTGAGCTGCGGCTAGCTGTCTCCGCTTTATATCTGTATAACCCTGGCTTGCTCAAGATCATGCCCTGATATCTTAGCATGTTCCTAACCCTCTGTGGCCTCTCCGTACCCCTACTCCCCCCTCCCCTCCCCCTTTTTTCTCCAAATTTGGATTCTTTGTCCAAATTCACTTACTAGAAACCTCAAAATTAGATTTGTAGGGCTTGTACTTTAGAAGTTATTCACACATTAGAAATGTTGAGTGTATCATATGCTATACATTGTGTACATGGAGGCTGTTTGAGATTTTACCTCTTTTAAGCGGTCTGGCATACTGTTTTGGTCTGAATGCTAGATAATTTACTTATATGTGTTTTGAAGTGCACTTTGTTTACCAAAGCGCAAGGGGCTTCGGTCGGGGGATTTGCCATCTCCTCTGATGGCTAATTTTTGTGAATCTCTGCGGGCAGTGCATCTCATCCTGAGACATTGACAGATGACACCAGGTTATAATCTGGCATTTATTGCATTGAAATCGTTCACATACGATTTTTCACACTTCTGTGATTGCCAGTCAGATTGTTTTCAATGAAACAGACTTTTAGTAAGGGTCAGGCTTGGCTTGTACTATCATGCACGAGTTCTGCTTTAGAATGTGTTTTTTGTACAATTTCTGTTATCGTGCAGCAGTGTTGTGGTAAAATTAATACAAACCTACATGGGAATCAAATTCCCCATTGAACTCAAAACACAAATGGAAAAATAAATGGCAGCAGCGCGTGACAGCCGGCGATACATGTACATGTAAGGCAGCACAGGTCGAAAGCTAAGTAAAGAACAATCTTTCCCAGACTGGTTTCCACCTAGCTAACCTCAGCCTAAAGAACAAACTAAAAACAGACAAGACAAACAAAAACCCTGAGGTGAACAAAATAAAAACATCGTCTTGGGACTGCAAGTACTGTAAAAAGACGGCGGTTTGTGTGTGCGTGTGTGTGTGCGTGCGCATGTGTGTGTGTGATCGAGCCCTAGGCTTTGCCATGTTTTATTAAGACATCAGTGACACATCAACAAATTTATAATAAAGATGAACTCTACAAAGACACTGCATAATCAGCAATATCAAGTTGTTCGGTCCACGTGGAGACTTACTACATTTGGCTCATTAGTAAATCATCACATATTGAATATGAACGCGGTTATGACAGAAACATAGCATTCTAAATCTGTAAGCTGAATTCCGATGGGTTCACTACAATCAGTAAAAAATCAGAACAGAAAAACTTAATAAGCTGTTGGATAGACTTCGCCTTTCGCGGACCGCTAACTTAGTTTAATCCACTCGGCTACCTGGGCTCCTGGGTTGTTTTATGTGGATGGATAAAATGATGCTATTTTTTAAAATGATGAATTGATAAGCTACTGCCACTCGGATATGGGTGAAATTTAAATATATATAGTATGCGAAGTCTCATCTATATTGAGCTTGCAAAAAGAAATGAGTTGGAACAAGGTCTGTTATTGTTTGTGAAGATAAGGCTAGCTTGGTGACCACCTACATGGGAAATGGCTGTTCGCATGGCTGCCGCTGGTGATGTATTCGATGGTGACTAATTTTGTGTTTCTTTTCCCACATTGTGTTTTGGATGGTATCTGGGATTGAATTATGTCCGTTCCTGAGAATTTTCCTACTTACTATTGATATTTTGAATGAATAAAACTAACCTGCCTCTTTGACAGCTGGTACCAGAACTGTTATCAAAAAGACAATATGAAAGCAGTATGAAAGCATATTCTAATGCACTTACAAATACAACGCGACGCCTGATTCGATAACGTCATTATTTTGCGACAGTATATTCGGCGATACACTGTAGAGGCAGTGAGAGGTCCATCGTATCT
Organism: Ctena decussata; assembly: GCA_963989385.1. Classification (NCBI taxonomy): domain Eukaryota; kingdom Metazoa; phylum Mollusca; class Bivalvia; order Lucinida; family Lucinidae; genus Ctena; species Ctena decussata. The sequence continues at coordinate 43,378,398 of OZ022513.1, read as the reverse complement.
TAGGCACATCATCTGATATTTTGTTATTTTGAATACCAATGGGTAGATAGTTAGAAGAGTCTTTACGTAAGTTAATGGGTAAACTGTTTTGTTTTTATTTATTTTAGAGCGCCTTTGCGAAGCAAAGGAGGACATGAGCTATACCCCCGGAGCTATACCCCCGGCGTCGTTGTCCGAGTATCCGTTACTGTTAGCATTAGTGTTAGCGTTAACGTCAGCGTCCTCGTTGGCGTCCGTGATCAGGTTAACTAATGTTAACAATTGCGTTTAATTGGATGTTTTTTACAAACTACAGCAGCTACAGTCATCATACTTGGTACATATATACATTCATATGACTGGAGCAGCTGCATGACACAATTGTGTGTCTTTGAACTAATGTGACAGTGCCTGCGATTTTGAGCCTTGTGGATGTGCAACGTTGACGTCACGAAACGTGAAATGAAAGTGACGTCATAAAATTTGCAAGTTAAGATAATTGGATTTCCGCGCACTGACTAATAAATTCCAAAGCGTCACATTAAAAGAGTGATTCAACATTTCTATAGGAGTCTATAATTTCTTCATCTGCACTCTTTTAAGAATGTTCGCCTTCTAGATCTTTGAAAACTGACGTCACGAACCTGATTTATAAAAGTTTATCCAGCTAGTATGTAGACAGTATCCAATCGGTGAAACGAAAACAAAAAATCGGGTTGGTGTAAATTCCTTTTGCTTTTGCAGTAAACCTTAGCGCTATAGTTTCGTGTTCCTCGAAATCTATTCTAGAAGCACTAATAAATATGAAAATGTTAAAAACAAAATTTCGGATTTTCGCTCCATAAGGTTCAAAATGCCAGACACTGTCACCTATATGGTACGGTTGACTGACTATGGTGTTTGGCACTGTTTTTAAGGCAAACTTTTGTAGTTTTGATGATACCTTTGAGACAAGAGAGTTGATAATTGGTCAAATAGCATACCCCTATAATCGCAGCAGCTGCAAAGCATCCATGCAGACTCCAGTGCCCTTGACCTTTTTTCAGGTTTCAGTGATTTTGCCTTATTTTTCCAACACCGTTGGATGGATTACCTTCAAATCTGGCATAGTGGATCAGTCTGACTTTTCAAATGACCCCATACTATTTATAGATCACTGTGACCTATATTTCTTTGTTAAAGGTAGGTTCCTGTACTTTGGAATGCATCATAATTTTGATGATCTTTCATCCAAGTTGTTGGAAAGCACTTATAAAAGGGAATGAATAAGTTTCACTAAAAAGTGTAAATCAAAAAAATATTAGAAAAGTTGTTTTGCAAGGGATTTCCTAACTCTGCTTCGCACACCACTGAGTTAGCGCTATTTTTAGTTCGCGCCAAACATAGATAACGCAGCTGACGTCATGCTGCATTGCATTTTGGGATAGTTTTAACCCAATGCCATTCTCCAAAGGTCAAGTTTCCCTTGCCGTGAGCTCTCCTAGAGGACTTACAGACATAATAAACATAATTATTTTTAGAACTGGAATTCCAACTAAAGAAAAAAACCGAAAGGGAAAACGACTATTTATTTCAACATCTGACGAGTTTCTCAGTAGCAACAAATTCATAAAAATAAGGAATTCAATACTGCTCAGAAAAAGACGAAATTATTTTATGGACATAATTGTTATCGCTAGTCCAGGAACCTACCTTTAAGTGACTTTTCATTTATATATTGCGCATTATTTAGAAGATTTCCATCATACATGGGATAATGGTTCAGTCTGACTTTGCAAATGACTCATACTATGTGTAGGTCAGTTTGACCTTTATTTCATGGTTCACTGATTTTGACTGTTTAAGAGACTGACATCGTTTTGAGGTCATTCTGACATACATATCATGCTTCAGTGATTTTGCTTCATATTTTGAGCACTGTTTAGTAGGTATTCATCATATACCAGGGATAATGGTTCAGTCTGACACTGCAGATAACCTCATATATTTGTAAGACTTTGTAACTGTGAGAATCAGGCACCCATGAGGCGCGCTTTGTTGTCTTCTGGCAATTCTTGTTTACCTAGATTTGGCTGCTTCAGTTCACATTATAATTCTGTTGGTGTCCTATCAGTTTTATAATGTACACTTTACTAATGACCGGTGCAAGGGTTAACATTATTCTCGCCGCCTTCAGAATAATTGCGACGATATCACTTTCTCCCAAATTTGACAGTGACAGATTTTCTTCGACAGTGCTTTACCATGTTATATTAAGTTTTTATATGTTCCATACAAAAACTTAATAATAGTATAATAAGATCATAAATTATGGTGGCGTCACACTGTCCCGAAATTGACTCCCGATGGCCATACAAATATGAAATTTTGAATTTCGCGCGAAGTTGGTCCCGAACTTGGTCAACAGCCAATCAACAACCGAAGAAAGTACGATGCCTGCAGAAGGCCCTGCGATGGCCCTCAAACCACACATAAAAGCTATGCGAAGGCTATACGAAGATGTTTATTTTTATTAAGAAGTTTACCCGAAGTGCACATGATGGTCACACTACTCTCTTGTTGAGGCACTCCAGCAAGTGGTTTTTAGTGGAACTTTTTTCTTTAAAGATGCTTAAATATCAAAATTTTAGGTTTAACATACCCAAAACCATTTCTCGTAGCTAAATACTGACTTGCAGCATATTGCATGACCTCATTTGTCTATTTTTATCATTTTTTTGTTTTGAGGTGGGTTTTCCAATAGTAAAAATATTCCTTCTGGTTTCCAGCCTTTGATGAGGTTCATTTTAATTTTAATAAAGCTGGGAACCACCCATTGTGACATCACTAATCACCTGATCTGTTTTGGAATATGACCATTTCAGCAAAGGGTTGTTTGCAGTGCACGTCAGCTACACTTATGCATATTTTTGTTTTCCAAAAAGATATTACTTATGAAAATAACTGCTATAAGATATAAGCATAAATTCTTCTGAAACGATTTCATGTTAATTTTATATGAAATGGTAATTTTCAAGAATGTGCTTGAAACATGCCACCCCTACAGCAATAATGGTTATCTTGAGGCGGCCATTATGAAACTGAAAAAAATACATTGCAAGAGATTACTTTCCAAGCTTGAGAGCATGCCAATGAATTTCAAAAACTCTACTGGACAAATCTGACTACGAGAAATGGTAGTAAACTGAACCATGTAAGTGGAATTTGCTGTTTTTTTATCCTTTAAGTATAAACTTCGAAAAACCACTTGCTGGAGTGCCTCAACAAGAGAGTAGTTCATACGAAGTCGGATTGAGTTGGTTGGTTGATCTGATGCTTAACGTCCACGGTAAACGACTATGGTCATGTCGGGACGGTCAGTTAACCTAACCACACTATTCCTGGGCAGGGTCAGACCTCCTAAGCGGTTAACCAGTACTAAGTGCACATACTTTCGCCAGTAACTGACAACTGCCCTTCTTGAATCAGCGGAAGGAGAAACGAAAGTATGTGGCCAGACCGGGATTCGAACCCAGGACCTCTGACTTACGAGTCAGGTGCCCTACCGATTGCGCTACCCGGCCCAGCGTCGGATTGAGAGTACGACGCATACGAACTAGGTTACGAAAGCGTCACGTGACCTTCCGATGGTATAAACAAAACAAAGCCATTTTTACTGTTTATTCTGTTATATATGCCTCTAATATACTATATAAGATATCTTATTTTATAAACTATATAAATTATCCAATATAACAAAGATATCTAATATAGTATATAAGATATCTAATATTGAACATCAGATATCTAATGTATTATACAGGATATCTTATTTAATTTGATATATTAGCTATCTTAAATGTTAAATTAGATAATCTAATACATCATATTAGATATCTATCTGTAATATTATATATCTTATGTACATGTACTTTAAAAGATATCTGATAAAATGTTTAAGACATCGCTTTTTCCAAGTAAATGAGATATCTTATTTAACTTAGATACTATTGTTTTCAGTTTATGCACAGAAAAGTACCCTATGATCTTTTATTTGTTTTGATAAAACTTCTTTTCAAACAACAAGTCACTCTTTTTTTTCACACATCACCACTTTAAGAGGCTGCCCATTGAGCATACAACTTTGAATCACAATTGAATCAACGTTGATTCGTTAAACCAACGTTGATCCAATGTTGATTCAACGCTCTGTGCCTGCTGAGTGTCACTTTTGCAGTGAATAAGTGCTTCTTCTTAAGAATTGAAATTTGATTTTTCAGCGTTCATCGTGTGATGAAGCCAGTTGGCGGAGCTAAAATTCCATGAAGCGCGAAGCGCTTCTTGTAGAATTTTAGCAACGACCACTGGCTTCTTCACACGATGAACGCTGAAAAATCAAATTTTTATTCTTATATTTCCACTTCGTTTTTAGACCCTTCATGTGCTGTTTTCGTGGTAATTTAATGTAGAATATGCAAAATATGCGTCGAAGAAAAGACAGAAACGACGTATGCGGCCATTACGTTAAACAGCCGTCGCCATAATGTGGCGTCAATAGAACGTTACGTGGACCAATCAAGACGTTTGTTTACCTTAGACGTCGCTTGACGACAACGCCACTTGATCAACTGTCCTTCATCGGTGTATGAAGCCAGTTGCTATATACGGTTTACCTATGGGAAGTCAGTGCCAAGTGTAAATATTATCATATGACGTCGCTTTTATTCAGTGGATAATGTCCTGTCATAAAATCGTATGACCACACGTGTTATAACACTTTGGCGGGTACACGTAACGTCACCAACAACGTCCATGCCAACAATGCGTTTTCTTATTGAAATAATGATGAGTGTGAAGGCGTTAAAATCCCATTTTAAAGGGTCATATGATCTTACACTCGTGGTTATTTCAAATGAAAATTATTAAACTCGGCTCAGGATCGTTTCATGAATTTTATATAAATGACCGTCACTCGTGTATGATCCTCTATTTGTGCAAATATTTGTAATATTTCATATGAATGCTGTCCCGTGAAGAGACACCTTACAGCATCCGCGCAGTCTGATCAGAGTCTTCCCTTTTCGCATATATCACAATGTATTCCTGCGAATTTAAAAAACAATTTTGGTAGCTTCGCAGGCTAGTTTGAATATTAAAGTAACTGGCTTAAGGCCCCTTTTCGTGCCACGCCAATCATGTTACAATGATGCAGCATTCTTATGCACTTATAAATATCACGCGACGTCTGATTGGATAACGTCGAAAGATTGGGACAGTATATTCTGCGATTTACTGTCGCAAATACGACTTCATTATAAAACGTCGCTTCTCATTGCTTGACGTTTGGTTTTACGTTGCTGGGAACGCTTACAATGGATGCAAAATGTACATTTTGGAAGCGAAAATGCAAAAAAGTGCATAAGAATTGAAAATTGTCATTTGGGAAGAGAAATCGTTTGTTTTATGGTCGCAAATTGCGTTTTACGGCTCCGCTGACGCGTCGCCGTCAAACGAAATTTCCGACCATAAAACCGACGATTTACCTCCCCAAATGACAATTTTGAATACAGTTATCCCCTAATTTTCAAATTTTTAGACTCGGCCACCATTTCTAGGATAGTTCTCGTATATTTTCTTTTTAAAATTCATTGGATTTGTGTAATAACCCAGCGAGCACATAACGTCTCACTGATGTCGCACTGATGTCGAGGTGACGCAATACGTCGATGCGACGTTATAACGACGTACTGACGTCATATTGAGGTCGACGAGATGTCATTACGTCGAACTCGGATGTAATGACGTCGATGTGACGTCATTCCGTCACATCGTCGTCAGTAGGACATCATTTTGACGTTATTTGCCCCTGGGAAGGAACCTAACGCCATGTATAAACATTTAAATCAGGCTACACAGCTGCACAAACCGATCAGAGTCGTCGCTTCCACTTTTAAGGCTTGCTTGAATTCATAAATGATACCTGCAAAAAGGGAAGATTCTGAATAGACTGCGCGGATGCCGTTAAGTACCTTTCCACGCGACGCCAGTCAGGTTCGGTTGACAACACTGGCAGTAAAACACATAAAAGCAAAAGCAGGTATTTTGTTTTCTGTTAACAACATGCCAAAACTTCTAAGGAGTCCTTCACCAGAAAAAAAAAAAACCTTCCCTTAGACTTTTTTCGCCGCTAAGGGGGCTTCAAGTTCAAAGACAAGTATTGAGTACGACCTTTCCTACTCTTAGCTATTATGCATTTAACTGCAACGATGAGAAATGAATAAATCACACCTGGTAAACTATCACAGGTACCTCCGGCGGAGGTACCGATAAAAAGTTGTGACAGGCACCTGGAGCTGCCTGTGACTGTCCAAAAAATGACAACAAACGGTAGGTATTCCTCTTTTTTGACAAAATATAAAATAACCAGGGAGTTTATTAAAAATCAAAAAGTGCTATTCGACCCTCATAGACATAAAGTTTTGTCACACATTATATCCCCCTGAACTTTCCATATTAACCAAAGATACGACTTTTGAAGTGGCCCACAGTACTCAAAATATAAAGAATTCGGCCGTTTTTTTTTTGGTCTTAAATGCAGTGATCTTGCATACGAATCTGTTTTTCTCGGCACACTGGTGTTAAGGTAACCTCCTTGCTCAAATATAAATGTCGATTGACTACAAATAAGGCTTGATTTTTCAAAACAACAGCTGGAGGTGCCTGCAATGGTGTGGAGGTGCCTGTGATGTAAGCAAATATAGTGAAAATCTGAATAGTTATTGCAGCTGGAAATATTGACATCTTCTCTAAACCACTGCCTGGAAAGAATCATTCATTCAACGTCCCATTAAGCTATCATAATGCGTATATCATGAAATTCCATGTTAAAATTTCTAAAACACCATCTCAAAGAGTTATTGCCCAATTTGTTTCCGCTTCTGTTAGTCAAACATTGACGAATTTCACATAGTTGCTGAAAATTAACTGCCTAATTCAGTGTTAGAATCGTTATGAAATGTGCGCTTAAGTCAACATGTGAGTCAACATTTTGTGACTGGTGATGACTGTGATCTGGGGGTGCTGGCTGTGAGTCATTTCAACTTGTCAGAAATTGTCGAGGTCACACGTTATGCCAGCTACATGTATGGTAAGTCAAATTGTCAAAATTGCCGATACCCGTCAGCAGGCATACACGTACAGGTATCTATAGCGTTGATCCTTTTGGTCCCTCATATGTGTCGCTCGCATGTGTCGTATGACGCTCGCTGTATGTGTTAACTTTGTGGTAACTGGAGTGATAGGTGCTACAAGTGATTCAGTCTGGGTAGTTTTGAATTGTTGGCGCTAGAATCCAAATACATCCGTAAGGCCTACAGATTACATCATCGGCAGGTGACATTTTCTCAATATAACACCGTTTAGTATATTGAAGTGATCGGAATCTTACTGTAAATAACGTGTAATTCAAAGTCTCCGAATAGCCACTGCATCAAATTAGGTAACAAAAGAGCACTTTCACTTTCTGAAACGTTGGTTTTGCAAACGTTTCGAGTAGCTAGCATGGCGTGTGACCTCGACAATTTCTAACGATTAGAGTACTAACAGATATGGAAACAAAACGGACAATAACTCTTTGAGATGATCTCCTTTGGATATTGGATTTATGTTGAGAAGCACCAATGTTACGTGTTCTTATTTCCGCTTGTCTGTAGTCTTCTAGCAGTGAGGTCCTGTACAGCTGCCCACTTTGCTTTCTGGTTTGTTTTGTAATTTAAAATATGAAATTGGTAAAACAGAAGTTAGCGTTGTTTTCATTTGGGGTGGGTGAATTTCCACCTGTCTGGGAAAGAGCTCTTTATTCGGTTTACCATGCGTGTCTTTTATAAACTATTGTCAGCGTATACTTACTTCCATCTTGGTTTTGAGAGCAGGATGTAGAATCTGATTGTATAAGCTCATGATCATTGTCTGTCGTTTTAACAAAACTATGCTTGATATTCGCATTATGATAGAAAATTGCGACGTTGAATGAACGATTCTTTCTAGGCAGTGGTCTAGAGATGAAGAATATCAATATTTGCAACCGCTATAAATCTTCAGATTTTCGCTATATTTTCTTACATCACAGGCACCTCCATTTCGTCACAGGCACCTCCAGTTGTTTTTTTTACTGATCCAGCCTTATTTGGAGTTTATCGGCATTTATATTTGGGCAAGGAGGTTTACTTTACGTCAGTGTATCCAGATCAACAGATTCTTATGCAAGAAAAGTGCATTTAGGACCTAAAACAACCGATTTGTTCTTGTTTTGAGTACTTTCGACTGACCTTAAAGACACTTCAAAAGTCATATCTTCTGTATATATGTAAAGTTCCCAGGGATATACTGTGTGACGAAACTTAATGTATATAAGGGTCGAATAGCATTCTTTGATTTTCAATAAACTCCCTGGTTATAATGTATTTTATCAAAAAAAGACGCATACCTACCGTTTTTTGTTTATTTGTGGTCCGTCACAGGTAGCTCCGGATGCCTGTCACAACATTTTATCGGTACCTCCGCGGAGGTACCTGTGATAGTTTACCAGGCGTGTAAATGCTGATTTTATTTATGTAACAATATTAGTGACACGTAATTTCAAAGTAGTATTCAAATACAGGCCGAAGCAAAATACAAAGATAATTGGGGCAGTGACTCATCAAGGAGTCAACAAGCTCAAGTGTATATCCCAGTGCTGTGATCTAAAAGTAGGCATGATACTTCACCAATGGCGTCACCCGTATTTTGTCAGGGACAGGCAACCCAGTAAAGTGTTACAACAACCTTGAGGGTTTCCCCGAAACAAGCAACATTGAGAGTGCATTGGGATACCACATTAACACATGTAGCCATGTCACGGGAAAAGATGATGATGAAAGTACGCAAGACCTGTTCGAGACTGCTTGCCCTAAATATGCTAGGAAGCGTCAACAGATTTTGGAACGACATCCTTTAAATAAGTAAGTTAATCTTTCCGAGTTCGCACGTGAATCAATGGATCCATTTAATGCTGGTACGGAATGCTATTTCGTGGAAAAAGTAAAAGTGTATGAAAGTCTATTTTTAACCTATTTTCGGTAAATTGTATCTCAGTCTTTGCCCACTGTTTGCTGAGCAGAGGAATTCACAGTTGGCGTAGGGTAGCTTCGGACAGGGGAGTAAATTCGGAAATACCATTGCAAACAGTAAAATATCCAGATGAGACGGCTCATCACGAGCTGTCTCAGCAGGATTTTCACTGTTTGGCCAGTTATTTTACATATAAAGGAAACAATGTCACTGTCCGAAATTACATGCTGTCCGAAATTATCCGACTCTCCCTTATGCATCTGTTGAAGATAAACAGTCGATCGCATTGATGCATACACTTTATGATCTGGCGTAATATTTCACGTCGAGTGGATGAGCTCATACCATCGGATCACCCGAGACGCTAGCACCGAGCGTGATCCGATGGTATGAGCTCATCTACGAGATAAATAATAATCTATTATATACCATACCTTAGGAAACAGCCATACTTGCCAGCGGTAATGCATCGACCCGGATTCGAACCTGCGCGAGATAGAATGCATGTAATATTATTTTAGATCAAGCAAGAAAACTGAAAATCCTTGTGTGTTAGCCTGCTTGGGTCGGAGTATCTATGTGTTATAGTCGGGGGATCCAACAGAAAATTCCCAGAAAAATTCCCAATTTTCTGTTTCGGTTCCGAGAAATTGGGATCAATCCTTTTCCAAAAAAAAAAAGAAAAAAAAAGTACATGAGTTATGTATCAGATTGACCTGCTATAGAAAGCAACTTACGTAAGGCATCTTTAGAAAGCGGTTTAAACGGACATTTTTCAAAACGCCTACATGGAACATGTATAAATGCTGATAGAGTTGCGCGTTTTTTGGCTAGCAGCAGAAAAGTCCAGGCGGAGATAGAACTTATAGGATAACGAAGACAAAGAAATTAGAAAAATAAAACAACATCGTTTCAGATACCGTCTGGGAGTCAGTGTGGCGACTGGGGAAAGGACTGAATATTTAGATACGAGATATATCGGCGAGACAAAATGGCTGGCTGTTGTAAAAACTGTTTGAAGATTTTGACAATATTACTTGCTTTCGTTGATATTGGTGTAGGATGGTGGAAATTCAGTCAGATCTACCTTGAAGCCACTCACTTGGAAAACGACTGGGATAAGTTAAATGGTGCCATAAAAAGCAAATGTGAAAATCCCCGTTCATACTGGATAGTGTGCCTCAGTTTTGAATTAAGTGGGACAATTTTGGCTGGACTTGAGATCTACTACCTTTATAAGGAACTCAGGAAAGACAAAAACTTCTTTAATGAGTGTTTCCACAGAGCATGGTTTGTAGCTGTGGCTATTTATATCTTTGCGGTATTTCCGTCCTCCATATTGGATATTGTATTTCGGGACAGATGTATCTGCAATGGGGAGTTCTCAATACATGCGTGGCAGTGGTCAAGTGAATTCTTCAAAGGTTTGTCTGGAGGGCTGAGCGTCATATTTCTGCAGATTATTCTTCATCTTGCAGAGGTTCTTTACCGACTCAGGAGACTTGGGCGATGTCTCGGAACATGCTTGTTATGTAAGGAATTTGCACCGGATGGTGAGAATGAGCATATGAGACCATGTTTTGTCATCAGCCTTATACTTGCCGTTATCTATGCAGCGATCTTTGTTACCGAAATTGTTTACATGTTCTGTGAAAAACATAACTGAGAAGTTAAGGTTCATCGGTACACCGTCAACTTTTCTTTCATTTTGCGAAAAAAGATGACTTATGTGACTTCCTGTTCGCGGTCCTGAACGACGGAGCTCCTTCCAAAAGGGAATCTACTCTTAAAAGACAGAATTTACTCCCAGAGCAGCAAATTCTTTCTTCGAAAGTTGACCCCCTTTAAAAAAGGATGCTTAATCGAAAATGGCAACGTTGTTTCCTTGGAAGAATACCCATTCGCCTAGACTACGAAATGAAACTTGAATATCGTGAAAAAGTTAAAAACGTTACACTATAGACTAGCCATAAAGAAAAAGTCTCACGACATCTGTTATCAGTTGCTTAGCCTTGAACCCTGCATGCCAAGTGGACTTTTTTATCCTTATAAAACGGATAAGTCTATTAATCATTTTTGGGAATGTCTGATTTATTAAGTTTATAATATAATTAAGTTTATACTATAATTATCATTTTTAATTGCTGGAAATTTTGTACAAACAGTGTAGATCCTGATCAGACGCGTCTGGTCTGGGTCTGCACTGTTTGTCAGTGCCCTTTTTATGAGACGCTAGGTATTAACTCTTTAATCACCAACAAGCAGAAGACAAAATTTACGTCTGCAAAAATTAAAAAAAAATGCCTTGCTCAAGACATTTCATAGTGCGAATTCAAAGACTAGAGGGCAAACAGTGTAGATTTAGATGAGGCGGCTCATTATGAGCCGCCTCATCAGGATCTACGCTGTTTGCAAATTCTGCTATTTTCGTCACTGGTACTTAGTGAGTTAATGGGTTGATTATTGCATAAGATAGACGGTGAATTCAGAACTATACCATTGCTAATATTTATGTTATGTGGAATACTCGCTGATCGAAGAGTCTGCCATTTTAATATCATAGTTTTCTTGTGTTCATTTCTTGTACCGCAAGATTCTAAGTATTTGGACAGAAATGGTGAGCAAATATTATATACTCAGACTGATCACGTCATAATTTGCCATTCCAAGGGGCACAGTACTGCTTTGCTTTGTAAGAGCAAACTGTCCCACTTTAGGTAAATTACCGTTACGGTAATTATTTTAGGTCAGCAAACCAGCGCATAAGCCACCGAGCTAGCGAGGCTCCTTTCAGAATATAAAGATTAAAGGACAAACAGTGTAGATGTAAATGAGGTGGCTCATTGTTAGCCGCCTCATCTGCAACTACGCTGTTTGCAAATTCAACTATTTTCGTTTTGGCTTTAAATATGCACATTGCCTGGATATGCTGGATAATGTTATGCGGTGGTTCTTGTAAATTGTTTCCACAAAATGCTTCTCGGTTTTGTGCTTAAGAAATATGAGCCGCGACACGACAAAACTAACGAAGTGGCATATGCGCCCAGTGAAGACTCAGATCAGCCTGGGCATCCGCCCGGTCCGATCAGAATCTTTGTTTTGCACTTAAATGGTAGCTAAGGGTCTAAGCTAGCTCCATGCCGACAGCGAAGACTCTGATCAGGCTGGGGGATGCCCTGGCTGATCTGAGTTTTCGCTGGGCGCACATGCCACTTTGTTGGCGGCTCATATACAGAATTTTATGTGTTCAATATTCTGGTTTTAGTAAACACATATGCAAGAAACTTTGCGAATGTTGTTTTGTTTCAGCTGCTTTTCTGTGCAATAAGACTAAAAGTAATTTCAATCACGTCCGATGTTTATCCTTCTTATATGTCAGATTCTTTTACGAAGCTTGCCAATATATTAAAGTAAATAAAAGAGTATATTAGTTCTTCTTTATATTTATTTGCATTATACAAAAATGACTGACACATGAAATCAGAAACGGAAACATTATGTAATTCACAGACACGGTCGAGGGTAAAAGCCAGGCTACATAAATACAGAGGCTGCATGAACAGAAGGGGCTTTGGGCTTCGCTGGCCAGTTGCTAATCCCATTGAGCAACTCTGATCATTGTGGTGTGCGATTCATTTTTCGGAAGCACCAGGTTAATTCTTTTTCGAAACTAACTGACAGACCTATATTAAGAATTTCTTCAAGTTAAAATTTGAAATTATAAATTGGAACACTCACCATGTATCTGTCCGTATCAGTGTCTGTTAACCACATCCTTTCCATAATGTCATTAAATAAGGCATGTCCCACGTAGCCCTAAACCAGTTTTTCAAATGGAGACAACTTTATGGATTTCCTGTTTGCTATCTTGGGCGACAAACCCCTTCTAAAAAGGTTATACAGTCGACGCTGGATATCTAGAACCCTGATATCTCACAGTACTCTCTTATACATGTATCAAAGACTTTAGTTTGGACACATTTCCTTCTTTTATTAATATTTCAACTCCAGATATCTGAAACTGCTGATATCCCAAAGTAAATTTTCTTTGATTCGAAAATTTACTTTACGATATTAGTAGTTCGGGATGAACTTCGACTTGAGATATCGAGAGTTGACTGTACATTAGGGGAAACAAAATTGCTCCTTGAGTTGAGCCTCGTGGAGGATTTAAGTAAGTAAAATAGACACAGTTCAGCTAGAAGGGGTACTGACTACAACTCTCAAGTTTCTAAAGCAGACTTCTAGCAGACTTCGACTGAATAAAAGGAAAAGTTTTTTTTCCATACGTATGCATATCTTAGTTGCCGTAGGAGCAGCCGGGGGTTCGGCTTGAACTTATGCTCTCTATGATACATTTACATGTATTATTCTACGTTTTACTTTCCCTTCGGTGCTGATCTGTCTAGCACCTCCCGTTACGATCAAAATTTTCGGCTAAAGTTTTACTGACTTGCTCAAACTGGATTACGCTCACTCCAGTCCTTTAATAACTATATCAGAAATAAATCTTACATCAAATAATTGTTGAGTTATCTTAAGCCTCGTTCTAACGACCAAAGTTTCTTTTTCACAGAAACTTTCACAAAGAAAGTTTGCCAAACATTTTGCGTTCACGCGGGGGAGACTTTTTTAAAGAAAAATGTGGCATGCGATCAAACAGTATTCGTCAAAGTTATCTGGACAAATAAACTTTGCCCGTGCGAACGGCCAACTATGCCACATTTTCTTTGTTAAATATACTTTGTTCAAAATTAAACAGGTTTGATTATTAGCAAAGTTTTCTGTGTTCATCTCCATAGTTTCTTTTTACATATTAAGTGGCAAATATTCTGTTCACACTGACAAATTTGTTTGCCATATAAATTTTACCATATAAATTCGGCAATGAACATGTGTAAACGGGATGCCATTGCAAACATAATTTGTTACAGAAACTATGCCCGTGTGAACGAGGCTTTAGAAATATAGAATGTTATCTGCCGCGCAATGACTTGTGCTTCTTTCACACGGGCAAAGTTTCTGTGACAAAGTATAGATTTGGCATAGAAAAAGTTGCTCGTGTGAATGAAAAAAATATGTGACAAAGAAACTTTTGTCGTGTGAACGAGGCTTAAAATAACTCAACAATTCTTTGATGTAAGATTTATTCCTGACACAGTGTACGAGACTTTATACAATTTGAATACATATTACCATTTAATTGGATGGATGGATTACTTGCGATTTTGCGTCCTTTCCAACAGTATTTCAGTCATATCAGGACGATGTGTGGGTGATAATGAAAGGCTGTGTGCAATGGCATCCCGTTTACGATTGTAAAGATTTCTACCTTAAGCGGGGCTCGAACCAGGGACCGCTAAATCAGCAGGCCAGCGCTTAACCTACTGAGCTACAAATTTGTAAAATTTCCGTAGACTTTACGGTAGAATAACTGGCAAGTAGCTGCCAGTCTTTTTCCCGTTATTTTTACGGGCACTCATAAAGTTTTCAGGAATCATCAAACAGAGTAGGATAGAATAGAAAAGAAATGGTGTTGTTTCGGTCATGTAGCCCTTAAACACTATAAAAGTATTTTCGAGTGCGGCCAGTTAACATAACACTACCATATCGTGATTTTCAACAATGTTCTACAGGAATGCTCTCGTATAAATAACGGTAAATGAACTAGCAGTCAGGTGTTTTACCGTAAAATCTATGGATTTTTAACAGTGTACCGGGGCTCCTCATTTAGTTTGTAGCGACACTACTACAGATGTGTTTGATGTATTTGTTGTTTTACGTCCACAGTAAACAACTATGGTCATGCCGGGACGGTCAGTTAACCAAATCACACTGTTCCTTGGCAGGCTTAGACCTCCTAAGCGGTTAACCAGTACTAAGTGCACTTTCTTCCGCCAGTAACTGACAACTGCCCTTCTTGAATCAGCGGAAGGCGAAACGAAAGTATGTGGCCAGACCGGTTTCGAACCCAGGACCTCTGACTTATGAGTCAGGTGCCCTACCGATTGCGATACGCGGCCCGGCAACATATGAGCCGGGACACGACAAAACCAAAAATGTGGTTGTGCGGCCAGCGCAGACTCAAATCAGCCTGGGCATCCGCCCAGTCTGATCAGAGTCTTCGCTGTTCGCATGTAAGTAGCTTAGACCCTTATCTACCCTTTAAGCGCAAAGCGAAGACTCTGGTTAGACTGGGCGAATACCCAGGCTGATCTGAGTCTGCGCGGGGCGCACAACCACAGTGTTGGTTTTCTTGTGTCGTGGCTCAGATGTGTTCAAAGGTGTTTACCCATGATAAAGTTGTGGTTCCTCATTGTTGCATGTTGTTATGCCCACTTGTTTATGGTCATCTAGCAATATGGTCACCTGACTAGCTGCCCATTTTGCTTTCTGTTTTGTTGTATAATTCAAAACAGAAACTAGGTAAACATAGATGTTGCTGGTGTTTTTCGTTAGGGTAGCTGAATGACAACCTGTTTGGACTGGTTGGTTGGTTGTTTGGGTTTGACGGCCCGTTGAGACAGTATTTCAGTGTATATGGGGCCGTCTCCGACGGAAGGGGAGAAAGAAAACGCTCAAAAAATGGCTAAACAACCAACATCCGCACCTACTGCAAGCACAGTAGGCCCTTGCCTACTTTTATCCAAATAAGTAGGACGCCCCGGCACTGGAAGCTATAACCAGCACCATCGCCCGACCACCAGCCCACAGCCTATTAAAAAAAAGTGCTGCTGTATCGGTTTACCGTGTGTGTCTTTCGTGAACCTTTGTGCTTCTTCCGTTTTTAGTTTAGAGGGCGGGTTATGGGGTCTGATTGCACTGATTCCTGATCCTTGCATGTCTTTTTACTTGAGGTCAGCAGCAGAGTGAATACGGTGGGGGTGAGCTGGGTATTTTAGGTAGGCTACACACTGTTGAAGCTTTGTCACAATTGCTTATATGTGAAGGAAATCTAGATATATTTTTCACTTGGATTTCTTTTTGTGTAGCTGTATGGGGATATGGGGGTAGGGGAAGTATCAAAGGATCTTCCCCTTTTCTGAAAAAAGGATTTCAGTTATTGCTTTGTATTTTTTTGTATTATTTGTCTTTGCATATCCATTGCTACAACATGTTTCAATGTATTGATTGGCAATATATCGATTTAACCCACTTACATTTCAACTTACGTAATGCTTATTGAAATACTTTGTACTGGCAATGATTTAAATAGCACATGTGTGCATGCGATTTATGACTCATATAAAACAGCGTAAGAACAAGATATAAATATTGCAGGAAGTTTTAGCGTTGATGATCAAAGTTGTGTAATTACATGTAGCCTGAATGGATACCTTATTCTGGTTGATAAACTTTAAACAGATAAGAGGAAGTAAGAACTAAAAAAAGAAGAGAAAACAGTATCGATTCAAATAGTTGTTTAATTGTTAGTATGAGGGAGATTTAACTTGAATAGGAGTTTCAAGACGGAAGAACTGTAAGTACAAACAAAAACAAAACAAATCAAACAAAAAATTACTGTCGTTTCAAAAAGTTAATTTCATTAAGGGTGTGTGGATTCGTAGTGCTATTGTAAAAATGGCTGGATGCTGCAAAACCTTTTTCAAGATTCTGACAATTATTCTTGCTATAGTGGACATTGCTGTGGGTTGGTGGAAATTCTATGAGCTCTATCACGAGGCCTGGCACTTGGAGCACGACTCAAACTCAGTGAGTCCTGAGTGTCAAAACCCTCGGGTCTACTGGATAGCATATATCCCTTTCGAATCAATGGGAACAATACTAGCTTTTGCTGAGATTTACTATCTTATAAAGGAATTAAGAAAAGACAAAACTTTGATAGATGAGTGTTTCCACAGAGCATGGTTTGTGGTGGTGTTTATTTATATCTTTGCGGTATTTCCGTCCTCCATATTGGATATTGTATTTCGGGACAAATGTATCTGCAATGGAGATTTTTCACTGAATGTGTGGCAGTCAGAGACAAGGGACTTAGTCAAAGGCGTGACCGGAGGGCTGAGTGTCATATTTCTACAGATTATACTTCATCTTGCGGAAATTTTCTACATAGGCAGGAGAATTTGGCGATTTTTCGGAACATGTTTCTCCTGTATAAAAATCGCACCGGATGCAAAAGCGAAAAAGCCAATGCGACCGTGTTTTATCATCAGTCTTTTGCTTGCAGTTGGCTATGCAGCAGTGTTTATTACGGAAATTGTTTACATTTTCTGTGTACAGCATAACTGATTATTTAAGATGAATGGGTACCCAGCAGACACATGACGTCATAATGACGCCGTATCGAAGCCAGTACGACGTCATTTCAACGTCATGTGCCCCCCCCCCCCCCCCCCCCGCCCCGGTATACTTCTTGTCAAGCAACTCTCCCTTCTACTGTTGTGCCTATATTCTAAGTAGCAGTCAACTCTTAAAGAAATTTTTTTTCACTCATAGGGGCAAGATCACTCGAACATACTCTTATTTTGAGGGCTACATTGATAGGGACAAGTTCTTTCCTGTATTTAAAGGGCTACATTGACAGGAAATCACAAAATTTGTTTCCTCTTGTAAAAATGGCAGAAAAACAAGGATTTCACCCCATACAACTAGACATTAAAACTTACTATTGAAAAGCTGACAAAACTGTGGAACATAACCATGTGAAAATGGTATTGCGGCATTTGTTGCCAGCAAATACTCAGATCAGCCTGACCAGAATATTTGCTTTCCGCTATATACATCTACATGTATGTAAATCGTTCGAGCTCTATATATTGTGAGTCCGAAAAGAGAACCGGCGCGATCGGCATTTTACGTGAGGAAACCCAAGCAATACCCAGATAGGGTAGAGTCGGGTAACTTCGGACATGGTGGTAAAGGACCTCTGACAGTTGTAATGTAAATTTGCCTATAAAAGTGGTCAAAAATGAACTCTCGGCATATTTCAAAATTTCCACTGAAATGTGTTCCCCTGAACACCCTATAGTTGGTGCAAAAACAAGGTTTCAGTTTGGAAGCACATAGACGGAGATTTTTGGTGTAAAAAGCATGATTTTATTATTGAATGTATGGAAAACAGGAAAAGCTTTATAAAGATACCCCCCCCCCCGTGCCTCAGCTAGCCACTTAGCATGCATGAGTGTCCTGTCAATATACATATTATATGTGAGTGGCAAGCTGAGGCACGGGGGGCGGGGTGATAGTCTACAGATGAAAAAATGAAAAGTGGGTGGGGTAACTAGACCCTCTGCATATGAAAGTAAGGCTAACATACTTTTTCTTTACATATTATTGTATGTTATAATGCCGTTATAGTGTTTCCTTTATTTTAAACATGTTTAAAAAAATAGAATTCAGTAAATATGAAAAATCGAAAATTTGATGTATTTTGTATGACTGAAAATTTCACTTACCCTTCTTAGGAAAGTCAGTGCGAGTTAGTCTGCAGACGTGATATTTCTTAAAAATCAGTATTAGTACTTCTTTAAAATGCTTAAGTCAACATTTAAATACCAAAATCATTAACATTGGCTTCCTATGAAAGCTGCAGCAATTTGTTGAAAAATAGGCAAATTTGCATTGAAACTGTCAGAGGTCCTTTGGACATACCATTGCAAACAGTGAAAATCCAGATGAGACGGCTCATAATGAGCCGTCTCATTAGGATTTTAACTGTTTGGCCAGTTATTTTTGTTTTAAATAGTTCCAAACAACTGACATATAAAGGAAACGATGTCACTGTCCGAATTTACCCGCTGTCCGAAGTTACCCGACTCTCCCCTAGTTCTCGGGCTACCTAGCCCAATAAATACCTGGGTATTGCTCGGGTTTGTCCTAGCCTGACATTCACGCCGTTTATTTAGGTTCTGGCTTCATCACAGGGTATAATCGATTCCGCCAATTTTCGCTTCCTGCAGAGACTGTACATCATATCTGGCTTCCGCCGAGACTGTCCGCGAACTCTTGCTTCCTGCCGAGACGTCTGTACATGATAAATGGCTTCCTGCAGAGACTGTCCGCGTGATTCTGCTTCCTGCTGAGGCTCTCGGCAGGAAGCAGAATCACGCGGACAGTCTCGGCAGGAAGCCATTGCTCGAGGACAGTAGTCTCTGCAGGAAGCAAGAGTTCGCGGACAGTCTCGGCGGAAGCCAAATACGACGGACAGTCTCTGCAGGAAGCGAAAATTGGCGGAATCGATTATACCTGTGTTCATATATCGAAATGTTCTTAACCGGTACACTGCTAACACCAAGCTGTTTTTTTATTACTTGCCCATTGCCTGAAATACATGGACCGGTTAAATCAGACATTTGAAATGTAATGATAGACTATGATACATGCATGTATATCTATTCGTATGCATTTATTTATAGTTTTGTCTTATTTAACTCTTTAAGCACCAAATAGCAGACAACAAGATTTACGTCTACACAAATTCAAAAAATGCTTTGTCCAAGACATTTCAGATTGAGAATTCAAAGACTAGAGGGCAAACAGTGTAGATCTACATGAGGCGGCTCATCATGAGCCGCCTCGGTCAGGATCAACACTGTTTGCAAATTATGCTTTTTTCGTCGCTCGTGCTTAAGTGTTAAACGACTGACACTAGTTTATGTTTTACTCATGTAATTATGCTGAACGTGTCCACTAATCTGGACCATTGTCAAGGGCACCTGGAACCAATTCAACCAGAGAAGCTCGGGACTACATGTATAATAGTCAAACGTGCTCTTTGATTGGATAATAATGCTGATGAGCTTGAAAGTGATGTTTTAGTGAAATGTGGAACTCAATTTTGTTTGATATTATGGATATTGTAAAGAAATAAGTGCTTCTGATTTGGTCTGTGGAGCCAAAATTGATGACTGGTGATTTTTAGCAAATATGTGGCACATTTTCTGCGGGATCGTGTCGCTGTGTACCAACATCCTGTAAAAGCTAGAAAGTGCAGTCTAAGGTGGTGTTTTCCCTATTTTATCTTTTTTATCAGCATTTTAGCTTGAAATTAAGGTAAATCTGGACATTGAAGCAACATTGTATAAAGGGTGGCACACTGTCAAAGGCAGTGGAGGTCACTATAGAAGTCTATGGGAGAAACAATTGGTTCACGCTGCCCTTAAGGGAAGCAAACAGGAAGTCACAAAAATGTTCCCTTTTTTAAACGTGACATAAGGTATTTTCCTGTTGTTATTGTTGTTCTTATTTTTGTATCAGTTTTCTCCAGTGGTATCCGTAGTTGCACCTCTGGGCACTTAGTCTGTCCATGGGGCATCATGAAACGGCTGATTTAAAAACGAGCGGTGTCAGATGAAAAGGAGCTTAAGGTGGTGATTTGTGGTAAATACGAAAATCTGAATAAAGCCATAAAAATTGAAGTATCTCACTGAAAGTTAGCTGACTTCTTATTTTTGTTGTTCTCTACAGTTTAGAATACAAAACAGAGGGACATGCTGTTGAATAAAGTGTTTCCATACCGAGAGATCTAAGGGTAATTTTCTGCACAGAAATCTAAAAAAAATGACTTCGCTAATTGAAAGTGTACTTAGCTCTGAAGGTACTTTAATGCATTAAAAAAGCGTCCTAGCAATTATTTGTTCCAATTTTTCTCAAATTATAAGGAAGACCAGATGAAAACAGTACTATTTTCTCTAATGTCTGAACATGCATATGGTGCATGTATACTGGATGCATTCATTAAATACAGGCAGGGCAGCTACACATATATAATACTTACAGTATAAACTTTACATTTCTGGGACCAATACAGGTGTGTAAATGAAAATCTTCAACCTTCAAAAATAGACTGCTTTATTTTATTTTTTGTTTGTTTGTTGTTGTTTTTTTGACAAATATTTGGACATAGGCTGCACATTTTTTTTATCTGTGCAGCCTGATTTTATCTGAAAAAAATGAAGAAAAAAATAGATAGTAAATAAATTAATAATTGCTAGGACGCTCTTCTTAATGCATTTAAAAAACGTTAGACCTAATTACATTTTAATAACGATGGTTATTTGTTAGATTTTGGGCCCAAAATTACCCTTTGATCTTTCCTTACGCCAAAGAAATACATGGTGTTTTTTTCATTATGGTGATGAACATACTCAATCCAATCGAGTCTACTACATGTATTTCTTTGGCGTATTCCTTGCTACCTTTTCAGAATAATTATATTGTTTTCACTGCGGCTGGCGTCAAGTGCTATATGATAACGTGAAAAATCTCGCCATTCTTTTTCATAGTGCATATTATATGCATGTATATGACGGTCCTTTGCGATCGCTGACCATGGGGGAAAAAGCAACAACAAAAAACAAATACAGTGGGCACCACATATGGCAAGTGACGTTAATCAAGATGTGGATCAGTGAATGGCAGTTTATAAAGGATTACATAACAAACCAAATTATAGACATCAACAATTAAATGTCGCTTGATTATCTCAACTTGCATATAAAGTTGACAACCCGTCGGGAAACTTGAGATTTCTGGTTTCAAACCTGCTTCAACTTCCAGGCTCCATTCACTAACATATCATATCATCGCTAAACAAAGGAGACCTTTTGGCGAATAGAACGTAATTATGCCTTTACTGGTTTATTTGGCTATAAAACGGGGGCATTTTCTTTCTCCAAAATGTTCCCATATATCAGAATCTGTCATGTAAATTCTGCTATAAAATGTTTTCCCCTTCCAAAACAATCACAGAAATCTAGATCCGCCTTACAAGACCGATCTAGATCTTTAATATGGTTTTGACAGGGAAAACCACCGTCTTTAAATGAATAAATGCGGTATTATATTAGTGCTGATAATGGAGACCTTATGGCGTATACAAGGAGAACACATAATTCCAGCTACATGAAAAAACTTGGAGACTGACACTCGAGGCATGGAAAATAAATAAATAAGCAAATAAATAGAATAATAATAATAATTCTAAACACAGACTGGGAAACATTAAAACATTGTGATATTAATATTTATGCTTCCAATGTAACAGATCACATAATGGACTTGGCAGATCAATATATACCAAATAGAAAAGTTAAAGTAAGGCAGTCAGATCCCCCTTGGCTAAATAGTAGACTTAAAAGGTTAATTAGGAAACGAAAACGTCTCTATGACAAATTCAAAAGAACTAATAAAAATGCAGATTTTGAAAATTACAAACAATTTAGAAATAAGGTCACATATGAATTAAGAAAATCTAAACAATATGAAAACGAAAAATTGGCCGAAAAACTTAAGAATGATACACTTGGTCCAAAAGATTGGTGGAAGACTCTCAAGTCTGTTATCAAGCCTGTGCAAGATTCGTCAATCCCACCACTGCATATTAATGGGGAAATTTACACTGATAACAGGGACAATAGTAAAATATTTAATGATCATTTCTCTGACCAGACCAAATTAGATGAAAATAATGCTTACCTTCCAAATATCAACTTCATTTCTGAAAACGTATTAGACTCAATTGTAACGAACCCGCAAGAAGTAGAATCAATGCTCAAATCTCTAAAGATAGGAAAAGCTGCTGGACCTGACTCAATTAACAATAGATTACTTAAAGAACTTGCGGATCCATTATCTTTTCCACTGTGTGACCTTTATAACTTTTCTTTCTCCTCCGGAACAGTTCCAGATTTCTGGAAAAAAGCAAATGTAACTCCAGTTTTTAAGAAGAACGATCCATCCGATCCCTGTAATTACAGGCCAATCTCACTTTTAAGTGCAGTCGGCAAAGCAATGGAAAAAATAGTGCATAAGTATGTTTTAAATTTTTTCCATGATAATGCAGTCAAAACATCATTACAGTCCGGCTTTGTTCCCGGCGATTCCACGGTGAACCAACTTGCTGATATCTACAACACTTTTTGCAAAGCTTTGGATGATGGTAAAGAGGTACGAGCTATATTTTGTGATATCAGCAAGGCATTTGATAGGGTTTGGCATAAGGGGCTCATTCATAAGTTGCGAAATGTTGGCATTGTAGGTGCTCTTCTAAACTGGTTCACAGATTAACTCAGTAACAGACAGCAACGGGTTGTTCTACCAGGAGCTGCATCGGATTGGACCCAAATTCACGCTGGTGTCCCTCAAGGCTCGGTTTTAGGGCCCCTGCTTTTTTTAATATATATCAACGACATTGTCGAAAACATTAATGCTTGTATCAGGCTATTCGCTGATGACACTAGTCTGTATCTCATTGTAGAAAACCCCATAAAAGCCGCAGAAAAGCTTAATTCTGATCTAGCTAAGGTACACGCTTGGGCATCTAGGTGGCTGGTCACATTTAACCCGTCCAAAACAGAATCTCTCATTTTTTTCTCGTAAACTAAATAAACCTTACCACCCACCTGTATATATGAATGATCAACCGATCACAGAAGTCAGCAGCCATAAACATTTAGGACTAATTTTTCAACAGGATTGTACTTGGCACGAACACATAGACAATATTAAATCTAAAGCCTGGTTTCGTATTAATATGCGTAAACTGAAATTTACACTCGACTGGAAATCATTACAAACGATATATTTTTCATTCATTCGTCCTCTACTGGAATATGCAGACACGGTATGGGATAACTGTACCCAGTATGAGGTAAATGAGCTGGAAAACATTCAGAATGAAGCAGCAAGAATAGTAACGGGCGCTACCAAGCTTGCTTCAATAAATTCTCTACTTTTGGACACAGGCTGGGAAACGCTAGCTACTAGAAGGAAGAAACACAAACTTGTCTTGTTTTATAAAATGCAAAATGGACTCTCTCCAGCATACTTATCATCCTTAGTTCCTGACAGCGTCGGCAACGCATCTTCATACAACCTGCGTAACGCTAACAATACTCAAACTATCCATTGTAACACACAACAGTACTACAATTCTTTCCTCCCTGCAGTAGTTCGTAACTGGAATGAGCTTTCACAAGAAATTCGTGATTCAAGTACACTAGCAATTTTCAAACACAAACTAAATGTAAATATTAGGGGGCCTCCAAAGTTCTATAACATCGGTAAAAGAAGTGATCAGATATATCATACCAGACTTAGAATGAATTGCAGTTCTCTAAATCAGCATCTCTTTTCAAAGAATATTATAGCGTATTCGAACTGTATCTGTGGGGCTGTCGAAGACACTAATCATTTTCTCTTGGAATGCAACTTATTCCAGAATTTTAGACAAGAGATGATAGCGACCATCTCTGAAATAGCCGCTCCCACACTAAATACTCTACTCTTTGGGAATCCAGAGCTAACAAATGAAGCTAATGAGTCTATTTTTTTGGCTGTACAGTCTTTCATTTCGAAAACAAAGCGTTGCCAGACACACTGTACATAAGTTCAACAGCATACAAATTTGATCAAAAAGACAATCCTAAGCCTTTGATTCTGTGTGCAACCTGGCAACACGAACCAATCGTACCATCCAGCTGAGCATGTCTTGGTTATTTGGTAAGACCCTCACTCGGGGTCTCCCGTGGAGTCTTCCTTTTCTTTCCTTCTCCTTTTTATACATTTATATTTGTTCATCTACTTATTCATTTTTGTTTTACTCCTTTTCTGTTCTGTCTCGTTCATAGATGCACACAAGGGTGGGCCTGGATGCCGTGACTGCGACACAAATTTTATTTCCTCACTCGATTTCTCATCATTGCAACGTGTGTCATGACGTTCATTAGAACCGCTTCGGCGAGGCGGTTCCACTAGGGGCCATGATTCATCTATCTCCGATAGACGAAAAGAATTGACTCACTCAGAACTCTCATCGGAGCCCGCCCTTGATTGTAACCATTTTACGTGATTGTAACTTGTCTTATTGGCAATATCCTGTGAACACCTTCCAATATGCTCTAAAAATCTCTTTTTTTTTCTCCATCTCTCTTAAGATGCTTATCTACTGTATCATGCTTCATTTTCATTGATATTGCTCAATTAAACATTATTTATTGTAGCTGACAGACCAAATCACTTATTATATGCTATAACACCATTGTCAACGGGATACAGATTTACATTCTTCTGGATCCTTTTTGTAAATTCTTCTGTATATGTCTTGTCATGTGTATTGTATTTATATTGTCAGTTTATACAAATAAAATAATGTTTATACTACTACTAATAATAATAATTATGATAATAATAATAAAGCAAAAATATTATAAAAGAAATTGATGGATGGCGCTTTCTGATGATCAAAGAAAGCTCGTGGTTTGTACGGGAAAAGTCAGGAAATTACAGAGACATTTGAAATGTGACTTCGATGGGAACTATACCGGGGTTCAATAATAAGAAGGGACCAGAAAATATTTCATTGAATGCCGGAGGTTTTACGGCCGCCACTTGGCACTGGACACCAGCTGCAATAAAGAGAAATAGACTCCACCTAAAATGTAACCTCTCTGTGAAGAAAGCAAATTGGGACTTTCTAGAATTTAAGCGTGTACAAGTATTTAGAACGCACAGCTACATACGATGCTTGAGTGAGTGAGTGAACTCGGGTTTAACGTCCCACCAACAAAAAAGTCAAACGGAGACGGTAAATACGATGCAGTTAGTGAGGTTGTGTGCCTTGTGGCTAAGGGAGGGCGGGAGGTGGGGTATAGGTTAAGGACAGTGTAAGATTCGGGAAAATCTTTTCGAAGTTGCATTTGTGTTTATCGTTTATATTTATTTATTTATTTTTTGGGTTATAAGAGGAGGGTTTCCTTTCCAAAACAATCTCAGAGATCTAGATCCGTCTTGTCAGACGGATTTAGATATTTAGGATTGTTTTTTGGAAGAGAAAAAAACATTTTATAGCTGAATAACATAAGACTGATTTACAGAAATATACGAGACATTTACTATAACAATACCTTTCTTGCATTGTATTGTTATAGTATACGCGCAGGTGGATTCTTTACGAATAAAATATGTTTAAACCAGATTTTTGGCCTGACAATACTCCCGTCTTATAACCGAATTAATACTTTACATTTAGAAATTGCTGCTAAATAATAATAGTAATAATAATGATAATAATACATTCGAAAGATTCAGCTAGGAAAATGCTACAGCTATGAAAGGAAACATTTGGTTTCAAGTACAGTTTTATTATCCTCATAATAATTGATTGTCAATAGCATGCTCTAAACGAAAACCAAGCAAATGGTAAGATAGAGACAAGGATGGGGTGGAGAAGGGTGGAACCTATCAACTTAACCCTTAATGCGCCCAAAAGCAGACGACGAAATTTACGTCTGCAGAATTTAAAAAAAAATGTTTCGTCCAAGCGATATCATATTGAGAATTCGAACACTAGAGGGCAAACAGTGTAGATCCAGATGAGGTGGTTCATTATGAGCCATGAGCCACCTCATCTGGATCTACACTGTCAGCAAATTTAAATATTTTAATTTTTGGTGCTTTAAGGGTTAAAGAAGCCAATTTCGCTCCAAAATAGTACGAACAATAGTGCGAATGTGAAAAACAAAAATAATTGTACGATTGAAGCTTAAAAATGAAATTTAAAGCTACACACTTTTTTCCTTGTTAGGCCTAACTTGATTGCGTAGGTTTTGAAAAATAAAATAAAAATAAATCAATAAGTTTAACAAATAAGTAAATAAATAATGCAGTACATGTAAATAAATAAATAAAAAGAACCTTGGTCTTACTTCAGGTAGACACTGCATGAACGTTTTTTCTCTCTCTATTTTGAATGAATTGATTTCCAATACATCGATTCAACCCACTGAAAGTAACCTAGTACATTGGTAACTTACGTAATTTACATTTTGTAGGTAAGACTGCTTTATGTGTAGTTAATGATTTAAAGCGGATCGAATGACACAAGCGTGCATGTCGTATAGAACCTCTATTGATACTCTCAAACCGGCTGTAAAAATAATTATGGATAAGAATATACAATGTTAGAAGGTTTTTAATTTTGGGTACACCGTAGAAAGTGTAAATATTGGGACAGATAGGGCTGAGAAAACAGTGCAGGCCCAGATCAGACTGCTCCTCAAGGAGCAGTCTGATCAGGGTCTACACTGTTTGTCATTTCATCTGAATCTTTTGGGTGCATTACTGCATTGTAAAAACAAACTGTTCTATTTCTTAGACAGTTACGGTACTTATTTTAGGTGTCCCAATATCCATTTTTAGAATTTTGCGGTATGCAGAGGCACATATAAAATTGAACTTTCATTGGTAAGGTACTGTTTTGAATTCAGGACAAATATTCAGATGGAGTAATCTTAAAAGGGAATACAAACTCGATTTAAACAGACACAAAACAGCTGATGATTCCACCGGTGGTATCTTTGGATCTTTGATCCTATTTGGCCGCTGTGGCGACACTGGGTGAATGATATCTATAGCTCAACGGTGCGTTCAAAATGGCTGGTTGTTGCAAAACGTTTTTCAAGTTTCTGACGATATTTCTTGCTTTAGTGGACATTGGTATAGGATGGTGGAAATTCTATGAACTTTATCATGAAGCTTGGCACTTGGAACATGAACCACACTCGGTGAGTGACGCCACCAGGAGTGAGTGTCAAAACCCCAAGATCTACTGGATAGCATATATCCCGTTCGAATCGATGGGAACAATTTTGGCAGTTTTTGAGATTTATTATCTTGCAAAGGAAATAAAGAAAGACAAAAGTATGTTCAACGAATGCTTCAGCAGGGCATGGTTTGTAGTGGTGGCTATTTATATATTTTCTATATTTCCGTCGTCCATTTTGGATATTGTATTTCGGGATAAATGCGTCTGCAATGGCGGATTCTCAATAAACGTGTGGCAGTCTGAAGTTAGAGACTTCTCCAGAGGTCTAATTGGCGGACTGAGCGTCATATTTTTACAGATTCTACTTCATCTTGCGGAAGCTTACTACAGAATAAGACGACTTTGGCGATTTTTCGCGACGTGTTTGTTTTGTATGAAGTTTGCCCCTGATGAGGAAACGGATAAGCCGTGTTGTCAGGGGACACTACCGTGTTTTGTCATCAGTCTTGTACTTGCAATTTGCTATACAGCAGTGTTTGTGGCTGAAATTGTTTATATTTTCTGTGTGGAGTCTAGTAATTAACAGCTTTCTCAGCAGCAGAAAGAATCATATATGAACAGGCTTTTTGGACGGATCTAAAGTTTTGAGATTGTTTTGGAAGAGAAAACCCCGTCTTATTACCGAAGAAATATGGATGCTACATTTATCTGTTTTGAACAGAGATGTTTCATCTCAAAATATATTGTAAGCGTGATGAGTTTAAATTTGCCCTTTTTGGATTATGACATTCCCCGTTCTGCCTCTTTATGTGGCTGTCACACAGTGACGTATAGCATCAGCGTATGCCGACGTATTAGAAATTTAGTAAACACGCTGGTGTACGTTGAATAAGTTAGGGGTACGTTATGAACAAGTTACGAGTACGCTCAAATACGTTGGTATAAGTTGTTGTACGTCGAATGCGGCCCAAAATTTTGTGCATGCATAAAATTTTCAACGTACGCCGACGTATTGTTTATAAGTTAGTCAAAAGTTTGGTGTACGCAACAGGTAAGTTATGCGTACGTTGATGCACGTAACTTATAAGTTAATCATACGTTGACATACGTCGGCAGCCAGCAGGTCCATTGTGGAGCGTACGCGTAACTTATTTCTAACTTATCGGTAACGTACCTGTAACTTATACTGAGCGTATCCAGAACGTATCCAACCTATGCCTGACGACCTTAGAACGCATTCAACGTATCACGAACGCACTGAGCGTATTTAGGTAACATATCCGCCAGCGACCTGGGCTTCAGCTATATATATTGGATAGAGATCAGCAATTCATCACTTTTAAATAAGGAATCTTCTTGGACCGCTTCTGCTTGTCGTTTTGGGGCTTGAGAGGGAGTTAATACTTCAGATGCCACCACAGCTGCTGCAGATGCCGCCACGGATACCACTAAAGAGGCATTGGAGTCTGCGCGAGAGGGAGGTTGGCTACCATCGTAGGCACGGCAGTCGGGTGATGATTGGGACGATGGTAGGCATGCAGGTGGTCAGCTACTACCTGCAAAGTTCTCTAATTTTCGTTCTTTAGGCATGTCCATCGATCAACGTCCACTACAATAAAAAGTGTTCTAAAGAGCCGTCGCTTTACATCTGATCGTCGAAGCACGCTCCAACACGCTATACATAAGGTCGGCGTAAGTTAGACTAACGTTGTGCATGCGTTCGGCATAAGACGAGAACGCTATAGATACGCTGGGAACACGCTGTTATACGCTTGTATAAGTTATGTATACGCTAGGGATAAGTTGTGAATAAGTTATTTATACGTTTCAGTACGCTATGTGTGCGTTCCAAAACCGGCTGCTGTTTGATGTTTTAATTTATCTCCAGCGTATGCCAGCGTATTGGATAAATTTTTCATACGTTGGCATACGTTGTCTGAAACGTTGTAGTGTGACAGGGCCTTTACGGGGAAGTCTCAAGACACGGCTCAAATATTGAGAAAGGCTATCGAAGTGTTTCATACCGTTAGCCCTGTTACGGGCATTGAAGTCTGTCACATGACAAGACACCCTAGTAAACCGAATAAATTAAGAAATGTTAAGATGGATGGATGGGTGACTTGCGATTTTATGTCCTTTTCAACATTATTTCAGTCCTATCAGGACGATGAATCCGGGTCGTTTCGCCCTAAATCCCCTTCGCCCCTGAGTCGTTTCGCCCTTATTCCCGTTCGCCCTGGGTCGTTTCGCCCTGGGTCGTTTCGCCCTAATTCCCATTCGCTCTTAAGTCAGTTCGCCCAAACAAAAAAATGCGTTCTGATGATATTTTCTGCAATGATATGTACCGTATAGACAAACAGAATGCCTTGTCACTTTAGCCACTATGCTTGAAGACCCTAAGCAGCATCTTTAAGCACAATGTTACCGGCTGGTACCACGAAAAGGTATGACAAGAGCAAGATGATAGACAAAAACAAATGTATTGCATCCAATTCTTTTTGTCTATCCTCTCTAAACCAGCCATATTTAGCACTTCTTTTCGTGGTCTTTTTATTTTTTTTGACTAAGACTTCTTTTGAAGGTGCTGTTTTTCTTTTCTTTCTTTTTCTTTTTTTTTTCCATTGTTTTTTTGGGGTTTTTTTTTTTGCACTTCTTTATGTGGTGTCCATATTTTTTTATTTATCTCTGACACGTCTTTTCAAGTGGTGCTTTTGAGTTTGTTTTTTTTACCTTTCTTTTATCTTTTTTTCTTTAAATTAATTTATCAAATTTAAATTTCACCAAAAGCCTTTTAACTATCTTAAGAATTTTCTGCCATCAATCGTGGTTCTCGGGAGCAGTATCCTCTCTTACGCCATACAACGTAGCACAACGCCTCAAAAATTGGGTGGTTGTCATTTCTTCGTCCATATAGGACCGCCAAGCATCTACCAAATTGATTTCCAGTCTAGTATATCGTTTCCTCAAGTCTCTCTCCAAGTCTTCTGAGACGACACTCAGCTCCACGGTCTTTGTCTCTCTTTGTAAAAGGGGTACCGGCTGGTAAAACCCTAGGCCTGACAAACCTCCCTTGCTGTTTAGTCTGTGGTGCCAGCCTATTTAATGATACACTGTACTACAACTGAAAAACTTATCAATGTACATGTACGCTGAGGAAAATGTTTTGCCTAGTATTATTTATATTGTCCTTTAGAAATTGTCTATAGAACTGATGTAAGTTGTGTTATGCTTAAGAGTTAGCGTTAGCCTTTGTAACAAGTAGATCTGATAGCTTTTACATAAAACATTGAACAAGGATTAGCGCCTAAAAGTTGTCCTTCGATGAATTTTCAGTACTTATACTTTGGTTTCAATGCGGTACAAACTTTACATGACGGACAACTATACCATGCAGGTCGCTGTTTATTCAAACCTACAAATAACCTTACACAAAAGTTTCTAAAAACATATGCACTATAACCTATGCTGCACCTACCCTCAACGTCGTTGTTGGTTCTCACGCTCTGGCCAAACACAGACCATGACGGCACGTCAAAAACCGAGTTCAGCATCCACTGGCGATCAATGTAATCCACCAGACGCATCAGGGGATCAGTATTTGCCCTCACTCTCAGAGCGTCGAATGTCTCTCTGATGTGGGTCGCCGGTAAGAACGGTAGAGCCATAAGCTGTCGGATGTACCAATATACACCTTGTCTCTCTCTGTACGTTCTTACAAGGCCATACTCCTGAACATGTCGCCATACTGCCTGCGTCCAGTGAAATACGCACCCTTTTATTGTAACGTCAGGGAAGACCTCTCTTATACCCTGCCAGGCACCTACAAAAAATAGCAAAAAACTCTGACAATATCATATCGTAAATATTCGGACCATTATAAACTCTTTTCATTACCATGTTTGTCTTTACAAGTCGTGTTTATAAAATGCCAGCAAACAATACAGACCTCTGGTAGACTACTTAGGAGAAATCTGACTAGGACCTGAACATGGCAGTCATACTTTACTTATGTTTTCTTTCCGAATATTAACGGTAAATGCGGTATGCATTGCTTTCGGCATAATGGGTCATAACTTGAACTTTTATATGTGTTTGCTATCAGTGGGAGGAAGTCTACAGGTTAATTATTAGTGAGACCTTTGCTTTTTTGTTGTAAGGTGTATGGATAAGCCTCCATGTTTTTCGATCACTTTTAGAAGGTGAGCAGCTGTTGAACAACTTTTGTGACTTCCAGTTTACTTTTTCTGGACGACGAAACCCTTTTAAAATGGAGTGTACTCTAAAACTCTTAAAGAATTTGCTCCTAGGGGAGAATATTCTATTTACTTCAAGGGGAGCAAATTCTTTCTTTTAAGAGTCGATCCCTATCGAGACTGAGTGAGACAAGAAATGGTAGAGTTGCTTACCTTGAAGGTGTATCCATTTACCCAACTAGTTACTAAACATTCTGTTACCTTTTTCAAAATCTAAGACAAATACTTCTACAGCAGTTCTTCCCAGGGCATCTTTGAGAGTCTTGAGAACCTGTTTGAAGAAATAAATATGAACACAGAGTTTGTAAAAAAGTTTACCTTTCTGATGCGTCAGTCAGTCCCGTGTCACTGAGCACTGACAAGTCTGGTGTCGGTGGTTCTGAAATGCTAATGTCAAAATCTCCAAATGAAGCTGCTGGTCGACTTGTAGAATCGCGCTCTTCTAGGGCAGTCGACTCCAGAGTAGGAGCTCGTGGGACAAGGAATGTGTAGCTGCGCTAGAAATTAAAACAAGCAAGAAAGTTAACTTGAATTTGTATATTTGGAGAGGCATGCAAAACAACAATCATGGTAAAAGCTCTCCCTTGGCATGGAGCCATATACATGTATTTGGAAAACGGTATGTCATAGCAATTTATCTTCACATGCCATAGCAACTTACCAGAACAAGAAAGCGATGGTATTAATTTTTGCAATGCTATCGACA
Source organism: Ctena decussata (assembly GCA_963989385.1). NCBI lineage: Eukaryota > Metazoa > Mollusca > Bivalvia > Lucinida > Lucinidae > Ctena > Ctena decussata. The sequence continues at coordinate 43,345,868 of OZ022513.1, read as the reverse complement.
GAAAGAAATTAAATGAAATAAAAAATAGTTCAAATATACCTCCGACTCTGCCATAGAAAAATCCCCTCTCTCCGCCACTTCAAAGTCACCAAGGGAGACAGACAGAGCTGGTACGGAGAGCTCCAACACCGGAGGCTGTAAATAAAAGAGGTGGTAATGGATAGATTGATGACTGGCGATTTTACGTCCTTTTTAACAGTATTTCAGTCATATCAGGACGATTGGTGGGTGAAAATAGAAGGCTGTTTGCAATGAAACCCCGACCACTAGGGACCGCTAGATATGTAGGCTAATGCTTAACATTCTGCGCTACACGGGCTCATAACAAAAAGGTAGGAATATATCAGCCAACTTTAAACAAATAAAACACCCTTGAGTTTCCCGTAAAAATAGTTTGAATATTTATTGGGTTATTTTAGCTGGCAACTAAAATGGCCTACTTTTGATTCCATTAAGTTGAATGAAATGGTAAAAAATAAAATGAACAGGCGTGGAGCTCCAATCACTATCCCGCCTATGTTTATACAGCATTGCTAGACGGGGGAACAGAACAGAAAATTGTATTTTGTGGAGGAATTAGTTATTTTCCATAAACTTATTTTCTCTACTTTTTGCTAGTTCTGTAACTCGGTATATGTACATCAACCCGCATTTTATCACCAAACGTTGAGCCAGTTTTGCCTCAGTTTCTACAATGATTTGAGTTTAGACGTTTTTATCATTGATGAAGACTAAGAAACCAAATCTTTCTCAGCGGTCCTGTACGAATATGGATTATAAAACAGCTCTCTCTCTCTCTCACTTCTCATGACAATATTTGAAAATAGCTATGTTTGTTTCCTACCTCAGAATTACTCTCTCTCAGTTCATCCGCATTTGTCATCTCGAAATCTCCGAAACCATTGCTAACCGGCACGGACAGCTCAAGCACAGGAGGCTGCAAAAATTTAATAAACTCGTTCAAGTTTTTGATACACGTATTCCGGTTTAATCGAAACTAGAAAATATGTGCCCAAACTATTTTCGTGATTCTAAATAAGACTCAACATTGTAAATAGGAACAACGTAACCAAGTCGTGGTTGAGACAATGACAAAGTCGGCGGAGAAAAAATAGGGTCAGTTTATATTTGATGTTCATTCCATACAAATAGCCAGCATCCTATTTTAAACAGTTCTTCAGTTTCAAAGCTGCCATAAAGTGGTATGGACAGACCAAACCCGATAATCAATATGCGGATTTATCATTATTTTTTCCCCATTTTATTTATAATTAGTCTTACTTTTCATTTTCTGCTGTATTTCTTTTATGCGCGCGTATGAGTTGACAATACTCGAGATTTTTATTTTTTTTATTTTTTTTTAACGTTTATCATTTTCTTACTTCTGGGTCCATTGTATTCGAAAGTGAGCCCGGTATCTCTTCTTCACGAGTAGTGGATGTGTTTGTGGAGCAGTCAACAACTTCCACAAAAGTATAATCGTCGTCACCGCTAACATCTTCTATTGCATCGTCCGCCTCCTGAAAAATTAAAAAAAAATAAAATAAAATAAACTGTTTTCCCCCAATGATAATGTTATTTTTAAAAATCATTTGAAAACCTGACGGTGTAGTAGCATAAATGTTGACTGTACCTGTATAATATAATTATCACCAGACTTGCAAGGCTTATCATACGGGTGTCATTTCCCGGCCAATAAAACACACAGGGGTCCTGACAGCTAGAGCCTCAGTGGGATGTCTTTATATTGCCTTATCATCTACATAATAAATACCATTACTTGATGTTGGAATTTATATTGATAAGAAAAAAAGAAGAATAAAAACAAACTGAAACAAAGGGGAAAAAAACTGCCCGGCAACACAAAAGCGAACTTTCGCATGTTACTTTAGAAACAAGTTTGAGACTTTAATATTATGAAACAAAATTAAAATCTTAAACAGTTCCTTCAAGAGCAAAGAATACATACAGAAGTAGGAACATGGGCCAGACTACGTAGTTTCGGCTATTAAAGCCTCGTCAGTGACCCTGACATTGTCTGATAGCAATTATATTTATGAAATATAAACACTATCAGAATGAAAATATATCTCTAACAAATAATAATAGGATTTTTACCTCTACCGGTCTCTCTCTGCATGGAATGCATACAAAGGGTATAATGATAAGTCCTTTCTTCATACTTCTGTAGTCCGCCTGGGAAATTCCTGCAGAGAAGATGTGTATTAGAAATGTGCCTGTTTTTAATTACTGATACTGAAGAAATGACATCAGTACTGCAAGTTTACAAAAGTCGCACGCTGTTAAAATGAGCAGTTTTGAGACAGACCTACTGTGTTTATGGAATTATGAGAGACTAACATTTTACATCATCTTAACTTGAGTTATCAGAGATTAAATTCTTTAATTGACTTAAAAACCTAAAGGAGAGAAATCTTCTGCTAAAATTCCCTATCTCAAACATTTATGTTGATTAACACTGATTTTAAATGATCAATGATTATAAAATCTACAAAGTTGTTATTACCTGTACCACAAGTCCTGTGTAAGCTGCAACCACAAACATCACAAGATATGTTCTGCTTCTGGCCAGGCTCATGACCACACTCCAAACAATAATCCATGATTAAAGAATCGTTAGTATAGACAAGATTTTCGATAAAATTCGAAAAGCCACAGGCAGGATATATTTTTTGAAAACGTTTTATAGGTATTCTTCTGACACGCATCACAGAACGCGATGCTGTAAAATGTATATTGTGCATTGATACGGCCAATGAAATCTCGTAATCAGTTTGTCATCGCTAATGTCACACTTTGGACCCGCCCACTGATTTTCTTTCGGCGTAAGTTGCCATTGACTAATTTTGCTTAGCTGTATTCTTATTTTACTACTGCTACTATTATACAACTATAACTATTATCAGTGTTATAATTTATAACTATTATCATTTATATTATTCTTTTGTTTCGTGTAAGATTTTATTATTATTATTGTCATAATTATTATTTCTTTTATCAGTTTTAGTAGTAGTCGTAGTTTTACTACTACTACTACTACTTCTACCAATGTTTTCAATATCTGGCGTAACCAGTATTTTATTTCATAAAACGCATAGCGATATAGCAAATACAAGTACTACAAATACCCTAAATGTACCGTAGAGAGATTCAGAAGAGAAGGTCACAATGCCTCATTTCAGTCTGCATCCCACGATTGCAATACACACCTTCCAAACAACTGTTATTGTTATGTTATTATTATTTAAAAAACAAAAACAAAAAAAAACAACATATCATGTATTAATGTATTACTGTTGTACGTAATTTATCAAATGAGCGCTGAGCGCGAGTTTAGATCAACCGACAGCTGATCCTTTTATTCTACAAATGGAATCGCATAAAAAATGTATTCATTTTCTTCCAATTGATCCAACCATTCTTCCCGTCATCATGTGATTTAATAACATGAGTATCCACTTACATCTAGTTTATTTCTGTAATTTTCAAAGAAAAGGAAATGCGTTAAAATTTGGCGAAGTTAAATCTAGACTTCATTGTTATTTAACACATAAAAAAATCGTAAAAAATGTCTGACCTAAATCATTCATTAGAGTCATACATTTATGGTAAAAGAAAGGTAAATGGATGACTTCGATATGAAAAAAAAATATTTCTTGTCAGTATATGTGACGTCATAGCCAAGAAGCCAAGCTATTTATTTATTTATTTATTATGCAGCATTATGGACATTTGATCATGATCAGCAATCCTCTGAAGGGCTTATAAATTTGCGACTATTTTTATTTTTCACGATACCCAAGTATTAATGAAAGATTTTATTGGTGATTTCTTAATGCGGTAATCACCATAGATAAATTTTAAAAAATGAAAAAAAAAAAAAAAAAAAAAAAAAAAAACAACAACATAAAATGCATGGAAATATCTTACACCGAAGCAGATAAGAGGAAAAGCGGTAAGGTGCTTGCAACACTGACGGACATGAAATCATGGACATAGATATAAAGTCTCTTTCTCTCTCTCTCTCTCTCTCTCTCTCTCTCTGTGCTGAATACTGCTGTCAAAAAGTGGTATTGCAATGCGGAATATAAACTTATCACTTATACGTAAGTTTGATCAGTTTCTAATATACAGGGAAACACCGTGACACGCGCAAGTAACTGTTTACATGTGGTAGTCAATGTCACCAATACACATCATATGACACGCGTACATGTAAAATGAATGTACATAGTGTGACGAAAAACAACCTGTGACGCCTCTCAATATTCGATCAGACTGCAATACACAATAGACCGAATGACACGCGTCCATGTAACTGAATGTCAAAGCATGACAATCGACAGCCAGTGACGCCTTGCAAATTCGATGACACTGCAATACACAGTAACACGCATGTGACACGTGTATCTAAATGCAAAATATGATATTATGTTTCTCCTCTGTAATGACGTGTTGATAATATTTTCCATTTACAAATTATCTATGTTTATCACAAAAAAATAAACAATTCTATAAGAAGGGCGAATGCACCCACTCAAATCAGGGCGAAACGACTCACGTCATAGAGGGCGAAACGACTCAGGGGCGAACTGACCCAGGGCGAAACGACTCAGGGCGAACGGGATTTAGGGCGAAACGACCCGTTTCCAGGACGATGGATGGGTGGTAGTAAACGGCTGTGAAGGCTGGAGGCGGGAATCTTTCCAACCGTAAACGAGGTTCCACTGCACACAGCCTTTCATTATCACCCATCCATCGTACTGATATGAGCCATGTCATGAGACTTCCAACAATGTGGCAATTTTGTCATGTGGTATTCAGATCATCCTTCTCATTTACACAAGGTAACCAGAGACCTCACCGCTGGCTCTATGGCCTTTGCCACCTCCATAGAAGGCTGAGATGACAAGAGAAGGCTGTGATCAAACTGCACTTCAGTGCAGTCTGATCACAGCCTTCGCTTGTCACCAATGTCACATTGTTGGAAATCAAATGACGTGTCTCAATACCAACGACACTACAAATTGATTTCTATATACAATGTCGGATTGATTTGGACGGACACTCGGCGCCAGTTGTGTGCAACTATGGTTACGTACCGCTGAGCCACTTGGAGAACTGAAACAGAACAGAATAGAATGTCGGACTGAAAACACTTTTGCATCAAGGCATTTCGGATCCAGAATATTCTAGTGACTATAAATGTAAAACTGTTGGAAGGACAGATTTTGTTGTTGTTCTCATAACGATGTCGTGTGCGGGTAGTCGCAGCAGAACGTATCACTTCAGAAAAAAATATCATACGTTACAAAGGTCTTGGTAATGATAAGGGACCGACCATTTGATATTTTTTTTGTGTGTGTGTGTGTGTGTGGGGGGGGGGGGGGGGGGGGGGGGGGCTGGTATATTTTTCAAAAAAAAAATCTATATTTGGATATGCAACAAAAAAAAATGGCTCATAAGGGGATTTAAAAAATAATCTGGCCTCAAAAGTAAGAGAAAAAAAAAAATAATCTGGCTCCACCCAAAATTTCAAAAAAAAGTCTTCAGATAATTCCATTTGAATTGAGTTTTCATAATGTCGCTGGCTTCTGCGGGGGAGGGGGGTGCATAAATTTACAAAAAAAAAAAATCCTATACAACAATCACATACATGTATTATTGATCTGCCGCATTAAATGTTTCCACTAAAAATGAATTGCAAAAGGGTCGCTAGCATATGGGGGACAAAGCCATTATGGCCAAAGAAACACTCTACAAAGGTAAAATTCCTAAAAAAGCCCTTATTTTTTTTTTCATCATCCCTAATTTTTCTCTATTGTTTCTGGTCTTATAATTGCCATTAAAATTGGGAAATTGCTTTGGCTTCTGGGGCACATACAAACTTTCCCTATTACCCTTGGTAAAAAGTCAATATGTCAGAAACCAACCAAACTAGGACGGTAACCAGTTGCCGATTATGCGCAGTAAGCGATCTCGCCACGTGAGTTGCTAAGGAAGCGTATATAGGCTACATTCGCCCAAAACGGTTTCGGCCGAGATTATTGACTTTAATTCCAATCTCTGTGCAATTTGAGTGTTTGTTAATTGGCCTAGGATAACCAAACCCATTTCCTAGTCAGATATGATATTAATCCAGTTTCCCCTTTGTTACCATAGTTTAATGGGGTATGAACAACGAAAAAGTACAGCGAAATGACATATTATAAGCGTCATGCTTACTGTCAGATATAAAGTACTCCGCTTTGTTATTTATATGTATGTAAAAGTTTTCTGTAAACCAAAGGATACAGCGATTTAAATGACAGAACCCGCCGCCGTTAACTTAAATGCTATCAGCATGATCAACAAACTTTGAGATGGTAAATCCATGATTGTTTTTGACATCCAGAAAGTTTATTTCGTCATATCGATAACTAGTGCCCTACGGGCATTTGTGCATTTGTCCTTTTATATAGATTCATGAATATCAAAACTAGGACAGATAAAGCAGCTAAACACCATTTATTTATTTATGGCATGCTTTTCTTACGTCAGAATAAATAAGACAATTTAAATATCTTTTATCACAAAGCTGACAGGTTGAAATTTAAACATCACAGTGGAAGCGCGTGGCAGTTTAGCCCCTGCTGTGACTTCAGACCTAATGTTTACCTTTAAAACTAGTATGTTTACCATAGCAACAATATATTTTTATATTGTAAGTTCATTGGAGAAATAGGGAAAAATATTTGTGAACCAGGGAAAATTCGGAAAAGTCTTATTTTTTCATTAAACCAAGTAGATGTTGTTTTGTGGATAACGAAGCAAACAGATATAAAGTTGCATTTTAAGGTAAACGTTTACTGAAAATCTATCTTTTCTTTGTTTAAAATGTAATATATTGTGTACGCAAAAGGTATTTAGCTAATGCGCACATGTAGATAATGTCTAAGATTTTTAGGATGCAATGCGCATACACTACCCGCAAAATGTCAAGGGAGGCAACACGAGCTGATTGCGCAACAAAATGGCGGATCTAAATTACCCAAGGAAGTTTGTATGTGTGGGGGCGTTTGGCGTTTTCTAAAGTGAAAATAAAACATGTTTGGCCATATGATTGGGCTACAAAAAACCCTTAAATTCCTAATGTTAGCCCCAAAACATGGCGAAAATAGCCCTAATTTTTGGCCAAAATATCCCTAATTTAAGGCCTAATTTTTTGCCAAGCTCATACAGGGTTGTTTATAACTGTACCTTAGATGAAGAGAGTGACATGCTCCAGGCACTGGTTTGCAAAAGCAAGCTAAACCATGCCCTTAGCCTGGTTACAGACAGCACCATGTTCTTTTTGTGAGAAAAAAGGTGTAAAGTAAAAATGACAGATGTGGGTAAAATAAAAGGATGTTAAGGTCAAATAAACAAGGATATGATAGTTCAGCCTATAAAATTAAAAAAAAAATAACTTGATCGAGTTAGTTTGTAAGAAAAAGAAATAATCTCCCTCAAGGTGAAAAAAGGAAGCAATTGTTTTCAGAGGCCAGTGAAATAAAAAAAAATCCTGTCTCAATCAAGAATACCAGCCCACCTCCCTCCCCCAAGAATACGCCCCCCCCCCCACACACACACACAGATTATAAAATTTTATTCCTGGCAGCTCAGTAAATGACGCGCTGGCCTACTGATCTAGCGTAGTAGGATTCGATTCCCGTTGGAGGCGGAAATCTTATTAAAAGTAAACTGGCTTCCATTGCACACTGCCTTTCATTATCAAATTTTCATATTCCTGATATGAATGAAATACTGTTGAAAAAGTGTAAAATGGCATGTCATCCATCCATCCCATATCGGGCCAAGAAGTCATGGACAAACACAGGACAGAACACAAGGCCCTTAGCAAGCAGTTTTCTACTGCATATACCCCAGCTGGGCTCCAACCACAGCGGCAAAAATTAAATAATTTATAGACAGGTTGGCAATGGATAAATAAGATATGTGTTTATGACAACCATAATTTATTGTCAAATACATTCCATACACCATATTTCATTGACTGGCATTTAAGAGTACTATAGATTTAAGTTGTAAACAGCATTTTTGTTTTTGATTCACCCTTTGAATAATTTAAGAATTCCTTGAATTGGGCCTGTTTTTAAATCAAAGTTATAATGATATAAATGGAGCTTTTTCACAGTTCCATCACGAACACCTTTTCAAACGAGCTATTGATGTGTCTACGGTCTACACTGCTCAAAATATTTGAGCTGCGACACGACAAACCAACAAAGTGGCATGAGCGGGACGTAGTATGAGACCCCCCCCCCCCCCCGCTCATTGAGGGGCTCTGGAGCCTCCTCTAGAATTTTTTTTCCATTTTCAGAACTGTTTTGACAGCATTTTAGGCACTTTTATAAAAATGTACTTTAAGACTTTTTTCCCCCTTTTTCATCATCATGACCTTAAGTCTTTTTTTATATACATATTTCAGTTTTGGGATAGGGGCATAACTGTCGGCAACTTCAGAGGCAGCTGTCCTCTTTGCCCTCCTCTGGACCCGACACTGATTCAGGAAGTCATAAAAAATCTTCTTTTTTATGTAACATCAAGTTAAAAGACTTTGACCAGACTACAATGAAGCTTCCTGTCATGATTTAACTTTAGTCCCATTGGAGTCAGCTCCTGCCTTATGGTAAATGATATCAGCATGTGAAATGGGTTTGCAGGGGTAGGGCATCAGTCAATTCAACACACGAGAGTCCTGACCTTATAAATAACCCTTTATTCAGGCCCCACACTGTTTTTTCTGCTTTTTTTTCAAGTTGATGTTTGTTTCAATACTCTTAACGATGGTCTCCAATGGGCTCAGAGGAAAGAATTCATGGCTGCAACTCCTGTCATCGAGTCTGAGACTCGGTGCCAGGAGTTGCAGCCATGAATTCTTTCCTCTGTGACTCTCTCCAGTTTCTTCCGGTTTTGTTCTGTTCTATTTCAATTCTTGTAACGACGTGGCTCAGCAGTACGTAACCATAGTTGCACACGCATCTTCCAATGTCCGAACGCGTTTTTCTAGCATCATTTGCAGGGATGATGCTAACAAGTGTGCCGTCCTTCGGATCGGGACGTTAGCTGGAGGCCCCCTGTGCAGGGAGAGTCATACCCTGTGCAGGTTAAAGATCCCTACTATAGCTACATGGCTATATGTAGTCTTTCATCCTGCAACACAGGAGTGTACAAAAGTACACCGTCTGTGTCCCCTTCTGGGGTTAAGGTGTAAATGGAAAAAGGAAAAAAAGGCATTGCGCCGAGTGTCGGTTAGGTGTTTCAGCGAGTTAAGTACATTTTGATAAGACTAATTGTATTATTCCGCTCGCAAAGAAGTCCATATCAAGCGTCTTAGCTCTCACCACATCTGCGTTGCAATCTTTTCTTGCGGAAACCATGATCTTTTTCATAGCACAAAACTAATTATTCCCAATACTTTCTTAGCATTATCCTCTTTATTATCACCCCACAGTCCCTGAAATTAATCTGAGAACACACACACAACAATACCTAGTTTTTGTTGCGGAGTAATTTTATTTGATTTTAGCGCCAAATTAATGCGCAATGAAGTCCCACAATCTTCCGAGTGAAAGGAAATGCGCTATTAATCTACGCGAAGATTTTAAGCATATTATTAAGTTTTATAAGCTCGGAAATGAAAATGTCTGCAAGAAGACCTAGGCATACACGGATAAGGCTGTAATCTGTATTATTAGATATAAGCCTTTCCAATGGGAAGAGGTTCTTAATGACAAGTGCGGAAAGTGGCTACTCAAATCAGCCACCGCATGCACGCAGGCTGATAATAGTGTTTCTATTTCTCTACATTGGTTTTTCAGGATTCAAAGATTATTGATACGAATAAGTGAGACTCTAATCAGACTGTGCAGATGCGCAGTCTGATCTGAGTCTTTGCTATTCGCACTCGACATGAAAAGATCCATTCCCCGTGGAGCGCTCATAATAGGATTAAGATAGTACCAGCTGATTATTAAACTATCTTAAATTCAAGAAAACTGCATCATTTCGATCTTGTTACTGCATATGCAAGTGAAGATTTTCTTAAAAGTCAAGAAATACTGTTTGTCACAAAGTCTCTCAGACTTTAAATGCCACAGTACAATTAAGTCATCATATTTTTGTGTGTGGTGGATCCTTTTACTGGTAAGTTTTTATGCAAAGAGTATTTTAGTGGATTATGTCTTGAGACAATATATAACAACCTGGGCCCAGTTGTTCAAAGCATCGTTAGCCTAACGAGCTCATTAAGAGGTCAACTCGTTAAGTGTTTTACAACTTTATAACCAAATACACTGATATTTTTTGTTGAAAAAAAATGTGAAAAGCTTTTGCAATGCAAAAGCTTCTCACATTTTTTCAACAAAAATTGTTGGCGTATTTGAGATATTAACGTTTGAAATTTTAACAAAATGTTAACTAACAACGTCGTTAGTTTTGAACAACTGGGCCTAGGGGTATAAATGATCAGTCAAGACTCCCATCAGCGGACTCAGTGAGTTTGCTAGTCAGTAAATGGATTCCTTGGGATCAAGATAATGTTGATCTACTGGAAAGACTGGTCAGAATTCACAGTAGCATAAGGGTACCACCATCGGACACCTAAGAATTGCTTTTTTCATGTAAATTTTCAAATTGTATTTGCAAAATAAATACCTCGTGTATGGATTCGGTAAACATCAGGTATTGTATGACGTCATATGGCTGAATCGGGGAGCATTCATTATTTCACAGGTAACCGGAATAAAATCTTGGTCAGGGGTACCCCCATCGGACACCTTCATTTTCTACACATGTAAACTAATTATGCATAAACATATTTAATGTAACATTGTAAACGGTGTACCTAAAATAAGTAATGTCCAGTAGTGTACAGTAATGTCCAGTAATGTACAGTAATGCCCAGTAGTGTACAGTAATGTACAGTAGTGTACAGTAATGTACAATATTTTATGCCCTAGTGACTTATTCAAGGCAGTTATATTCGGCTGTCTGTTTGTCTGTCTGTTTGTCCGTCTTCATGTCTGTCCGATCGTCACACTTCTGGGATAAAGTTAAAGCAATCATCGACTTCTGCAATTTTCAAGTAATTTTCTTTTTCAAACTTTTGCACATGTTGTGGACATAAAATCATGCAATTGGCTTTTGACTGAAATAAAAGCAATATTAACATAATTAAGGACTTTTGAACTTGGTCATTTTGGGGGTTTGATTTTAGGCTACTTTTTACATGTTGCGGCACAGAGCTGTCATACTCGGGTGCACGACATTTCGTCTAAAGACATTACGTCTAAAGGACATTTCGTCTAAAGGACATTTCGTCGAAAGGCTATTTGGTCTAAAGGACATTTCGTCTAATGGACAAATCGCCGAATGCGACATTTGGTCTAAAAAATTCTATATATTGAAGAGCCTGCCTTTGCCATGTGCTGTAAAATGATGACTGCGTTGGCGTTTGTGCCTACCGAAGATGTGGCAAACGTCTTTTTGGAATAAAGGGCAGAAGTAACAGAGGCAAATGGAAATTTGAAGAAGAAGGTTGAGTTCTGATTTTGTTTTCTAATTTCCTATTTTTAGGCGAAATTTAGACGAACTTTAGACGAATTTTAGACGAAATTTAGACGAGACGTCGCATTAGACGAGTTGTCATTTAGACGAAATGTCATTTAGACGAAATGTCGTTTAGACGAAATGTCTTTTAGACGTAATGTCGTTTAGACGAAATGTCTTTTAGACGAAATTTCTTTAGACGAAATGTCATGGATCCTTCATACTTGGCTCCCGAATGTTTCTTTGTTGATATTGTGAAAATTTGTTTTTGGCTTGTTGACGGAAATAATACAAGTTTTAATAAAATTGTTGACAGTTGAACTTAGTACTTTTGAGAAACGTTTTTGCAGTTTGGAGTTTTTGCTATTTCAGTTTTTTTTCTCCACAACAACATATACATGTATATACACAGTACAACATGAAAATTTTAGGATTTGAACGAAAGCATATTGATTATTTAGTTCTTCTAGCGTAAATGAATTTGCAAATGTTATATGGCAGAAAAGTAGTCATAAGTGAAAACAAACTATAGGAGTGTACAATAAACTCTCACACATGCACAGTCACACAAACGAACACACCCTCACGCGCTTACTTAAATACTAGTAAAAAAGAAATGGAAACAATGCGCCATGCGAAATACATGGATGAGCTTCATCGGATGGAAATGGACCTCATGGCAAGCACAAACATAAGCTACTCAAATCAGCCTGTGCATCTACACAGTTCCGACACGCTCCTCCAAGTTTCCATGAACACGTAAATTAACACTCTAGTCCACACATATATTTATCGTCTTACCATTTACTATAGACAAACACAATCAGATGGATGGATGGATGACTTGTGATTTTACGTCCTTTTTAACAGTATTTCAGTCATATCAGGACGATGGATGATGATAATGGAAAACTTTGTGCAGTGGAACCAAGTTAACGATTGAATAGATTCGCGACTACAACGGGGTTCGAAGCCGGGAACGCTAGATCAGCAGGCCAGCGCTTAAGCTACTGAGCTACCGTGGCTCCTTACTAACTAAATCAGATTGACAGTAAATATTTCATTTATAAAACGTATTGTTATTGTGACATTCTGGAATGGAGGGGATGGGGACGGTGTCTAACTTTATTTCAAAATCATTTTGAAAACATTATTCCAAAAAATCGGCCTTGATTATGATTGTATTGTTTCGAGTGCTTTACATACAGTTTTGATGCATTTGCGAAAACGGTTTGCAGAATGGTTAGTATGTTTGGACGGGTACATGGAATTTGGGGGTGATGCATAAAAAGTGTTTTTGTAACTTTAATTAAATGCAATACGACCGCGTAAAAAAACATTTAATCTATAATGTGTTCTCAAGGCAGAAAGGAAAACTCTAATGTCGATAAAAAGTGCAAATTATACATGGTCAATTTATTTTCTGCTGTCTTAGTTCATTTTTTTCTCCTTTTCTTTTCTTTTTTTTTTCTTTCGATCATTTTCATAAACGAAGCGTGATTTTTAGCGTTATAGTATAGGTGACAGTAGTTCGCAGAGGTGAGTAATAATCATCAGGCAGGTGCCAATTTGTTGCACAAGCTCCAACCCAGGGTATAATTAATGTTAATGAGATTCGTCGAATCGGCGTGAGGATACGGGGGGCAATTTATATAACTTGCTCAATTAGTTTTCAGGTGCGCGTAGCTGCATATTTCAAAAAACGTTTCACAGCAAGAGACTTCTACTGCTATGCTCAAACAAATGCCGAAACATGATAGTTATACGTTACGAATAACAAAAATCTAATTCGTAAAAAATACATGCAGATATATGCAGTATTTTCAAGATCAGACTATGAGAAAGTTAGAGACGGCCCGATATAGACTGAAATACTGTCTTAAAGGGCCGTTAAACCCCAAATAACCTTTGTTGTGTTATAACGTCCACCGTAAACTGCTATGGTCATGTCGGGACGGTCAGTTAACATAACCACACTATTCCGGGACAGGCTTAGACCTCCTAAGCGGTTAATCAGTACTAAATGCACTTACTTTCACCAGTGACTGACAACTGCCCTTCTTGAATCAGCGGAAGGGGAAATGAAAGTAAGTACCTGGTATCGAACCCGGGACCTCTGGCTTATATATAAGATGTACTACCGACTGCGCTACGCGGTCCGACCCCCTAATAACCAAACAACCAACTACACGTATACTGTGCAAAAATAAAAACTTCAATGTTTTTATTGCACATTCCCGGCCAGTCTCTAAATATGGATTATTTCGGGTTGAACAGACGTCTGCTTATAAATTCAAACTATGGACAATTATTCGTTTCTGTTCTGCCCGGAGTCATCTCACTTTTTCCTATTTTGATAAATCAGACCATAATTTTTAGTTTGCGCTTGCGCAGAACACCTTTTCTTGTACACAATAAACATGAGTTTTAGTAATCACGCCTCTAAAGATTCCAAACGTTCAAATTATCTCCCTTTGAATTAAAAAATGTAGAGATTTTTGACATGCCATAGTTACTATACCAGATCATTTTTTTTAGCGAGATTCGGCTGATATCGCATTGCAAACTCAATGCCTTCATTAATAAATTTAGTGAAAGCAAATTCTTAAACTGATATAAAGAGTTTCGTGTATTATTGAAATTCCACTGAAACCGAATTTGTGACTAAATGATGCCCAAAGTTGTAATTTTCCCTCTGGTCTTCATGGCCTCCTACAAGAGCATGCTTTGCAATAATGTTTGTTTTATGAGTCCATACAGATAGAATAAATAATGGAAAGGCATTGTCAATAGAATTTGTGGCATTTTCAAACAATTTAAATTCGGTAATTTTGGTCTGTGCAATCATTATCTGTATGTGGTATCGACCCACAACAGTTTCAAATGATGAGAAACACAACTTATTCTTACGCAACGATAGTTAAGTTCAATCTGGAATAAAAAATAATTAAGAAAATGCTTTTTAGCATAAAGCTGTATATATGCTATCGAAAATGTTGCACATTTTGCATTTTAGACCTTCTGTCAAACAACTTGGCAATAATAACTAAAAATGCGTGTGTTCAATAGAAATATTTTACAACATTCTTTTCCTTGATATTCCATTAAACTGATTGTATAATTCTCAATAATTTCCAGTCATGCTGTAAAGATCCTGTTTTTAACACAGCGTCACAAAATTCAGACTGAGTGCTTTGGGCTATTCCTTCAATTTAAGGGAAAAAAGAACAGACAGGTAAATGTTCTGTTTCATTTTTTGTTTTTATGTTTCTACCATCGAACTGAATTCAGCAGAAATGAGTTTTATGACGCACTGTTAATAATTTCTCCTTTTCAGTGCGACTTTGCGAGGTGTGCGCGCTCGTGCGCATTTGTGCACGTTAGCAAAATGTTCACCTTTTGCATTCAGCGCAGTTTATAAGTAACCGAAAGGGTTGGAGTCTTCAAAATGTCTGGGGAATATCGACAGAAAGCAGCGATGCACATCGGGCCACTTGATGTATGGACGTAATTGCTTGAGATATTGACTTAGAATGACCAGATGTTTGCACCATAAACTTCGTTTAACGATTTGGGCTAAAACTGCGAGTAACCGCATACTGATTATAGGTCAGTGTGACCTATACTGGGTCAGTGTGACCTGTACTGAGATTCTGCTTCATATTTTTATCACTTTTGTATGAATTCGCATCATACTTGGGTAAATGGTTTGGGCTGACACTGTGAGTGACCTCATATAACTTGAAGGTCAGTGTGACCTATATTTCATAGTCCAATGATGTGCCTCATATTTCTAACACTGTTATGTGGATTTGGATTACACTTGGGTTAATGGTTTGGGCTGACACTGTGAATGACCTCATGCTTATTGTAGATCAGTATGACCTATATTTCATGGTCCAGTGATTTTCATGGATTGGGCTCACGCTGTGAGCGAACTCATACTTATTGTAGGTCAGCGTGACCTATATTTCATGGTCCAGTTATTTCAGTCAGTATCTCTAACACTATAGGAGGTTTTTTCGTGACGCACTTCCGGTTCTATAAATAGACTCGGGATAGCCCTGGCCGTCAACCTGGCCGAGAGTTGCTATTGAAAACCAATGTTTCTATGCCAATTTAATGTGGTGAAGTGATGCTTTTTTTATAATAAATGGTAAAAATGATTAGTTTAAATTAAAATTATGCATGATAAACTACTTTATTATGATTTTGATATATATTAGCATTTTTAAAATTTATTTATTTGATTCTTTTTAGGATTTTTGAAATTTATTTATTTCATCTTTTTCGATTAAGGTATTTGTTAACTACTAGAGAGCGTTTCTCTTCTTCTTTTAAATGTTATATGATAAATAATAATGATAATAATAATAATGATTAGAATAATAATAATAATCCAGTGGCCAACGAGAAATATCGTCAATGTCAGTCTTTAAACAATGAAGGCGACGAGCTGCCCGGAAATTTCTTGGGCGTGCGCAGGAAAATTCCTTCCGAAAAATATATTTTAACTCAGCTCGTAATTAATATATATTTTTTTAAAAAATAGTGTATTGTCATTTGTGCTTTTTACATGTCTATTTGTAAAAGCTGATCGCCTGGAAAAATAATGTGAAAAAGTTGGGTGTCATCGGATCGGATCGGCGCTGATTTCCTCCACAATCATGAAAAAACGTGATCACGTTTATGAAATAAAATTTTTAGAAGTTGTTCACTGATTTTAAATTATATCAATTAAAATGAAACAGATGTCTTTTAAACATTCAGTTGTGACTGATTGAATAGGCGGGTTCTAAGTGTCTAATTAGATAATCCTTAATTGTCAACTTAACTGACGTAATCGTATAAGATTTTAATATAGGGGAGACCGGGGATAGTTGATGCACGGGGCAAGTTGATGCAGTGGGAATAAAAAGACAATGACGTCATTATGGACGTCAAAAATGCCGAATGAAAGTAGTCATTGACAGCCGCCATCGTTTCCTGAAGTTTTGAGGAATTTGGATAACAAATGAAAATTTGGCGAAGAAAAGTTCATTTTTGACACATCTAAGTAAATTCATGGGATTTTGCAAATTTTCGTTTAGCGCGCATTTGCTTCTGGTTGTTCATTATTCTTTTATGCACACGGATAGAGAAATGTTTCATCTTTAAAATCATATGCTCTTCTGAAGGAAAACATGGTGTAATAGTTGTCTACCTTGCTGAATGTCACGTGGGGCATGGTTGGGGCAAGTTGATGCAAAGAGGATGGGGCATGTTGATGCACCATAGAATTCTACAGTTCTGCATGAAATGTTCACAATATTTGGATGGACTTGATCTCTAACTGATGTAGAACTATGTACAATAGTTTAAACATTTCGGATTTGATGTATTTTAGAAAACGCTGTATTTTATCATATTCAAACAAATATACAATTGCATTCGAGCAATGTCACAGCAATTCCTATAATTTACATGTGCGCCCAGCGAAGACAATACAGCCTGTGCATCCGCCCAGTCTGATCAGAGTCTTTGCTGTGCACTCAGTGGCTCTATGGATAGCTAAAGACCTATACCTTCTCGTGTGGCCAGTGAAGACTCTGACCCGACTGTGCTGATGCACAGGCTGTCGAGTCATTGCTGGACGCACATGTAAATTGGTTTATTCAATATAGCATCTATGACAGCGAAATGATATTTTCCCGTTTAAAATGTTCTAAAGTTTCAGAAATAAAAATTTAGAATGTTGTACAATTGTTCATTTACAAACATCCCTTCTAGAGATCTTTAGCTGGAGATAACTTCAATGGCTAAACTAAGTTTGATAAATGCATCTAACTAGAAAGCAAGGAAATCCCTAATTTGTCCATAGAAACGGTCAAATTACTGTAGTATTTGTTGCATGGACTTGTAAAGGCAAGAAAAAAATCTGTATCAAGTTGCCCCAAGCGTTGCATCAACATGCCCCACTACTGGGGTAAGTTGATGCATTCGACTTGCCAAAGAAATCTACCTAAACGGAGGGAAAATGCACCAAATTTCAAGGATTACTATTTGATTTTAAATGCAGAAAAGACAGAGCTTTTAGTATATACAAAGATTATCAATATTGGGTAGTCCGGTCATGAGATAAATCAAAAAGTCTAAAAAGTGCATCAACTATCCCCGGTCTCCCCTACATGTACGAGTAAGTAAAATTTTAAGTATTTCACACTTCGTAGATGTATGTGTCCTTTTGGTGCTTTGATGTACATGTATGACACGGGAAAATCCGTCTCAGAATGTGGTCTTACTGAACATAGATTGGAATAGATTAACTCGGTAATGAATTGCCGATGCGACTAACGATGTGCTTTACTGTTCACAAAGTAATTCATTATTCTTCTAATTTTAAAACAGTATGTTCTTAGTGGATAACATTTAATGTAAGTTAATTTAGTTCTGTTATCGATTTTTCATTTTCACAACTTATACAGCGACAAATCCAACGAATTTAGCAAGTGAAGCCTTTCTTTCGGCAGTGCCGTGCCCATTTTACATTCCTCTCTGAACGTGATTGAATCTTTTTTTTATAAAGTTTCATATTTATTTTACACTGTTGTTTCAAACTTATTAATAACTTTGTTATGACAAGAAATAAATAATCTATACAAAACAGCATGTTTATCTCTCTAATTTAGAAAAATTCCGGCGTTTAACGAAAGAATTTCTACCTTGGATTATCATGCGCCGTGTTAGAATCCCGTATTAAATAAGATCAAATTCTGTGATCTTCTGTCGAAATATTATGAAAATGAGCGAAAACATATTAAAAGATAAGAGTCTGAATATTCTTTAAAAAAATACGGTTTACTACCTAAGAAAAACTGATTTTTGCATGATGAAAATCTGCATTTTGCAGTGTGAAACATAGTACTGGCCGATGAATTGACGGCCAGCTCTGTGCGCATGCGCCAGATTTACGTCATAATGGGAATCCCTAAAACCTCCTATTTTATGTATTCGCACCATACTTGGGCTAATGCACTGAGCTGACGCCTTGAGCGACCTCATACTAACTGTAGGACAGTACGACTTTTACTTCATGGTCCAGTGATTTAAGAAAATACCTCTCTAACTATTTCCTTGATTTGTATCATACTTTGTTTTATGGTACGGATACAGTGATTGAACTCATGTCGTTTCTATGAAAGTTTGCAGTATTTTGATTTACCTAGGACGCCTGGAAGTTGGGCGATGGTAATTGAGCGTATTAACTTGTTAATTGGTTGCAGAAGATAAGGTAATAGGCCCCATACAGTGAGATTATTAATAATGTGCCGGTTATGAATTAGTGTCATTAATGTTCTGATACGTTAAATAAATGATAAAATAAAATTAATAAGCATAGATTTTAGTTCCGATTTTTGGCTTGCGATGACGGTCGCAAGCCAGTATTCAAGTGGTTTAGTGATACCGAGTTATTTACGGAAGAGACGATACGTCACGCTTAGTCGGAAAATATCAAGAGAGTCTATTTTTATCCTTATCCGATTTACCTCATCTGCTAAAAATAACAGACGGAAAATCTATTTTTGATAGTGCATGTACTTTGTTTTTGATATTTCCGTTTAAAAGCACGTTTTTCTTTCAGAAGTGCCTTGGACTTGGCCACATATCTTTTGCTTTTTATAAACTAATTGCATAAAAAAGAAACTCTTAATCTAATGCAAAATATTTGTCTTTACATCCTTAGAAATATACCAAAACCTGTGTAAGAAACAGTGTATATTTATAGGGCTTAGTTTACAAGCATTAGCTTTTCCAAAGATCATGCAGCGGCGTCGCGAGAAATAGGACTTAGGGCATCGCATAATCTGACTAGTTAGAGCAGCCGGCACACTGTCCAGAGCCGGTGCATTCTTGGGGTCTGATCAGTCTTTTTCGGCATATATATTCTTCATGATGCAGACATCTTTCATGCTGAGGATGGACTGATCAGACTGCGCTTATGCCGGAATGGGCTGATCTGTGTATCTGTAAAAAAAATAGCGAAGTTCAAATTCATTGTTTTAATTTAGAAACATGCGCTTTTAACGATATTTTCCGTTATCACTCATCACATTTACTGAAAAAATGTATCCCATCTATCCGTGTGTGTGGCTTTTATGTACAACTGGCCGTGTTATGTAATGTAGGTGAGTAATATTAACGCATACGCATTGCAACAGGCATAAGCGATATAATGTACGCATTTTTAGCTTCTGATAAATTTCCTATTGGCCATCAACATGTTCATGAATAGCCTGAACTGGAAACCTCTTACAATGATACAGGTACAGAAAAAGGGGACAATTCAGAACCGTTAAAATTTGAATCTTGTTGAGGCCGACTGTTAATGAATCATTGACAGCTTTATGACAATGGAGTGGTTGGTTGGATGATGCGATGATGCTGGGTATAACTTCCAGTGCCGGGACGTACTACTGATTTGGATTATAGTATGGCAAGGGCCTACTGTGCTTAGGTGCGGGTGGGGGTTGTGTGGACATTTGTCTTGCTTTTTGTTGCCTTTTTACTTCACCTATACCATGTACAGAGAAATATTTACACTCGTCGACGATTTCGTTACATAAACCTATACTGGGCTGACGATGTTCATACGTCCATGAACAACACTCATTCCTTGAGACATGCCTAACGGCCAAAACGTTGGAAAACTCTGTGTGTGTGTGTGTGTGTGTGTGTGTGTGTGTGTGTGTGTGTGTGTGTGTGTGTTTAAATATTTCCTCAATTTGTTTTTCAAATAAATTCTACACTTGTTTTTACCCTCACACCTATGGATAATGCCACCATTCAAAATTCAAAAAAGTTAAGAAATTAAATACTTTGCTTATTAAAAGATAGCAACAGAAAGTGCACCAACAATTGGGTTCACTTCGATAACAACTCATGGAAATTTCACTGGCTTAGCTGGGCAAGCCTTCCTTTTAAAAGGAAATTTTATTTAGATTAATCTCATTTCGTTCATTAGAATTTTAAATTTCCGATTTTCAAAAGGTTCAATCACTTTGTTCGCTCGAATTTGAGTCGATTGTTGTAACCACTTCAAAGTACTACGTACAGTAATTCCCTACAGTTATTCCATGATAAAATTGCCGTCTTGATATTTAGAAATGCTTAATAGCTGTAAATTGCATTTACTCTCAAGCATAGACGCATTTGCTCCTTCTTAACATTTCTTTCGCCACAAATTAAATAAATGAATAGATAAATAAATTCAAATGAAAAACTAAAATAATAGAAATAATAATAAATAAAATTAAGTATTCTGAAATCTTATGAAACCTTATTGTACGTTTTATTGAAAACGTCACAGTGATATGTTTCCTTTAAAGTTAAAAATTAACATAGCAATTCTTCAAAATGAATTAATATTTATTTATTTATTTATTTATTTATTTTGTAGAAATGCGTGTTAATATTCCAGAGCATACAGTTCAAATGGTCGTGTTTTAATAAGAACAAAAGCAGTATCATGAAATTCAACATTAATATTCCTGTTTATAAAAACTGATTTAATACAAGCAAAAGGCGTTATTAAAACGTGTTGAACATTTTAGAAATCGTTAGTCAAGTTATGTAAGAAAAATATTTTAGAATTAGATATACATTATTGTACACTACTGGACATTACTGGACATTACTGTACACTACTGGGCATTACTGTACATTACTGGACATTACTATACACTACTGGACATTACTGTTTTTAGGTACACCCATTGTAAAGACATATACTTGTTTGAAATAAATAGGCAAAATAATTTCAGAACTTACAATTTGACAAGAAAGGTAAAATAATATGCGTTCCCTCAGAATGATGACGTTTGTTTATGTTGAACTACTTATTTAGAATTTAGCCGGTGTCGAGATGCAAACAAGTGTGCATTTTCTCTAATTTCTCGAAAACTAGATCGAACTGGAATATAAGCTTTACACTATTTGTTAGGTGACTAAAATCTCCTTCCAATCATGTTGATTAGAACATTGCACCGCAATTAGGTACGACCCAATCACTGTGTTAATATTCACTGAAATGTTTCTGCCATATACCCTTGGTCGGTAAATACCGTCTGTTAAAATAACGTTAACGCTCCCGAGACGAGAAAGGCACGCAAAAGTGTCGAGAAAAACCCCACAAAATATTATAACAATCGGTATTAAATTGGTAGAGGTGCGACTCCTTTAAACAGTCTGGGGACTTATGGATTTCCATCACGTATATTTGTGATGGTCAGCCATAACTCGTACATATTTCAGTCCAACTCACTAAAATGGCAATTTAACCCCCTAGCAGTGTTCAGTATAATCTGTATACACTTAAAATTGGATTTTGGTCCAGCCCTTAACTATTCTCAGTATAAACAGTCTGTATTTTAGTTATTTCTGCAGAATTATGGCCAAAATTAGGCAAACATTGCTGTACATTTGACTTGTTTTATTTCCAAGAAAAATACAAGTTTACTTTCTATTTTTTATAAAGTGTTACGATCAAAATTGTTTACAATGCTTGCTTTGTTGTTGCGGATGCTAATTGTACAAGTTACTCAAGGTTTTGCACAAGTTGCTCGACAGGAAAGTACTTGGGGGTTTTAGCCTTCGTTATGGTCAGCCATAACACCAGAAGAAACCAACGTTATGGCTTTCCATCACATTTCATCTTTCGGACATGTAGTGACATCTTGTGGTAAAAATTTCAGTAATTATGTTATGGTAAGCCATCATGCCAGTTCATGTAAAATGCATGGTTAAATATCACAAATGTGCGTATGGAAATCCATTAGTCCCCGGACTGTTAAAACGAGAACAGATCGTAAAGGTGTCCGATGGGGGTACCCTGTCCGATGGGGGGTACCCTCGCGCTAGGTTCTTTCGCTGATTTAAATTTTATCTGTCTTCACTGTCCACATTTCCTTGAGACCTCTTTCCTCAAAATTCAGGTTAAAGTGGATAAGCAAACTTTCATTGGAAGCTACTCTATCATTTTTGCCTCCCTTTTTAACGAGGGCCAACTACAGATAATAATTTGCACCCCCCCCCCCCCCCAACCCCCACCCGCCTATGAGCATTTTTTTCCTTTGAGAGCATATTTGAGCCGCGACGTGACAAAACCAACAATGTGGTAGTGCGCCCATCGCAGACTCAGATCAGCCTGGACATCCGCCCAGTCTGATCAGAGTCTTCGCTGTCCGCATGAAGGTAGCTTAGACCCTTAGCTACCCTTTAAGCGCTTAGCGACGAGTCTGATCAGATTGGGTGGATGCCCAGGCTGATCTGAGTCTGCGCTGGGCGCACAACCACATTGTTGGTTTTGTCGTGTCGCGGCTCATTTTATTTTGGAAGAGCTGTGTTACCCTGGGAAGCAAACTAGAAGTTACAAATATTATGTCCCTTTGTAAAATATGGTGGATAAACATGGAGGTCTACACAAAAAATCTGCGCACGTGATACGAATACATAAACCGAAGGTCCATTGATTTTTTTTATAAACACCCAATCATACAAGTATGCAAAGATTTAAAAGTTCTATTTAAGAGTATTGGATTTACACTTAATCTTTTGTTAAAAATGCACAGCACATTTCAATTTGACATACATAATTATAACATTACGGTTCTAAATATTTAGACAACAGTGTCTGAACCAAAAGTCCCTGTCAGACTGCTCCTAAGGAGCAGTCCAATAAGGGTCTACACTATTTGAACTTCTCAACAATTTTTTGACACATCCCCAGACAGAAAATACATTTGTTCGAAGTTTAGGTTCATTACGGTAATTGGTTTAGAAGTTCCAATATTTAAAAGAATTACGGTAAAAGGCTTCATAAAGCGACATAAGCATTTAAACCGGAGAACGAAATGCAAGAAAACGAAAGCCATTTCTTTAAAACAACTGTTGCACAATTCCTAAGGTGAAAAGAATTTCAAATATGATCAGAAAAAATATTTTCAAAGTTCTGACAATAGTGTTTGTATTGTTAGACCTTGCTGTAGGATGGTTTAAATTCTACCGGATATACCATGAGGCCGGACATTTGGAAGACGAATTGAATGCTGGGAATGCCGACCTTCAACAAGACTGCAGGAACCCGCACACGTATTGGAAAGTCTACGTTACTTTTGAGACAATAGCAACGATTTTAGCATGCTTTGAAATCTATTATCTTATTAAGGAAATCAAAACGGATAAACGAATGTTCAACAAGTGTTTCAGTAGAGCGTGGTTCCTGGTTGTGGCTATTTATATCTTTGCGATATTTCCGCTCTCCATTTTGAATATTGTCTTTCGGGACAGGTGTGTTTGTTTTGACGGATTTTCATTGAACGTTTGGCAGGACGAAGTTCGGGATTTTTTCAAAAGTTTACTTGGAGGCGCAAGTGTCATTTGTATGCAGATTCTTTTACATTTAACAGAGGTTTATTTCAGACTACGGCGAATAGCCAAATTTTTTAAGACTTTTATATTTTGCATGAAGTTCGCACCAGATGAAGAAATGGATCAGCCATGTTGCCAGGGGACATTGCCATGTTTCGTAATCAGTATTGTGCTCGCAATTTGTTATACAGCATTGTTTATAACTGAAATTGTATTTATATTCTGTGTTAAATATAACTGATAGATTACTATGCTTCGAATTACAGACCGTTAATTTCGACATACCTTTAACACACCGGGTAGGCGGCAATCGAAAACGCTGATGCAGTCGACGAACGCGGATCAAAAACCATTAGAATCAGCGTTTTCGATTGCAAATTGTCGCCAATTAGCAATCGAAAAGGCTATTTCTAACGGTTTTTGATCCGCGTTTATCGATTGTAGCGTTTTCGATTGCCGCCTACCCGGTGTGTTTAAGACCTAGCTGAGGAGTGTGAAACATTACTGGCGAAATCATTCATTGCCATCAATTTTGACAGGGATTTTTACCAACATTTGATTTGATCGTTTTATGGCGTCAAAGAGAATTTTACAGGATGCGAATGCAACCGTAGAGACCTAAAACATCAAAGCACCAAAGCAAAGTAAAGGATGCTTTTAACGGTATTTTTAAAAGCGTAAAATTTTACAAAATTAAAATGTACCGAACAGTCTTATTTGAATCAGCATCGAATGCCATTGAATAAACTTCCCTTGATGCGTAACCGGTTTAAATTGCAATTAAATCGGCTGATGCAATATTCATTCTAATGCACTTATGAATGTAACGCGACCTCTGATTGGATAGCATCAAATATTTGAGACAGTATATCCTGTGATATACTGTCGGAAACCCAACGTCATCATGAATCGTGGCTTCACATTGGCCGATGTTTGGTTTTACATCGCTAAAAGCGCGTACGGTGGGTGCAAAGTAGTACATTTTGAAAGCTGAAAATGTGAAAAAGTGCATTAGAATGGGGATAACAGTATTGGACATTCTCATTTTGGGAGACAAATCGTCGGTTCCCGGGTCACAAATTGCGTTTCACGGCTCCGCTGACGCGTCGCCGTAAACGAAATTTCCGACCATAAACCTACGATTTACCTCCTTAAAGGACTATTCAGGGTACAGTTAACCCCTAGTTCTGAACCAGGTTCCAGTTGCTCAAAGCATCGTTAGCTTAACGAAGTCGCTATTCGAGGTACAGTACTCACTAAATCAATTGCGGTAATATTTTTGCTGAAAAATTATGAGAAGCTTTTGCACTGCAAAAGCGCCTCACATTTTTTCTGCAAAAATGGCAGCAATTTTGCAAACAATACGTTTGATAATTTAACATTTCGTTAACTAACAACGTCATTAGTTTTGAACAAGCGGGATATTACTGCCACTGAATTTGGCTATAAGACGTGTTTTCTATACCCTACTACGGCCTGTTATTCAGTTGTACTAATTTTGCTGTAAGATGGGGTTTACCCGCCAAAACAAACTCTGAAATCAATAACCATCCGTCTAACAAGCCGGATCTTGCATTTTGTGGTTGTTTGGGAGAAGAGAACGCGTCTTATAGCGGAATATATGAACCGCAACACGACGAAACCAACAATGTGGTTGTGCGCCCAGCGCAGACTCAGATCAGCCTGGGCATCCGCCCAGTCTGATCAGAGTCTTCGCTGTCCGCATGAAGGTAGCTGAAACCCTTAGCTACCCTTTAAGCGCTTTGCCAAGAGTCTGATCAGACCAGGTGGATGCACAGGCTGATATGAGTCTGCGTTGGGTGCACAACCATTTTGTTGGTTTTCTCGCGTGACTTGCTGCTTGCTTCTCTGGAGGACAAAGTCCTTCTCAAAAGGGGTCTACTATTTAACTTTGGCAGGAGCAAATTCTTTTATTAAAAATGTCACCCCATTGAGAAGAAAGGAAAAAATGATAATGGCAAAGAATGTGTTCCTGAAAGTTTACCCTTTAGAATTTAAGCAATACATTGTTTGCCAGTTTTATCAAACATTCTTTAGAATCAAAGTTAAAGTGCATGGGTATACCGTATACAAGATAATTTTCGCGGTGTTCCATTTTTTTGCGGTATTTCGCGGTCACTGAGAAACGGCGAATATTAAAATCGCAAAATAATTTCCTGTTTCTTACAAAGTATCTTTTGTAGACAGAGTGTTCCTATATTTTGTTTCTGTTTGCTTCGGTAATTGCTGGTACTTTCCACTTGAGCCAGTTCTTTCATTAACCTGCGGCAGCCCTGCCGCAGGTTAATGAACGAACTAGCTCAAGTGGAAAAAAACGTAGTTTTGCTTTTCACGCATGT
Source organism: Ctena decussata (assembly GCA_963989385.1). Classification (NCBI taxonomy): domain Eukaryota; kingdom Metazoa; phylum Mollusca; class Bivalvia; order Lucinida; family Lucinidae; genus Ctena; species Ctena decussata. Next base: position 43,319,490 of record OZ022513.1, on the reverse strand, counting down.
TGCTAACCGCGAAAATTAAAAATCGCGAAAAAAAATGTTTATGCTTTTGACCTTTAACTGCGAAAATTTGAACCCGCGAAAATTACCGCGTATATAGGTATGACCCCGTTTCTC